>OW285242.1:89585419-90300419 GCA_935421215.2 Melolontha melolontha | reverse complement strand
ATTATAGTAAATTACATTGTGTTTCTTGGAAGTAATAAATGTTTGTATACATACCTAATAATTGTCTTGTACTATTTTTATTTATGCTAATAATAAGTAAAAAGATTTTATTTCAAAAGACACTTACTTGCAATTACATCAATTATTAGAACCTACTACTGAGATAAGTGAAACACTCTTTCTCTTCGACTAGCTAAGTTTTGTTTACTTTCTTTGACATTAGCGAACTCTCCCGTTAATATAGCAATATAAATAGTTGATTTAGATATTCGGCGATTTAAGGTCTGTTTTACTTTAATATGTATATATTTAAAATAATCTCGTACATGTTTCGGTAAATATTATCTTTATCAAAGAAATATAAATGACTTAAATTACTTACCTCTCTTCTAAAACGGCACACACATGTTTTATTTCTCTCACCCACTCTAGTCTTATCTACTTTTCTAAGAATGCGAAAAGGCAACTACCTGACACTGGGCTTTTGTCGACATTGTAGGTGTTCTTATAGTGCTTAATAATATGAATGGACTCGTAACAATCTAACTTCCTCGGGTTGTTTATATATTTTTTATTAGTTTCAAACAATCTACCGTGATATTATGATTTGTATCTAATGCGTGGCGGGCGACACTAGATTCTTCCGGTCTATTGATATACGCGATACATGTTCTTTGTAATGGGCTATTATAGAACGTTTAGTTTGACCGACGTATTTCAAATTACAGTCGCGGCAATTAATTTCATATATACCCGACTTCCCATGTACGGTTGCGGCTAATATAATCTGGGTAGTGATTTGACATTTTATGACTTTTTCATGAAATTTGGTAAATCAGGCTTTGCTACAATCTACGTTACTCTGGATACGCACTTAGGGCATGAGCCATCATGTGATGGTTATCTCAATAATCAATAGTCATTACCCTAAAAAGGGATGTCTTTAAACTGAAATTAGTTTGGTTTTGACCAACCATACATCAAATGTCAGATAATTCAAACCTCTGAGCGTATATCACTTTATGATCCCCTAGCAAATACATTATGTTCCGTCAAACGTCAGTGACAAATGTATTCTGACAATTACTTGAGTAGTGGGGGTAGACGTTTTTAAAAACGTTTTCTGCGCACCCCCTCCTCGCGCCAACTTAATTGGCGTTTGCTATAAACTGTTGTGAATTTATGTTTGAACTGACAAATTATTTTTTTGTTTCATATAATTCTATTCTATAGAATGCTAAAAATTTTGCATCATTCACTTGCAATTCTTTTGCCGCAACAAATAAACGGCAATGAAAATTCCGTTCTATGTACGGATGCATCCAAACTTTCCGTTTTCTTCTTTTTATCCGACGGTAATAATAAAACATAACAGCATCTTCCTCGTCACTTGAATCACTCATTACAACGGAGTTGAGACAAATATTAAAATCACAGGAGGAATTTAAAAACTTTTATTATAAAGATAAAATCAATCACTATACAAATATAAATATTCTGTGAACTAGCTTACAGCACAAAGTTACGGTAGAATGGTTACAAAAATGACTACGCCTAATAAAACTTTTTAACGTAAATAATACTGAAGAGGGCGGGTAATATAGTTTGTGTATAGATGAAGAAAGCAGACGAGAAAAATCGAGCCGTGTGCGGATGGACAGAATTTGCATCGTGTAGTTCGCGCGTGACGCGTGTAACGCTTCGACTTCGAGACGCGTCCACTTCGATTACCAATCGACCCGTGTGCGGAGGCTCTTAACGTTTTACGCAAAAGCGGGGGCAATGCACACACGTCGAACGTGTGTGTGCTGTTAACGGCAGTCTAGCCAGGTTGCCGCCCTGTACCGGTCCTAGTGGTGTGTGCATTGCGCGGCGCCGTTATTTGCGCCGCGTAGCTTGGTTCCTCACTTCTATATATTATATATATATATATATATATATATATATATATATATATAATATTTTCGTGACCTTGGTATGATATGGTAAACTTAATAAATCGGCGATTAAAGGTCTGGTTTATTACTTCAAAGTATATATATTTAAAACAACCCTACATGTTTCGGCAATGATGCCTTTGTCAAGGTTATAAAAAATATTTTTTATATTCTTGACAAAGGCATCATTGCCGAAACATGTAGGGTTGCTTTAAATATATATACTTTGAAATAATGAACCAGACCTTTAATCGCCGAATTATTAAGTTTACCTTATATATATATATATATATATATATATATATATATATAATAACTTCGTGACCTTGGTATGATATGGTAAACCTAATCATACGGCGATTAAAGGTCTGTATATTACTTCAAAATATATGTATTTAAAAAACTCTACATGTTTCGGCGGTACGCCTTTATCAAGAGAATAGAAAATATAAATGACAGGATATAAATGTCAAGTAATAATAATGTTAAGTTTACTATATATATATATATATATATATATATATATATATATACAATATATATATATATATATATATATATATATATATTGTAACGAAACGGAAGAGCTATAAAATATTCAACAGTTTGTAAATACAAAGATTCTAAGTTAAAAATAATTAACTTGGTAATTTTTATATTAAATTTTGTGAATTATCAATTTGAACTTTAACTAGGTTACTTCAAATAACATATAGATGGAGTTGCACAATGCTTAATTATATGCGCATGATACAAAGTTACATGCTAGTAAACAACTCCATAACATTAACCTTAAAAAGTTGTTCGGATGTATAGATTTCTTATAAGCATTAATTAGTGGGCGTAAGTTGTGATTAAGATCCGGCTAAACTCAAGAATAATGTTGACTCTTGTGATAGGGCATTGAGATATGTCAAAATTTAATAGTGCAAGTTCGGTATCTCCAATCAAACACTCATAAAGTTCACTGATTTTAAAGTGATAGACTGTTTGTTTCGTTTATATTCTATACTACAAAATAAAAAGGTCGAGATCGGATTAATGAAAAACAACTTTAATGAACTGATTATCCAAATATAACAGGTAAGTGAAAAATATACCAATGTAAAGAATTTTTGATATCAAACATGTCACGTAATTAAACAAATATGGTAAAGCTTTAGATTAATTTAAATAAACACTACATGTGACATAAACAAATTAATGAATAATAGTTTTACTGAATAATAATAAAATAAAATTAAATTAAAAGAAACTGTATTCTTCCTTATCTTAGAAATAGAATACCTAAATCTTATATTATGACATTAATAATTATTATCTTAACAGATGTAGAAAATATGAAGTATTCTTTATTAATATGTTGATTAATTTGTCGTTTTCAATGTTTATAGGAGATTATAAGAATACTTAAGTAATCTGGACAGGAAAATTGGTGTACAGGATCACTTATAGGTCTGTAAAGGCAAGGTTCTTTCAGCGGCAATTGAACGGCGTCATCCCAGTTAGATGTCCGGTCCAACGAACCTCTTCCCGGCAAACTGCACTCGGCGATATCTTCAACACTGGTGTTCGTATGGTCTTGAAAAAAAATGTTAAAGGGAAGCTGGGAATATTGGTAAGTTTCTTTCTAAAGCGGACGTATGGTTTTATTCAAATTATTTGTATTTTTCTTATTGCTTTCAGAGAGACACTCCAGTATTTCGAGGTGTTTTTTAATCGCCATATTTCTAGTAACGCTAACTTTCTTTTTTTTCGTATCCCAATTTTGATTCGTCCATCGGTATGTATTCAATTAATCTCGACATATTTTTATTATGAAAATGACAATTTAATAATTTTAAATATATTTATAAGTAGAAATAAATATTTAATCTATTTTGATGATAAAGTGTTTGTTGTTTGAATGTCAAATATAGTACATAATGCTGTTTTTATTGTAGGAAACTTTCCCGCGGTAAACAATTCAAATAATATACAGTTATGCCTAAATAAATGGCGTCATTAATAATTAATCAATTAAGTTGATATTTTTGTAATACAAATTATCGAAATGAAAATACTGATACAAAATGAAATGATATAAATTATAAATGTGAGAATGACTTTTAAAAATAATTAAATACGCGAAATCAACTTTATTGATTTAGCACGTGAAGAATTCAGTTTTTGATATATTTTAAATAACTCTAGAACTTATATATATATATACATTCTAAAATTCTGTCTCTTGCTTACTGAGGCATTCCCGAGTATTAGCTTGACCTACCTCAATATATATATATATATATATATATATATAGTAATTTACCTTATATATATATATATATAGTAAACTTAATAAGTCGGCGATTAAAGGTCTGGTTCATTACTTCAAAGTATATATATTTAAAACAACCCTACATGTTTCGGCAATGATGCCTTTGTCAAGGGAATCAAAAATATAAATGACAGAATATAAATGTCAAATAATTGAGTTGCTATGGTTTAAATTATTCAAAGATACATTCCAATAATAATAATAAGTCATGCCTTAGTATTCCAAAAAATAGATAGCAAGGTGTGAACATATGTGTTGTTCGCATATGGAACTGGATATAATAGCCAACACTTGTTCGAAATTCCTTTTCGTGAAACAACTAGTGACAGATCTTAAAATGGACGTCTATTATGATTCTGGTACTAGATACGACAGTTTCTTCGGATCCAATATATATTCGGTCACATATCAATATATATATATATATATATATATATATATATATATATATATATGTATATATATATATATATTATAATAAAAATATTAATTGAATATTTATTGAAGACACTAGTTTTAATTCGTTACATTTCTGTTATTGAAATTTCTTAGAAGGTTGGAAGTCTATTATATTTGTATTGTTTTTTTATTTAGAGTGTCAAATCTATAATTAAATTTCAAAAGTGTATGACTTTCTTACATTTACTAAAATTATAGAACTATGTAAATCTAGTTAATTTTGTGTACATCAAAGGTTATGTGTGAAGGAAAATTTTATTGTAAACCAATAAGTTCATAATATTAATTAAGAATCAAAATTATAGTATATGTCAAATATTTTGGAAAATTATGTATAACTAAGCGACCAATGAACTTCAAGAACAGAAAAAGCTGTTGGGTTGCCATAGTGAGTTATTGAAACAATTGGGGGAATAATTTTTGCACTTGAATTAATGGAATGTGTTTTGGATAAAACGAATTTTTTTTTTAAATATAAAAACAAGTATAATTTATATTACATACCAAGATTTGAACTGTTTTCATTTTATACTCCGGTATCAATTAATGAGCCACAAAAGACGTGTACCAGCTTTAGAAAAATATTGGGAAACATTACAAGGCCTTATATTACCAGGATTGGGACCGGTGATCCTAACTTTCGAGATCTGCCAGGATTGTGACCGTTATTCCTGAAGTTAAAATATACCAGCCGTACATCAGGGAAGCAAGACTTAATTCCAGTGACTAGACGGATAATTGTGATAGAATATTGAGCTAAGTTTTTTTATTATTTGTATTTTTTTTAAGTAAACAGATACATTTACTTATCGAAGGTAGATAAAGATCCCTTTATTGTCCATTTTGTTTAAAACATTGTAAGTAGGGAGGTTATATACAAATTCATTTATTCAGCAATTGATTTATCAGAACCAATTTGTTTATGTAGCCTAGTATGTGTCTCATTTTCGTAAATTCAATTTTTAACCTATAAGAAATTCCACATAACCAATAAATTTTATAATTAAATTTTCAATAAAATTAAATTGTTAACTATTGTTTATTCTGAATGTTTTGTTAAATGTACCTAATTAAATACATATTCACTTATAAAGATAAGATTTTCCTTTTAATAAACGGAATTTAAGAACCAAAACAAGTCGTTTGAATTCTATTAGTTTATCATATTAATACTGAGCTAACATACCTTTTAATTTCTTTGTCAGACAGAATCTTCACGACCCTGGAGATATTAGAGGACTCACGTTTGTTGTTATATATTAAATTTCAAACTCTCTTTTAAGACCAAAACACTATTTGGTTGTACATGTTATGATTATTTACAACAAATGTTTATATTCATTGCACCTGCGCAGAAGTGTGTCAGAATGCGGGGGTAAAAATTAGAATTTTAAATTCATATTCTGTTTTAAAGTTTAATATTTTGTCTTTAAAAACACTTTTTAGCAAACGTTTGACTTTAAAGATTGTTTCTATATATATATATATATATATATATATATATATATATATATATATATTCATAATCTAATACTTATTTCTAACATTAATGTTCTTTTTCTTCCAGTTTCTGATGACAAGATAAACCATATCAATATATATATATATATATATATATATATATATTATATATTATATATAGATTATGAATTACAAATGAAGACCATACATTTATAGTGTAAGATATTAAACAAATTAATATATATAATATATAAAATTTATTTGGAATAATTTTTATTATTTATGGAGATCATTTTTCATTATCAAAATTCATTAATTTATTTTAAATTCCGTAAATATTTAACTTTATTAATAACATTAATCTCATATGGATATCTAGTTTATCGACCGTAATACTTTTTGATTTGAATTAACTTACGGCGGGAATCACGTATTATTTTATCTAGTACGCATATGAAATTAATAGACATTCAAAGGAACATAATTGGTTTTTTATAATTAATATTATTTATTGTAACGGCTATATCAATTAATATGTTATATAAAATAAGTCAAAAAGGACAAATACAAAATTAAATACTTGTAATAAGCCAAAATAAATCATATGGAGGCCGAGGAATAAACAAGAGATAGAGCGTCGCTTGGGTTGTTGTTAGTAAAACCATGTAAAAAACTAAAGTTAAATTTTAAATACATATCATTAAGTGCATTAAAATCGAAATATACTTACTATTAAACGTTCTCAACATAAGAAGAAAGTATCCACGCATCGTTATAACTAGAGACCGGACACACCGGGCTGAAATGACGTCATTACGACGGACGACATAAATAGTCTATAACATCTGTAAGTACATCAAGCAGTTATTGAATAGCACTATTCATTCAGTTAACCGAACACAAAAAATAGATGTGCAGTTAACCGAATGAATAGTGCTATTCAACAACTGCGTGATGTACTTACAGATGTTGTAGACTATTTATATCGTCCGTCGTAATGACGTCCATTTCAGCCCGATGTGTCCGGTCTCTAGTTATATCGATAAAAATATATAGTCAAATCCTTTAAAAACCGTAGGCGTCTCTCCTTATACCAAGATTTCCATAAACACACCTGAATCGAATTCCTCCTGCCGCCTAATTGATCCCGAATATTTCCTGAAAATCATCCCCCAGATGTTAAAATACAAGTATTTATAAAGTTGAATTAATTTTATATCATCATTTGCACGCTATATTAACATAACCTTATTCATTGTATCTAATTCAAAATTTAGAAAGATATACTAGGTCAAGCTTACCTGAGCTGAATTACAAATAATATTTTCGTAAATGTTTCGTACTCTAACACCACTATTTTAATCAATATTGTTCACATTGGTTGTATCTTATATTTAATATAGGTATATCCACCATTTTCGTTTACAGTATGTCACGTGATTAGATCACAATATCAGCTGATTTAGAAATGTATTAATTTAAATTCTTATATCAAAAATATAAACATTAAACTTGAATTTTCACAGCACACTTACAACATTTTTATTTATCTTTTATTTAGTTTAATTCCGTATGCTTGTGATATTATACAAGGTGTCCAGAAACTCTCCTGACAAACGAAGACCGGAGATTCCTCTGATAATTTTAAGACAATTAAACCCAAATTCACCTAGTCCGAAAATGCTTCCTAAGGGAGCTAGAGTTCTTTGAAGATGGCGCCTTGTATTTATTTTTTTTAAATTCCTCCAGAACGCTTCTATTTAGAAAAACTAAAACTGGTATGCTTATTTATCCTCCAGAGATGAATCGATTCCATCAATTGCGAATTTCTAGTACCGGTCATAGGCGTCCGTTTTGGGTAGGTCAACGGTTATTTTAAGGCATAACTTTTTTGTCTTTAACTTTTAAGCATTTGTAACACTAGCTTATTAAATTTTCAGATATTCCAGTACTAAAAGGTACTCTTACTTTAAGTCGGTAGGATACACCGTTTTCTAGAAAAATCGATTTGTAAATTTTTCATTTTTTCTTAATTAAAGTTCAATTTATTATGTACTATTACTATTACTAATTCGTTTTACCAACATAAGAATATCCACAAATACACGAGAGTACAACAGAGTAGAAACGAAAAATAAATAATTGATTACATATTAGTGCAAAAAGAGAGAAGACAGGAAGTGATAGATGTTAGAGTCAGGAGAGGAGCTGAGATATACAGTGATCATTATTTATTAACAGCTAAAATAAAAGGAAATACAAGCAATGAAGAACGAAAAAGAAAGACATATACAAAATCGGAACATACATCAATAAGAACATACAAGCTAAGAGAAAAGGATATAGCTTTGACATATAGAAATATTACCGAACAAAAGATGCAAGAAGAATATGATAATATAGAGACGACAAAGTTAAATGAAGCCTGGAACATCTTCAAAAATATTACGATTGAATCAGCTATTGATGTATGCGGCACCTTCAACAGGAAAAGTCTAAATAAACAAACAGCATGGTGGAATGATGAGATAAAGGAAGAAGTTAAAAAGAAAAAACTGCAATGGAAGATATATCTGAATGACAGTACACCCACTCAATACGAGAAATATAAGCACCAAAGGAAACTAGTTAAGACACTAGTTATAAAGGCGAAAGAGAAAGCATGGACGGACTTCGGAAACAAACTTGAAATTAACAGCAAAGATAACCAAAAGTTGTTCTATAAAGCATTAAAGACATTGAGAACAGAAAAAGGCGCAGATCAAATACATATAAAAGATGCAAATAATGTAATTTTAACTAACGAATTAGATATTATGAGCAGATGGAGAGAGTATTTCCAAGATCTACTAGGTGGTGATACTATTATAACGCCCAGTATAGTAAGGAAAAAACAAGTAAATGAAGACAACAACGAAATAATAATAATGGAGGAATTGGAAGTAGTAATAAAAATGCTGAAGAATGGGAAATCGCCAGGTGAAGATAAGATTACATCAGAAATGATAAAAAACCTCTGGGAAACAGGAAGAAGATGCCTACTGGAAATAATCAACAAAGCATGGATAAAGGAAGAGATTCTGGATGAATGGTCAATAGCACTATTAATACCAATATATAAAAAAGGTGATTGAAAAGACTGTAACAACTACAGAGGAATTACTCTACTCAATACTATTACTAAAATCTTAGAACAAATCATAAATAACAAACTTAAAATAGTAGTAGAACCACACCTTGCAGAACCTCAAACTGGGTTTAGACCCGGAAGGAGTGCCCAGGATCATATATTTACAATAAAGCAGATACTCGAGAAAAGAAGACTCCAAACAAAGAAGACATATTTAGGATTTATAGACTTAGAGAAAGCGTTCGACCGAGTACCAAGAACAAAAATCTGGGAAAGCCTAGAGAATAGAGGTATAAGTAGAAAAATTATAAATCTAATACAAGGCATCTATGAAAACCACGTAAACTTCGTTATAAAAAATAACATGAAATCTGAGGGGTTCAAAACGGAAGAGGGACTGAGACAGGGAGGAGGACTAAGCCCGATGCTCTTTAACATATTTATGGATGATATTATTAGAGAATGTGATAACTATACCCAAAAAATGTGGGTTGGCTATAGGGACCTCCGTAGAGTAGAAATTGATATTGGAGCATTCGCAGATGACATAGTAATAATCGCAGAAAATACACAACAACTTAAACATAATCTGGAGGTTTGGAACGAAGTGTTACAACGAAACCAAATGAAAATAAATATAAATAAAACCAAAGTAATGGCAATCGGAGAAGAACAACTTGATATTACAATAGGCAATGCAAAAATAGAACAAGTTAAGGAGTTCCGATATCTGGGGGCCATACTAGACGAGTCAGGACAGCAGGATGCAGAGATCAACGATAGAATAGGAAAAACAATAAGATTATACCAAGCACTAAATAAAAACTTCATTAGCAAAACAGAAATCTCAGTTAAAACTAAAATACAAGTCTTTAAAACGTTGTACCGACCAGTCCTAACGTACGGATGTGAATCCTGGATACTCTCGAACAAGCACAGAAGTAAAATCCAAGTAACGGAGATGAAATATCTAAGAAGAGTCAAAGGAATAACCAGGAGAGATAGAATAAGAAATACACTAGTAAGAGAAGGACTGGATATCCCATCTATATTTACGTTTATAGAAAAGAGACAACTGAGTTGGTGGGGACATGTCCAAAGAATGCAAAATACAAGACTGGCTAAGTAAGTATACGAGGCAAGAATACAGGAAAGAAAGAAAAGATAAGCAGTTTATTGAAAGACAAGAATAAATCCTGGAAAGAAGCAAAAGGAATGGCGAAAGATAGAAAAATATGGAAGAAATTCGTACATGGCGAAGAATAACAGCTTACCCGACACCTTACGGCAAAAGGGTTATCAGATTATATTATATTATTATGTACCTACTTATTTTTAGCGACGAAGTTGGCTTGGACTATCAAGGCATGGATGAAAATTAATTTAATAAATTAAAAACAAATTATTTATTACAATGGAACGAAACTAACAAAAAAAGAACAAGTATCAAAGGTAGATTGTTACAAAAGTTGCTCGATGTGATGACCATTAGTCTCTATGCATAAGTTTAACCTTTTGCTTAGAGAACGCCGAATTCTTGCAAAAATTCCAAAGTTATTTCTAAATTCGTTGCAAGCATCTTGTATCCTTAGCCAGAGTTGTGCGCGATTTTGTATCGGAACGGAATAAACAAATGCTTTTATGTATCCCCAAACACAATAATCGCATGGATTCAAATCCCGCGACCTTGCTGGCCAAGCAACTGGACCGCCTCTTCCAATCCAATGGTCTTCGTAGTTATTATCTAGAAAGTCTCGTACATTCCTGCTAAAGTGGGCCGGACAGCCGTCCTGCAGAAACCATAAGTTTTGCCGAATATTTAAACGCACCTCATCTAACAAATCAGGTAAAATATTTTGCAGGAAATGTAAGTAATCAGCACCATTTAAACGAGCAGGTAATTCCACAGGTCCAAGTAGATAATCGTCAACTACTCCTATCCAGACGTTTATGCTAAACCTATGCTGATGCTTAAATTCTTGAACAACGTGGGGATTGTCACCAACGTACGAATAATAATGTGCATTATGTACATTAAAAATTCCATTTTTTGAGAATGTAGCTTCGTCACCAAACAAAATGTTCCTGAAGAAATCTTCATCTTGATTTTTCTGATTTTGTAACCATCTAGCGAATGCTACGCGAGCAGGAAAATCTCCTTCTAGCAGTGCTTGCACCTTTGTAAAATGAAAAGGATATAAATTTTCTTTGTGTAAGATATTTCCTACGGAAGATTTTGAAATTGTGGGGTACATGGCAGATAGTCTTCGAACGCTAATTTCTGGATTTTCCTCAACTTCCATTAAAATAACATCTTCATGTTCTGCTGTTACATCATTATGTCTCCCTGTTTCATTATTTTTTGGGACCACTGAACCTATTTCTCTTAATCGTTGATGAAGAGCTGTAAATGTTGAGTGAGTGGGATGCTGACGATTGGGAAATTTTTCAGCGTATCTACGTTGCGCCGCTCGAGCGTTACACCTCATTTCGCCATAAACTAAATGCATATCGGCGTATTCCTCATTAGTAAAAACCATTTTTTTTTTAAATTGAAATCGTTGTGTTTGAATAACACAAAGTAAAACATGAAAATGTAAACTTCGCGAACTGACAACAATTTGACAATGAAAAACGTAGGTTTTACTTCTGTTGGCAGTTCAGAGCTAACTATTGCAAAAAATAAAAAATTGAACTTTAATGAAGAAAAAACGAAAAATTTACAAATCGATTTTTCTAGAAAACGGTGTATCCTACCGACTTAAAGTAAGAGTACCTTTTAGTACTGGAATACCTGAAAATTTAATAATCTAGTGTCACAAATGCTTAAAAGTTAAAGACAAAAAAGTTATGCCTTAAAATAACCGTTGACCTACCCAAAACGGACGCCTATGACCGGTACTAGAAATTCGCAATTGATGGAATCGATTCATCTCTGGAGGATAAATAAGCATACCAGTTTTTGTTTTTCTAAATAGAAGCGTTCTGGAGGAATTTAAAAAAAAATAAATACAAGGCGCCATCTTCAAAGAACTCTAGCTCCCTTAGGAAGCATTTTCGGACTAGGTGAATTTGGGTTTAATTGTCTTAAAATTATCTGAGGAAACTCCGGTCTTCGTTTGTCAGGAGAGTTTCTGGACACCCTGTATATATATATATATATATATATATATATATATATATATATATATATATATATATATCTATATATTAATTGATAAATTATTGGAGTTTTTCGGCTTTTATATGAAATATTTACCAATATCGCTCCGGATTGGTCCACTCTACTTATGAGTATGACTTATGAGAGTTATGAGATGAGGCAAGGATACGGAAAAGTCTGATAAAGTAAAAGATTTTAAATTATCAAAAAAAAGGAAATATATATACTCACACAATAACAAATATGCAAGGTTATATAGACGATTATTATTAATTTAACTATTTTATTTTCAAAATTGTAATAAAGCTATGTTGGGGCTTGGTTTGATTAAATGATTTACAAAAATTATTATTTAAAAAGTCCTGTTTCTAGATACATTATCATTATTATAATATTTGTGTCCCTTTCAATTTAACCCCTTTATTATATTTTGAAATATATATATTTAACATACTATTATTATTGATTGAATTGCAACGATGAATCATAAAATCATGACCCAAATCGACCCAGAGCAATTTACCGATCATATCGAAATCCATTCTAAACCACCTACAATACGATTACATACATAAATTTGTTTGTATCATAGCTCTCTAGAGACGAAAGTAAGTAAAAAAAGAAGATGACCTTGTAGGGCAATAGCACGTAAACAACCTTAAATTACTTCGACATTAAAAGTGCGCTGAAGCACTTAAATCCGTTTCAGAATGTTGGATTAATTATTTTTTTTTTCAAATAAATGATGGCTCATAATAGAATATTTTTTTAAATAACTTTTAGAACGGTATATGTTGTAACTTTTTCTAATTCAAGTTCAAATCCTGTTGTTTGTCTATTGAATTAATAGTTCCGAGAAAATTAAAGTGTTTCATGTGAAACAGATACACAAAAATAAATTCTTTAGTAGAAATATTGATGCCGTTCAAGTTTTTGAGAAGCCATATTTGCAGATAATGGGGCTTGTATTATTTTTTAAGTATTGATAGGAGGCTGACTTAAAAACTATTTTCCAAAATAATATGTAAATCAATAAAGCAATACCTTTCGCTACGCTATGGTCATTATAAAGCAAGTTTTAAAAATATAATTTTTTACTTCAAAAGCTCTGTAATTTTTTAAATAATTGTCTAATGTCTCAAAAAGATTCTGCTAATTATATAATTTAATAAAAGGACGATACAGATAGTGGTTCTTTATTGTAATTATCTTAGAATTTACAGTAATATAGAAATAAAGCAAATAATTGAATATAGTAGAATACATGTTTTGTTGTAAACGTTGTAAAATATACGAACTGAAAATGTAGAACGATTTACAATTTAAATATTTTACATGTGAATTATAATAATTATTATTTAAATAATAAAGAGACATAATAATATTGAAAATATATTCTTAAATAAGAAAGGAACTATACATTATACACAAATATTTGCACTTGTATATTAATGCTATACTGTCTATTGTTAGTTTTCATAATCGGTCCATTCCATATCACTGTCACTATCATCGTCACTTAACTGAATAATTATTTCTTCTTCGTTATGAAGCTGATCCTGTTGTATGTACTGTATTTCAATTTTTTTTGTATGTTTGCATTCTCTTTTCCATAAATATGGCCCTATATCATTAAATGCTTCCCGTATCAACGCTTCTAAATTGAAACTTGAATCTAAATTGTGTGCTGCTATTTTTCGTTTTACCATATTCCAAATTAATTCTATAAGGTCTAAATTGCAGTGGCATGGGGGAAGTCTCAGCACAGTGTGACCTTTTTTTTAAGTTAAATTGTCAATTTTATACTGTGGTGAAGGTTTATGAGTTTTCACTACTTCCAGTAATTCACACTTGAGCATAGATGGGTGATGAGAAATGTTTCTCGATTATTGAGTTGAGAGGTATATTTGGCAATAATTGTTCTGTAAACCATTTAGAAAAATTTTCGTAATTCATATCATCATGATAGTCGCCACTTTTACTTTTTGATTTAAATAAAAGTAAACAATTTTTTCTAAAGCCCATGCTTCCTCCAGCGTGGCCCACTATCCATCTCTGTCCAGCACCTTTTTTTTTCAAAACTCCTTGTACATCATCACTTTGCCAGCATCTTGATACAGTATAATTTTTGTGGACATAGGCTTCATCCAAATACACTACAAGGCGTTTATTTTCGCCAAGACTGTCATTATAAATCTTGAAACGTAAATACCTAGCAATATCGTATCTTTCCATTTTCTATTAGACTGGCATTTTTTATACCTATGTCCCATTTGCAAAATTATTTTTCTTAAGCTCTCTTTGCATCCTTTGAACTCTGTTTCCTCTACCATATATGCATGCAGTGCTTTTAGTGTTGGAACAGTTTTAGCCACTGTGTCCATTGAGATGATTTTATTTCGCAGTATGCACCTATAACATGCACAAAAAAATAATCCTTTTAATACACTATTTTAATAATATAAAACTTACGTATCGTCATCATCCAAACTTATTCTTCGAGACTTAACATTTTGTTCTCGTGTTGTGTTAGAGAGTGTTATTTGGGAACTTGTAGTTGGTGCCGGTATTTGAGGCTCTTCAGTGCTGAACAATTCTTTCCGAATACGTGAAATTGTCCTCGCTGATTTGCCTGTCATAGCAACTACGCGCTTTAGTACTTGTTCAATTAGTTCAATAGGAAATGCATATAATCCCAATTATTTTTCTTCTTCACAATATTTTATCATCTTCTGAATCAGAGATAATGCTTCACTTTTGGAAGATTGTTTCGTTATTATCATCATTATAAAATATTGATAGCGCCTATAAAAAGATGAACAACGGTGCACAAGAATGTTAGGTTATAATTAAATTTTTTAGCTTTGTACTGATATTTTAATGAAAGAGCCTTCAAACAAGATATTATATATTATATTAAGGCACAAAATGTTTAAAACCCAACGAAATACAAATGAAAATAAAGGACAACGGAATCAGATTTAATATAAACAATATACCAACTTTTACATGGGACTGTACAACATGAAATATGAGAATCAGACGGTTTTGGGGTGAAGAGAATGCAGAGTAGTTGGAATTTTTGCCGTTTGCCATTTTTATTTGGTCGCCCTCTATAAACAGTGAATGCGGCTTAAATCATATCAGTATCAATCAGTAGACAGTATAGGTATGATGCCGATGCAAAGAAAATATCGACGCATCAGTAAATAGAATGCATTTTTCTCTCGTTATGTGACAAAATTTAAAACACTTTTAATGGTTTTCGGAAAGTATTTCGGAAATTTATTTATTTTTAATTTTATAATTTTGTATAAACGGTACTTGTTTCATTTCAAAACCTTACGCACACTTCTGTCGGAAAAATCAAATTGATGTTGAAATTTGGTGCAGATTTTCTTCTACAGAAGCACAAATGAGTAAATTACGTTGTACATTAATAGTATAATGAGGGCAGTTATTTGAATTTAATTAGTTATTGAATAATTATATTATATCTTAAATTACCCCCTTTTCCATTTGCACGAAAATTTGTTAGTAACGTTATCCCCTCTCTATTTTGTAGTTACATACATCTATTTATACTTTAGAAAATTTATTCTTATGTTAATTGAAAATGAACTGACGAGTCCGAAACAATTGTCTTATTTTATGTAAATAAAATTTAGTGAAACATATAACCAAGTGTTCTTTTTTCATCGTGAATTTATATATATATATATAAATATATATATATATATATATATATATATGTATATATATATATATATATAACATTTGATAAATTATTGGAGTTTTTCGGCTTTTTTATATGAAATATTTACAAATATCAAATTAGAATGTATGTAATTGCAGAGTAAGTGGGGATGTAAACATTGCTGTCTACAATTTACAAAGCAAATCATACGAAATTGTTTAATTGAAAAATATGGTTTACGCTGGTCTACGCATATTTTTCAATTAAAAAATTTCGTATGATTTGCTTTGTAATTTGTAGACAGCAATGTTTACATCCCCACTTACTCTGCAATTACATACATTCTAATTTGATATTTGTAAATATTTCATATAAAAAAGCCGAGAAACTCCAATAATTTATCAAATGTTATATTTAATGAACGGCTAAGAAATTATCTAAACACTTATATATATATATATATATATATATATATATATATATATATATATATATATATATATATAATGCATGCATACTTAAAAAGTCATTGCATCATTTTTGTACATTTAAAAAATGCACAAAGGTAAGCTACCCGATACATCGATACTTAGCGAGTACTGGAATCGGTAAAGTATCGATAGGTATCGATACTTTACCATAGTTTTCAACAGGGATTAAACGTCAAAAGTCAATTAAATTTGACAACTTAAATGTTATTTGCACTCAGTAAGGTTTGCCATTTCATCATGGAAAGGTTCACACCGCAACAGCGTTTGGAAATTGTGCAACTTTATATCGTAAATCGTCATTTTGTCGTTCAAATTCAAAGATTGCTTCGTGTATTTTACGGTCGACATATTAGCCCATCTTGGCGAATTATTCAGCGAATTATGGATAGATGGATAGATGGTCCTCCTACACGCTAGTGGATAAAATTCATCTGCACAGGCGACGAACAGTGCGCACGGAAGGGCCGTTGTTGGGCGTCGTGTTGAGGAAGATCTGAAGGAGCCGATTCGGTACCATGCGTAGCATTTAGACTTGCGCTTGTCCACTTTGAGGAAAGTGGGAAAACTTGGCTCTTGTAAGCATGTAGGCAAGGCCTATTTTCTTACATGATTCAAGTCGTGCAAGAAATAAAGTCGAATTACCATCACTTATCTCGTGCGTTTGCTGTACAACAAGTAAAATCACCGCATATGGAATGAAGAGAATTTACAGGAGACTTTTCAGATGACATTCCAGGAAGAGATGTTTACTGTTTGGAGCGCTCTATTGACTGGAGGAGTCATAGAGCCGTAGTTATTCAGAAATGAGTCCGGTCACAGCGTTACACTTAATGGCGAACCCAATATAATATAAAAGACTATTTCGTTTCCCGATTGCGTGGCATGAATGTTAAGTTATGGTTTCAGTAGGATGGCGGTACGGTGCGTAATATAATCAATCTAATGAATGAAACGTTAGGCGAACAAAGCATTTCGCAAAATGGGATTGTCCACCAAGATCCTGGCCACCAACATCGTGTAACTTAACACATGGATTATTTTCTTTGGGGATAGATCAAGTAGTCTAGTCCTTAGTCTATGCCGATAAGCAAGCGACATTAAACGGTGTGGAACGTTCGCCGTATTATTATCCAGACATGACTCTAGATGTTCAAAAAAGTGGTCGAAAACTAGACCTCCTGTTGCGGCGCGCTTAAATGCCTGAAATCATATTCAAATACTAAATAGCATCAAATTATTTACTGAATATAGCTAAAATTAAGGTCATTTTTTGTGTTTTATTTCAATTCGAAACTACGACACTCTCTCTAAAAAAATACCGATGTATTGAAAACATGAGCTCACTGTAATATACTCGTAAATAGCACTTTAGCGTTTGGTCAAATATATCGTTAAAATCAGTGACGCCGTACCAATTGCGTCACTTGGCGAATGATCTCCCAAAAATATCTGAAATAAAATAGTTGTGGATCTATATTTGCAAGAAACCAGAAGTTAACAAGCAAATGTTAACTTACAATGGATTCTTTGTATAGTACGGATGGTATAAATGTGTTTTCCCCGGAAAACTCAAGCTAATTGTATCACATAGACATTTTAAGTGTTATTTATATTGAGATTTTAAATTTTCTTAAAACAAATTTAGTGTAACTGAAAAGTAATTCCTCAAGCGTATGTGGAAATTTAACCGAAATACAGTGGGAAGTATACGAGGTGCTACCCAGAAATTGCCGGAATTTCAATGTGGTGCGCGAAGGGATGGTGGTACAACTCTATAGCGCTAGTTGGTGTGAGCTACGTCTATGCCAAGTCAGTTTGTTAGACAGTAGTTTGCTAGATGATGCCAGACAGTTTTTGTGAATTTGTTGAGTTGTGTTTAAGTTATTTTGCGTCACTACAATGTCTAATGTGAAAGAGCAAAGAATATGTATTAAGTTTTGCTTTAAACTTGGTAAAACAGCTTGGAAACTCTCAAAATGCTTATTAAACAAGCATTTGGTGAGGCCAGACGCAAACTTATGAGCGGTACAACCATTTTAAAAATGTGGGAAAAGTGCGCGATGCAATCTTATCGCAGTCGAAGACGTCATCCTCACCAGGGTCGAAGAAAGCATGGCAAGTTCAAAGCAACGTTAGGTCGATGTTGATTTGCTTCTTTGACGTTGATAATATCGTGCACAAAGAATTTCTCCAATCAGTTAATCTAGGTTAATCAGTTAATCGAGGGTCACCTTTTATATTTTTTTACAAAATTTTTTTTAGAAGAAAACAACATTTTTGGGAACAAACTATTTTATTATGTTTCAAAATATTCGCCTTTATGGTCTATACACATTTGCATGCGTACGAACCAGTTCTCAAAACATTTTTTCCACTCTGAAGGTTGTACCTCAGAAATATGGTTTTCAAAGGTTCGACTGCTTCTTGAGGTGTTGAAAATCGCTGTCCACGCATTTTTTGTTTCACAGTTGGGAACAAAAAGAAATTATTCGGCGACAAGTTAGGTGAATATGGACAATGACACATTGTTACAACACTTTTCTCCTTCAAATAGTCAGTCAACTGTTAGAGACGTGCTGTATGGGAACTCGCATGAAATCGTGATGAAGAATAATGCGATATTTTCGGTTGTTCTTCCTGATTTTGTCTATAACTTTTGGCGAACAAATTACTGTATACCATTCAGCGTTAACAGTTTTTCGATCCTCTAAAGGAATTATTGCGATATGTCCTCTAAGAAACAAGCGATCATTTCCTTGGGCGTACTCCTTGCACGAACAACTTTTGTGGGGTTCGGTTCGTCTTGGAACACCCATACAGTAGATTGTTGCTTGGTTTCCGGCTCATACACATATATCCATGTTTCGTCACCCGTGACGATGTTGTATACGGATTTTGCGGTTCCTACGTCGAATTTTTTCGCATCTCTTTACACCAATTGACACGAACTGTTTTCTGTGCTACGGTCAAGTTATGTGGAATCCATCTGGAACATATTTTTTTACAAATAAATGTCCATGTAAAATCGAATGAATTGTAGCCTGCGATATGCCTAGAAATGCCTCTACCTGACTGTAAGTCACATGTCGATAATGTTCTATCATTTTCCGCACAGCATCGATGTTTTTTGGAATCACAACAGTTTTTGGTCGATCTTTGCGTCATTCATCACTCACTTAGGCACGACTATGACGAAATTCTGCAAACCAATTGTAAACTAACTTCCCTGATAGTGCTTCATTACCAAAAGTTGACCGATGCGATATAATGTATTCTTGTGGCGTTTTTTATAATTATAAAAAATCATCCAACGAAAACCTTCACGAGTAATCGCCATTATTTTACAAACTTACTATCTTAAAACTGTCATTGTCAACAAACTTCTGACTGAATTTCTAAGCTATCGCGGATTTCTCATTGACAAATGTCAAATTTTAAGAATATAGTGATTACATATGTCAAAAGCACCATCTAGTGGTCGATTGTAAAAATATTTCTTCGGCGACTAAGAGAAAACATTCGACGTAAGCGGCCTGCCAAGTGGTGCAACTATTCGCGGATCTTACACAACAACAATGTATCAACCCACGCTTCAGTTGTCGTGAATCTGTTTCTAGCCTTAACGAAGATGGCAGTACTACCCCACCCTCGCTACTCACCACATCTTGCCCCTTGTGACTTCTTGTTTCCAAAGTTGTAACTGAAGCTCAAGGCCGCCGTTTTGAGACGATTGAGGAGACCCAGACCGAAACGCAGACAGTGTTGAACATGATAACATATGAAGACTTCCAGCACTGCATTTTACTTGAACAATACTAATATAATAGAATTTAAAAAAATTGTCACGAACATAAATGGAGACATATAACACGAAATCACCATTAGGTAGTTTTCTGTAAAAATCCCGTAAATTAACATAATAAAGTGATAATATATTATCACTTAATCAAATTATTTCATGAACATTTACGCGTTAATTATAAAAGTATGATCCTAATAGCTAACAATTATCACCAGATAATGGATTGTGCGAATCATTCCGATATCTAACCAACTAAAAGGAAAACACGAACGCATGGTTTATTAGCGAGAAATTATGCTTCCTTTGACGCAACGAAGTCTCGGTTCAGTTAGAACTAACCACGCATGAAGTTCAAGAGCTTGTTCGCTGGTTCGTATCCAAGTCCAGGTAGATATTCCAGACGATGGCATTCACGCAAGATCGATTAAATGTGCCATTATTGTGCACTTCGCCATTGAAACGTAATTATGCAAGATATAGATAGAAATATCGTGTTAGAGTAATTCCAATTATTCTGCATTTCTTAACTTTTAAAAATATGCGAAACAACGGAAAAATAATCTTTTTTAGTTAGTTATATTTGTTCTGAATAAATTGATAAGAGAAGTTCGATATAGATAGTATAAAATAAAATGTTTGTATTGCAAAATAAGTCTTCATTTCAAAATTGATTTTATATTCATTTTTATATAGCGTATAACTCACATGAATACCTACGTAATATGTATTATATATAGTATATCTTAAACATTGGACATATAGTGTCAGTAAAAGTGAAAATAACGAAAAGAGTTTAGAATTAACAAATGTAGCTAATATTACATGACATCGTTTTTCAATATATTCTTCTTTCAAATACATTGTCGCCATCGTTCAGAAAACTCGTGTTCCTCGAGAAAAGAATCTTCTCACATTAGACTGAAACTTCTTCTCCATTCTTTTAAATACGTGAAAATCTGATGGGCGGATGAGGAAACATCGTCTACCTGAATCTTTGAATTGTATCCATCTCGTGAGAACGACATAGGGATGAGCATTATCCTGTATGAAATGAATAGATTTTAGACTATTTTATGTCTGTTCCGAATGGCAGTTAAATTTCTGTTTTCATGAGCGTAGATATAAGTGGGGTTTTTATCATTTATTTTATTTATTAGTTTATATTTCGTAAGATAAATAAAGTGCTATGAGTTAGTTTCTTGTTTTCATAGTTTTAACTGTTAATTACATCGTAATTTTTGTGATAGATCCTGTTTAATATCGTTTGATTGAATCTACTTCTCCCAATTATTTCGACGCTAGTTAATTGCTAGTTAATATTAATACTCCTTTACTCTATTTGAACTACAAAATGAACAAATAAAAATGAATTTCGTATTTTATAGATCACCACTAGAGAATACAATCCCGGGATCCCGGCCGGGTTTTGAACCAGTTTACATTCCGTAATCTGTTGCGCCTTGACAATGACCGTACCTAGATTATATTAAGGGCACTTATTACATAAAGACAAAAAATCAACCTTAGGTACGCCGTACGATAAAAGAACTACGCAGGTACAGCCCAAATAATATATAACTTAAAAGGGACTTCCCTGCCTGCATACTTCAATACAATACTGTTAAGGTAATTCCCCAACGGGCCAACAGGAGAATCACCCGATCACCTCATATGGTATATCATAATATTGTTGCGAGGGATTCCACGTCGGGGATTGCCTGTACGAAAGTATAAATACGCTTATTAGGATTTACTTTTTTCATTTATTATTTTACTAGCGACAAGGTTACGCAGGTTACGTCATTTAAATTAATTTAAAAGTCAATTATCTGAAAATGTTATTTTAAATGGTGGGAGACTTTGTTCACCATAAAAAAAACAGTAATACGTCGTCAGCGTGGTGTTATTTTTTAGTTGCGAAAGACGGGAATAGTGCTAAATGTAAGCCATGCCCTGCCATTCTCAAGACTTTGGGTGAATCGACTAAGGGATTACATACACATTTGCCATCGAAACATGAACATTAAGATTTTAGCTGACGTTAATAGTTTAACAGCTTCAACAAGTCAAGATTCTGAAAATTTGAACCCAGCACCGCCGCCAGCTAAACGCAAGTTAGAAGATTATTTTACTAAAAGAGCCGACGACAGCCTGGATGATGTTTTGGCAAGAATGATTGCATTAGATGGATTTCCATTCAGTATATTCATAACGTCAGACGAATTGAGAAAATTGCTCTTAGCGGAATACACGAATTTACCAAAATCAGCCGTCACAATTCGAAAGCGTGTTATGAATTACAGTGAAAAAACCAGAAAGCAAGTAACTGCAGAATTAAAACATTTGAAAAGTGCAGGTGAAAGATTCAGTCTATCTTTCGACGAGTGGACATCAACGTCCAATAAACGATACATGGCTGTTAACGTTCATTCATATAAAAAAATTTGGAGCTTAGGACTCGTTTCTATTCATTAATTGTCTTCGTATATTGAAAGAACGTCTAAGTAAATTTGATATTTCCCTGAAAACTGATACCGTGGCTACTGTAACCGATGGACCGAACGTTATGATAAAGTTGGGATAGCTTGTTTGCACTGAACAACAACTGTGTCTCGCACATGGTATCAATTTGGTCGTCTGCGATTTGCTTTATAAAATAAAGAATTATTTTCAAGACAGGCAAGACAACCCTACCTCAGACTCAGGTGATACTATAAATGAACCAGCTGTGATTGCTGATTATATGAACGATAGCGATGATGATGACACTTTAGAAGACTTAGACTGTCCAGAATCAGGTTTAATCTTAATGTCACAGAATGAACTTGCGCGAGAACACATACCAGAGTTAACGAAAGATGAAAACATTAATGAGCTGATAAAGAAACTCCGCAAAGTTGTAGTGTATTTCAAAATATCACTATTGAAAAATGAAACAGTACTTCAAAAATATGTGAAGATTGAACATGAAAAAGAGTTGTCACTTCTTTTGGACTGTAAAACCAGGTGGAATAGTCTTTTAACTATGCTGGAACGATTTTCTCTTTTAAAAACCTGCATTCCAAAAGCTCTTATAGATATCAATCATCCAATCCGTTTAGAAGATGCTGATTTTGACTTGGTAAATAAAATTGTTGATGTGCTGACCTCAATTAAATTAACAGTAGAAGCAATCTGTCGACGAGATGCTAATTTGTGCATAGCTGATGCCGCTTTGAAATTTCTTATAAAGCAATTGTCTAGCAAAAACTCAGCACTCGCCAATAAAATGAAAACATCCTTAGTGGAACGTATAAACCAACTACGAAATGATTTAACTGATGTGTTGAATTATTTACAAAATCCACGAAAAGATTATGAAAATCAGTTATTATCGGATTTGGAATGACTTGACTTATTTCCAGTTCCTACGCAGGCTTTAGTGAGGGCGCAAATAAAGAGTACTGTTAAAAGACTAAATAGTCGAGATGACAGGGTAGAGGAAGAAAGGTCAGGATCACAAACAGATGATGAGCCAAGGCGACAAGCCTCTCAACCCCAATTGACACTAAAGGAAAAGTTACAGCTGGAAATTAATAAGAGCATTGAATCCCCAGATCCTGAAGTACAAAATGAATCGCGGTTGGTAAATAGTATTAGACGCGAAATGAGCCTGTTCGAAAATGGAGGAGTTCGTGGATATCACTTAGAATTAGCATATAAATATCTATTGTCTATTCCTCCAACCAGTGTAGAACCTGAGCGAGCGTTTTCAGCTGCTGCTTATGTTGGCAATAAACTACGAAGCAGGCTTGGAAGGCAAACATTGGATGCTTTGATATTTCTGCGATTGTATTTTCGAAATTCTAAATAGTTTTTATATTGTCTTTTTTGTTCCTTATTTTAGTATATTGTGTATTGTGTTGTGCAACAATATTAATAAATCATTTTTAAGAAATTACTTAAGTTTTTTTTTCATTTGAGCCCAATTAGAAACCACATAGTCTAATCCCGGGATTCCGGGATTGCGCTTCAAAAATCCCATAATCCCGGGATTGAAAAACATGCTCGGGATTGTATTCTCTAATCACCACCCGTTTGTTTTTCAAATATATAAATAAAATTAAAAATACAAATTTTCAATGTACGTCCGTGGACGATGAGTCATCGACCTCTCGTATCCGGTCCCTAGTTATTATTATCAAAGCTAAACATCGTTTTCTCTTCCATATATCGCGCGTTCAACAAAATGCCTTAGAGTTGAGCATAAAATTTTCAAGTGTATCTTAATTCAATTACAAAATTTTACTGCTGTTAAGAAGCTCAATTTTATACCGTAGTCGACAAATTTTAATTTCTGGTACGAAAGTAGAAGAGGAAAAGAGCGCGACGAAGAAAAGTAAAGAAAGACATATAGCGAGGTTGCCAATGAATGTATGCAAGTATGTAGTTGAAATGGGGTACGATAAGGTTCAGTCAGATTATACCTAGTCAGTAGGCTTATTGCTACAGAGGGATGTAGAACGCATCTTTGAAATACGTATAAAATTCGCCACGAATATTTACAGAAAAATATTTATTTCATGGTATATTATTTTTATGAGGATGTACAACAAAACATATTTTCCGCGTATAAATAAAATGAAATATTAATTCTAAATTATGTAAAAATAATTGTAACTCTCATGAAACGAAAATAAATTAACTCTTGTCTGATAATAATAAAATATTCTAAATTAAATGTTGAAATAATCCACCCCGTCGTTCTTGGCAGTATGCCAACTTATAATAAAATTCTTGGCGGACATTGTTGAGCATGTCAGGTCTTTATTTTTTTCTCGCAATTCATTTATGTTGTGCTTTTTAGAATTATCTACGAGTTTCCTCTTACTTCCACTTGGTTTTGAAAGAGACATGTTGAAAACTTTATCTGAAATAAATAACAAATACTTTACGTGTTGTAACAATAGTATGCAACTGAACTCGCCAGATGACATTTGCTTTAGGTAGGTTGAGTACGCGCATCTTAGTTCATCCTCTTAAACATAGATGCCACTATTTGGTCCATTTTATTCCAATCCAAACAGTACTTTACTTTCGAGTTGCATAACGGTAAATAAACAAAAAACATTTACTCTCTTATAATTATTTATGATGGTTTTAATTAAAACCAACTTATATATACAAAATATATGTTAGTGCTGCTCAGCTGCATGTTTTTGATATGACTGACGTAAGACATACGCGCTCTCCTCTTTACTGTATAATTTTTTTTTTAGTTTAGTTATTATTAGTTTGTATTTGCACAATCAATAAATATTATTTTGTTCATTTTCTTCCTTTTAGTTTTCATTTATTTAGATCTAGAGCATAGTTTAAGTTACTTTTTCAGTTATGATATGGAAGAACGTCGAGAACGGCATCGTAAAACAATGGCGAGTTGGATTAACGGTCATACTGATTGTATGACCATTGTCAGTGATTCCGAAATTTATTGCAAGATCTGTAAATAAAATATCGTTAAAAAATTCCATGAAATCGCACGTACAACGTCATTTAGCATCGCAAACACATGCACAGAATTTGGAACCGTTGGAATCTGACAATTTTAACGAAGAACTCTGTGAAACTTTTATGGCGGCTAATATTCCATTAAATAAACTTAACAATCCCACTTTAAAAATATTTCTCCAAAAATATACTGGTCGAAATGTTCCTGATGAATCCACCTTACGCAAATATTATGTTTCTAAGTGCTCCATGAAAGCAGTAGAACGCATTAGAAGCCATCTTTCAAATCAGTACCTATGGATAAGTGCCGATGAAACTGTCGTTATATTAGGACGCTGTGTGGTGGTAAATGTTGTAGCCGGTGTACTACATCCAACTATTCCATATAACGCATATGTAATAGCTAGCAACAAAAGTTATAAATACAGTTGATGCGGAAACAGTAGCTGAAACCATTTACGAGAATATGCACCAAATGCTTCATTCGGACGACAGGTGCAAAGAAAAAATACTTTTATTTGTAAGTGACAGCGCTGTATATATGTTAAAAACAGGCAGACTATTAAAGGATACATATCCTAATATGCTGCATATTACTTGTGTAGCACATGCTCTTCACAGAATCTGTGAATATATCAGAGACACCTTTCCAGAAGTTGATAGACTTCTATCCGCTTTTAAAAATGCTTTCAGAAAAGCACCATTGAGAGTAACTCTTTACAGGGAAAAACTGCCATCTTTGTGACAGCCTCCCTTTCCGGTAATAACTAGATGGGGGACATGGTTGGAAGCTACTAGTTTTTAGAGAGAATTTCGATAATTTACAAAATTTTGTTGCATGTTTAAATGACGATGTTCGGAGTATTTCTGAGTGCCAGGAACTAACAAAAATTCCATATTTAAAAAATCAGTTGTACTTTCTTCAGGAACGCAATGGAAATTTGACAAAACTAATTACTTATTTTGAAAATCAAAATCTCAAATTAAAGGATGGATTAACCACATTAGATGTGGCTATTAATAATTTGAAAAATATTCCAAGTGACTTCGGATGTGGCCTTCGGCAAAAGTTTGACGCAGTTTTTAATAGAAATCCAGATTTAATAACATTGCGGCAATTGTGTATGGGGACAATTCCTCAAAATCAAACTGCTAAATACGCTGAAATAAAAGAATATTTCCAGTATGCACCTATAACCAGTTGCGATCTAGAAAGGACGTTTTCTATTTACAAGGATGTATTTCATTCAAAGAGAACAAATTTTACAGAAGAGAACCTTGAGAAAGTATTGCTAGTTAATATTAACACTCCTTTATTCAACTTGAACTGCAAAATGAACAAATAAAAATGTATTTCGTATTTTGTAGCCGTATATATACCCGTTTTATTATTATAAGTATAATTATATAAATAAAATTAAAAACTTTAGTCATTTATTGTCATCAACCTCTCGTGTCCGGTCTTTACATATTACCAATTAAAAAACACTAACAGAAAAATTATTTGAATATAACCAATTCAAATACACTGTCACCATCGTTCAGGAAGCTCCTGTTTCTCGAGAAAAGCATCTCCTAGCTGCAGACGCACCTATTCTCGACTACTTCTTCATTAGAGTGAAACTTCTTCTTCATAGAAATTCATTAAAATACGTGGAAATATGATAGGCGTATACGGAAGAACTGTCCATCTTTATTTTTGATGGTGATTATAACCATGGTGTGAGTAACGACATAAGGATGAGCATTATCCTGTATGAAATTAATAGATTTTCGGATATTTGATGTCTTTTCCGAATGGCAGCTTTTACTGGTCCTCGTAGCACATAGATGCGGCTTGCGAGCCACATTGAAAAGTCATTTGAAAAAAATGCACTATTAGTATTTATCGAGGGTACTTAAACTTCTTTAATATCGATATAAATGGAAGTGACATCAAAGTCTTAGACAGCAGGTATTTTCCTCGGAATTGCACTGACTGTGTGCTATTCCGTCTTTAAATAGGAAATATTTAGCCTTTAAATAACATGCACATACAAAATATTTAAATGTTAAATTAAAAATTTAAAAAATACTAATTAAAGAACTGTTATAATTGTCAAATTTTAAGTTAAAAGATATACTGACCAATACACTGAACGTATGTTATTGATTGCATTCCATTTGATAAGTGATTTTTATAATGTTTCTAACACGGAGAGGTGTAATTCTAATTATAATTACGTGTCGACGGCCTTCATTAATTAATCGATTAATTGTTATTTTCAAGGTAAATAAAGACTTCTCGTATGATGCGAAGGGTCATGGCTTTTTGGCTTTTGAAAAGGAGCCGTGGCTGACAGAAAGCAAATAGATTTAATAGGATGCATTAAAAAAATATATTTAGTGATACGTAGCTATACTTCTATTCATAAATGTAGATCCCTAGAACACGGTCCATTTATAAACCAAAACAATTATTTATCTGTAACCTACTATGTATAGATTAACGCTAGAAGCTTACAAGTTTCAACTTGATGAACCTGATAAAGCGTGCCTATAGTAGACGTCCGAGGTCACATGTCAATATAAAAATGAATCGTGTTCAGCAATGAGCGGTGATTAGGTACTTTTAGGGACGTTTAAAAGAGATGACCCTAATTCATCAAGATTTAGTGGATACATTACGGGAATTTTCAGTATCTTATGATGATAGTTAAAAGGTAGTGTCGTAAGTTTAAATGTAGTACACCGTCGTGTACAGACGAACATGCAGGTGGAGCGCCCACAACCGTCACTACCCATGAAACTGTTAAAAAGGTCTACTAGACAAATAGTTGAAGATGCTGGTCTTTCATACCATGTGGTATATAATATAATTACAGCCGAATTGAACATGAAAAAATTGTCTGCAAGATGGGTATCACCAATCTTAACAGATGCACACAAGCAAACTCGAAAAGACAGTTGTAGTCGTCCTTGTTGTTGTCGCAGTTGTAGTCGCGGTAAAGATATGACAACGAAAATTTTCTTACAAAATTAGTGAGACTGGATGAGTCCTAGATCCATCACTATGATGTAGATCAAAATACAGAGTGGACACATGGAAAATTTTATCAGATTTTTCTCAAAAGGATGATATAAATTAAGACAGACGTTTTTCACCCGATGGCCACCGTTGACCCAGAAACTTTATGATATCGCGGTACTTTTAACACGCTACGCTATAATATCGCATTTTTAATTAAAGTAAGCCGTGTCAAAATGTTAACTTTTAACGATGTTTGTAGAAAAAATGTGTTTACCTTAACGGAAACTATGTTATAAATATAAATAAATAAAAGTAAGGTATTTGCCAATTTTTTATTGTGAGTGGATCAGGGGTGGAGCAAAGGGATCCACCCCCGTATTGTGGACTAGTGAACGTCAGATATACAAGAATACTACAGTGGAACTCTGTAACTTGAATATTAATATCAATGTCCAAGAGTATCAATGCGATACGATTTGCGATGCAGTTGATCTTAAACTTGGGTTTTTCCGTAAAACTCGGTGAAATAAAAAAAATAACTTCTAGCATATTTTTGAACCAATAAAAAGTGTACTTTCACCAAAAGGCTTAAATATATTAATCTCTTTAAATTTTTAACGCACTTCATTGAGTTGGATTTACTTTCGTATATTTCTAAAATAAATTTAATACTTCATACTGTAACCTGCTAATTATATCATTACTTATGTTCCGGTTTCCCGGAAATATTTATAATAATCTTATATAATCTTATTTTTTACCTTTAGTTTCCTTATTAATATCATGTGATTTAATGTATGTTTGCTTTTGGACGCACCTGTATATTCGCATACATATCCATATAATGTGCACAAAGGTTTTTAACTAGAATTATTTTAGAATAAGATATGCAAATCTCGTTAACATTTGTATTACAGCCTTTATACTGCAAGGCCTTCGAAGGTAATTATCCCCTAAGTTTAGCAGATGGGAATTTGTGCAGCTTGCTTTGAAAGGTCCGATCCGTTTATAGCCATGGGTCATAAAAGAAATTGTTGTATCGATACATTTTTATTACGGTCATTTTATTATGCCTTGTAAAGATATTGCAATAATTATTTGTTCTCGGTTTAAAGTTTGGAAATGCCAAAAAATACGTAGTCAATTCATCTGAGAGATATTGTTGCAATATCTACTATGAACGTTACTTACACCAACCCCCTTTGATAAGGGTGGGGACCATTTTTTCGCCCAGACAAAGTAAGGTAAGAAAAAGCAGTGTATTCGAGAAGTTCACCAGGGCAAGACATAACATGTCTTGGTCTTTAACGCAAAAACGAGAAATTAACTTAGCAATTGTTATGTATCAAGTGTATTAATATCGTAATAAATAAGTCCGTATACCTATTTACATGCGAGTATTATTTTCAACAAAAACAAAAAAAGTGAAAAAATCCAGCGTAAATCGTTCATGGTCCTTCAAGAGCCGAATGTTTTTATTTTTATAAAAACAACAAAAGACAACCACATACGACACGGGGCAGCATCACAATCGATCCAAAGGTGTCAGCATCAATCAATCGAGACATTAGAAGTACGCATCTTCTTAGGACACCGGGCAGCATCAGATTGGATCCAATCGTGTCATCGCTAACAACAAACAATCAGTAAGTCCACTCATATTATCCATACTATATCCTTTTATTGGCCTTCTATTTGCTACAAACATGGCAAATTACGAGAATTTAGTGCGAAAACGTGGCGGCGTAAAGAGCCAAATGACACGTTTTTCAAATAATTTAGCGAATATAAGCACACTAACACTAACTATCAATACTTATTCAGAATTAGAAGCTCGCATTGAAAACTTTTCAAAACTTTGGGATGCATTCAATAATATTCAAGATGAAATCGATGGGTTGGTAGAAAATGTCTCTACTCAAGAGAATGAACGCGAGGAGTTCGAAACACAATATTATCAGATTTTAGGTTCTGCTCGCGCTCTACTAAAACAATATGATATTCAACAATCACAACCTTCAAATAACGCCACGAAAAATGTAATATTGCCGTCAATCAACCTCCCTCAATTTGATGGTACATATGAAAAATGGTATAACTTCCGCGATACCTTTAAAAGCTTAATACATACGAATAAATCTATAAACGACATACAAAAATTTCATTACTTACGCATGTCTTTAAAGGGTGACGCCGCACACGTTATACAATCCTTAGAGACGTCAGAAAACAATTATAACATTGCTTGGGACTTATTAAACAAAAGGTTTGAAAACAAACGATTAATAATCTACAATCATATTCATGCGTTATTCAACTTAAGGGTTATTAGTCGCGAATCATATACATCCCTTCGTGAATTATTAGACGATATGTTAAAGCATTTGCGAGCTTTAGAAAATCTAGATCAACCGGTAAAATCATGGGATGCCTTAATCATTTATCTAATGTCAAGCAAATTAGATTTACAATCCAAACGCGAATGGGAGGCTTCAGTAGCTAACAAGACTAACGAAACGCCCTCTTTAGAAGACTTTGTGAATTTTTTAACTAACCGATGTAATTTGCTTGAGACAATACGGCCAAATAATTACAATCAAGCTGTGAAGGCTCAAGCAAGCAAGACAAATAGCCTTACACTGATCGAACGTATAGTTAAATGTTCATTTTGTAATTCCGATCACTTTATTACTGCATGCAATGCTATCATGAAGCTTTCTGTTAATGAAAGAATTTCTGAGGTAAAGAGAAAACAACTATGTTTAAATTGCCTTAAAAAGGGGCACCTAATGAACAACTGTAAATCTAAGTCGTCTTGTAAACAATGCAATAAAAGGCATCATACACTTATCCATATCGAACGGCAACAAAATGCTAATCCTGAACCAACTTCTTCCAATCAAAATACAGCCGAAATAAGTATAGTCAACCACTCAGTATCAAGGCGGTCATCGCAAATATTATTATCAACTGCATGTGTTTTTATTAAAGAATTAAATGGTTCATGGATAAAATGTAGAGCCTTGTTAGATAGCGGATCGCAATCTAATTTCATTACTAGTGACTTATGCAACAAGCTTAAACTGTCATGTACACGTATACAGTCAACAGTATTAGGCATCAATCAAGCAGCTATAAATTTAACGCAAAAAACAGATTTACTTGTACGATCATTAGATAATGCATTTGAGATTGAACTAGATTGTTTAGTAATTTCAAAAATCACTGAAAATCTGCCCAACTGTTCGTTCGATATTTCTTTATTAAATATTCCGAGTAACATTAAATTAGCCGATCCTACATTCAATCAAGAGGGTAACATCGATATATTACTTGGCGTGGGTGTATTTTGGAATTTATTATGTGTAGGTCAAATCAAACTTGGCACAAATCAGCCTATTTTACACAAGACCAAGTTGGGTTGGGTAATATCGGGACCGCTACCGCTTCCGTTAAACCGCAATAACAACTTCACTTGCAATCTGAGTGTCAATTTAGAGAAACAAGTAGAAAAATTTTGGTTATTAGAAAATTGCGATCAAACAAGCAGTAATTCTTATGCCAAAGACGGCAATTGTGAAACACATTTTATTAACACTTTCAGGCGCGACAATATTTCAGGTAAATTTGTTGTAAGTATTCCATTTACACCGGATAAGCGTAACTTGGGTAGTTCTCGACAACTAGCCGTGAAACGTTTTTATTCAATGGAAAGGCGTTTAAATCGTGATACCGATCTGCGATCTGAATACATTAAATTTATGAACGAATACGAATCATTGGGCCATATGACGCTAGTAAGAGAAACCTCACTGGATCAGTCAGCCTATTATTTTCCACATCACCCCGTAATTAAGGCATCTAGCACCACCACAAAAACGCGGATAGTATTCGATGGTTCCGCGCCAACAACAACAGGTCTTTCACTTAATGACGTACAAATGGTCGGCCCGGTAATTCAAAACGATCTGTTTACTATACTTTTACGCTTTAGGCGACACTCTTACGCAATAACCGCGGACGTAGAAAAAATGTATCGGCAGGTTTTAATAAGCGAACCTGATCACAAATATCACAGGATTCTCTGGAGAGCAAAACCTTCCGATCACTTAAAATGTTACGAATTGCAAACAGTCACGTACGGCACAGCATCGGCGTCCTTTTTAGCAACCAGATGTCTCAAACAATTAGCAATCGAATTTGCCTCTCAATACCCTAACGTTTGCGAGATTATTAACAATGATTTTTATGTTGACGACTTATTAACCGGCGCTGAGTCCCTTCGTGAAATTAATGAATTAAAAAACAAACTCACTTTAATTCTAAGCTCTGCGGGTTTTAATTTACGAAAATGGGTTTGCAATTTTCAGGACAGTTCGGGAAATTCTGACAATCTAAGGTTAGTAAACTTGGGGGAAGATTCAGAAACGAAAACATTAGGCATCTCGTGGTCTCCTGTTTTAGATGTTTTTAAATACGAAATAATGAATTTAAAAGAGCAAAAACACGTCTCAAAAAGAAACATACTTTCCATTACGGCAAAACTATTTGATCCTTTAGGGTTATTAGGCCCAATAATCGTAGTAGCTAAACTAATTATTCAGCAAGTATGGCAGTGCCGATTGTCGTGGGATGAGTCAGTACCGCAGGATGTACACCATCAATGGGCTAAATACTTGAATCAATTGCCTAGCTTGGTAAACATTAGTATACCTCGTTACGTACTACAATTGAACATACATATCATACAATGCCACGGTTTCGCTGATGCATCCGAAAGGGCTTACGGAGCTTGTATTTACGTACGGTCTACAAATGCATCAGGTGATGTCACTGTCAATTTACTTTGTGCTAAGTCTCGGGTTGCTCCTTTGCGGCAAATAACCCTTCCGCGACTAGAACTTTGTGCCGCGGTTTTGCTTGTCAGACTGTTTAGAAGGGTTAACGAAGTATCAAGTATTCATTTTAATTCTCGTTGTTTTTGGTCGGATTCTACAATCGTACTCCATTGGATCAATTCTCATCCTTCGCGCTGGCAAACATTTGTAGCTAACCGTGTTGCTGAAATTCAAAGTTATACCGATCCGAAGGAGTGGTTTCATGTTAATTCACCTGACAACCCCGCGGATTTGGTATCCCGTGGCACTGAACCCGCGAGTTTAGCGAAGTCGTCACTTTGGTGGCACGGTCCTAATTGGCTATCTAGCAAGGACTTCATTTATCCCAATCAATATTCATTAACAAATGATGCAAAACTTCCTGAAGCTCGAAAACAAGTAACCGTATCAGCGCAATTAGTTGAAAACGATATATTTTACAAATTTTCTTCTTTGAATAAACTTCAAAGGGTAATAGCTTGGTGTCTGCGTTTTCAATCTAATTGTCAAACAAATATCGCAAGTCGAAATTATGGCCCATTGACCGTAAGGGAATTACAATTAGCCATAATCTGTTTAATAAAAATTGCTCAGAAGGAGTGTTTTTCTCTCGAAATAAGAGCACTTAAAGAGCGAAGCTATCATACATTTAAGGGAAATCTATTAACACTTAATCCCTTCTTAGATAGCGACAACATAATGCGTGTCGGTGGCCGAATTAAACAATCGGAGTTCAACTTTGACAAAAAACATCCCATTATATTGCCTAAAAATCACATGCTAACCGAATTAATAATAACAAATGAGCATTTGAGACTTCTACATTGCGGACCGCGAGGGGTTTTGTATTCACTTCGGCAGCGATACTGGCCTATTTCAGGTACTTGCTTAACAAAAAAAATAGTACGACGCTGCATTACTTGTTTTAAAACTAATCCTCAGCAACCGCAACACATAATGGGAAATTTATCAAGTTACCGCGTTTCGCCACAACCTGTATTTTTTAACTGTGGCATAGATTATGCCGGGCCTTTTCTATTAAAGGAAAAGAAGTATCGCAATACTAAATTTATCAAGGGGTACGTATGTTTATTTATTTGTTTAGCTACAAAGGCAATACACCTAGAACTAGTAAGCGACTTGACAACCCAGGCCTTCTTGTCTACACTAAGACGCTTCATATCCCGACGCGGCAAGCCGGGAAATTTATACTCCGATAATGCTACTAATTTCATTGGCGCAATGGGCGAATTGAAAGAAATTTATAAATTTTTAAATAATAAGGATACCCGGCAATGTATTGTTAATTCGACGTCTGAGGAGGGTATAACGTGAAATCACATTTAAAGCGAGTCGTTGGCAATAATTCTCTTCATTTTGAAGATTTTTGCACATTATTAACACAAATAGAGGCCATCCTAAACTCTCGACCCTTATCACCTTTATCTGATGACCCTACTGATTTAAATCCTCTCACTCCCGCTCACTTTCTGATTGGTAGACCTATAACTTGTATTCCGGAGACAAATTTATTAGAAGCCAGCGAGAATCGTCTATCACATTATCAACATCTGCAACGGATGTCTCAACATTTTTGGGCCCGTTGGAGCAAAGAATATGTAACGGAACTACAAACAAGATCTAGGTGGTCTAAGCATTCCACGGAAGTTATTCATAATGGAAGTTTAGTATTGCTTCGTGAAACTAATCAGCCCCCTTTGCGATGGAAGCTTGGCCGAGTGCAAGAACTTCATCCAGGACAGGACGGTATAGTGAGAGTTGTGACCGTCAAAACAGCGGATTGTGTAACTAAACGTGCCATCAAACAACTGTGCATTTTGCCTCTACCCAATGCATGAGATTGAACTCTATTACATTTTGAACTTTGAAATGTATTCAATACCTTTCAAGGGGGCCGGCATGTTCCGGTTTCCCGGAAATATTTATAATAATCTTATATAATCTTATTTTTTACCTTTAGTTTCCTTATTAATATCATGTGATTTAATGTATGTTTGCTTTTGGACGCACCTGTATATTCGCATACATATCCATATAATGTGCACAAAGGTTTTTAACTAGAATTATTTTAGAATAAGATATGCAAATCTCGTTAACATTTGTATTACAGCCTTTATACTGCAAGGCCTTCGAAGGTAATTATCCCCTAAGTTTAGCAGATGGGAATTTGTGCAGCTTGCTTTGAAAGGTCCGATCCGTTTATAGCCATGGGTCATAAGAGAAATTGTTGTATCGATACATTTTTATTACGGTCATTTTATTATGCCTTGTAAAGATATTGCAATAATTATTTGTTCTCGGTTTAAAGTTTGGAAATGCCAAAAAATACGTAGTCAATTCATCTGAGAGATATTGTTGCAATATCTACTATGAACGTTACTTACACCAACCCCCTTTGATAAGGGTGGGGACCATTTTTTCGCCCAGACAAAGTAAGGTAAGAAAAAGCAGTGTATTCGAGAAGTTCACCAGGGCAAGACATAACATGTCTTGGTCTTTAACGCAAAAACGAGAAATTAACTTAGCAATTGTTATGTATCAAGTGTATTAATATCGTAATAAATAAGTCCGTATACCTATTTACATGCGAGTATTATTTTCAACAAAAACAAAAAAGTGAAAAAATCCAGCGTAAATCGTTCAACTTACATTCATAATTATTTTTTTAATTGTCTTCAATACTTCACAGTCACACTAGAAAGCCTGCCGTTGAATTGCCGTTGAAAAATCGCCTAAAATAAGGGGTCATTTTTAGGGAACTTTTTGGATTTGGAGGCGCTTGTTGGAAGTTTGTTAATCAGGGTTTTTGAAAATCTCCAAAATGCGCAAATTTTGCACATTTCTGTACAGGTTTTTTTTTGAAAAAAATGCTGTTTTTTAACTAACCCGGACATTTAGAAGGCCAAAAGTAGCATTTAAACATCAAATAAAATACATTTAACCCCCAATCCTTTAATCAACCCTTTTATTGAAGAATTTGGACGTCTTATTGTGAAGCAAGACGTAATTAGGCTTAGGCTTTCTTTGTCCGACAAACGGGCTATATATATTTCTCAACGAGGAAGATAGTCAACAAAGCAAGCAACAGAGACAGAAAATCAAGCCAACAACATCTTGACTGAACATCTGGTGACAAGAACACGTACCAGCTGTGGATCTATCCATCTCCGTCGCACACATACAGTCGAGGTGCTTCTACAAAGATTCATCCTTTTTGGAGAAAATTTAAATCTTCGTCGAATTTTTCTCTTCCCTTTTTTTATATTTGCTTTTATAACGATTTTCATTACTGACACCAATTAAAACGGCATATAGTCTTATTATATTCGTATATATGTATATTTGGAACTTTGGTGAATTATCAAGTAATTCACGTATTTATTAAAATAATTTATTTGATTATTATATAATTTTAAAATGAATTATCGTACATATATGGTTATAGAATTTAAAATTCGAAAGTAATTAATATGTTTGACACTGACGTAATCAAGTAATAGTTATTAACCTTATTAAGATACGATTCAGTGTAAAATTTTGGGAGTCGGGTTCTTCCTTATAAGGAACAAGTCTATTCCTGAAATATAATATACACACTTTTGTAAAAACAGCAGTGCTTATTATTTTTTTTATGTATAGACAGGTCTATTCAGTCAAATTCGAAGTATAGTTAATATTTAATATATTTTATATAATAAAAGCAAATGAAACTGTTATTAATAACATATTAGCGTTGTGGCCGGAATTATAAATAGGTCTGCTACAAGAAATTCTAATATTTTCATGTTTATTTAAAATAAAACTACTAATTTTAATTTAATGTTCTTCTTTGAAACAGACAAGTCAGTCGTATTTAAATTAAATAAATTATAATATTTAAATAAAATTATTTTCTATTTCAAACTTATAGAATAATACATATTTCTATTATTTACATATTGTTATTCCTAAAATGGTTTTAAATAAAAAACACATATGTAATTAATTAATAAGTTGTTAATTTTTTTTTAACCGTGACTAAAATAAAATTAAAAAAATGTTTTTCTTTGTTTTCCTCAATCCCATAAAAACAAGTATAGTATAGGGCAGCCTAGATTAGAGTGACCCCACCTTGCCAAAATTACACTTTTGAATTTGCCGCCAAATGGAAACAACAAAATGGCGGCATATCTTAACAACCCGCTTACGTCAGAGCCAGATGAAAACACTTGTTTTGACAAATTTTTCATTTACGTTAGAGTCAAACGAAAAAAACACGCTACACTTGTTTTGCCAACTTTTGTTTGCATACGCAGCAGAAATAAACTTATCGCCGCGACAAATTTTGCTGACTTAAGGTCATATGAGGTCATGTAGAGTCAGGATGACCGTCACAAAGTTTCGAGATTCTGCTTGCTTATCTACTGTAATATACTGTGTGCAATTCCATTGTAATGTTCTGATACAGATCTGAAGTAGAACTAGATTCCTGATCCTAGGTATAAGTTAATTTTAAATCGCTAAATTGTCATATTTTTGGTGCATTTTGCAGTTTAACTCAATTTATTATATTTTTGTTTTATGTTCGATATATATGAATATATCCAACCGAGTGTTCATTTTATAATATACTATAATATAATGTAATATACCGAGTGTTCGTTTTCAATTGTAATTCTATTACAACGTAAATTTGTTTGTGGCTTGAAAGCCACTTTGCTAATACTTGTTTTTTTTTTGTCAATATACGAATTAACTATTATCGATTCCTTATTTTGAATTTAAGAACCCTTCCTTTAGTATAGTCCGACGGCTTGTTCAATTGAGCCGTCTGTAAGCGTATGTGCATACGAACGGGTAACACTTTTCTTAGTTTTCAGTCCTGAGCCTTCATACGTAAAACTAAGTGGCGCTACTTACCGTCTGTTTAGTCAATCCACGACCGTCTCCACTGATTAAGGGCATACATAATAAATAGGAGCTCCCTTTTAAATTGTGCGTCACGAATACCGATCTCGACATTTTCCGAACGTCTTCATTGTGCCACGACTGTGTGCGCACGGTAGCAACGTACCTACAATCAAATGTCGTTACGAGAAGTTGGCCACACCCTTGATGAGCTAGTATGCTAAGCGGCGTCATCGTAAGTGGAAACATTGTTGGTATTTTTAATTATTGGGTTTATTAGAGTTTGCTATTCTTCGTGTGGCAACATGTTAGATCAAAAACAAACGTACTTACGACTGTCTTAAAAGTATCAATAATAGCCGAGAAATTTTAGTTATCGTTGCATTTCGGGAACAGTAGGTTCACGATTATTATTCATTTATAGGCGACAGTAATGCTAAAGATAATTTAGGGACGGCTATTTTAAATGGTTATGATGTCATAAATGACATGTACCGGAAGCAAAATTATTCGAGTTGTTTAAATAAAATGATATTATTATTTCAACAATTTATACACATGCTTGTCGACAACAAAAGGACATGTTAACAGGGCGCTTATTTTGATTGTGTGTGTAAAATATAATAAATTTGTTAACTTCTAATAGAAATATTTTAAGTAAAATGAATCATTTTTCGATGTTTACGATTGCATTTAATTAGTTTAAAACCATGTGTGTGTATGCATACAGAAGCAAACCTTGATGCAATCCTGTTTCGTAACATACCGCTAACACCGTTCCATTAATCTAGTTTCTATTTCTATGGTATTCGGTAGCTGCCTTGTTACTTGAAAAATTAATAGAATTCGGCGTCACATGGCAAGGCCATTCCGCGCTCCAAGATGACATTAAACTTTCAAAGAATCCGCCACAAGTTAACAAGCAAAGGTTAACGAACAATAAAATGATTTGATAAGAGGGCGAGCCTTCACTTATCTACTCTTGTAGAATTTAATAAAATCAACAATCAATGATAACTGCAAGACACAATGGTGGTGCAACACTATACAATAACTAAAACAAACAAACTGACACAAATAGATATTGTTTTAACAATACAAAAAAAATTGAGTCATAAAACTTCGTGATTTATAAATTAATTATGACTCATAAATCACTATATTATTTCTTATTGTAAATTATGGCTAATGTAAATAGATACAGCCCGTCCCGGAACGTGTTTGTAAGTTATTTTGTAAACGTGGAACCGGAAATACTCTGCTGTCATCTAAAGAATACGTTAATGTACTAATTATACAGAATATTAGCGGATTATGTAAATGTAATCGGTTTTACGGATTTCTAGGCGTTTTTGTTGCCTAAAGAAGACCTTGGAATATAAAAAGCGAATTAATAACACGTACATATTTTATGAATAAAAGATAGGTGTGTCTTGTGACGTATGAAGATGATATTAACGTATAGCTGATTTAATTAGAAAATCGTTGTATTTAATAACGGGTGTTCAGAAAAATTCTATGTCACAGTAGTCCTTGAAAATTTGAAGTCATATCTGAGATAGAGTACGGTAGAATGATACACTTACTCAACACAATTTTATAGGTTATCATACACGCAAATGTCAGTTTATGTCAAAAAGTGTTCCACTAAAATGCCATATTAATTAACAGAAATTAGTCACGTAATGATTTTAGAAGGTAGGAATAATTAATTTGCAAATTTTAAATTAAGCGTTCTGATATTTTTCCGTCGACCGTGTATTTACATCCGTTATTAACGTTCTCAAAATCATACATTAATGACATGACCCTTATTAATTATTAATGCATGATTTTCTGTTAATCAACGATTTTGATGGTTTCCATGGTAACCAAGGAAATCAACAAAATCAAACAACGTCAAACGAAAACGCTATTCACTGTCATTATTAAGCGTGAAACAGAATCGAACGGTTTTTTAGTGTTTTGTGTTGCGTTGAATTCTTCCAAGCAATGGAGGTGGATGAAAATTTTACATTAACTCCGCCGGAAGTGGCAGAAAGTGCTAATCATTAAATTTACTACCGGAAAAGAGCAGAAGTCTGTATGAAAAAACGTATGCCGAATTTATATCTTGGTGCAATGAGAAATAAGTAAAGCATTATTCAGAGACGGTTTTGTTGGCATATTTCTCAGATATTGCAAAGAAAGGCCTAATTGCAAGTTTATGGCCAAACTACTCAATGCTGAAATCGACACTGATTTTGAAAAATAACACAGACATTAGCAAATTTAATAAATTAATAATGTTTATCAAGAGGAAAAAAGAAGGATATATACCGAAGAAGTCAAAAGCGCTCGAGAAAGAACATGTACAAGCATTTATTTCTGATGCTTCTGACAACCTGTTTTTAGTGACAAAGGTAAATTTAAAAAAGTTAAAATTTCAATAGTTGGATAATAAATCATTTTGTAGCTTGCCTTGATTTTCGGAGTATCTGGAGCAATGAGAAAAGATGAATTATTGAAATTACAAACGGATGACGTTCAAGATTTAGAATCAAAATATCTTGTAACAGTTAAAGCATCTAAAACACACACAAACAGGATATTTACCATAGTAGACAATGAACAAAAAACCCTTCTCAGTTTAATTAGACGCTATATCTCATTGAGGCCAGTACATACCCACACAAACGCTTTTTTATTTTTTATAAAAATGGTAAATGTTCGCCACAGCCAATTGGTGTAAATACATTTTCGAAGATGCCGTCCATAATAGCCACTTTTTTGAATTTGGAACAGCCGCATCTCTATACGGGACATTGTTACCGGCGTTCTTCTGCCTCGATACTTTCAGACAGCGGTGCAGATTTTTCAGCTATTAAACGACTTGGTGGTTGGAAATCCACTGCTGTTGCAGAAGGATATATTGAGAATTCGTTACAAGATAAAGTTAATACAGCTAAAAAAATTCTTTGTGAAACTACAACACAGGCTTGTCATACCACTCCTTCTACCGACGCTGAAATAAATTCTGTGACAAATATCCAAAGTAGTGAGGTAAACTTACATTCACAGAACCATACAAATTCTAATGCGTGTCCAATTACTTTTAATAATTGTAATATTTCGACTATGAACATATATAATTATAATAATGATCATTAATAAATAAAAAAAAAGTTGTAAACTGTTTTTCTCCACCTTAGAAAAATATACGGTCGACGGAAAAGTATTGTAACTAACTCTTACATTAAAATGCGATTAATGATCTCGAACATTAACGCGCTCGCCATTAATGTACTTGTTGGTTAAATAACTATTAGAGAATTCTTGCTGAACAATAATACCTCTTCAAGCGATACCTTATTTTGGAAGAAATTACATAATATGCTGTTCATTCTTCGATAATAAAGCTCGTTTAATCTGTGGTAATAGGGAAAAAGAAAATGCAGAATTAAGGTGAATAATTTTACGAGCAAAGGTTTTATTCATTTTATAGTGCTAATAGAATCAAATTAGTTATCGTACTAGTTAAATATTAACATTCAACAAACTATTGTAAAAATTGGCTTCAAATAATTTTGAAACGGATTAACTACTCCTTAGATTATAATTTTAAAAAAAGGTCATAAGGAGAAATCAAGGTCTTGAAGGAAATTCATATTCACTATTCAAACTAATCAAACGATTTCCAAACACTTCTTGTAACATATTCATTATTTCACCCACTGTGTGAACACTAGCACCATCTTGTTGAAAGTAACCTAAAGCTAGTTCATCATCGCGAGGCTGACTGAGGAAAGGTGAGAGTATTTCCTGTCGATATCTTTCTGCAGTCAAGGTACCATTAAAAAAATTTAACCAATGATCCGTCCTCAACTTATAGCGCACTAAACACCAACTTTCTGAGGATGTAAAGGAGCTTCAACATAAAAATGATTGGGCTTCGTATCACTCCACATTCTCATGTTTTGTAAGTTAACGCATCCACTAACATTAAAGCATGCTTCGTCCGAAAATTTTGTCTAGGAATTCATCATTAAAATTATTTGTAAACCATTCCCAAAAAACTACTCATCGCGGATAATCAATATCGAAAATTTTTTGTAAGCAACTTATACGACATGGAAATAAATGTAAATCTTGTTTTAAAACTCTATGACAAGAATTTTGGCGCATCAGTCATTGTTCGTCTAACATTACTAATCGCTCCATCTGTCCTGACTTTTAGTCGCTCACTACCCTCTTGTCGTCCTACACTACCGGTTTGTCAAAAAATTCTTATCAGTGTACATTGAAGTATAAAGCGAAGTTCGGAAATTCATCTCGAAATTCTTCTAAGCAAGCTTGAATTAAGTACTTGCATTGTTCATCGATTTTTTTGACATTTTCGAAAATAAGATTCCATCATGAATGTTTTGTGTACGTTAGTAAATACCATTTTAAAAATTCAAAAATATAAATTACCATCTTTGATATTAGATTAAGACAATTAATTTGACATTTAATATTTAATACAAATCATAGACTTAAGTAAGGACATACTATCGCGGCATTTAAAAATTGGACACTTAATTTGTTTAATACAAAGGTATTTTTAATAATATAAAATATTATTAAAAACCTGGTGTGAAGAACACAAATACAGGTTCACTATTAATATTTTTGTGAACGTGTCCGAAAATATCTTGCCCCAGAGACGTAGATACGTATTTCACCTTTCTACAGGCTCATCGGTACGCCCCTGCTGGAGAAAGAATATTTCCAGACACATTCACAAAAAAGAACCACATCACCATATCACCGTAATTATCCAGACCGGGCGTAGAAGTAAATTCAGCGCTGCCTGTTGTCAGACAACCGAAGTACCTCGCCCCGTCCACATAACCAATGTGAAGTAACGACGCCTTTCCAAAGGTGGCACAGTCATCCCTCTAGAAACTGTATTTTGTTTGTGTCTTCACTCATACTACGGACTAACCGCATGTGTAATGTATCAGAATAATTGAAACATACATGAGTAGGTAAACCCCACCAGTTTTGTATAATACAAAGGTATTTTTAATAATATAAAATATTATTAAAAACCTGGTGTGGAAAATATTAATAGTGAACCAGTATTTGTGTTCTTCACACCAGGTTTTTAATAATATGTTATATTATTAAAAATACCTTTGTATTATACAAAACTGGTGGGGTTTACCTACTCATGTATGTTTCAATTATTCTGATGCTTAATTTGTTTGGTTTAAATATGCCTTTTTAAGAGTAGATATTTTCTTCTGTTTACAGATCCGTCAGTGTCATATTCAGGTTTGTCAAAATATAAGGTTAATATGCCACATTTTAATGTTCAAACTAAAACTCAAATAATTAGGTACGTTACTAGAAGAGGGATTGTCAGTTAGAAGATTAGCGAATAGATTTTAGGTGGGGAAGAGTATCATTTCAGATATCAAAATTAAAAGGCAGCGTCGGGGAGTTATTAATAGAAAAGAGGCTCCGGTGGTATCCGTGTGTCAGCTCCCGAACAGGGTGAAAATCTTATTAATTTTATAAGAAACGATCTGTTTGAAGCAATAGCAAATGCAGTGACCGCAACACATTTCCCCAGGTGTGTCCACACAGAAAGAAAACGGCTGAGACAAATTTCAGACTTGAGAAATCAGGCGTCTGTGAAAAAAACATGTCTTAATGCGCAGAATAAAAAACTAAGGATTGGTTTTGCATTGGAATTTATTCCGCATAATTTTAATTTTAAGGAAAATAGATGAAACAGTAGTTTAGTCGTCTCATAATGGCCGAATCCGTGTTTATAGACCTCCACCTAATTCACGATTTGACGAAAAGTAACTCAAAAATCACAAACGAGTGGAAAATTCTCAAGAAACGTCTGGGTCTGGATTTGCGCACATGGGCCAGGTGTTTGTTGGATTGCAGGGGAAAGATTTAATAGTAGCAATTATATTAGAATATTAGAAAATGTTTTTCTACCTTCGGCAGAAATTATATAAGTAACCTGAAAGAAACTTCATCTTTCAACACGACAATTGTCTAGTCCACACGGCAAGAGTCGTTTCTCAGTGGTTTAGAGAAAATAATATAGTATTTGCCGTGGTGTTCTAGAAGTTCAGATATGAACCCCATCGAGAACGTGTGGGGTTACATTGTTAAGACGATGAGCAGGAATAATTTTAGGCTAGCAAACGTCCAAGAATTATCTAACAAGATCGAGGATATTTGGAATGATCTGTTACCAGAATTTATACATAGTGGTAGTAGGTGTTAGACAGAAATGGTGCTGAAATAAAGTATTAAAATTAAAAGCAAAAAATTGTAGTTTTCTGATTAATAAATTTTTGTCTTTCATTCATTCACTCAGTAACATAATTTTATAATAAAATGTATAACATAATTTTGCGTGAGAGGTTACAGATAAATATCAGTATGCTGTCATCTACACTACAACTCAATGATACAGAAACCGAATTACAATGCTTAATTATAGTGAAAATAAATATCTAATCATACGGATTTTAAATGCCGCGATAGTACGATTTTTTGTTCAAAAACTACTTGACTTCGAATTTTTCTGAAGACCCGTTATAATACTTTTACATGCGAGTAGTACTTTTCGCAATTGGTATGAACATATTTTTGATAATAAAGGTAACTTGGAGAAAAAGTTAAAAGTAATACAAATAAATAAAATAAATAAATAAGGCACAACAAATTTCAGCATTTATTTGTGGTGATTGTATTATATTCACTTTTTATTTGTCCAGGCAACTATAAATGATTGAGTTGGTAACAATTTTGCAATTTCATGCTGGGATGCCTGAATTTTAAATTTAAATTTGTCAAAAATTGACAAAGTAAAGGCTAGACAAGCAAATAAGTAAAACGATTTATTCTTTTTACTTTCAGAATGGTCTTTACTGACGAGTAAAATATATTTATTGTAATGGCCTATTTTGGAAGCGATTTGCAAAATGAATAATTGGATATATTCCAAGCAGTTGACTTATAAATCAATTTATTGAAATGTATCGGGAAGACAAATTGAATCGAATATCGTTACTTTTCATAACATAGCGTTAGAATGATCGAACGGTTTTTAAATGCTGGTAATGAGGCTAAAGGTAAATTACCGGATCGCCCTATTGTTGTTACCCACAATATTTTGAAAAATATGAATCGAATTTTTGAACGAAATCCTCATATTTCTGTAGGTCGTCTATTAATAGATCGTCGTCGTCAATTAATAGACAAGTTCCACTTAACAAAATAATCTTTCGCGTTTTTGACCTTTCCTACTTACATTCTAGAACCTTCCTACGAATCATCTCGCGAGAAACTGAAAAATAGCTATATTCATACTCATATAAATTTTCAATTGTTTATTAAATTCAACCGCCCAATCTTTTACAAAGAATCAAGTTTTGTCGGTGATATAATTATCATCTGGATAATAACATTGATCGGCAAAATATTACTTGTTATTCCGATGAAGCATGGTTTCACCTGTTTGGTTATGTTAATTCACAGAACTAGAAACCTTAATGGGCAGATAATCTAGACAATTTTATCAAAGTTCCATAGGATTCAGTTTAAATTGCTGTTTGTATAATAATGTCGAGATCACGAATTATTTCAGTCATTTATACGAGGGTTGTCTTTTATATTTTGCATATGAGCTGGAATAAAACAGTAGATAGCTTTTAAAGACTATTGTTTTTCAAAGTATTTTCACGAAGATTTATGCACTTTTGCATGCGCTCGGACCAACTTTGGAAGCAGTTATTCCACTAGTTTCTTGGTACAGTCAAAATTGTGATTTTTAAGGCATCGACTGCTCCTTTTGACGACTGAAATCTTTGTGTACGCACTCGTCCTTGATTTTCGGAAAGGTAAAAAAATCGTTAGGACTTATTTGGAACTGTACGGAGGATGGTCTAACAATCCGACGTTTTGTTGCGATAAAAATTCAATTGTCTTGCGAGTTGTGTGCGAACTTACAATATCTTGGTGGAGGATGATTCGTCGTTGTGGGTTGGTTCCTCGGAGCTCAGCGATGATTTGCGGCAAACAAATGGTTGTATACCTATGGACAGTGGCGCTTCTTTGATCTTGTAGAGAAATTGTTGCTACATGACCTGCTTTAGAGACAAATGTCGCGACCATCTTTTTGGAGTCACTTCGAGAACGGATGACTTTTCTCTGCTTTTCGTCACCTTGGAACACCCAAACAGGCAATTGGCGTATATTTTCGGGTTCGTATGAGTAAATCCAAGGTTCATCGGCACTCACTATGTTGTACACGCGTTGAAAGGGTATAGAGTTTTTTGACACCAATTCGCTCTAGCTGTTTTTTGTTCTTCGTTCAACAGATGCGGTATCCAACGGGACAACACAATTATTTTGAGTGACTGCCGTTTTTGATGCACCTGCTCCTGGATCGTCGCTAAGACTAATCCGTCCATGTTTGAATTCCCCATATCAACGAGAAATTGTTGGCTGACGTGATGCTTCATTACTGAAAATAGAAACCAATTCGGCAAGGCATTTTTGTTGAGATAATTGTCCTTGAAAATTATAAAAATTTATTTCGCCAAAATTTTCACAGGTTAAGTCCATTTTTCGACTAACTAGTCAACTTTGATAGTTCGTTGTATCTTAATCTTTCTTTATTGTAATCACTTACATTGTCTTATACAAATCATTATCATTATAAATAGATACGAACATATATAAACACAAGTATATAAAACATCAAGATACTTATAAATAAAATAAAATACATATATGTGTATATGACATAACACGAGTCAAAAACAAAAGAAAAATTTCAAAATTTGTTTAAAAAATTCATCCATAGTATAAAACACATTACTCAGTAGCACTGTCTTTACCCAAACGTAGAACCTGCCACTTAGCAACCCTCTCTGTTCCTGGGGGATGTGTTTGTATATTTTTGCAGCCATGTAGTTTGTACTTGTTCTTGCTCTCTCCAGGTTGTTCTTTGGCAATATTAAATTATCCCTATGCCTCGTAGAGTAATTGTGAATATTGGTGTGGGTAAGGAACCTGAAATTACTGGTTGTATGGATATGTTTTAAGCAGGAGAGAATGCAGACTGATGTAAGTATCACAAATTGGAAGTTTTTGAAAATTTGTCTGCAGCTGGCTCTATACTCGGCCTGCGCCGGTGCTCGCACTATTTCTTTTTGCTGCTTAAATATCGTCCGCAATTCCCCTGACGAGCCTCACACGAGAACACCATTTGAAGCGACAGAATGGAAATGCGCGTAGTATGTTTCCGTCGCCGCATCATAACTTAATATTTGTCAAATTCTCCTTACCTCGTACATAGAGGACGCCAATCTTTTCTGTAGATCATCAACGTGTCTGCTCCACTTGGATTGGCTATTTAGATGTAGTCCTAAAATTTTAATGGATTTTGTATTGCCAGTGTTTTTTTGTGCTAACAAGGAGATGGTTTGTTTTTTTGACATTCAGTTTAAGATTGCTGACCCTGAACCATTCCTCAGCTTCTCTGGGCGTGACATCACTCTTTTGTAATAATCTGTCTCTGTTCTTGGATGTTGTCAAGATGGTCATGTCATCCGCAAACAGATTGACTTTATTGGCAGTTATGATAAGTGGGAGGTCACTTATCTAAATCAGAAATAAGCATAGATCCCAGCACTGATCCTTGTGATACTCCTGATGTTATTTTTTTAATTCCTGATAGCTGTCCATTGTACTCAACCATCTGCTGTTTATTCGCGAGGAATAACTCGATGAGCAGTAATAGCAATCCCCTCACACCGTAGTGGTCTAATTTTTGTAGGAGGATTCGATGCGAAACAGTATCGAAAGCCTAACTTAGATCGCATGTTGACAGCACTATTTCCTTACCCAGGTCAAGATGATGAGCCACACTGTTCACTATGTCAACCAGTGCTGTTGTGGTTGACTTTTGAGCCCTGTGTGCATGCTGTACACCTGCAAGTGAGTTTCTTCATTCAAAATAGCTCACCAATCTTGTCTTTATTGCCGTCTCGAATATTTTCGAGATTACGTGAAGGATGAATATGGGACGAAAATTTCCCGGATCATTTATATTTCCAGACTTATACACCGGTACCACTCTAGCTATTTTAAGCTCGCTTGGGAACACTTCTAGTTCAAAGCTGATGTTTACCAGGTGCGTTATTTTGCTTATTGTTTCTGGTACTATTTGTTTAAACAGGTACGTTGACAGTCTATACGGATTCTTAGTTGTTTTTGGTTTCATGTTTTGGATAATTTCTGCTATTTTGATTTGTGTGACAGCAGACAGATGCATGGAACTCCAACTCACTTTAACGTAGCGCCATAGCTACAACACTATACTTATCGAACTGAAACTTTGGATTTAGGCTAACTAAAGATGGCGGTTAATTTTTAGTACTGATATTTGATTAGTGGCGTGCTCTACGTCTCAATATGCACAACATAAAAGACATCTCTCGTAATAGAGTTTAGTTTGGGTTGCCGCATTGGCGGATTTCAAAGTTTGTAAAAAGCTTGTAGTCGCTTTAAAATGAGCTGTCGAAACTACATTTGCAAGATTTATAAATATAATGATAAAAGCAAAGTAGTGTATTCTTGTTTACTTAATATTAAACTTCGTTTTCTTTTTTGTATTTTTATTTTAAACTATTAGTTATGTTAATCATATACGTATATCTATCAAGTAAAATGTTATATAGCTAGAAACGATTTATAAATTTACTACTGTTATTAACCTATCGAGTAAGTCGTGAGTAACCCAAATTAGACTGTGTGATATTATCACTGGAAATAATCAATTAATAAAACTTTACAAGCTCGCGCAGCAGAACAATAAAAGAACCTTTTAACAATCTTTTTAATAATAAAGCGTTTCAAAGTAACGAAATTTTGGGCGTGACTTATATATATATATATATATATATTATATTTATATTACTCTCTGTATGCCGCCGAACAACGAACAACATGCAATAGCAACAGGTTGTCCGTTTCTAACCTAATTTCATAGGTCCGTACTAGAGTGAAGAATTGAGTAATAACTAGAAAGAGAACGATGAATAATGAACGCGTTGATAGTTATATTTATTATTACGGATAATTACAAAAAAGAGGTTCAAACGCACGAGTTTACGCAATAATTCGATTAGTTAGGAAAGAAAAAATAACCGGGCATAGGTAATTACTGGTGAACGTGATATAGGCGTATGAATTAATTGTGCGCTTTTTAAACAATTTTTTCTATTTAAGACAGGACGTGAATGTTGTTTTTCGAGACAGGAAATATGAAATTAAATGTTGCATTAGATCAGTGTCAATACCAAATTACGCAATATTTTAAGGAGTCAAACTAATTTCATTTTAAATTTTAAAATGCAATAAACGTCATTGTACTGTGCTTACAAAAGTAGGGAATTATGTATATTATTTGTGTACATATTATTTTATTTTTAAGTGGTTATTCAACCAGGTCATGTAATCATTACGTTGTGGTTAAGGATCTATTGTTTTTTTTAATTGATAATTCTTTTTGGCAAAATCGTCTAGGTCGTTTGAGGAAAAACTATTTTTGTGACGTATTATGTTAATTCGTAGAATTTCAGCTTAAGTTATTTATTTTGGTTTCATATTTGAAATTAAAGAGTAACACGACGAATTTTCGTTCTTTGTCCTAAAGTTTATTTTATGATTTTTCGGTTAATTATGCACAAAAACGAAAAGAAAAGAGCTTCTTTTGGTATAAAGTTTGTGTTTGTGATAGTTATAGTAATAATACTCATTTTTGATTTTTTTAATAAATTTTATTTAATTTTAATACATTCAAAAATACCGCGCGGTCAGAGTGGGGTTTTTACGTTCACATAGTGCCGCTAGATGGCACTCGAGTGATAAACAACGATCAGGTGTTTTGTACAAGTCTAGTAAAACTTAAAATGTCGTCGCGAAAGTGTAAATATGATGCTGATGCATTTTGTTATATATGTGGTCAATTTATTAAAGTTCGAGATGTAAAATACGAACTAAAGACATCTGACGTTCTCCTGTTCGGCATCAAGACAAGCCATGGGTTCCACATGTTGCTTGTAGTTATTGTAAAAGATGTTTGGAAGGTAAGCAATTTTTAATTAAGCGGTGAATCAAATAACGAGCGATCATTAAAATTTTCACCCGTAGCTGGCCGTGTATATAAAAATTAGGTCGTAGCTTTAGTCATTAAGATGTTATTTCAAACATCTGTCAGTGTCAAATATATATTTTAAAGTTTCATCAAAAGAAAAAGTAATGGCCTTTAATGATATGCATAAAACGTTTATGGTAGAATGTTACTTCCTGACATCTCAAAAAATTGATGGTATTTGGCAGCATTCAATAGAAAATTGCTTTGCGGAGTTTGAAGAGAGATATCCAAATACTGTTCCTAGCTATAAAACTTTGTGATACGCTAATGCATTGTGTAAATCTTTTTCGTCTCAAACAGGCAGTATTTTAAGGAAAAAAGGAAGCGGTCCTCCTCTCAAGAGAAGTCGCGGCGTAATTGAAAATGTCAGACAAATTATTAACGAATCTCCTCAAACATCTATTCGCACAGTTTCGCAACAAGTTGGGCTTTCGTATGGAACATGTCCAAAAATTTTAAAAAAGGACTTGCACATGTATCCATATAAATTAACTTCTGTACAAAATCTATTACCTACGGATTATGAAAAAAGAACGCAATTTTGCCAATGGTTTATTCAAACAATGACAGACAATATTTTAAATCATACTTTTTTCACCGATGAAGCTTGGTTTTATTTGAAAGGTTATGTTAATTCGCAAAATATGCGTATGTGGTCCAGTGAAAATCCTCATTTCTACAGAGAAGTTCCTCTACATCCAGAAAAAATAGGCGTATGGGTAGGTATGAGTCGTCACCGATTAATAGGACCAATATTCTTTGAGGGCACGATAACATCGGAGAAATATCGTAACGAAATTCTCAGTGTTTTTACTAATCAATTGACTAATGATAAAGTCCAGGTCGGATATTTTCAACAGGATGGGGCTACATCTCACGTTATACTTGAAAATATTCAGTTTTTGCAACAATTTTATGGCGATAGGATAATAAGTAGAAATACAGCGATTCCATATTCACCACGATCGTGTGATTGAACAGTCATGGATTTTTTTGTGTGGCCATATATAAAGAATATTATTTATGAAACACCAATTAATAATCTACAAGAGTTAAGACATAAAATCATAGAAAAATGTGAACACATCAATAACTCACCGCAAATACTGATCAATGTTTTCAATGCTCTACGAAATAGAGTGCGATTATGATTGGTGGAGAATGGTCAACATTTTACACATTTTTTATAATATTCTATTACTTTGTATAAAAATTATAAATATATTTAATATAAAAGTCAGCATTTCAAATTACTTTTTAACAATCATGATTCATGACGTTTGAAATTATAATGACAGATCTCCTCTAATAACTTAAGTTAGGACATACTTTTTGTGTACATGGCTTACTTGAGCGAAAATTTTAATGATCACTCGTTATAATAGACATATTAATTTTTATTTCTACATTTTAGGTTGGTATCGAGGGGAGAAGAGGTCCATGAAATTTGCAATACCAAGGATCTGGCGACAACCAAAAGACCACGTCAATGACTGCTACTTTTGCATTGTGAATCCGAGTAAAAGACGTAGAGGTAAAAATGCAAAACCTATCGAATATCCTGACCTTGAATCTTCTTCTGCTCCAATTGCAGACGACCTGACATGACCAGTACCTGAGCCACGGAAAAAATTATCACAGAAAAGTAGCTCATCTCTTAGTTCTAATAAAAGTAATTCCGATAAGGAGTTTTCACTTACACCAGAACAACCAAAACACCATTTTATTACTACAGAAGATTTTAACGACTTGATAAGAGATTTCAATTTTTCCAAAAAATAAAGCAGAGCTTTTAGGCTCTCGCTTAAAACAGTGGAATTTGCTTGATGATGTTAATATCACGGATCAGCGGACTAGGCATGAAACATTCTCAACGTTTTTCACAAAAGAAGATGGACTTTGTTTTTGCAATGACATAAAAGGTATATTCGAAGAAATTGGCATACCCTGTGTTCCTAGCGAATAGCGTTTATTCATTGACAGCTCTACAAAAAGCTTAAAAGCTGTTTTATTACACAACGGAAATAAATTCCCATTTCTTCCAATCGCTCACTCAGTACATCTTAAAGAAAATTATGACAGTGTTAAAATCTTGCTTGAATCTGTAAAGTATCGCGAGTATAACTGGCAGCTGATTGGAGATTTTAAAATGGTGGGATTTTTAATGGGACTACAGAGCGGATATACAAAGTATCCGTGTTATCTGTGCTTATGGGATAGCAGAGCGGATGCTAAGCACTATATTCAACGGCCATGGCCTGTAAGAACAGAACTTTCTGTCGGAAAACAAAACGTAACATTTGAGCCGATTGTTGAAGCGAAAAAAGTGTTAATGCCACCTCTGCACATTAAGTTAGGGTTGATGAAACAATTTGTTAAAAATCTGGATGAAACTTCAGAAGCTTTTGGATACTTGAAAAAGTTTTTTCCGAAGTTATCAGAAGCAAAAGTTAAAGCTGAGGTTTTTGTTGGTCCGCAAATTAGACAGATTTTCGCCTATGAAAAATTTCCAACGTTGCTGAATTGTACTCAAAAAAGAGTTGGAACAGTTTTAAAGCAGTAGTTTCTGGATTTTAAGGAAATAACAAAGCTGAAAACTATGAAAAGTTAGTTGCGGATATGCTAACAAATTTTAAGGCCATGGGCTGCAGGATGTAATTAAAAGTACATATGCTGCATGCTCATTTAGATAAATTTAAAAACAACATGGGAGCGTATTCAGAAGAGCAAGGAGAACGTTTTCATCAGGACATTATGAGCTTCGAACAACGTTATCAAGGCCAATACAATGAAAACATGATGGGAGACTATATTTTGGGTTTATTGACAGAAAGTACTTATGAACATAAAAGAAAAAGTAAAAGCGTGCACTTTTAAATTATTTTCCACTTTTTTGTAAGTTATTTTGATAGTAAAACTTAATAAAAATAATAAACATATTTATTTGAATGGTTTCATCTTCAAGTAAAAATTAAAACCACAGATTTTGAAAAATATCGTTCAATCGGTCTCCTAAATACAAAAGCACACTTTTCATGTCATATATTTTTTTCGTCTAATTACGACCTAAAATATCGAAATTTTATGCTTTAAAGTCAAAGTCAAATTTTGTGTTGACCCGTGTAATTAAACGATAATGTAAAAATTTTTCGTAAATACATAGATAAATAAATACATACATAATGGGTTTTCCAATAAGGACTTGACAACTTTGAATTTAAATAAAACGCAAACCATTTGAGATTTTTCCAAAACTTTATGATCGACTTGAAGTACAGTCAAAACATTTAGGAATGGAACTCGACTTCGTTCATATGGCCACGGCGGGCACGTCGGCAGCGGTCGATTCGTTGGACCCAATTTTCGATGACTTGGTCACACATTTCGGGCGTAACGGCCGCTATTTCGCGTTCAATGTTAGCTCTGAGTTCTTCCAACGTCGTCGGCATACACCAATGATTTGACGTAGCCCCAAAGAAAAAAGTCTAGAGGCGTTAAATCGCACGAACGAGGCGGCCAATTGACTGGTTCATTTCTTGAGATAACACGCTCACCAAACTTATTCATCAATAAATCGATTGTAACGCGTGCTGTGTGGCTTGTGGCACCGTCCTGTTGAAACCACATATCGTCCAAGTCCATGTTTTCCAATTCGTGCCCAAAATAATCGGTAATCATGGCGCGATAACGATCGCCATTCACAGTAACGTGACGATCATTATTGTCGACGAAAAAATATGGCCCAATGACGCCGCCGGCATGCAAACCGCACCAAACAGTTATTTTTTGTGGATGAAGTGATGATTCATGAAGCACATGTTGATTTTCACCAAACCAATAACGCATATTTTGCTTATTGACGAACCCATTGAGCCAAAAATTAGCTTCGTCACTGAAGATGATTTTGCGATGAAATTCATCATCTTGCCGCATCTTCTCCAGAGCCCAATCGGAGAACGTACGTCGCGTCAAATGGTCCATCGGCTTCAATTCTTGAGTCAGCTTGATCTTGTATGGGTGTAAACCAAGATCCTTACGCAAAATTCGCCATAAAGTGGTCTTGGCGATGCCCAGTTCTTGAGAACGCCGCGGAATCGACTGATTTGGATCGTTTGCTACGGACGCCTGAACGGCAGCGATATTTTCGTCACTTCGACCCAACCGTTGTCTCACTGGCACGGCAGCATCACACAATGAATATGTAGACTCAAATTTTTGCACTAAACTTGTTATTGCTTGTCTACTAGGGCGAGAATAACGACCGAAAATTGGAGTTAACGCTCTTAAAGTTGCGGTCACCGACTCCGAATTTCGGTAGTACATTTTTATAATTTGCATACGTTGTTCCTTCGTGTACTTTACCATGATGAAAATGTTGAGTTTACTGAAAAAAAGTAAAGTAACAGTTAGATTATCAGTTCACAAATCAGTTCACAAATTAAATTCAAAGTTGTCAAGTACCTATTGGAAAACCCCTTATTTAGGGTTCATAAGCTTGCACCTGTGATTTATAAGATTGGCAACTTTAATTAATTGAGCATATTAAATAGATTAACTTTCAATCGGTAGTGTTCTGCTTATAAGTTATTGTCTCTAAAACTTTATCTAACTCATATCACGAGCTTAGCGCTTACATCAATGTTCATTATTTAGGTTTACACAATAAGAATTTTGTTACCACGGCTATGCATAGAATTTCCCGACCCTAAAATCTTTTTCTCCTATCATTCATCCATTCTAAGAGTTGGAATATGGTTCAAGGCATATGGGAATAGAACTGGAGTCGTAATATGGACGTACGAGACAACTGCACATTTGTCAGTATTCAAAGCTATTCTATTCTATCTACACAACTGATCAAACAAATGAAGAGTACGTAACAGTTCCCTGCAATTGTTCAATGGTGAAACTCCAGAAAAGATACCTGGGGAATGCCTGACGATGAAGTATACTTCCTAGATAATAGCTATTGTAGTAGACGTAACTAGATCTATGATTCAGATAAGAAGAAAGGAAACCATTTCAGAAACCATAGGTTTCCAACTTGGTTAACAGTATGTAATGATTAATAGAATCAAATGTTTTGGTAAAAATCAGTATCAAATACATCCACTTAAACACGAGCATATAAAGTTTCACTAATATATTGGGTTATTTCGGTCAAACTCGTAATGGTGGATCTACTTAGAATTAAACCGTGTTGTTGTAAAGCTAACGATTTACACTTAAAAATAATTCGTTGATTCAACAAACTTTCAAAAACTCTCGCAAAATTGCTAATAATGTTAACAAGTCGATAATTAAAAAGTTTAGATCCGATACCCTTCTTGAAAACTGGAATGACTTTGCTGATCTTCCGCACGTCAGGAAATGAGGATGTTTTAATTATTAAATTTAAAATAACTGCTAACGGCTCACATAGCACACCCGCACAATCCTTCACAAGAAATTTGGGTTTACCGTTATTTGCCGAAGTAAAGCTTGATCTCAAATTCTTCATGTACTTTCCCTGCAGGAAAAGGTTAATTAATAATGTAAACATATAATATCTAATTTGACTTTTTTATAATTCATATATTGGAAAATTCCAAAAAGGCGCTAAAACATTTTAACATGTGGACCAAAACGTGGATCAAAATTAATTAAAATTTAAGTGATTAAGATTTATATTTAAAATATCATTTCAAATTAAAATAGTAATTTCTTATTTATTTCCTAAAAACATATTTATCTAATTTTGACACATAAAGTGACACTTTTCAAAACTGTATGACGTTAGGAAACGGTTTACTTTTCGTAACTAGTTACGAAAAGTAAAATATTTCGTAACTAGTGTTGAAAAGTTCTTTTCATCACTAGTTACGAAATATTTTGAAATCATTTCATCTCAAGTTAATAAAGGGGAACGTTAAATGACACAAACTGGTTAAATTTTTATTTTATGCATTATAAACATTTATGAGACAATGTCAACAATTAGTGAGGTTAATTCCTGCACACGTAGAATTCATGGCAGATACTCTGATGTTATGATGCAAAACGGAATGTGCATTTGAGCTTGATTCACCAAGAATATCATTGGCAATCCTTTTCTTATTTTCTATAGAATTCTCTACATAGCCCTCAGCTACAGTATTGGACTTCCAGCCTCCATGTCGTTTAACCTTAAAAATATCCGCACCAGAATCTGCCAAAAAGGTAGCCGATGACCTTCTGAAGCAGTGTCCGGTAAATAAGAAGGGATTTGGTAGTTTCAAAAACTGAGCAATTCTTTTCGGTAGATTACCGATTGTATTAATGCCAACTGGCTGTGCCCCGCATTTACCATTATTATATTTGACGAAAAACCTATCGTGATTAACGTTTTGTGGACGCAAAGAAATATATTTACTAATAAGATCAAGAAAATTTTGCCCTTCAATATTTCCTTCTGTGATCACAAACTCGCGCGTTACTTTTGTCTTTGTATTAGGGATTTTTATTACAAAATGAGAAAACTCGTCTAAAATATCCCCCACACGTAGAAAAGTTACCTCACTTTTTCGACAAGCACCAGCTATTCCAACGATCAATGCGACCTTTGTCATTAAATATGTTTTATCCTCAGCTTCTGTCATAAACCGGGAGACGTTTTCCTTTTACAAAATATTAGACTTTTTTGCATGGTATCCCTCTGACTGCCTCTTTAGAAATGCATGTAAACTGGCATATTTTGCAATATCAATATTCTTCTTCAAAGACAATTCACTTCGTAACATGGAATAAAGAGTCCAGAGTGTTGAAGCTTTTTGATTCTTTCTTCCCTCGAAATAGGCTAATAAAACCTTCTCATTAACACATTTAATTTTTTTGTCTTTAACCCACTTCCCAAATTTTTCATAAGCCAAATCGTACTGGGCTTTCGACTTTTGTGGAATCACAGTCGATAATGCACTTTGTGCAGCCTCTTCTATATCGCTTGGTAGTCCACCTGAATCTGAATCCGACATTTTTACTCGTACAATGCACCGAAATATTTAGCTAATAAAAGTAAATACTTATACTTAAATTAACAAACACCTGTCAAGTCAAATGAATTATTATCAATAGCATGAAAACTGTCACTAATTATTTAATACGACTTATGACGTTTAATGTCAGATCAACTGGAAAATTATAAATCTATGTTTTGGTCAAAATTAGATAAAATCTTGTATGAAACACGTTATGAAAAGTTATTTTGTGTAACTCATGTCATTTTGCAGGATCTCGCTCGCTACGCTCGCTCGCCCTGCAAACATTCCATTTCGTTACACAAAATAACCCATTTCATAAGTGGTTACATAAATAGCTATTATCTAATTTCACTTGATTAATAAATGAATGGGAACGCGAATAAATAAAAAAAAAGATGTGTGTTTTGTGTAATAACATATATACATAATTGAAACGCTGCGAAGGTATAATTCATAATCATATACAAGTAGAGTTGCGATTAGGTGAACACCCCGGAAAATTAACAACTTGGTAAAGTGAACGAATAAATTTTTACACACAATATTCTATAAGGTGAACAACAACCAACTCCATAATTATTTCACTGCATCATGTGTCTGATACAACGTATGCATTCAACTAGTGTTTTGGTTTTCTTTCATGGTGTGTAGTTTGTAGTAAAGTGTTAAGAACAACAAAGACTTTAACATTAAGTACGAAAGGTAAAATAATTAAAAAAATTAATGATGTGCAAGTGTAAGTCCGCTTTCATGTCAATATTTAGTTGCGAAATTTACTATTAAAAAAATCAACAGGAAATCTTAATAGCTCTGTCGCATACGGTGTTAATAAAGATAGAAGAAAGAAACGAGCAGAACATCCCAAAATGGAAAGTGCTTTGAATATATTGTTTGTAAAACAACGAAGTAGGAATTTACAGGTATCTGGTGAAATGCTAAAAGAAAAGGCGAAACAATTTAAGGAGATCTTTAAAGAAAGTGCAGCTTCTGCTAGTAGGTTGGTTGCAGAATTTCAAGAGGAGGTGCGGCATTCGGCACTTGAAAATTTCCTCTCATCAAATGTCGAGGTAGTTGACCCTTTCGATAGAATTTTTAAACAAAAAATTGATGAATTGGGCATTTAAACAGACCAAATATACAACGCTAATGAAACCGGTTTATTTTGGAAATTGCCGCCTGACAAAACATTCGTGACTTCAGGGGAAAAACTTGCTCCGGGTCGGAAAACTCAAAAAGCAAGAGTAACGTTTCTCGTATGTACTAACGTTTCGGGACGACATAAATTTAAACCTTTGGTGATTGGAACTGCAAAAAAAAAACCTGGAGATTTAGCAATTATGTATTGCTAGTAGACTATGACTGCTTGAAAACTGATTGGATGACTTGTGAAATTTTTAAAACTTGGTTTCACAAATGTTTTATACCACAGGTGAAATATTCCTCATTCTGTTAGTGTATTTTTGCATTAATATAAATTAATGAACTTTTAGGTTAGAAAATTTAAGTAAGAACTGCTACCTACAAAAGATGCAAGCGATAAAAGTCTACGTCTATCGTCTACCAGCCAGACGGTGCCAACGGCGTAGAGCTCAGTGAGATGGTCGTGCAATTCTTGACAAAACATTGCTAAACTGCCTATAAATATAAAAAAAGGGCGTCACCGCGATTTAAGCGCTGCTTGTCGTAGAGATTATACAACACACGAAATTCGTATTCGAGTTAGTGAACCCACCTTAAGTGGTTGTGCAAAGAGGAAAAAAGGAGGTAATATTAAATAAAAGAAAAAGTTCCACAATAAAGAAAAAGAGACAAGTTTATTTGCAAAACGTGGTGAAACCGAATATTTCTCCAGCTATATAAACAGAGAGGAACATGTAAAGGATATCCCACCAAAATTAAAAACGGGTGAGGCCCTGTATATAGTTACTAAATTAATTAATACCAAATTTAAATGGATTCTTTAAATACAACAGAAAATAACTTTATACAGATTTCTGATATAAGCATTAAACATCAAACAAAAAAAAAGGTACTAACGAATTACAAGAATCGGAAAACGTGTACACAAGATCTTATGCAAAATGTTCACATTAATAATTATTTCTTTTCTTAATTACATAAACTGAATAATACGTATTTAGTAACGCAAATAAATTATAGCAATAACAAAGGATTTGCATTCTTATGCCCAAACTTTTAAATCAACTGAATTTACAAATTTCTAATTACGTGAAATATTTATCATAAACTAAACTGATAATTTAAAAGTAATGTGAACTAATTTAATAAAAATATTCGAACATAAAAATTACGGTCGAGAAAGCAAAAAGAAAGTAAGTAAGAAGAAAACGATATGACTTGGGGAATTTGACTATTTTATGTAGCTAACGTTTGTTTTTTTTCTCTCTTATCGCCTTACGGCCCGGCGCAAGTTTTCGTTGTAAGCTCCATAATTTTACTTAGCTGCTCTCGCCTATTGCTGTCCGATGTTGCTTCCCTCCTGCGCAAAGTCTCCCTTCTGCAAAATAGAGTCAGATCCGGAATACGTGGATTGTAAAGGTTTCCACACGATCTCCACCCTTCTGGTGTTGCGGCGGCTCAACAGCGAGACGCAACAGCATCCGGAGTTACCCTCAGCACAAAAATAAAACCCTGTAGACGGAAATTAGACGGTAAAAGAAATGAAATACGAAAATGGAGTGGCGGAAGGTTCTAAAAAGACTTTAGTTAATTTATTCCACTTCAAATGGTCGAAGGGTACAATTAATATACACCCTAGTCAAACGTCGATCGTCAATCCGTAGAACATCGTGCGCATCTGCTACTCTAAAATTCTTCCCCAAAAAGCTGATGACGTAGCGATACGTTATACTAAAACGGAATATACCAGGGCCGACCAATAAATCGCTAAAACTTGTAACAGAATATTTAGGTGAAAAACCAATTCTTCTTATTGATAACATACCTTTCCATTCTTCAGAAGATCAATTAAAAAGTGACGATGAAAAAATCATAACTAACTTTTTCACACCAAATGTAACGCCATTGCTTCAAAAATGGATCAAAATGTAATCAGACTTACTAAGTTAATTATAGATGTTCTTTTTATCAACAATAATAAGAAATGATTCAGATGATGTCAAGGGTCTTATAAAAAGCTTGATTTTAAAAGATGCTGTATTGGTTGAGAAAAACTGTCGGCAGTTCTCTTAATAGAAGGAACTGAATAAGCTATAAATTGACAAGAAAATAAAAATTCAAAACAAAAGAAATATCTAAAACATATTAAAAACTAATTTAATTATTCTCTTGTATGTTACACCCATGAAAGAAATAAAGACATTTATAGTATTTTGGCGTGTCCTTGAAAGAAAGAGACAATGTACGAAAAATGGAAATACGTAATTATATAGAATATAATTTCAAAATATTGTGTGTTAATTACGACACACACACACATACGTTACAGCGTATGTACACTGTACACATACGTAACAGCTTGCGATGTTATAAAAACTATAACATTGTTGTAAGCTAAAGTTAATAACCTCAATATATTTACGTAGAAAATCAGCTGCGCATACATTCAAGTGAATTATTAAAAATTAAGGTGTGTGGATGTTGTGGACAACAACTATTAGAACTGACCTAAATCAGTTTCATTTCATGTGTATTACGTGAATGTTTTTTTTACGAGAATTAACAATATACCGATAGGTCCAGCTCGCAATGGGCCATAGTCAGCAATGTGTGGCAACAGCGAATCCCCTCTACGCGCAGCTCCTTCGATTGCAGCACATTGCAGTTAAGAATTTAGTAAGACTTAAACCGCGCAAGGATATAGTCGTTTGCATATTCGTTCTGTATACGTAATTTGCCCATTTGTTTCAGACATAATAAGGTCCAATTTATTATTATTATTGTATTCTTAGCTGCTACGGAAAAGTAATTTTATGTAATAAAAAAACAATAACGTTTTATTCTTTTATATTTGTTGCGTTTTAGAATCCGCTTTACTGTACTTCTACTAACACCGACTTCGTCTGCAATTTTCCGTGTACACTTAAGGTCGCCCATTTCAACTAACGAACAAACCCTCACGTCTCTCTCCTCCCGATCGGCAGGTATTAGAGGGATATGAGGCTGTTCGTCAATTCCCGGCAATTTCCGACTACACAGCCATATTTCCTAAACGCATTTACGATCCTTTCAATCGTCGAATGCGAAGGAATAGGCCGATTTAAGTACTCTACAGCAAATAAATCAGCGGTTGTTTGACAGGAATTGCCAGCAAGATACCACGAAACTATTTGTACCTTCTCTGCGGTTGTATACACTGACATGATAACTACCTTTACGTATGCACAGCTAAATACGAATGATGGGCAATCTGTAGCGCTCGACCATCGGACTTATGTTGCGAGCGCGGAGTGGCATCGTACACACGTTGCCACATCGCATTACGTTCCATACGTATATTGTTGCCTATGGCCTGTAGCGGGCTGGACCTATCGGTATATATATAAAATATTAATAATGTGAAGAACTTGTATTGGGTTTGTGTAAATAAAACTAATGGTAATTTAAAATACACTATATTAATAATAAAATGCACTAAATAATAACACTTAATAACTATAACAATAATAACATTTATTTATATTCACATTTATATAACAATATTTATTTCACATTTACAACTAGGAGACGCGCGGTCGCTGGTTGAATAATCCTCTTCCTCTCTGTCATGCGACATTTATAGTATATCAGTTTTCTCGAATTTTTCTATTCGGGAAAGTTCTCGGACGTACGCGTCTGGTGACATCATCCGTGACGATCATCGCGTGACTCATATCACAATATAGATTCGGAATGTCTATACAAAAACCGCTATTGAATTTACGCGCAAACACCCTGCAATGTTTATGTTTATGAAAACTCGAGAAGATAACGTTGTTTATAGTGCAACCAAGTCAACGGAAAATATGCTAATTCACTAACATCTTGCCCCTCACCCCCGCTAACCAACAGTTTCAGTGTTTAACAGCTGTGTACATTTCCGTTCTATGCTTTGGTGATTTTTGCGTGCGAATTTTATATTTTTAGTTTAAAAATGATTTGAACCTAGGGCGCCAAAATTCTTTCTGGGAATGTAGACTACATGTCGACAGTGCTATTTCATGGGTCATATTTGCTTGGTTTGACTATAAACAGCTTTGTTAAAATTAAAATTAGCTGTTAAAAATTTATACTTGCATGTGAATTTTTGAAAGAAGATGTATTAAAAGATGATAAGATGGAACATTTCACGTTCAATTTGGTAACAATCTACTTTTAATTGAAGATGTAAATGTACACATGTACACATGTAACGATCGACAACTGACTGAATCGGAGATGAAACTTGAAATTGACTGACAATAACAAAACTACTCTTTTTGTCATTATCGGTTACCTCGATGTATCACTTTCGATGCTCGTTATGATATAGTCGGTCGCACAGTGGAATGACAAATATTTTTGTCGGTTTTTTTGTAGCTTATGAGAGGGAATTTTGGAAAATATTTTGGATTTATATTCTATATAATTACATCTCCGTTTTTCATACGTTGTCTCTTTCTTTCAAGGCCACACTGTATATACATATTCAGTTTATGACTTCTGAGATTCCGGGTAAAAACCGCGTCCTTGGAATTGATTCCTTCTTAGGCAAAGTTTCGCCCAACGTTGCAAGGAAGATGCTGCTACCACTATCGCCTCACTGAAACTGAAAGTCTGTTAGTTTAAGTTAGTCACTAGAGAGTCACGGTTACGGTTGAGTTTTTAAGATAGAAGAGTTTGTCAGGTATTGTGTGAGGGTCTATATTCAGCAAGCACAAACCCGGTTACGCGCAGTCCTAGTACGACACCGCTCTGGATTCCATTCCACCAATGATTTTAATGCTTTTTTCGTCAAAGTCTGACAAGTGCCCTGGTCTGAGATCATCTCCTAACGACATATCTCCAGAATGCAATCCTATAGTATTACGTGTAGATTATGTACTGTAGATTGCTTATTTTAAAACTGTGAAATTTATTATTTAATTCTGAGGTGTACGTTACCATTATAATAAGCCAAATGGATACTTATTTAGTGTTAACGGGTTCTGATTTGTCGATTTTGATGTGTCAGTAGGATGACAAACGCATTATTGCAGTTTGTTGCCAACAAAAATGACTCGATCTAATATTATCCGTATGTCTCGTATTTGGTATTCGAATTAAAAACCAACACTACACATCGTACATCGAAGGCGTGATATGGGTAGATTACCACAGATACATATATTTATGTGATTGTGAATTATATCTCTTGATTTTTTCGATGACTAACGAAATAATGGTCGTAATCTCACGTAGTAAGTTGTGATATCTTATGAAACGAAAGCAGAATTTATTGAAATTTACATAAAATGGAGTGTCGTTTCTGCCATGGGTAAATCTGATATTCGATATGTGTGTGTGTAGATATATGTCCATTATTACGTTGTGGCAGTGTACAGCTCTTAAATGTGCGTATGAACGGATAACCTTTCTACATTTAACCTACTTTCGGTTTCATACACATCGTGGAATAATGTGGTAGTGATATATGCCTATACGTGATTCAGACCTGGACAAAGTATGTTCTAAATAACGAATTAGGAGTGCGTGCAAAATTAAGTTAATTGAATAATCTTGTACTTTCTGAAATACCTAAGTATGCATAATTTTCACAAATTTACACATTACATATATGAGAAATACTTCAAGATGTAAAAGTACAGTTCATGTACAACTTTAGGAAAGTAATTTCGAACGAAAACAGTTTTAGTGAATTTTTTGTTGAAAGAGCCCAAAGAAATCTGTCTATAAAACATATTACACGCGATACGTTTACGGAAATATATATTTATTCAATCTTAAATAATTTTCTAAATCTAAATCCCAAATATTTTTTATATCTATAAAAGATATGAGAACTGTTTAAGTTATTTTTCATAGAGACCAATTTAGCTTTTGAACTTAATCGAAAGAGCCTTTCCCAATTGACCTCAACATTGAAAAAGTGGTTTGCCTGTAAATAATGCCTGGCAGTGGCTGTCCGAAACCATGTCTAGAAGGACCTCGTATTCTACAGTAGTGAAGGCTATGAGTGTCGACGTCAATGAAAACGTCTGCCAGGTAATATAATTTGCAAAAGGATTCCTGATCATTCAAATAATCTGCTAAGGAAGTGCCTTCGTCATTCAAAAGTGAGTAAACTTCTGCTCGAAGTACAAGTAAATGGGACAACGCTTTGCCATGTGACAACCAATGTACTTCTGCATGTAATAAATGACTTGTGTATACTTCCCAAATCTGTGACTAGCCTACCCTTCAAAGGTCGTGCCTTAATAAAGTTGATAATTTTGGTCTAGTACTGTTAATAACGCTGGAATTTTTGTCGTTGCGAGGGAATATCGGTGTAATACACAAAAACTACTTTTGCAGTTTTTTGAAACTTTCTTGATTTTGGCAACTGAGCTAGCAACATGACTTATCATGGCCTTTGCGCCATCTTTGCAGACGCCAATGCAATTGTCCCATAGAATAGAGATTTCAATGAAGAAGGTATCCAGAAAAGAAATCATTACCACTTATAGAGGATGGCAATGACTTGCAGAAGAGAATATCTTCATGAAAGGAGCCTTAAAATTTGTACCGCACAAACGGCATTAAAACGGCTAACCCGGAAGCGTCTGTGGATTCGTCAAGTTGCAGCTAAAATTTTGTTTGCCTGATACGGAAAATTATGGTATCTTTAACATCATTTGATAGATCCTGGATTCGATTATGCACAGTGTTATTTGATAAGGACACGCTGGAGATCAAGTTTTGCAGTTTTTTGGTCTACCATGCACTATACTACCTTCAATAATTAGAGTTTCGGCAAGGGTATAAGGTCAGTAAGAGCGAGGTAATAACTACCAAGAACGATGGTTTGAGTGCCTTCTCGTTATTTGTTTTTACATGAGATAATTTTTGTCTGAACTGCATGAAGTTCATCTCTTTTTTTCTTTTGAAATAATCTAGAGTTTTGTTAATAAAGTCAAGATGAGTTTCGAAATGCTGTGTAAGCTTGGCGAGATATATAGAACTATTGGGCAAAATTTTGTTATATATCATACACATTGGATCCAAATCAGCAAACTAGCCCTCATAGACTCTGAAGCAGGATCATGTGCAACATATTCCGAACTCAATCTCAAGGATTTCGCATTATCTTGTTCGAAGGTAAGGTTACAGCTGTCGTTATCCGCATAAGACTCTTGGATCTTCTGTCATCGTTTCTACAACAAAGAAATCAATCAAATTATAGGGACATTTTTTGTGGAGGCAAGAGTCTTACAGTTAATAATTTTACGATTAACATAAAGCGTAAATACATTTTCAAGCATCATCGAGTAAGTTGTACCTGGTTCGTGATTTTTAGGTTATGTAAAGAAAGATAGAGATAGTTCCAGCGCCATTCCATCGCTAATTTACATTCTTCTTGATAGATGGAAGCAGTAATATTGTTTTTTGTTGTCGTCTTCATAACTGCGACAAATCGGATCACGGATCAATCGTGGACCCCGAGCACAGTTTGAAAATCGCTAACTTAGACAGAGTATTTTTTGCTTAGAAAAGAACAAGGGGCTTAACGGTGAAATTTAAGGGATTATTTGACAAATCAAATTTTTTTCCAGTATAAGAACCCACGCATCGCAAAAATAGATCTACCATAATAGTAATGGTGGAAATGTTTGACAGCGTAGCAGATGTTTTTAATAAAATGTTTTGTTGCAATCTGTCAAAACCACTTGATTGTGTGGATCATAGTAAGCTACTGAGAAAACTAGAGCATTATGGAATCAAAGGAAATGCACGCAAGGTCTTGCACAGTAATTCGAGGTAGAGGAAACAGTAAGTGTTATGGAATGGAGAGATATCTAACATCTTGACAAATGGCTATGGAGTGCAGGCCTCCATGCTTGGGCGGAAGTCCTTTTCATATATAGCAGCAAACGTAAACTGTTCTGAAGTCTATCTATATGCCACTGACGCTTCGTTTCTCGTTAGATAGCAAATTACTTCAATGCAAGTCAAATTTGATGATAACGTTGCTGGAAAAACAACATTACGTAGATTTTTTTGTTTGCGCAGCCGGCTTCCTGAATTTCCTCGGTGCAGGCCGCGACTGCAAACAATTCGGCCTGGGAAACCGTCGCATATTTTCCCACACATATCGATATCTTTCTTCCAGGGCACATTCCGCATATGCCTGCACTTGTTCCCTGACTGGATTGTGATCCATCCGTGTACGAGCTGCTGGCATCACAAACTTTAGAGCGACTTTGTGCCTGTTCTCTGGTCGGTATAAATATGTTCAGTTTAGCTGTAAACACAATCTCAGCTGCCATACTGTCCGCCGGCATTTGAAATATCGGCTCTTCCAGTATAGTTCTTCTGATACCTGTATGGCCCCCTATAACCTTATTAGGACACCATACGTCATTGGCCTTTAGCCTCCGGATCACAGCCATGGTCTCCGATTTTACAAATAGTTCCAACGGAGGGAGACCCACATTTGGTTTTAGTCCCAAGGTCTTGCCAACAACTCTTCTGCATCTCCAGAAGAGTTGCGTCGTCCTGTCTGCCACTTAAATTAGGTGTCTGCTCCAATTCAGTTTCACATCAAGTGTTATGCCTAGATATTTCACTTCATTGGTTAGTTCTAATTTTTGTCCAAACAGCTTTACGCTATCATTTAGTTTTTTCTAAAGGCTACCAACTTGTTTTTTTGTGGATTGACAGTTAATCCCTCCTCAAGGCACCATCTTCCCCTGGGACACAATGGCAATGTCATCGGCGAACTCCTGCGTTCATATTCCCTGGTCATTTAATGTCCAGATGAGATTATTCGCTGCTAGACTGCACAGTAGCGGTGTCTTTGACTACACCCTTTTGTTGTCCTCATGGAGATCGTTTTGTTTTGCATTTAGGCGTGAACTACACTGCTACGCAGCATGCTATGAACCCGGTTGCGTGTGGTGCTCTTTGTTTTTCGATCTCTTAAAGATCGAATAATGGAAGACATCGAGGTGTTATTGAAAACTCACTCTCTGTCTAAGAAGACTACAAAACATATACAATATGTATCCCTCTTTTATCTTTCGGTGATGCAAGACCGAATGGATCGAGCCGTAGTAAGTAATTTTTACTGACAATTCCAAGATTTATTTAACTATGTCAATTGAAACTGTTACTTATATTCAACAAATGTATGATAAATTAAAAATACAGTGTCCAGCCTTTAAAGTCAGGAATTTATTTCGTTACACGATAATGGTAGACCCTAAATATCACCAGTATCGGTCCATCCATAATATCCAACAGATTATTATTTATTTATAAATTTAAATACTGCCTTAAAGGGAACACAATTTAATTGTATTGAAGAAGAGGTAAAGTTGTTGAAATCTGTACAAGCTTCAGATATACAGATTTTTTAAAAAATGGTATTTGTGTAATTGAGATAAGCTCTGAGATGTTAAGTAAAATGTTATAGGGTATTGTTGTTAGCAGTTAGCAGTTAGCCTCATAGAAATTTGAGGCTAACTGTGACCGAAAATCGAGCGCATCGACACTGCTATTTTTATAAAATTTGTTTAAAGCCATAATTTCGGAGTACTTGTTTTCCTTTGTTCGAAAAACATAATTAATTACTTTAAATGAGTTCTTGTATAAAAATAGCATTTGAAACATTTGCTATTAAGAAATGGTAAGGTTCTTAAACCTTACTTACTGTTTTAATTACTTTGATGTAATTCAAACATTGATGGAAACAAGGCTAGACAGACATTAATTTTGTCTTATCTTATATATTTCACACTTTGTAGAAGTGGTTTTTATAATCTGGTGACCGATTTTCCATCAGAACATACTTGTTTTGTTAACATTACGTTAAGTTTTGTAACACCTCTCACTGATCGCCGGTCTTCAAGGAGCTTTATCTTGAACAGTAACATTGAAAAAGAATGGGGCGCCGATGCGATGGCGTTTGTCGGTGAAATAAAGGAGAACAGAATTCGGACGATGTACTCAATCCTTACTCGATTTATATAGATCTGATAATAAATTACGGACACCAAAGGTGCAAATATTACATATATTATGCATATATGTATACACACATAGTACATGTGTTTGATACGATCAGTTAAGGTCGAAAAATATATGACCACGTCCTTCTTAAAGCTAATATAATATAGTTATCGCAACAGCTCAACGATGTATGTATTCAAATATGTTATAAATAGTTGCGATGTGATGATTTTTAGAAAGGATATAATATTGTGTATGCAAGAACTTAATCCTAGGATCTACACAGTGAGGTCTTAAAGTAATGCATATCGGTAATAAGTTTTTACCTGCATGTAGTTCAAATAAATGCTTGAACAGGTCGGTTTTGTTTTTCAAAGGCGCACCTTTTTTGCAAGTTTTGAAATTTTTAATTGCTTGACATTTTTGCGTAATGACTTAATTTGTTTTTTTATTGTAACACCTATTTTTTTCTAAGGGATTTGAGAGAGTATATTTTTTCTTACGCAATGGCGTAAAATAAGCAACACATTAAAGAAGAAACTTTTCGAGATATTTAATGTCAAAGCAAAGAAAATTATAAAATAATTTTACGAGCAACAGATGATGATGTGACTTAGGTTCTACAATGACAAATGTCAATTCTGACAGTTCTGTCATAATATCCAAAAATACAGCAGTTTAATACATTGCTAAGCTTCACTTTCGTATACTACGTAAATAGGCAGTAGTTTTGTGTTCATAAAATGATGCGTTATAGCTAGAGCTGAGGATGTTTGCGGTATAACCATGGTTATATCATGTAACCATAGTAAATTACTATGGTTACATGATATAACCATGGTTATACCGCAAACATCCTCAGCTCTAGTTATAGCGAAAGGCAAAGAATTGAAATTTTGATGGTGAAAGGATACGCGATCATGCGATCATGTTAGGACAAATAACGAAGTCTGTGAATAATTCAATAATAAATATCCTAATTTATATCCAATATGAAGAGCAACTGGTGCTAGAATTTACGGAAATTTCAGCAATGTGTTAGGGATCGTGAATATGTCAAACTAGACACACTACTTGAGTTCCAAGAAAACCCAAATAAATCTACACGAGAGGTAGTGGCAAATCTCCAAATTAGCAGAAAGTTCCTTTTGAAAATTATAAAGACAAACAAGTGGTATCATTATAAGGTGACTTTAATTCATGAACTCAATGAAGACGATCCTGATAGACGGAATGAATTTTGTGATAGAATAATAAATCGGTTAACTAATGATCCTGCCTTTGTAAATAACATTATTTTCTCGGATTATCATTCTGCCGAAATGGAAAGGTTAATGGTCACAATTGTCGATATTGGATAAATGAACAGCCTCATTGGGCGTTAGACAGTCACACTTAATTTCCAGAAAAGGTAAATAAATGTCTGGACAGGTATCGTCGAAGATTGTATTTTGGAGCCCTTTTTCATTTAACGACAATCTATTGTTTCAACAAGGTGGAACACCTACTCATTATTAAATTGATGCACAAAATTACTTAAGCACTGTTTTTTCAGAAAAATGGATTGGTAGGAGGGATCCTATTGAATGGTCAGCCCATTCACTGGATCAATCATCTCTGGACTACTTTCTATGGAGTTATTTAAAAGGTAAAAATTTACGTAAACAGACCAGCCAACACTGACGATTTAAAGAATAGAATTCGAAGTGAAATTAGGGGAAATTAGCATGTATTAGAAATGTAATTCAAGAATTTAATCATCGAATCGCTTATTGTCAAGAAGTAAACGGAATTCAGTTCGAACATTTAATATAACTTATGATTTTATAAAATTTCTTGCTTTGACATATCTCGAAAAGATTTTTCTTTAATGTGTCACTTATTTTACGCCATTGTATAGGAACAATTTACTATCTCAAATCCTTAAGAAAAAAATAGGGGTTACAATTTAAAAAAAAATTACGTCTTAGCCCAAAAATGTCAAGCAATTAAAAATTTTAAAACCTCAAAGAAGGTGGGTGCGCCTTTGAAAAACAAAACAGATCGATTTTGTTTCAAGCATTTATCAGGGTAAAAAGTTATTATCGATATGCGTTACTTTAAGACCTCGTTGTATGTATAATTCTGAAAATGAAGCAAACAAAAATGCAAGCAAATGTCAGGATGAATGACATAAATGCCGAAGATATATTGCACTAAGATGCCTACCAACCTATAGGTATGTCGACAACGAAGAAGAGCAAAGTAACCTGCATAAAAACATCAATTATATCGAAGCCACATTTACGATTATTATTTTAATTATTCTTTTGTAGAATCAATTCGTGTACTATTAGTTACTCGTTAAATGTCAGTAGAAACCATAACCCGAAATACATCTTGCTGTATTACGGGTAGCTGAAGTCTGCATACGTCGAGTGATACGAAATTAAGTATATTCCTTGCATTATTTATCATTAATATATATATATATATATATATATATATATATATATATATATATATATATATAGTGATTATATAGTGCTTTCATAACTGACACCTGCTTTCAAAACAGACATCTGCTTTCAGTAACTGACATTTGCTTTCACTAACTGACATCTGCTATCAAGACTGACATGAGCTTTCAAAACTGACTTCTGCCTTCAACTTGACATCTACATTCAATAACTGACATCTGATTCATCAACACTGTTACTTTATATGCATTTCTGAATAACTTGAACCTGGGTCTATTGTGGTCTAGTGGTAATGACGACAGCCCGGCAAGCTGTAGATTTGGGTTCGAGTCCCAACATAGACATTTTTTCTATTAAAAATTTCGTATGATTTGCTTTGTAATTTGTAGACAGCAATGTTTACACCCCCCCTTACTTTGCAATTACATACATACTAACTTGATATTTGTAAATATTTCATATAAAAGTCGAAAACCTACAATAATTTATCAAATGTTATATATATATATATATATATATATATATATATATATAATTAATTCCTGAAAATAAATGTTCATAATAATATTCAACACAGAAGAAATAAACTAATACTAAATTTATAAATATATTAAAAAGGATAAAATATAAAAAAATTGAATATTTGATCTCTTACGCTACATATCTTATACTTTTCTCAAGATATGTAGCGTAAGAAATCAAATAGTCAATTTTTTTGTATTTTATCTTTTTTAATATATTTTTTAATATATATTATTATAATATATTCACTTCACTGTTGGGTTCTTATTTTTTAAGAATCTTATTATTACGGTGGCATATTTCACTTAGATGTCCAACTATGTTAATTACACTTGTGTACAGGCTTTACTCGGTATGAATTTATACTTCTCTAGTGCAGACAGAACTCTTACATGGTTTATGTTGGAATCACTCTTTGGGCTGGTTCGCTGCTTTATTTGGAAACGATCTTTGGGCTGGCTCGACGTTTTATTATTATATATACTCATATGTAGAGATAGAATCTGATTTATATCTATATTTAAAGCTCCTTTTAATATCAGTGGTATATTCCTCATTCCAGAATTAGCATCTTGTCGGATAAGTCATAACATTAAATTTATGAATAAAGAAACGAAATTGAGTTACGCGTCTTACGGCCTGCGCTTGACGGTAGATATATAAAATAAACAGTATAAGTAGTAGTTTATAAAACGTTGTGAAACACTTATCGTTTATATTCCTGTTTATAATAAACTTATCTCACAATGGCCGTTTTGTCAAACTACTTAACTGTGATATATATATATATATATATATATATATATATATATATAAATATAATATTTTCGTGACCTTGGTATGATATGGTAAACTTAATAAGTCGGCTATTAAAGGTCTGGTTTATTACTTCAAAGTATATATATTTAAAACAAACCTACATGTTTCGGCAATGATGCCTTTGTCAAGGATATAAAAAATATAAATGACAGAATATAAATGTCAAGTAATTGAGTTGCTGGGCGGCAACCTGGCTAGGCTGCTGTTAACAGCACACACACGTTCGACGTGTGTGCATTGCTCCCGCTTTTGCGGAAATCGTTAAGATGGCACAAAGTGTGACCGTCGTCGACTGAGGTAGCCACTAAGAGTGTTCCCTTGGTTGGCGATGAGCAACCCCGTGCAGGTGCGCTTCGCTGGTCTGCGCCTTGCCTCGTTGGGGTGGGGGTCGGGCCGTCGAAGTACTGCACGGAAAAGTAAAGAAGTTGCCGGGAAAGGGTTGGCGGCCCTACGCAATGGCAGGTTTTCCGATCTCTCTAAATTTACGCGACCGGTCACTAAACACACGCACGAGCGCACCAACATACAAAACCCTACACTTACGCGCTCACACAAATACAAAACCACACACTCAGAGAGAGACGCAAGCTGACAGCAGCAACCAACACACAAATTCATACCCAGAAACACAAGCTGCTAGCGGCGAACAACACATATGTTCACACCTTGCTATCTATTTTTTGGAATACTAAGGCATGATTTATTATTATTATTGGAATGTATCTTTGAATAATTTAAACCATAGCAACTCAATTACTTGACATTTATATTCTGTCATTTATATTTTTTATATCCTTGACAAAGGCATCATTGCCGAAACATGTAGGGTTGTTTTAAATATACCAAAGTAATAAACCAGACCTTTAATCGCCGACTTATTAAGTTTACCACATATATATATATATATATATAATATATTATACTGGTAGCACTTGGGTAGCATTTTTTAAAAAAAAGTAACAAAGAAAAAACAAGTTGCACATGAAAGGAAGCAAAATCGAGGAATGCGCAACATAAATATTTTTGTTTAGAGAACTAATTATCGTATTTATTAAGTTAACCTTTTTTAATTATTTCCATTTGATATTTATATTTAATAAGAAAGTACCAATTTTGCAATCAATCTTTTGTAATTATTTAGTTATTTATGTAAAGAAACGTCACACTGTATAATTAATTTGTATCCTGAATGTAGCTATAATGATGTAGTATGATATATGTAAAAAATACATCAATATGAACACGTATTTACAAGTAACACATATTATTTTCTATTTAAAATTTTCTCTAAAATAGTTGATTTCGATATTAACTTTTCTATATTTCAATTTTCTTAAAATCTGTTTCAAATATTTATAACCACTTCAAACTATGTTCATGGCATACACGCGAATATCTACGATATCTTGCATTCGGGGGTCACATGACAATCGCCAGGGCGAGAAGTCACGTTCGTGGACCCTACGTAAAATAAATTTATATTGGTGCGGAAGTAATCGTTGTGCGATAATTAAAGTAGTGCCAAAAGATAGATATAATCTATCTACGAATTTTAAAAGGTTCGGTGAGACAATATCTTTTCTAGAAGTCGAGATATTCTGACCTAAAGAAAAATCTTCTACCGACGCCGAACAACAATACAAAGAAACTAATCATAATAGTGCATAAAATCTGCGACTTAGAAGAAAAAGGTGCCGAGATAGCAACAAAAGATCATTTCGAAGATAAATTCTTTCCAAGAGATTCATCCAATTCAGTAATAAATTGGGCCGTTTGCAGTTTGTCGGGAAAAAATGGTGACTTGTTCCCGCGCGATTGGAAATACAACCAACCAGGAGGCGGAAACCTAAACCAATAGAATTGCAGCGTGGGAATAAGAAACGCCAAATAAATTATAGCAGAATTTTTGTAAGGTATTTGAAAGAAAAAGAAAATATCACATTGAATTTTAAACTCAGCTATTAAAGCAGGTAGAAAACTATTTCAAAATAGAATATTCTTGAATTCACCAAACACATCAGGAAGTAATAAAGTTATCATTATTAAATTATTATATTGTAAACAAAAAGTTTTTTTTTCCACCACGCCTGAGACAAATGGAACCTACAGCCGACGACTGCTACTCCAGGAAACAATTGTTGATGAATTCCTATTTCATAGGCAATAACTATACTAGGTAGTAGGATCAAAATTATATTCCATTTCTGTACATTTGCTATTAAGTAGTGTAAATAAGTTGGAGTAGCTGGTTTTACATTTTCTCTTTACTAAGCAGAAGACGGCGGGTATGTAAATATCATTCTTGTAGACATGTATGGTGAAGAGTTGAAGGAAATTCTTCGTGCAGTATTCGAAAGTTTCATCGATGTAAATCCGTTCTTGGTTTCTACACATAAATTTCACGTCAGAAGCACATTAAAATACAACAATCTCTCGTGAAATGTCAATTTTGAAAAAACTCCGTCGAAGAGAAACAGATACTTTATGTCATATTTATATATTAGATATATAAATATGACATTAACATACTGTCATTTATAATTAAAATTTCTTTGAAAAAGGCATTATGTGCCGAAGCATGTAAGATAATTTTAAATATATACATATGTAAAGTAGACCTTAAATCGCCGACTATATGTATACCCTCTACTACCCTCTACTATATGTATACACAAGGGAGTCGTTAAAGTTTATTCAATGGTATTTAATTACATATTTTTCTTTACTAGTCGTAGCTACTTTTTTTACAATTACATGTTGTTACTAGTAACAAAAACTATTTTTAAATATTTTTTATCATTCAAAAATTTCAGAGACGGATTCTGGCCGAAAATATCGTTCGAAAACCAGGAAGAGCCTTGATTGGCTTACAAATCACCTCTTCATTTAGTATTCTAATTAAAAACCTATTTTTGCTAATTGTATCAATTGAAATGGAACTACAGATATGGATGCAATATTAAGTTACAGTGGGATATTATCCTTTCCAAATGAGAAAAAAAGTACACAACGAACTATTTAACAACAAAAATTATAAAAAAATATGTACTTGACATTTAAACGTCGGAGCAGCACGAGGATTTCTTGTTGAGAAGCTCGCAATCGCTTATGAAGCGAAGGTCAATTTCTGCAGACCTCTGTATATGTGTATATTATAAAAAAATTAATGTGTAAGTAAATGTATTTATATCGAGCGATAATTAAGAGCAATGAAGTTGTTTTTGGTCGGCCGTTTTCTATAATATTTAATGCTAGTGCCCATGTTAATGAATATTTATATATTTGCAATCCACTGCTATTACTATTCCAATATGTATATTGTAAGGAAACTATGTACTTATGGAATAAATCCAGTAACTTCAAAACTAATGACATTTGCCGAAAAGCCTGAAATAAGTCAATTCTTATTTATCATAATGCTTGTTGTAAGTTGCTTCCCTTGTTCTTAACGTCATCTATTTTGGAATTATGACGCCAAATTATTTTTTTTAATGTACAGTATTTTTTGTTTTAGTTTTGGATAGTACTCTTAACAGCCTTAGTAATAAATCCTACGTGATATCTTTATCCGCAATAGTTTTTGAAACAATCACATTTTGTCTCACCAAAGAATACTGTAAGTAAACATCACCAAAAAAGGTCAAGCATTTTTTAAATAATAGGATTACAACTTCGGATTCTTAACTAACATAGTAAATGCTGAAGATGTGTTCCGTTCAATTATTCGCAAGCTCCTAATCTAAAATAAAACTGTTCTTTAACGTTGTGTAAAGTTTCAAGTGTAATATTTCTGATTTCCGTTCGGATACGCTCTTTGAAATCAAGTAAATTGTTAGGTTTTGTTTTAAAAACTTTACTTATTAGATAACCCCAAAGGAAGAAACCGAGCGAAGTTAAATCGGGCGATCTGGCTTGCCATTCTATGCATCCTCTTCTCCCAATCCATCTATTAGAAAAAACTTGATTTAAATACTGTAGAACACAAAGGGAATAGCGAGCTGGTGATCCATCTTGCCGAATTCATAATGTGTTCCAAGGAATATCTGGATTTTGAGAATCTGGATATAAAACTGCTAAGGCTGGAACAAAAATATGTAAAAAGAAAAGTTAACACGAAAAAACTGTATGACAAATAACGGTAAATAAATGTATGTATTGCGAAAAAAATATTAAGAAGGAAAAGGCAACAGAAAAAGTTGTAACACTTGGCGATAGTAGAATACAAGAAAAATAGTGATTTTGCTTTTATCAAAATACAATTAGTAAACTTTGACGTTTTTATAATCGTTGTTGTGGTTGAAACCTAAAAATGTAAAAAATCTCAAGAATTGTTGAAAATAGACTTAACTTAACTTAAAATTTATAAAAAAATATAACATTCCATTAAAAAAAATGCGTGTCACGTCACTGCTCTGAAGGAGATGACGTCACTAATAGGTGCAGTAATTTAAAGCCAGCGAAATTTAAAATAAAAGTTGATGTGTTTCAGCGTTTTATAAAAATATTATTCATCTAAAATCTAAAATCGATTGTTTATAAAACACCGCCTCGAGATTTGCAAGATTTAAAGAGAAGAATAACAGCTACATGTAGAGAACTTCAGGCAGAAGTGTTTCGAAATGTTAGAGAGGAGTTTGAGAGTAGACTTTATCACTCTTTAGAAAATAATGGACAACATTTCGAAAATTTTATAAAATAAGTTACTTTTTATTAGTTTTTTAATGTTTTATTGCAAAACACTTGATACTTGTATGTTCATGGTTTGACTTGATTTCTTCAAAAGTATTAAAAATAAAGGACAAGAATTTAGCATTTTTGAAAAGCGGGTTAAACGACCTTTAAAATGAGGTATCACTCAACCCCCATTTCCATTTAGATTTTTAGAGGTTATGTCAACCCCCGCTAGAGGGTTGATGTAATTTAATTGAAAACCAGCCTACAAAATGTCCCCCTTAAAAATAAGTTTGACTTGTTTTTGCATATTTTTGGAATTTCTATAGGGGCCGAAATATAGAGGGTGGTACGTTTTCAAAATGACACCTGTATATATATTAAGCGAACACTAATCTTACGAGATACATCAATATTATGATAATTATATTACATATAGCTATCACTATTAATCCTTTAAATTTATTAGTTTTACATCTACACAATAGTTTTGTTTGCCAGTAAAATTAAAGTATAGTAAATATTTCTTTTGAGCTAATTTTAACACATTTTTCACATTGCCATTGTATTTACACACAATTTTATTGCAGATGCAACACCTTAAAACTATAAATAAGTAGTAAGATATTGATTGAAATATTTTATATCTGTCTAATACCTTGCATTGGTACATGTATATATGTTAATAAATAAATGTAAAAGTCAAAAAATAATCTGTAATGTAGATATATAATCTCAACATATGTCAACGAACATATGATCTACCTTTTTGAAATTCTTGTTTAAATTACGCTCAGACTGCAGCGCCATTATTTGGAATGGCATATATAAGAAATGAACGTATTAGGCGAAATTCGATTAAAAAAAATTTTTTTCATATCATAAATAGATCATTTTCTGTAATCAAATTACGTATTTTATTTAATATTTTTTAAATATTTTATTAATCAAGTTTGCAAAGTTGGAATTAAAAAGACCTACATTATACGAACGTGGACCCTGGATTTGTAGGTTGTAATTTCTAGAGTTAATCGTGTCAATAGTTTGAAAGATTGAATAAAATATTTATAATGATACAAATTTTCAATTCAACACAGTGTCTCTAATCGGGGTAATTTGGAACTAATAAAGTTGCCTTATATAACGACAAAAACTAGTTCAATTTTCAATCAAATTTAAATTGTTATATTTGCAACGCCAAACTTACAGAAAACTTTTTGTAAAGAAATTTCCGCAAATAAGAAACATGCCAATATGAAGTTTTAATGCGATATTTTATACATGGCATATTAATGGTGTAAAATTTAGGACAGAGAAATAAATATAAATCACTGTCACATAACATGAGCCAATACTCCAATCTATTAAATCAAATTAAATTAAGAAAAAAATCCATGTACATGCAGAAATGTTATTCACTGGATTATATTTCTTACAAATAAACAGCAATTAAGTAGTTTACATAATGTTATTCCGTTTGAAAAAATTGAATTATTGCATTCGACTCGCCAGAGATCTCCAATATAAAATTACTGTAGATATAAATCTGTGTCACTCTTTTCTTGGGAAACATTTCCATAGGAAAAAAAGTCTCTCTAGTCAAGTCTCCATTAAATATGTATTTATTTCTGCACATATCTAATTAGTAAAAGATCTGTTCTTTGAACAAATTAATATTGTAATTTATATTAATTATGCTGTTATTCAAGAATGCCGACGATTACGAAATTATATGTTTTAGTGTGTTGTTACGTTTATAACTATGAGTAATTTAAATATCATAATAGTTAATAGTTTCGGTTTTCCTTTAATTTATTGAGTGGCAGGCTCTTTAAATTGTCAAATGTAAACTATTTTTACGTTAGTATTTATTTGTTAATGAATAATGACCATATTTATCATATGGGTAGGTCACTAAATTACACATCTGATTAATCGATTTCGAATTCTGGTACAGGTTTTTTGACTGCCATTCGACTTAGACTGACAAAAATAAGTTTGTGGTGTACAACCCTATGTAGACGACTGGTGTAAAAAATAGCGGCTATACGTAAACTCTCAGAGAACATAAATAGTTCCCTTCACAAAAAAGAGATCGCTATAAGCCAGTAGTGCTCGAAAATGCAGAAATTCCATTTGCCAAAGAGGCTACATACCTGGGTGTGCGATTTGACCAAAAGCTTACGTGGAATTTTCACGTCGCAAAAGCCACCAATAAAGTCACCATTGCCATAGGCAGGGGTAGGAGAATGTGTGGAAAAAACTAGGGACTTAGCGCTAAAATATTTCTATGGCAATACATTAGAGTAATTAGACACCTGATAAGCTGTGGAGCTGTTGCATAGTGGACAAAAACTAACCAAAAAGGAGTTAGTAAACGGTTAAGTGGCATACAAAAGTTAGCACAGGTGTCATGAGAATAACTCCTACAACTGCACTGGAGGTGATACTAAATCTACCACCTCTAGATATCCATATACAAAGGAGAATCAAGGTCAGTTAGCTTACAGACTAATGCAAAACCAATCACCTATAGACCGAGTCCATGGCACTGGCCATTATCAGTTGATAGAGGAACTTCAGGCAGATCTCATTACAGGGAAACCGTGTGATGCCATGGTTCAAAAATTAAAGTTTGCTAAGAAATAAAATAATCGTTCCAGATAAGGACGAGTGGAAAAAAGCCCACCCGCTCAGGGAGCATCTGTCTGGTGCACTGACGGTTCTAAAACCTTCTCTGAGAGCCAAACAATGTTAAACTGGATTCAGTTTAAGTGTGTGTGTGCCCTAAACGAGCTCAATGGTCACATGAAAGTGACATGACCCTGGGTCCCGGAGCACGAAGACGTCAGGTCTAATGAAAAGGCGGACGAATTTGCCCAACAGGCCTTGTCTACAGCCTAGACAGGACTGGAGCGATCCTTTGGCATTGCAAAAACAACTATTAAAACAGACATAAAAAAGTGGGCTGAATGGAGATCTGGGAAAAGGTGGAAGAAGTCTCCAGGTCAAAGACAGACAAAACAGTTCTTTAGAGAATATTCGCTTAAGTTTACAATGGTTCTAATGAATAGAGACAGAAAGTCTGTTCAGGTGACAGTAGGTCTATTAACGGGGTATTGTTCTCAACAAACATATAAACAATATGGGCTTGCGAGAAGAAACGGTGTGTAGATTCCATCAAGAGGAAGAGGAAACATTCACGTACTATGCCAATGTGAAAATTTAACAAGAACGCGATTCCTTCAAATGGGAGAACAATATCTTAAAGCGCAACTATAGACAAAAGCTGCTAAGCTAATCAACAGAGCAGGGCTAGAAGAATTACTCAAAGGAAGAATAGATCTTAACAAGTCGCAGTGGAAGAGGCGTTACGGCCACCTCAAATGATCTAATCTAATCTAATACAACCCACGGTCTTTCAATAAATAAATTTCGTTGTATAAATTTTGACAAATGGAAAATCTCAATTACTAAGTTCACTAAGTTTACTAAGTTGTGCAATTTAAATGCAGATTACGTCGGTTTGAAAAAGTCATTGTAAATATCGGCAAACTCGCCTATTTACTCATCATCACTAACTCGACGGAATTCTGGATATGTAATAATTTACGTCGTAAACAAACTAACGGGATAATATCCTCACTTTTATTATTTGCTTTGAGCAGTTCATCCTCATTGAGCCACTTCTTTTTTTCCATGACTTTTTAAGAAGTCGCGATGATATGTCTTTAAGAGATAGTACCTCAAAGAATAAATCAAAATTCTTCAAAAAAGATGAGAAATATTTTCGACAGCTTTAGATGTGATAGATATTAGATTTTCGATAATGCAATCTCATCCTTCAAGTTGATATGTTCGATGGTCTAAACCATGAATTTCTCCAGATCTAAAAAGAAGAAGCGGACCTAGAAGGATCAAGAAATACCTTTTTATTGAAACACGGGAGTAAAATAAGATAGAAGTTGAACCCTAAGCCGGCTTACTTTGCATTGCTCTCGTCTAGGAAAACGAAGGGATTTGCTTATATATACACCAAATGGAATCACTAAAAACATTGTATATTCAATAGCATTGCAATGAACTTAAAGTTGGATACAATTTATATAATCCAAAACACAAAAATAATAATGTTCGAGGTACTACCAGGAAATTTCCGGAATTTGAATGTGGCGTGCGAAAAGATGGTTGTACAACTCTATAGTGCTAGTGGTGTGAGCTACGTCTATACTAAGTCAATCTGCTAAACGGTACTTTGCTAAGAGGTGACCTTATTTGTGTTTATATTTATTGAGTTGTATTTGACTTGAATGTGCAACAAATTCTGCTTCAAACTTCGCAAACCGGCATTGAGAATGCTTAGACAAGTGTTTGGTGAGGATGCTTTAGGTCAGACGTAGATGGTGATGAGCGTTCCGGTTATCCATCGACGGAAAACCCGCTACAGAATGTGGCAAAAGTGTGTGATGCTATCTTACAAGATCGAAGAAGAACAATTCATGACATTTTTAATATTGCCGGCTTGTAGTACGGCGTTTGTCAGCGTGTACTGTCTGGCGAACTCAACATGCGGCGTGTTGCTGCGAAGTTTAAGTCAAGGTTATCCAGTATTGAAGAAAAATGGCCTCATGTTCATGTGTGCACAGAACTGAAAGAAACTGTCGAAAGGGATGCGAACTTTAGCACCAGAATCATTACTGGCGACGAATCATGGTTGTACGCCATCGTCACCACGACCGAAGAAAGCACGGTGAGTTCGAAGCAACGTCAAGTCGAAGTAGATTTGCTTTTTTGACGCTGATGGCATCGTACATAAAGAATTTTTCCCACCAGGTGAAATAGTTAATGGACGATTTTATTGCTATGTTCTTCGGTGACTAAGAGAAAACATTTGGCGCAAGCGGCCCGTCAAGTTGCCCAATTTGTGGATCCTATACCACGACAATGTACTAACCCACACGTCACGTGTTGTGAGTCGGTTTCTAGCCTTCTGCGTCTTCTCAACGAAGATGGCAGTACTATCCTACCCTTCCTACTACCCAGATCTTGCCTCTTGTGACTTCTTCCTCTTTTCGAAGTTGAAACCGAAGCTCAAGAGGTGCGCTTTGTGACGGTTGAGGAGATCCAGACCGAATTGCAGGCAGTGTCGAACACGTTAAGATACGAAGACTTATAGTCATGGACAAGTCACTGGGTTCGGTGTATTCACGCAGAAGGAGAGTACTTCGAAGGGGATGGTAGTGCATAAGTTATAAAAACAATTTATTGTTTTTTTTTCACATTCCGGGAATTTCTGAGCAGTTTATTGTATGTTGTTAAATAATTTATATACGTATTATAATGTTTCGGATAGTCAACCTACGACAAAATGCATGTAGCTTGAATTTTTTTAAACTTTTATACAAAAAATTCTTTTCGGTAACAATTTTTCAATACTTAATATTAAAGTCTTCTTTATTGAATAAACGCATCCATTTCTAGCTTTTCCAAAATGACAACACTCTTACAAAAATGAATGGCGCCTTCTATATTTACAAATGGCCTTGGATGGGATCGGTGTATCCATGCGGAAAGAGAGTACTTTGAAGGAGAGGTAGTGAATAAGTTGTAAGAACAATTTAATGTTTCTTTTTATATTCCGGGAATATTTTGGCAACGCCTCCTATATGTAACTTTTAACTAAATACAATAATTAATCAAACTTTCAATAGAAATATAACTAATAGTTACAATCTTCACTTTATTAATATTTGTTCGTAAAACGACGATTGTTTCACTAGCACAGCGGCTTCATCAGGTACTTACTAGAGCACGTTACAAACTAACGTCGGTACACAAATATATAGAAAAAAGAAAAATATTGTCTTACAATGTCTTTAAAATGTGAGATATATATACATATATATATATATATATTAAAAATAATAGACTTTTTATTGGTTTAGCGACCTTTTATTGAATTTTGATGTTTTATTCTACGACATTTCGACTTTTATTATTATTCAGTCTTTTTCAAGTAACTAGAAACAAGAATTAATACAATGAAAACATGAGAACTGTGTTTGCTTTTGTGAGACTGAATTAACAATTAAATTAACAATTAAAGTTAAAATTTAAAATTAGATTAATAATGAGTAAGGAAAAATTAAAGTGATTACATCTGTATAAATGAATTAAAAATTTGAATTAAACTACAATACAGTAAAGTAACTAGAAGCAAGAATTAATACAATGAAAACATGAGAACTGTGTTTGCTTTTGTGAGACTGAATTAACAATTAAATTAACAATTAAAATTAAAATTAGATTAAAGACTGAATTACCAATTAAATTAACAATTAAAGTTAAAATTTAAAATTAGATTAATAATGAGTAAGGAAAAATTAAAGTGATTACATCTGTATAAATGAATTGAAAATTTGAATTAAACTACAATACAGTAAAGTAACTAGAAGCAAGAATTAATATAATGAAAACATGAGAACTGTGTTTGCTTTTGTGAGACTGAATTAACAATTAAATTAACAATTAAAATTAAAATTAGATTAAAGACTGAATTACCAATTAAATTAACAATTAAAGTTAAAATTTAAAATTAGATTAATAATGAGTAAGGAAAAATTAAAGTGATTACATCTGTATAAATGAATTGAAAATTTGAATTAAACTACAAATACAGTAAAGAAACAATGAATGACAATAAAACTCACCGTTTTTTTTGGGTTTCAAAAACACGCATTCTGTGTAACATGTGTTATCGGGGACATCCGAGACCTTTTTTTTAAGGAACCGACCGCACTAGCTCGAATATTGTAAGTGTTTGTGTCTTGGTTTAGCGAGGTTAATTTCTGTTCTATTTTGGAATTAGCAAAATGGTCAGGACCGTGTTTAGGGGTATATAGTAAAAATATTTACAAATGGGAAATGATAAAAAAAAATTTTTTGGTTTGTGTTTGTGTGTGCGTGGGGGTTTTGATTTTATCTATTGTGTAATGAGTGTTGTTAATTAATTGTTAATTTAATTGGTAATTCAGTCTTTAATCTAATTTTAATTCTAATTGTTAATTTAATTGTTAATTCAGTCTCACAAAAGCAAACACAGTTCTCATGTTTTCATTGTATTAATTCTTGATTCTAGTTACTTGAAAAAGACTGAATAATAATAAAAGTCGAAACGTCGTAGAATAAAACATCAAACTTCAATAAAAGGTCGCTAAACCAATAAAAAGTCTATTATTCTTAATATTAAGACACGGCCAATAAAATAAATAAGAAAAATAAAATTCTTATAAACACTAAATATATATATATATATATATATATATATATATATATATATATATATAGGTAAATTTTCTTTTTTAAAACGCCATATTTTGACATACAATTTTTTTCTAAGACGTCATTGGTTTTCGAGTGATGACGTTATCAACACTTTCTTTAAATGGCAACCATATTATTTCTTTCTCGTTTTTGGTAGATCTTTATATTCACCAAATAGTGATATAAAACAATTGGTATGTTACATCACAATTTTTTTGAAAAAATGACTTAAATTTAGAAAAAAATACGAAAATATTATTTTTGTACCAAATTTAAATTAAATTAAAAAAAATACATCTGAACTTAAATTTATTGTAACAGTTATCGTAAATTTTCAAAATGGACCCCACCAACCAACTGACACTGTCCCAGCCGAGTGTAAATGCTTTGCGATCAATAGTAATCTGCGTTATTCGCTCCAGGTCAAAAGAAATTCGTCTTCCCAATCGGCCAATTACTTATTAAAAAATCTTATTTAACATTAAATAGTTTCACAAAAAGGGCCAAAGAAGTTTAATTTATTTAAAAAATTGACATGATGTGGCAGACCATTTCTTATTTAAAATTATCGCCCAAAAATTGAAGATTTCAAAAACTAATTAAGCTTACAAAATTTACTGAAATATGTACCTAAGTAAGTTTTTTTCACACTTCTGTCTTGTGTGAGGACTTTAATATTCTTCTTGAACAAACCGGATCGTCAAAAGCACATGTACTCATGTTACTATGCAAAAAATTTACAAAAACACGCACTTTTTTGCAAGATATTTCTTTATGACATTCTTGCTTCTTTTTATACAAATTATGTACAAAAATTTTAGTTTGAAATTGTTTCTATGGCGACAACATTGTTGAATTATTTACTTTTATTTTTTATGTTAAATTTTTGAGATATTGCGTAAAAATTGTTCATTTTCGCTAATATAAAAAATGGCACATTTATCGGAGCGAGAAAGAATCGAAATTTTAATTATGGTTGGGTATGGGGACAGACACAGAACGCATGCAGAAGCATGCGATTTGTTTAACCATGAACACCCACCCTGATAGACTTCCAATTACCAGGTCTACGGTGACAAAACTAGTTGGAAAGTTTACCGAAACTGGATCCGTAAAAGATCGACCACGGCAAGGGAGACCTCAAGTAGGAGAAGATGTGAAATTAAATGTGCTTCTAGAAGCAGAAGAAAGGCATCATGTTTCCACCAGACAACTTGCGTTAGCCAATCAGGTGGCTCACTCATTTGTCGTCAACTTATTTAAAAAAGAACACTATCGTCCTTACAAAGTTCAACTTGTACAGGAATTACATGAGGATGACGAAGATCGTCGACTGCAGTTCTGTGAAGACGTAATGTTACGTTGTGACCAAAATCCAAATTTCTTGGAAAACATCGTCTTCTCAGATGAAGCTACGTTCTGTTTAAATGGATCTGTTCACCGCCATAATTGCAGATATTGGTCGCAGAACAATCCGCATTGGAATCAAGCGTGTCATACTCAGCGCAGAGGAGAAGTTAACGTATGGGTTGGAATGATTGGACGACGCATTTTAGGACCATATTTTTTTGAAGGAAATTTGACTGCTGTGCAATATTTAGAATTTTTAAGATTTGAACTGGTTCCAGCGCTCGCTCTTATTTTCCCAAATCACGAGGATGGTGATGTACCCCATCCAAATATTTGGTTTCAACAAGATGGGGCGCCTCCCCATTATGGTGTAGAGGTTCGCCACTATCTTGACGAAATATTTCCCAATAAATGGATTGGACGGAGAGGCGCCATAGAATGGCCACCTCGTTCTCCTGACCTGACTCCGTTAGACTTTTTTTGTGGGGGTTATTTGAAATCGAAAGTGTATTTTAGCAAACCGAACAGTTTAGAAGATTTAAAAGAACGAATTCGCGTAGAACTTACACAAATATCCCCAGACATAATTGAGGCGAGTATACGAAGTGTTTACACTCGGCTGGGACAGTGTCAGTTGGTTGGTGGGGTCCATTTTGAAAATTTACGTTAACTGTTACAATAAATTTAAGTTCGGATGCATTTTTTTTAATTTAATTTGAATTTTGTACAAAAATACAATTTTCGTATTTTTTTCTAAATTTATATCATTTTTTCCAAAAAATTGTGATGCAACATACCAATTGTTTTATATCACTATTTGGTGGATATAAAGATCTACCAAAAACGAGAAAGAAATAATATGGTTGCCATTTAAAGAAAGTGTTGATAACGTCATCACTCGAAAACCAATGACGTCATAGAAAAAAATTGTATGTCAAATGATGGCGTTTTAAAAAAGAAAATTTACTTGTCCGAGCGTTTTTCCTAAAAATGTAAAATAATGCGGTTATAAGCTTGGCTCCCAACTTTATGACCAGACTGTATATAATTATATTATAGTACACTGTATGCATTTATTTAGGTTATGTTTTGTCCTGTAATTGAAATATTTCTGTTGGACAATAAAGAATATTGTTATTATTACTATCGTCAGGATGTTGTATATTGTATCCAATAGAGAGATTTCTCTATAATTATTGCAGTTAGATACATCTCCTTTTTTTAGAATGGGTATAATTATTATTGATTGGCTCCACTTTTTCGGCATTTTTTCGCTCCTCCAAATATCTATTATTATCTCGTATTGCTTCCTGGACATTTATTGTTTTTGAGCTGCTCTATCATTACTATTTTATTAATCTCTTGTCTGGTGGGTTCTGATAATAGGTTTGTAATGTCCGGTCGAGGAAGAGGAAATAAGAGCAAGGTGGAAAGAATATTTCGCACAAGTATTAAAAATCGGAGAAGAGGAAGAAAGCATGCAAGAATGAGAAGAAGCAGAATGGGCAAACAATATCGTCTACATATGCATGCCAAAAGAAAATATGCTTTCTTAGGGAATTATTAAAAATGATAGATCTAAGTGGTTCATGAAAATTTCTGATAGTAATAGACTTAAGGAGTTACGTATTGTTAGTTTTTCACTACAAGTGTATATTGAATTATTAAATTGAAAGTAATTTTGTTTTAGAACAAATCTAAGATTTCAGCTTTAATTAGATTATACCGTGCGAATTCTAAAGTACCATAGCCATCATTTATTGGCAGATGGAATCACATTTGCCTTCCACGGCGAAGTTTCGACTGCAGTCCATAGTTTCGCCAGTTCTTTCCTTTTTGGCGCGAAGTGATGGATCCATGTTTCGACCACAGTGTTATAATACGTTGAAATTATTACGCAATTTCGTTATTGGTTGTCTGACAGTAGATGCGATATCTATCGTGTCTATAATTTTTTCAAAGTCAAATATTCGTGCAAGATATTGAATACACGATCAGTAGAGGTCAACCGAGTGACAACCGGAATTATTTCGCGCATCTTCAACAGGAAATTTTTCAAAACATGGACTTTATTTAAATCATTTCTGCGGCAGTCACTGTAAATCTGAGCACTCACCGTCATTCGTTGTCATATGACCACAACGAAATACATCTAACCACATTTGAACTATTTCATACGAAGAGGTAATCCTGGTAATATATTTTAAACTATTCTCTGTTTGTTTAATAGTTTTTCTCCACAAAAGTGGTGTTTCAGCAGTATAGAATATTCCTTTGTTTTCATTTTCATAAAATAAACTAAGAAATCGGTTTAGAAGCGTGCGGAACAATAATTATTTGATATACGTAGGTACTTGAAATTTTGTATGTAATTCTGTTAGACTTACCAAATATCGAAAAATATTAATATTGATGATCCTAGTGCCCTCTATCGAAAAGCCAGGGTATCGTTAAACGGACTTCATAGGAATGCGTATATAAAATATAGGTTATTTTCTCTTTGGAAATATAGGTAAGTTTGAACAAATTTAAATTCAACCCCATTCACACCCCATTTTTAATAATATTTTTTATATTATTAAAAATACTTTGGTATTATACAAATGTAGTGAGGTTTTACCCACTCAAGTATGTTTCAAATTATGTTGTCAATACATATTCGGCTCACGCCGATAAATAGTGAAGACACGAGAATACAGTTTTGTATAGATACGGTGGTTACCGACTATAGAAAACACGTCTGCTTCGGCTTTTATTATGTAGACAGCGCTGAATATTCCTTCACGCTCTGTCTGAATAATTTTGGCTAGATAGTAACGTAGTTATGTTTGTTTGAATGTGTCTTCTCCAACAGGGGCGTATTGAGAATCATGTAGAAATGTGAAATACGTATCTACGTCTTTGGAGAAGATACATTCAAAAATACATAAATGAACTGGTATTGTGTTCTTCACACCCCATCTTTAATAATTTTTTTTATATTATTAAAAATACTTTGGTATTATACAAATGTAGTGAGGTTTTACCCACTCAGGTATGTTTCAAATTATGTTGTCATATACATATTCGGCTCACGCCGATAAATAGTGAAGACACGAGAATACAGTTCTGTATAGATACGGTGGTTACCGACTATAGAAAACACGTCTGCTTCGGTTTTTATTATGTAGACAGCGCTGAATATTCCTTCACGCTCTGTCTGAATAATTTCGGCTAGATAGTAACGTAGTTATGTTTGTTTGAATGTGTCTTCTCCAACAGGGGCGCATTGAGAATCATGTAGTAATGTGAAATACGTATCTACGTCTTTGGAGAAGATACATTCAAAAATACATAAATGAACTTGTATTGTGTTCTTCACACCCCATTTTTAATAATATTTTTTATATTATTAAAAATACTTTGGTATTATACAAATGTAGTGAGGTTTTACCCACTCAAGTATGTTTCAAATTATGTTGAAATTTAAATTCATTTCAAATTCGAATGAAATCTATAAGTGTTTTCCTGTTACTTCTTAATGAAAGTGTTAAAACACCCATAAATAAGACATACAAATTCCTAAAAAGAAGTTATAGCTAAATTATTAATGAGATCGATTATGCAAATCTCTATTCTTCACGTTTATAAAATCAAACGAATTTAACGCTGCCAGATGTCTCCTCGAAAACATTACCAATGCTAATAGACGCGTGCTGTCAAAAATTTCTCGCATCTAGAATGCAATGCGAAGAATATATACATTGTTATTACTGAAGAAAGTTGTTTACCGTATTCAATCGCCTGAATGATTTGCATTAATCATTATTAATAATACGATATTATTTATTTCATAGACAACCTCTTAATGATATAATAAATATCTTTAATATGCCGAATACATTTACATCTTATCTATTCTTATTATGGGCGCTTATTGGATTACAAATTTCGCATTTTGTATAGCCGCATTGTTATGCATTGTAATTCAATATTATTCTCGCGTACCCATTGCAAAATCTGATTTGCAAAGATGAAAAGGTGCTACTCACACTTCTGTCTTGATATTTTTGAATTAATTAATAATGAATTTAATCGAAGTAGGCAAGTAATTTTAAATTATTATTAAGATATGTATCTATTTGTTATTTTAGCAATATTCAAAGAAACAATTATAATATTAATTTAATTAGAAAAATTGATCCGCTCTTAGAGTTGCATGTTACTATTACTATTATTATTAATATTGTTTATGGGCTAGGCCACGTAACATGTTTTATTGCCAAAAAAAAATTAATAATATAGTTATAACTTTATATATATAATGTTAATGATTGGGAAAGAGGTTTTAGATGTTAATAAGGAGTATGAAATATTTTAAGAAGCATAGGCATTCAAAATTCTGAAAAAGCTGATAAAAGGGTATTATCTTGCAAGTTTTGTTGCATATAATGAAATAAAAAATATAAATGTGTTAAACATTAATGTGAGAGAAAAAATGAAGATATATAAGAGTTAAACAAAGAAGAGATAAACGACGAGTATTAAAGTTAATAAAGAAGATATAAGCGACGATTATTATTAAAGTTGAGACAAGAAGAAACAAATGAAGTTTATAAAGGTTAATAAAAAGATTTATAAGAAACAATCAGAGAAATTGTGTTAAATAAGGAAGAAACAAACGAAGGTTATAGAAGGATAATTAAAGAGGTTTCAAGATAAAAAAATGTTGTGATGAGAAGTGTATAATAATGGGTGTTTCAATAAGAGCGCAAGATTTGAATTGCGCGCCATGTTTGACAGTCATAATGTCATATGATTATGACGTGGCAGATCGAAAGTTGACAGATGGGAGTTAGTAAACATTACACGGTAGAACAACGCGTCCTGATTGTCAAAAATTATTATGAAATTGGTGAAAGTTTAATTTCCACTATTCGTAAAGTGCGTCCAATGTTCGGTCGAAATAATGTGCCTAATTCATCTACGGTTAAACGAATAATCGAAAAATTCGAAAGTACCGGTTCGGTTAGTGATGTGAAACACACGATACGAGCTCGCAGAGGTCGTTCAGAACAGAACATCACGGCAGTTCGCGATAGTGTGACAGAAAGGCCAGAGACGTCAATTCGCCATCGGGCACAAGAATTAGACATTTCAACAGGCACTCTTCAGCGAATTCTCACTAAAGATTTACAGCTGCATGCCTACAAAATCCAACTGACTCAACAACTTCTGCCAGTAGACCATGAACAGCGAAGAGAATTCACCAATTGAATCCTTGAGCAACCTGCTGATTTTGCAAACAAAATCATTTTCAGTGATGAGGCCCATTTTCACCTCGATGGCTTCGTTAATAGGCAAAACTGTCGCATTTGAGGTTTAGAAAATCCACGAATGATTCATCAGAAAGCATTGCATCCACAACGGGTCACTGTATGGTGTGCATTATGGTCTGGAGGAATAATTGGACCGTTTTTCTTCGAAAACGAAGAAGGTAATGCAGTAACGGTGAATGGCGAACGTTATCGTGCTATAATAACACAGTTTCTTGTGCCTCATTTGGAAGCTATTGATCTTGACGACATGTGGTTTCAGCAGGACGGTGCCACATGTCATACCGCCCGTGAAACATTGACAATCTTGCACGAGTTTGCTCCTGGTCGTGTCATTTCCCGATTTGGTGACCAGAATTGGCCTCCACGCTCTTGCGATTTAACGCCTTTAGACTTCTGGCTGTGGGGTTATCTGAAGTCACAGGTTTATGCCAATAAGCCTGCAACCATCGAAGCATTGAAAGCCGAAATTAGACGCTGTATCAATGAAATACCACCACATGTATTCAATAACGTCATTGAAAATTTCGTCAAAAGGGTACGCATATGCCAGCAAAGCCGTGGCGGCCATTTACAAGATATTTTGTTTCATACATAATTCCCAAATGTATATTTTCTAAATCAATAAATATTTCAATACTTTGCTACAGAAAACCATGTTTTATTGAACACTGAAATCTTGCGCTCTTATTGAAACAGCCTTTATAATAGAAAGTTCCAATAACTAAAAAAGAAAGATAACACAAGATTTTATTTTGACAGAAATCAAATTAGCAGATAGGACATTTGCGAAGTCGTCAGGTTTTTTTAATAGTTATAAGAAAGTTTTTGTTAGAATAGTATACTATTAATAATAAATATTTCAAATTCATTAATTGGTCAATGATAAAAACAGAAAGATAAAAGGTTAATGAATTTGATATAGATTTTCTTTGTTTTTGTTTCATAGTATAGAAACCGACAATTTCGAATTAAAGAGAATCCCAGACCCCGAGTTTTGAATTAATTTGTTCGCCCATTAAAAATATTTTTGACAAACCAATGTAAGGTGTAGTTCATAGTATTTTTGTTGTTTAATGTGTGTGCGTTTCGGTGTATTAATATATATATAGCAATTGATAAATTATTGGGGTTTTTCGGCTTGTATATGAAATATTTACAAATATCAAATTAGTATGTATGTAATTGCAAAGTAAGTGGGGATTTAAACATTGCTGCCTACAAATTACAAAGCAAATCATACGAAATTTTTAATTGAAAAATATTGTCTGTGATGGGACTCGAACCCAAGTCTACAGTTTGCCGGACTGTCGCTTTTACATAGACCTTGGTTCAAGCTATTTAGAAATGCATTATAAAGTAACAGTGTTAATGAATCAGATGTCAGTTATTGAATGTAGATGTCAAGTTGAAAGCAGAAGTCAGTTTTGAAAGCTGATGTCAGTTTTGATAGCAGATGTCAGTTAGTGAAAGCAAATATCAGTTATTGAAAGCAGATGTCTGTTTTGAAAGCAGGTGTCTGTTATAAAAGCAAACGTCAGATTTGAAAGCAGATGCCTATTTTGAAAGTAGATGTCAGTTATTGAAAGCAGATGTCAGTATTTTGAGAGCAGATGTCAGATTTGAATGTTTGAAATTGCTAATTTTTACTCCATAGCTATATGAGTGTTTAGATAATTTCTGCTATCAAAACTGACATCAGCTTTCAAAACTGACTTCTGCTTTCAACTTGACATCTACATTCAATAACTGACATCTGATTGATTAACACTGTTACTTTATAATGCATTGCTAAATAGCTTGAACCAAGGTGTGGCTAAGTGGTAAAAGCGACAGTCCGGCAAACTGTAGACTTGGGTTCGAGTCCCAACATAGACTATATTTTTCAATTAAAAATTTCGTATGATTTGCTTTGTAATTTGTAGACAGCAATATTTACATCCACACTTACTTTGCAATTACATACATACTAATTTGATATTTATAAATATTTCATATAAAAGCCGAAAAACTCCAATAATTTATCAATTGTTATATTTAATAAACGGCTAAGAAATTATCTAAACACTTATATATATATATATATATATATATATATATATATATATATATGTATATATATATATATATATGTATATATATATATATATATATATATAATTATAATTATTTCGTGACCTTGGTATGATATGGTAAGTTCAATGATTCAACTGATTGAATTTACTATATACATATATATTAGGGTGGAGCGATAATGTATGAATAAAAAAAATTTTTGGTATAGCGATATAAAGTTGCATTTCAATGAGTAAATTAAACGTATGAAATATTACCTATTTGTAATAATGTTTTGAGGTGCCCCAACACAATTGAAAATTTAAAAAAAATTACCTATTTTTCATATTGTGATCAAACTATATATTTTATTTGTTAGGTCAATATCTTATATTTTTTATACAGATTTAAAGAAGCGAGATACAAGAAATAATGGTAAACTAGATAATTATTCAGAAATACAATAATTATATATTAAATTGTTTTTTTGTATCAAAGTAGGCATTTGTTGACGTGATAGTAGCCTTGCCCTGATGAAACCGTCTCGTTTATTTTTTCCACAAACTGCACTTGAAGCTTCTGTCACCACTTTGATGCAGCGCTCAACGGCTTGAGTATGGCATGGAAAATCTTTAATTTTTTGACATGTGCCGAGACCGTCTTTGACAATGGCTTTCAAGTCGTCATTAGATAAATTTAAAGTCAGAGGTGGCTCAGTTATCTTACAGTCTCGCCACGTTATAATGTCGGTATAATCTTCAGCATCGAAATTAAATGAAGGCAGTTTAAACGTTCGAAGTCCTGGAGCTTTCTCACTTCTTGCTTTTAAAATTCGTCGATATGCTAGATCTCATATGATTTCCCTTTAATCTCCAATCATAGAAATAAGAACATTTTCTGAGTGACCAAAAAATCCATTTCGTTGGATTACCTTGTCAATGACCTTCTTCATATTGGCGTTCAAATAGCTACTCAGACTAATTGTTTGCCATTGGTGCTTAGCTCCGTTTATACATGAGGGATTACATTTTATTCTAAACCACATCGGACCATAAACTCTCATCACGTACGTGGCTAATATCACAAATTTTTCTTCGGGGTCCGGTTTAGTAGCATATAATCTTAGAATTCGATTTGCTGTTGTAAGCCATCTAGAGTGGTTGAGAGATCCGGGTTCAATGTTAGCTAAATCCGAAGAAAAAACGCCAGTGCTGATAGCGATCATAATATCGTACAGATATTTTTGGTCGGTACTCAAATCACCCCTGCAAATTTGAGGTAATATTGTAGGAATGGCGTTGAATTCGACTATTGGCATTGTATCACATTTTTGTAACTGATATCCAATGGCACCTGAAAAGCATTTAGGCCCTGTAGTTTTTCCGTCCAAATGTAACAACAGATGTCGCAGTGGTAATTCATTGGAATGCAACTGGCAGATAAACCACTGTAATGGTTTATTCAGTTCTTCTTCCATCAAACGAATAATACCAGCTTTAAAACCTGTGTTTACTACTGTTCCATCGCAACCAACAACAACACTGAGTTTCACCGATTTGGATTTCAAGTGAGTTAATATATTATCTTTAATACATTTAGCAGTTCCCAACTCACATGTGACATGCCCGAAATAGTCGGTTCATGGCTCTGATAAAATCACATAATGGTCTTCTAGTACCCTTTTTCTGTAAAATTTATTTTTTTTCCGAATACTAATCAACGTTTTATCCTTTTTCCCATTAACATACATACCGCGTAGGGTTTTCTTGCGATCTGCATCCTGTAAAGCTGTTCTGACTTTAGTTCTTTCACGGCGCAACTTTGAACGATCAATAACACCACTTGGATCCTTTGGTGAAATAATGCCAACATCTTTTAACACAGAAGAAGCTATAATGGCAGCGGCTCTGTTAGAAACTCCAGTACTATCGCAGGCAAGAGCAAATGATGGTAAATTTAATCTCCTTTTTTTTTGGTAGCGGATCAACTGTTTTTTTTTGGTGCTTCAAGGTAAGGACTAGAAGCTACGCTATCGCCTGAACTGTCGCTTTCGATTGCCAAGTCTTCAGGTAAAGAACGCGAACAACACGGTTTCTCAAAATCAGTTATCTCTCAGTTACGCGATAAACTTTTTTGTTTTCTTTCTTCTTTTTTCTTATTTTTTATAGTTTCAACCACGTCTACACCGCCTATGACCATTTTTCTTGTTGTTCTTTGATCGAGTAAAAAATTTATTTCTTCCTTGGGAACACGACTGCCTTTTAAACAATTACAATTTGAGAAAAGTTTACATTTGCAACTGCAAACATCAAATAATCTGTGGGACTCAGTTATAAATCTATTGATCTTTTCTTCGTAATTTTTGTTTGTTTGACGACCTTTATAAGGTTTCATTAAGATTCTATATTTGTCATGGTAGGAACGAATAAGTTGTAGAATTCTCTTAACACTAACAGTTGGCAGCGAAGCTTCCTGCCAAATTTCTAAAACTTCTTGAGCCAATATTTCGGATATGTCATGAACGGTTGGCTCTTTTACTGTTTTATTGGGCTTTAAATCATTTTTAATGAATAGGTAATTTTTCATAACGTCATTATAAGTTGGTAATTAAGATACTGGTAACTTCTCTGGTAATCCGAACACAGCACAGGTCATCATTTGTCGTGTTTTGACTTAAGACATTTTACTGTAATAAAGATATATATGTGCTAAAGTATTACAATAATATCTGAAACCTAAATAGGAAATCAAAAATACTACTTACATGAGTCTTATTTCTTGATCTCAGACGTAAAATTCAGAGGGTATCACAAGTGAAATAGTACTCAAGCGAGTTGACTATAGCGTTCGAATAACGTTTTAGGAGAGTTTCGAAATCGTCTCCACGTGTTTCAACACCCACGCGTCTTAATACGCTCGCTTCGGATTTTATTTTTCTATCTTATACTAACTGCGCAACACTCAGTGTGTAATTTAGCGTTCATTAAATATTTTTGATTTTTCGACAAAATTCACGAATTTTGCCAAATTTAATAATATCGGGGGCACCTCTAAATATATCATGTGCGAAATGAACTTTTCTGTGTATATTTGGGAGATAATAGAGCAACTTTTTACAGGTATTCCAAAGCTATTGCTAAATAAAAAAAAATCGCTCCACCCTAATATATATATATATATATATATATATATATATATATATCTATATATATATATAAATTGTCGCAAAAGCTACACGTAGCGACATTCTTCGTTCGGTTCTGAATAAAAAATCTTAATGTTAAAATGTCGTATCATGCTTCGTAAATTCGTAAATGTCAAAATTTGACAGTAATGATTTTGATTGAACTCCCTTTGAAATACAAACTTATTGTTCTACAACGTTGCCAAATGTGTTTTTCGTGGAAGTACGTTAATGAATAAATATTTAAAACAAGCTTTTAAATCAAAAAGAAAACGTTTACGAAATAATACTAGTAAAAATTTTTTCTTTAAACTAAATTGCATCTATCTCTATTAAGATTTTGTATTCAGAACCAAACGAAGAACGTCGCTGCGTGTAGCTTTTGCGACAATTTATACACACGTTACATATATATATATATATATATATATATATATATATATATATATATATATATATATATAATTGTAATTAATTACTTATTCAAATATATATATATCATTATACGAAGACAAGCGGTTTATAAATTATATTGATAATCCCTCCCACATTGCGAGGTCAATATGTTATAATGCGAACGTATTGAGTGTTTTTGAATTTGTTTAATTTTTTTATAATAAAAATAATATGTAAAGTATTAATGGTACCTACCTTGTCTAGTCGATTTGTTAGACAAAAGCCTAAGATGTCGCTATAACTATTTATGGTATTAGTAGATATAGACAATGTAAATGAATAAAATCATACTTTCCAAAGGTGGGCGCCAGTTAACTTAACACGTTGTTTAATATGAAATTGTGTTTTTTAAAAGTAGAGCAAGATATCTTGTTACCAGGAGCCGGATCCTTTTATTTTAAATCAAACCTTGTTTTGTATATATATTATCAAATCTTACATTCCCACTTATAATAGATCAAATATACAGGGTGTCCAGAAACTCTCCTGACAAACGAAGACCGGAGTTTCCTCAGATAATTTTAAGACAATTAAACCCAAATTCACCTAGTCCGAAAATGCTTCCTAAGGGAGCTAGAGTTCTTTGAAGATGGCGTCTTGTATTTATTTTTTTTTAAATTCCTCCAGAACGCTTCTATTTAGAAAAACAAAAACTGGTATGCTTATTTATCCTCCAGAGATGAATCGATTCCATCAATTGCGAATTTCTAGTACCGGTCATAGGCGTCCGTTTTGGGTAGGTCAACGGTTATTTTAAGGCATAACTTTTTTGTCTTTAACTTTTAAGCATTTGTGACACTAGATTATTAAATTTTCAGGTATTCCAGTACTAAAAGGTACTCTTACTTTAAGTCGGTAGGATACACCGTTTTCTAGAAAAATCGATTTGTAAATTTTTCGTTTTTTCTTCATTAAAGTTCAATTTTTTAGCAAGGTCGCCGGATTTGAATCCTTGCAATTATTGTGTTTGGGGATACATAAAAGCATTTGTTTATTCCGTTCCGATACTAAATCGCGCACAACTCTGGCTAAGGATACAAGATGCTTGCAACGAATTTAGAAATAACTTTGGAATTTTTGCAAGAATTCGGCGTTCTCTAAGCAAAAGGGTAAACTTATGCATAGAGACTAATGGTCATCACATCGAGCAACTTTTATAACAATCTACCTTTGATACTTGTTCTTTTTTTGTTAGTTTGGTTCCATTGTAATAAATAATTTGTTTTTAATTTATTGAATTAATTTTCATCCATGCCTTGATAGTCCAAGCCAAGCCAATTAATGGAATCGATTCATCTCTGGAGGATAAATAAGCATACCAGTTTTTGTTTTTCTAAATAGAAGCGTTCTGGAGGAATTTAAAAAAAAATAAATACAAGGCGCCATCTTCAAAGAACTCTAGCTCCCTTAGGAAACATTTTCGGACTAGGTGAATTTGGGTTTAATTGTCTTAAAATTATCAGAGGAATCTCCGGTCTTCGTTTGTCAGGAGAGTTTCTGGACACCCTGTATATATATATATATATATATATATATATATATAATAACTTCGTGACCTTGGTATGATATGGTAAACCTAATCAGTAGGCGATTAAAGGTCTGTATATTACTTCAAAATATATGTATTTAAAAAACTCTACATGTTTCGGCTGTATACGCCTTTTTCAAGAGAACACAAAATATGAATCATATTTTGTATTCTCTTGAAAAAGGCGTATACAGCCGAAACATGTAGAGTTTTTTAAATACATATATTTTGAAGTAATATACAGACCTTTAATCGCCTACTGATTAGGTTTACTATATATATATATATATATATATATATATATATATATATATATAAATTGAGAAATTATTGGAGTTTTTCGGCTTTTATATGAAATATTTACCAATATCGCTAAAAATAAGTAGGTACATAATAAATTGAACTTTAATGAAGAAAAAACGAAAAATTTACAAATCGATTTTTCTAGAAAACGGTGTATCCTACCGACTTAAAGTAAGAGTACCTTTTAGTACTGGAATACCTGAAAATTTAATAATCTAGTGTCACGAATGCTTAAAAGTTAAAGACAAAAAAGTTATGCCTTAAAATAACCGTTGACCTACCCAAAACCGACGCCTATGACCGGTACTAGAAATTCGCAATTGATGGAATCGATTCATCTCTGGAGGATAAATAAGCATACCAGTTTTTGTTTTTCTAAATAGAAGCGTTCTGGAGGAATTTAAAAAAAAATAAATACAAGGCGCCATCTTCAAAGAACTCTAGCTCCCTTAGGAAACATTTTCGGACTAGGTGAATTTGGGTTTAATTGTCTTAAAATTATCAGAGGAATCTCCGGTCTTCGTTTGTCAGGAGAGTTTCTGGACACCCTGTATATATATATCTATATATAAATTGAGAAATTATTGGAGTTTTTCGGCTTTTATATGAAATATTTACCAATATCGCTCCGGGTTGGTCCACTCTACTCATAAGTGAGTGTCGATGTTTACAATCTACCAAAACTAATGTTTTGATATAGCTAATGGTAATCCATAATTTATATGTTTTGTTATTAATGTTATTAATATAAAATATTTACATTGTATTCATTCAATATTTAAAGAATTTGTAAATTAACTTTCTTAAAATTTTCAAATTATTTAAAATTACTTTCTCATGTTTACGATTAGAGCCTTAAAATTATCTTGAAAAATTTTCTTTGTCTCTTAAGTAAAGTATGAATGTTTGTCACTATTAAAAGTGTCTTATTGTCGATATTTTTATTTCAACAAAGGACAATCATTTCGATTATTTATCAAGTTCTATAGAACCTTAGCACTCGCCACACTACGACACAAATCCAAAGTTGACACGTCGTGCTCCAACAAAAGTGTATCGTTATCAACGCCCCTGGTGAAATAAACTCCATTCTCTTTTAAACACAAAAATTTCAAAAGTCGTCTCTAAATTCTTTCAATCTGCAATTTCTAGCATAAATATATAGATCTCTAAACTATAGATACATATTCGAGTCTACTTCGCACAACCGCGTAGAATAAACATCTATTCTACGATGTTTCATCACATTCCTGTCATTAAAATGTTTTTAATTTCTAAGTATGAAGGCCAGAGCTCTAGTCGCAACTTGCTTCATACCTCTAAATCCCTAATACTGTGAGAACTCTAGATTGTCTCCGTTTACATTGTAATTGAAAATGGTAAATACTTAAGACTGTCGCAACTATACTGATGATAAATTATATTGTAAATCCAGGACAACGTTGATGTCATTAATACGCAGGAATAAATCTTGAGGTCATTGGCATAGGCTAGTCCACAAAAAAGTAAGGATACCGAAAAATCATTGATAAATAGAAGGAAGAATAAGGGGCCCAAGCTGTATCCCGTAGGAACACCAGATGTCGCCACAAATTCGATGAATTTATAGTTATTATATTGCACGTAGCAAATTCTATTGCTTACCTATGAAGAAAAAAATGAAACAAGACATTCGCTGAAACCAAATGCATAAAATTTCTTAATTAAGATTTTTGTGATCGATGGTGTCAAAATCACCCCTGAAATCGATGTAGATCACGTTATATGTATATCTATGACTATCGATGGAGCACTAATGTCCTCAGCGAAGTAAGCCAAATTAATAACCATTCGGTTACAAAACCATGTTGGACTGGTGAGACATACGATCTAATATTTGCATATAACAAATTTATATACAATTTGCTCCAAATTTTTTAATCGCTATAGGTCTGTAATTATAAATAAAATATTAGTTTTTGGTAGTAATAAATAGAGTTGTTATTTTTTCCCACATTCGAGAGCCCTATTCAGTACAAGTTAATATGTACAAATTTTGTCAATATACATCGCGTACTGATATATAACGAGCCATCGAAAAAATTCATAATTGGAGTAGACTGTGAAATTGGGTTGGTACTTTAGGCACTTCCACATAATGACACATTACTTGATGCTTGACAGTTTCATTTGGTTTCATTGTAAAAAAAGGTTATGGCATTGAAATGATACTACAACAAAAAAGAAAACAAATAATTTATTTAATATCGAAATCATAATCAAAATTTACATATAGCTACAGAAGTTGTTGAAAATGTTGTCCATTTACATCTAAACAAATTTAATTTTCTTAATAAGAGTTTTAAAAAATTTTACACAAACTTATAGTTTCAATGTCAAATAATAAAGTACCAACCCAATTTCAGAGTCTATTCCAATTATGAATTTTTTCGATGCCTCGTTATATATATATATATATATATATATATATATATATATATATATATATATATATATATATATACATATATCTGCTCAAAATCGTACAGGGATATTTTTTAAATTAAGATGTAAAAACAGAATATCGTATTGTATATAAATATTTTGAGCAAAAATAATATGCGCAAAGGCTTTATTATATTATCTTGCTAACACTGGAGCGATTGTGTTTTGTTTGCAACATCTATCTATTAGTTGTCATAACGACGTTATTTGTCACTTTCCGTTTAACTACATTGTAGCGTCATTTCTTGCTGCAGAGTTTAAAAACATTAAGTTTTATGTATAATTTGAGTAGTTTTATCAATGGAAAGGCGTCATTTACTGCGCGTAAAAATGTTATGTGCTTTTGGCATGTTGCAAGATGGACGGCGTCAAGCTGAAGTTGCAGCCGAATTTCAAATTACACAAAGCGTCATAAGTCGCTTATGACACCGCTATAGGAATACTGGTGAAGTACGTAATCAACATCGTGGTAACGGTCAGATTACAACAGCAGCACAAGACTGCTACGTCCAAATTATTTCCCGACGTAATCACCGACAGTGCCTGCACCGACTGATTGTAGAATTTAATGCAACAAATTATAGCGACAATCGCATATAAAATGAGATTTAATAATTATTAATTCTCATACACATGAAGTTCATTACAGTTCGTATATATACACGTAGTATAGAAGTGAATATCATGTCTGTCTTCGGATAAGGTGCACTGATGATCTGTAAAAACAGTGAAATGTCGATATTTGCACATTCCGCGCAGATAAGTTTTCCCAAATTTTTCATTTGTACTGACAACTTGTACAGTTAATGTCGCGGCTTGTTGCGTCTACAATCTAGGGCAAAAGTAATTTGCCGGATTGTAGAATTTAATGCAACAAATTATAGCGACAATCGCAAGTAAAATGAGATTTAATAATTATTAATTCTCATACACTTGAAGTTCATTACAGTTCGTATATATACACGTAGTATAGAAGTGAATATCATGTCTGTCTTCGGATAAGGTGCACTGATGATCTGTAAAAACAGTGAAATGTCGATATTTGCACATTCCGCGCAGATAAGTTTTTCACATATTTTTCATTTGTACTGACAACTTGTACAGTTGATGTCACGGCTTGTTGCGTCTACAATCTAGGGCAAAAGTAGTTTGCCGGATTGTAGAATTTAATGCAACAAATTATAGCGACAATCGCATGTAAAATGAGATTTAATAATTATTAATTCTCATACACATGAAGTTCATTATATATATATATATATATATATATATATATATATATATATATTTAGTGTTTATAAGAATTTTATTTTTCTTATTTATTTTATTGGCCGTGTCTTAATATTAAAAATAATAGACTTTTTATTGGTTTAGCGACCTTTTTATTGAATTTTGATGTTTTATTCTAGACACAGACACTTACAATATTTGAACCAGTGCGGTCGGTCCTTAATAAAAAAGTCTCGGATGTCCCCGATAACACATGTTGCACAGAATGCCTGTTTTTGAAACCCAACAAAAGAAACGGTGAGTTTATTGTTATTCAATGTTTTCTTTACTGTATTTGTAGTTAATTCAAATTTCCAATTCATTTATACAGATGTAATCACGTTAATTTTCCCTTACTTATCATTAATCTAATTTTAATTTAATTTTAACTTTAATTGTTAATTTAATTGGTTAATTCAGTTTTTTAATCTAATTTTAATTTTAATTGTTAATTTAATTGTTAATTCAGTCTCACAAAAGCAAACACAGTTCTCATGTTTTCATTGTATTAATTCTTGTTTCTAGTTACTTGAAAAAGACTGAATAATAATAAAAGTCGAAACGTCGTAGAATAAAACATCAAAATTCAATAAAAGGTCGCTAAACCAATAAAAAGTCTATTATTTTTAATATATATATATATATATATATATATATATATATATAAGGTAAACTTAATAAGTCGGCGATTAAAGGTCTGGTTCATTACTTCAAAGTATATATATTTAAATATATGTTTTAAATATATATACTTTGAAGTAATGAACCAGACCTTTAATCGCCGACTTATTAAGTTTACCTTATCATACCAAGGTCACGAAGATATTATATATTTCTATATATATATATATATATATATATATAAATATAATAACTTCGTGACCTTGGTATGATATGGTAAACCTAATCAGTAGGCGATTAAAGGTCTGTATATTACTTCAAAATATATGTATTTAAAAAACTCTACATGTTTCGGCTGTATACGCCTTTATCAAGAGAATACAAAATATGACTAATTATAACTAATTCATATTTTGTATTCTCTTGATAAAGGCGTAGAAACATGTAGAGTTTTTTAAATACATATATTTTGAAGTAATATACAGACCTTTAATCGCCTACTGATTAGGTTTACTATATATATATATATATATATATATATATATATATATATATATACACATACTGATATATAGTAGAGACGCGTTAAGTCCAATTGTACGTCATTGCTGACGTTTACATATTGTCATAACTGTATTAGAGAATCTAAAAAAGTTATTTTGTTAAACTGTATTTGAAAGCTTTTATTTGATTGATTTAAATACAAATGTTATAAATTGATGATAATATAGACATTCATGGCAAATAAACAAATAATTTCCGTTTCAATATTAAATGTTTCTTGTATATATTTTTAAAAATGTAATAGTTACTTGCAGTGTTGACAGATAATATATCTGTCAAATAAGTCTAGTTTGGTGTACATTTTTCCCGTTTATTTTGATTGCTCTTTTAGAACTACATTGTGTTTATTGTCTCGTTGCGTCTTTTGGATATAATGCTGAAAGGTTTCTGTAAGCAGTCGAAGCAATTAATTACTTCATTATTGATCTTTTTTGAGAAAGAACGCGACTGTGGAAAACTATTAGTTCAAAACTGCTGTTCATAAGGTAACGACTAAATTATTTACCATGTACGGAATAATACAAGTTTTTAGTATTGCAGAGGGTTGCTATTGCTTTAAATATTGGTTTACCCACCGTCAGTGGCATAGCCAAATGCATCAAAACAGACCAACTACTCACAAAGCCTTCAAAAAAAAGTAAGAGAGATGAAACAGAATTAATAATAAATATAAATGAAGATTCTGACAGTGACGAATGTTACTAGGAGGATTGAAAAAAATACATGTTGCTTACAAGCATGAAATCTTATCACTGATGTAATGCAGCAAATTTCGACATTTTACCACTTAGTATTTATTTAAAGAAATGCAAATATATACTATCAATAAATTTTCTTTAACGTTGCTTAATTTCCACTATTAACTTTGTACTTTTTCTATCTTTATCTATTAGGCGTAATGTGAATAATAGTGAATATGATAAGTATTAATGGGGTATTTAAATTTTATTACAGTTACGTTATGAAACATTTAGAACTCGCTTCGACAATGTTGATCATATAATAAATAAATAAAAAATTATATAACAGCATAGCATATCAGTATCACATTTCTTTTAAATATTAAAAAAGTTGAATAATTTTATTTGTTGTTTATTTTATAATTGACATCTCGCCGGCAACATGTATAGAACTTGTCATCATGGATCTAGTATGACGTACAATTGGACTTGACGCGTCTCTACTATATGTATTTGTAACAACACAAGTTCAACCGCCTCGCGTCGAGATCTACACTTAACTAAAATATAAACATGTGGCCGGCACACAATTGTCGAGTCAGTTCCTCCCATAGAGTTCAGATTCTAAGATTGCGGAGACAATTGCATTATTTTTAAGGTTCTTTCATCTTCTTTTTAGTGTAAATAATCGCGACAAAGCTTTGACGTTGTCACTATTGTTACACAGCTGTATCTCATTAGGTGTAAAATGTGTAAGTTTAAAGTTGAGAGAAACGTTTAACGCAAGAATATTACTTGCTAACGCAAATAATAATAAATATTCTACTTCAAAATACAAATTTTATAGGATGATAACTGCCAAAATTTTACTTCAAAAATATCATTAATATTTTCCAATGTTACCAACTTTATATTCAAATCATAGGCGACTCTAAATAAGAGTTTCATTAAAGACATAATATTGAAGTTATAATTAGACTCGGCAAAGAGGGAAGTTTCCAGTGCAGTGCCGAGAGCAACGTAGAGGGGAGAAGCGCGCGACACGAAAACTCAAGCATCCGCATCAAAGTACATTTGTTCAGTTTTATTCCACTGATCGTTCTACACATACTTTAAAAATGTCGCATTTATGTACGTTTCGGAAACAGCGTATTTCGAAGAAACTAGAAAACGTAATAGCGAATATGCCGGATTTAGAATACGAAGGCGATAGAATTAAATGTGTAAGGTGCAACGACTATTTGACTGTACCAGCAGGTGAAAGTGTGAACGTCACCTAAAAAGTATAAAACACTGTTCTGCAATCAGTGGCAAACGATATAGCGAAAAATTAACATTTTATATAGGTGTTTGTTTTATTATATGTAATCTACCCTTCACTTTGCTAGACAAAAAAGCATTTGTCTCCTTCTGGAGCAAGTATTCGGATTATACATTACCAAGTCGGACATCGATAAGAAACGTTATACCATCTGCTCGTCACTATGTTGAAAGAAGAATTAAAGCAGAATTGAAAGATAAAAAGTTGTGGTTTTGTGTAGGCGAAACAACCCATCGGCAAAAAAATTCTGTGGTGAATGTGATGGTACGTACAATGAAAGAATTTGAACCGTCATCCTCTATCTTACTTGTACTTGTAAATGTACTAGCGATGAAATTTTAAAAGTGATGTTGAGCACATTGAACAAATTTCAAGTTTCAACAAACCAACTTTTAATGTTTGTGAGTGACGGTGCCGCTAATATGCTTTCCTTAGGGCGCTCTCTTAAAGAAGACAGTGGCAATCTGTTTACATGTAACATGTAAAATCCATGATTTAAACCTTGTGGCGCAATTGATATCTACGAGTAAATGCTTTAATAGCTTATACGAAGGCAATGTTTCTAAAGTCTCCAAAATGTACAAAAAAAATTCGCAAACTGTGTCGCAAAGTGCTTGAACCACCATAGGCGATTACTTTACGATCACGCGTTGGGGAACATGGTTATAGGCAGCGTTTTACTACTGCGAACATTTTGATGATGTAAAGAAGGTAGTTTTACAATTCGATCCGAGACACGCCGAAGCTATCAAGAAAAGTAAGAAAACGTTTCAACATAGTCAAGTAAAAAGTGATTTAGAAACTATTCGCAAGAACTACTATGGACTGGCGGAGGAAATCGAAAAATTACAAAATAATTCAATGTGTTTATGAATTCTGTTCAAATTGTGGATGATGTTCACTCACACCTATGTGCGGCGGAAGGCGAAAATAATAAGTATGTAATACGAAAATTTGAAAGTGTTATTGACGAGGATTCAGATTTTCTCATACTAAGACAAATTTGTGAAGGTGCGTCGAAAGATCCATTAAGTTGTCACAAGGATTACTACTTTAAATTTGCAAATATAACATCACTCGATGTGGAACGGTCGTTTTCATCATTGAAAAATATTTATTCCGCACGTTGTACTCATTTGACTGAAACAAGTGTGGAAACATATTTAATTATCCAAATATTTAATAGATGCCATCCAGTTTGTGATTTCATGGAAGCTTGCATGGAAGTGTTTCAGCAAGTTATATAATATATTTTTTACTATTATTTTATGTGTAAATACTCATGCGGCCGCAACGCCTATGCTGACTGATGAAAGTCACGAACATAAATGATGCGAGTACGTAAACGTTAATGAACGCTCGCCTTGATACGGCCGCTAAGTCCCTCCACGTTGTTCTCCGCACTACACTGAAACTTGCCCCTCTTTGTCGACTCTAGTTATAATTACACTTTTGAAATATCAACGAGATTACATATAAGTACAACTATCAATGAAATTTACCCATTACACGAAAATGTACCGTCATTATTCAAATATCACCACAAACTTTCAACAACAAACCGCAATAGAAATTGTTTATAAGGAAACATCTGCCTGCTAATGCAAAGACGTACCAATGCAAGATTGAAAAATAAAAAAACTTCGTAAGTGTGGTGAATCAATAACGGAAGGCTTCGATGTCTTAGGAAAAAAATTTCTGTCCTTATCCATCCAGCCTCTCATTTACAACAGCTTAGGGAATAAAAAATAAATACTGTGGCTTCCATATTTAGACGAGAAGCGCAACTTACGCATAATCCTGGTAGAATAAAAAAAGAAACTTCACGATTTAGTTTTCCTGTTCTTTTTTATTTTATTTCCTCTTCAATTTTCAATTATAAATTTCACATAATATTAGTCTGTAATGGTGCTGAATAATTAACACAAAAAATCTTTAAAGATAAAAAAAAAATATATCTCGCTGGTGGAAGAAGTAACTCAAAATTTTTATAGAGAGAGTAAGGTCTTCTACACTTTTTACTTTTATTCTTAGGTGCAAATGATGAAGTCAGGTTTGATCTACCGTCACAAATCTTTCCAGAAGACTTTCCAGGTCTGCATTAATTAAAGTTAGGTCTCAACGGTGATTTACCTAATACATTTTTGATCACGCGTTAACGTATACCTAAAACCCATTCATGATGCAAATTTCTTCCAACGCCGCCTATTAAAAAGCTAAGTGCTTTCTCTGTAAATTTTGTGACAATTTATGAATCATTAAATACCATGTCATGGATCAAACTAATATTTTCTTTGACTACGATATGAAGGGACGGAATTACTTAATACATAGGTCATACGATAAATTTCTTGGGCCGTTAAAGTCTTTTTGCAGATATTTTATAACGCCTGTCATATTTTTTCAATGTTATCCACTTTTGAATAAACGCAAACACTACTAAACGAAATACAATTATTAAATTTTCAACGAAAGAAGATGTACAATTACGGCATTAAAAGACGTGTACACTTAAAATTTTTCAAAAGCCAATCTTATTTTGTATTGCAATTTAATCGCGATATAAAAGTTATATTTTAAGTGTTATCAAAAAAAAAAACAAATAATTACTTTAATAGAAGGATATACACTTTTATTAGAAATATAGATTATGGTAATTTATATAATTTTTCGTTTGACGTTTTAAAAAAGTTAAAACTGACAGACGGATTTACATTATTAAAATATTGGGAAATATAGCCTAAAGAGTTGTACGCGTTTTTTAATGCCGCAATTGTACTTGAATATTTGAGGACAAATATATTAATAAGCTCACCAAAATCTTTTTCTTTAATTTGTTAGGCAAAAAGTTTCCTGACGGTACGGAGAAAATTGCGTGTTTTAATCATCTGGGTGCGAATATTTAAAAATAATTAAAAAAATAACAAAACTAAATAGCAAAAAATATGAACATACCTTTTGCATATGCAACCTAAACTACAAATTTGTGTAACTGGTAATCACTAATCAGTTCTCCTTTGCAGTGCAATTATGAAAATAAAAACATACAATGTGACCTTATAGAAGCTGCTAATTATCATTGTAATATTAATGGTTATTATTATATTATTTAATAATTTATAAGATTTATCTACAATAAATCTAAAATAATTTTTTTCGCAATGAAAGAAAACTACTTTTCAGTTAATTCTGAATAAAATGATTCACAATCCGAAACTGAAATGTTTTTAAAGAATTATAAATTATAAAGGTAAAAAGACACTTCAGTTGCTAGTCCTTTCTTATTTAGCTCTTTTTTATATCTCCGGATCGAACCGTTTCTGCAATCGACATATAACATCGACATACCTATATATATTTCATTAGTTATTAGTGAATTATTGGATTTAATTGTGAGGTTTTCCCAGATTTATGCCATAAACCGAAGAAACGTGTTGATATTTTGAGTTGATTCTATATTAGGTTAATTTCTATGATTTACTAAGGTAATGGCGGCCACCACCTGTGCTTAATACATAATTAAATAATTTTTTTGTGGTTGTCTCCAATTTGACTCAACTCAATTTCCGTAATTATTCCACCGTGATTTTATGATGATTGGTCGATGACATATCTATTTAACTACTACCCAACTGTTGCAACTGGTGACGAAGGCATCTATGACCTAAGAGTACTCTTTTTATCTTAATTGTTCTATTTCTTTGGTGCTGATATATGTCCAATTAACTTTATTACGTCTAGATACATTATTATTAAACATATTGCAATACCTATCTATTTAAGTTGAAAGAAAAAGAAAGTAATAATATTCAAATTTTAGGTTATAAATACAAGCGGCCAATATATAAGTGACTGGTTTGTCTCTTAAATATTTTTAAAATGAAATAAAATACCTTCATTTTTTTATATAAATCTTTTATTGAAAGTTAGAAATTATATATGAAAAATAATATCAGACAAATGTCAGCATTTAGAAGCCGCACAAACCTGAGTCACAGATCAGTAATAATATGGATATGTAACTTAATAGTAATAGTATATTAAAAAACAAGTTTCATAAGGCATCATTTTGCCGCACGAGATCAGTTTTTACTTAATTTTATAGTATTCTTTATCAGTAACGCGCCAAGTATCTTCGGCGCCGTCGTGCGAAATACTGATAGGCGCCTTTACCCTATATGTATTGAGCCAAAATTACCAGCCACTCTCCCACAGTTCAACATTGAAATTTATGACGAACTCTTTAGACTTGTTAGTACTGGTAGGTATTTTTTATTTGAGGCAAACAATAGGTTCACATACAAAAAAATATTATTAAAATTTTTATTGCACACTGAAACAACAGTAACAAAATAAAAAACAGTATTCCAAATTATTAAAAAACAAAAGGTCAAGTACACTCTTTGAAGTAACAATAAAATTATTGCTGTCAATGCTAAAATAATTGTAATAATTGTTTTATGTAAATTTGTTGATTTGTTGTAAACTTTCAAAAAATGTTTTTAATATTTAACTTATCACAAGTGGCCGTAGGCGCCTTTAAGGCCTTGGCGCCGTTGTGCGTTGCACGACCTTGCCCATATGGACGGCGCGTCACTGTTCTTTATTGAATTAATGCACCCATTTCTAACTTTTCCAAATTAATAATTTTATAAAGGTAAACGGCGCTATCTATATTTATAAATGGCATCTAAAGAATTATAAAAAAACACATTAACACATCAACCTACTATATGTACAAATATTGGTAATATAGATTTCTATATCAAATTCTAAAGTGTTTCTGTTAATTATTTATTGATATTAATAGTTGCAGTCGGTATACCTAGATATCGCTAGTATGTATTTAAAAAAAAGTGCTTTACCAAATCGTTGGAAATAAATATTATTTTGAGCTTCAACTTTAATTTTGATGTTGATTGTGTTTCACATATATATATTATTAATTGTGTTATATAAATTTGTCTATTAATTTCTTTCGTGTGTAAATTACGTCTACTTGTATATTTATTTTCGAAATTATTGCTTACATATATCTTTCAGAACTATGACAATAAGAAAGTGTGCAGCATACAATAATGCATTCAATAATAACAGTGATGTTTCATTATATACTTCCCACCACAAGAAGACCGAAGAAAATTGTGGCATAGAAATATTAATAAATTAGATTTAGTAAACACTGCTTGGAGGGTTTACAGTGTAACAGAAAAATGAAAGGAACAGATAGTCGCCCAAATTTAGAAATAGATACATTTATAAAATGTCATGGACACAGTATTAGATACAAAATTGATATTTGTAATGATTATTGATGTATAATAAATTTTTTAATTTTTTTTGGAAAAAATTCATTTTAGGTACCTTAGTTAGACAAAATATATACATCAATTTTATGACCAATTATACCAAAGAATTCGTTTTCGTAACCATGGAAACATAATTCAAAATTAAACGGAGTTGCAATGTTACTTAATACGTTTGAAAAGTCTTTCTTTGCAGACTATGGTTAAGTAAAAACTTAAAAAAGGTATATAACCCCTTACCACAATTATTAATCGTATCCTAAATACACATTTCGACAACTAAGTTGTCATCATCAGTAGGTAAAAACACTAATCAAGGTGTCGCACATGGGGCACAGTAAAGCTAGCACAACAGCTTACGCAACAACTTTACACAGCGTCCACGTATACACTCTAAGTATATTTTATATACAATGTGTCCGGGAAAATGTGGGAAATCTCTCGGATTCAGATAGAACATTAAAAAATAAGATGACAAGTTCCCATGATTTTTTTCCTAGCGGCCCTCCCTACGGAGATACGGCCTCCTAAAGGACGCCACTGGAAATCAATTTTTCTTGAATAACTTTTAAACTACTTATTATAATTTAATGTAAATTTAATATGATAAACAGAAGTAAGGACCTCTTAAAATACTGCCCTTAAATTTAAATTAGCATGTTTAGTTTACCAGGGGCGGACTAGGTTGTACATTTTAATGCTTACATTTTTAACACCCTGTATGATAAGGAGTTAAAAAAAAAACAAATTTGGATACCTTGAACATTAAGCTAAAGAAAAGGTACTCTTGTTCAATGTCGATAAAATGAACCGTTTTCGAGGAAAAAAAAATAAAAGAATTAATGTTTTATTTCTATTAAAAAGAACCATGTTTTTTATTTTTTTTTGTCTGCAACAAAGTGTGATACAAAAGTCTGAAATAAAACTGTTTTCAGTACTAAAAAACGCATTGTTTTTACAAACATTACTATGGTACCCACGAATTAATAAATATCTTGCATTGACGTGTAAATTTTAAATCTTGTAATCTTTCATATTGTTAACAAGTTGATCCTTTACTTCGATATTAATTTATTGAATTTTGAATATCTTGGTAAATTTAATTTGATAATGGGATACACATTTAGTGAGTATGCAGATATGCATCTTATGTACGGTCTTGCATCTTGCAATGCTTTGGAAGCAAGAAGGTTGTATGAAGAAAAATATCCTAATCGCAATATTCCAAATCAGAAAACATTTCAGTGACTTGACCAACGTCTAAGAGAGACTGGTGGGCGATTCCATTTAATAAGGTAACATTATTGACTTTCTTTAATGTTTTAGGAAGTTTTGCAAAAAAAAGTGCTGATGCTGGTGTGAGAAGAACAGTACGTACGGTGCAATTGGAGGAAAAAATTTGGATACTGTAGGTGATACTCCTTCAATAAGCACTCGAAGATTAGCCGCGCAGCTTAATACGTCAAGAACGACAATTCATGAAGTACTTAAAGAACAGTTGTTTTGCCCTTATCATCTGCAAAAAGTGCATCTACTACTTCCTGAAGATTTTCCTCGTAGAATCCAGTTCGCAAACTGGCTGTTAGATCAGCAACGAACAAACCCAAACTTCATTAGCACTATTCTTTTTACCGATGAAGCAGGGTTTACCAAAAATGGTATTGTAAATTTACATAACTCGCATGTATGGGCTGATGAAAACCCTCATGCCACTGTCGTTCATCATTATCAACATTAGTTCCAATCAATTAATGTTTGGGCAGGAATAATTGGCAATTTTTTGAGTGGACCATGCGTATTGCCGCCACGATTGAATGGTGAACTTTATTTACAGTTCCTTCAGAACGCTTTTCTGGATTCAATAGAGCATTTGCCACTTGCAACCCGCCAAAGCATGTATTTTATGCATGATGGGGCCCCACCTCATTTTAGCGTTGCTGTACGCGACCACCTGAATAACGTCTATCCAAACCGTTGGATAGGCAGAGGAGGTCCCATTGCCTGGCCTCCACGGTCTCCCGGCCTAACGCCAATGGATTTTCACCTGTGGGGTCATCTCAAAACCTTGGTGTATTCCTCTCCGGTTGATACTAGGGAGGAACTTATACAGAAAATCACATTTCATTGTGATGTGATAAGAAACAATGCTGGGTTGTTGTGGCGAGTACAGCAGTCCTCTATTCGTCGTGCCCGCGAGTGTATCAGAGTTCACGGAGCCAATGTTGAACCCACTTATGAAGTTTTTAATTGATTATTTCTAATTAGCGTATTTAGGTTCAATCGTTGCAAGCTTTAGTGAGTACATTTCTAAACATAATTTTTGTTAAGGTGCCTTTCTGGGACAAAACTGCATTTCTAAGAATCTTTGTAATTTTGTCGTATTAAATAACCTAAACTAAAACTTTTTTGTTCCTGGAATGACTTTTGTATCACACTTTGTTGCAGACAAAAAAAATAAAAAACATGGTTCTTTTTAATAGAAATAAAACATTAATTCTTTTATTTTTTTTTCCTCGAAAACGGTTCATTTTATCGACAATGAACAAGAGTACCTTTTCTTTAGCTTAATGTTCAAGGTATCCAAATTTGTTTTTTTTAACTCCTTATCATACAGGGTGTTAAAAATGTAAGCATTAAAATGTACAACCTAGTCCGCCCCTGGTAAACTAAATATGCTAATTTAAATTTAAGGGCAGTATTTTAAGAGATCCTTACCACTGTTTATCATATTAAATTTTCATTAAATTATAATAAGTAGTTTGAAAGTTATTCAAGAAAAATTGATTTCCAGTGGCGTCCTTTAGGAGGCCGTATCTCCGTAGGGAGGGCCGCTAGGAAAAAAATTATGGGAACTTGTCATCTTATTTTTTAATGTTCTATCTGAATCCGAGAGATTTCCCACATTTTCCCGGACACATTGTATATAATAAATATAATTTTTTCTTAACGTGCTCTCATCGGGAATGTTGTATTTGCTGATGTACTTTGTAATAACTTAGAGCTGAGGATGTTTGCGGTATAACCATGGTTATACCGCAAACATCCTCAGCTCTAGAATAACTTGACATTTAAGTTGTTTAATTAATTTAATGACTCTTCTTCGCCAATTTCATCTTTGTATGTTTTGCAGCATGAGATGGAGTTTTCATATGTTGGTCGACTTGGAACTTTCTCTACCTTGTAATCTGCAAAAAAAAATATCACATCTTCGGTTGTTTTCTTATAAAAAAAAGGTTAGTCAAAGTTAAAGGAATAATTAAAAACTTAATTAAGTAATTAATAAGAGGAAATAAAATTAAAATTTTACTCACAATCTTGCAGCATGCTACGCAAAACACTTTTTCTCCATCCATACGCTATTTTGAATAAGGTGCAATCCATCCAGGCACAGTCGCTATTTTCGGCATTTTTGCTATTATATATTACAACTCACAAGTATACACTTCGAAAAGCCAACGTAAAATGACGTTTAAAATAAAATTACTTTCGAATATGGGAATAAATTTCTCCGAATAGCAAAGAAACTGTAAAATGTATTTTTATATTTATTTAGAAGTTTTGAGGTATGTATTAGCTTTTCCTGGAATTCTGTCTCGGCCTGGATGTATGGGAAGAGCATTAATAAATTCTTGGAGACGCTTATCGGAAAAGTAACGGGAAGAGGCTTAATAAAATGCTATTTTTAATTTAAAGAGGGCTGTTTAATTTTTGTTTGTTTGTTACACCCACGACATATTTTTAGTAATGCCTATAATAAATTTGATTTAGTAAATAAATAAAACTCGGATACTTAAAATATGCAAAAATGATGAATTACTACAAAATATGCAAACAAATGCTGAATTACTACAAAATATGCAAATAATATACAAAATGCAAATATTATGCCAATATGCAAATTTATGCAAACTGCATATAATCTGACCTTTACGTATGTATACCGGGTGCGGCAATAGTGTGTCGGCGGAGCTTAGCATGAAAACTAATAAAGTTGTAACAATGAAATTTTACGTACACAGTGCTACGTATGCTACAGTGCATTTTCTAATTTTATTTATATATTTACAGGGTGTTCCAAATTTCCGCAACCACTTTCAATTTTTTTTTTTTAAATAGATTGCTATACTTTCTTATCTTTGCAATGATATATGACAATGTGCACTTGTGACTGTTAGTTTTGGTTTTATTGCAAATTTTGTTAAAATCTTGACAGTTGCAGCGTCTAACATTTTAAGTCTTCGCCTGAAAATGGCTGCAGTGCCTTACGTAACTTTTTTGTTACCAATTTATGGACTAACACGTTATATGTTTTGAGGGTGAACAACGTGACAACATATACAGAGTGTTAAATATGTCGTGCCAAAGTTATCGAAGTTTAAAGGCTATTTTCTCTTTTTTTTTTAAATTGAACCTATAATTTTGTTATTAGTCAGCAAATTCCTTGTAAAATTGCCGTTAAAATGGTACCAATAACATAGTACTTATTTCTAGTATTATGGCATAAAATTCCTATAAGTGTTGTACAAAATATTGTCGCTTCGATGTCGACAAGATTACATGACATGCCGTTATAAATAATAACGGTGGAATGACGAAATATAATCGTTTCTTAGTACTAATTTTTCTTCTTCTTCTTCTTCTCTTTCCTTAAGACTTAGTCTGGTTTCTTCTACTATTTCAATTTTGTTCAGCCTCTTGGGAAGCAGATGTCCAGCTCTCGCACCATCTCTTGGGAGGTCGGCCTGGAGGTCTCCTTGAGTTCGGTTTTTCGTTCTTTCTAGTAATTTTTATTTATATATATTTTAAAAATGTTTAATAAATGTCAATGAAACACACATTTTTGACAACTGTTGACTTATTATTATTAGTAAAGATAGCCACAAGTAGTCACAATTTAAACCCACGCAGAAACAGTATCCCTTTTTTTTTGGTCACGAGAGTATATCTTAATGTCGTATTATTTATATCGTGTTGAATGGCACGTATTAAGTGTACCTATATACTTATTTATCATTTACATATATTTATAAGAATCTTCAATCAGATTGAATTTGTTTGAACAAAATTTTATGAACGAGACCAATTCTTTGCGTCAAACATAAAAAGAGTATCACTAATTTAAACCGCTAAGGAATATTTTGTTTTAAAGTAATTTTAACAACACACAACAGCCACTTCATGCCTTAAATATTCATGTAGGTAGGTATAATAAACATAAATTAATCCACTTTAATTTGCTGTCGCTTGAGAAACAATAGGGATTTTAATTTTAAATGAAATATTCTGAATCGTAATATTAAACATATTACAACATAATATTGAATAATATTATCACATAATACACAATATGATGTTTGCAATAAATCTTTATGACAAATTCAAATACGTTTTATTACATTCTTAATCTATACACATGTTCTAAATCATATGTGCGAAAAACTACAATACAATTATATTTAATATGTATTAGAATATACTTAACCAATTTAGTAATAGCCTTACAATTAATTTGTAGAAATGACAATTAATGTCAGTGACACTAGCTGGCGATTCATTCTCAAATTTGACAAAATCTAATAACAAAAATATTTTAGCTTACGAAAAGGAGAAAAATACAAAATTATTTTATCTTGACATATATACTCAAAATTAAGTGCAGCTTTTAAATACCCGAAAAATTAACATTATCAGCACATATCTATAACACAACATATATGTATATCAGTTATATGAATATCACATCTACCTATATGATATAATATATTGAACGACTTTGAACTGTAAAAGCAAAAGTAAATTTGGTAAATTGCTACTACAAATGCGCGCGCAGATCGTAACCAGCTGACTTCGTCAAGCAAAAATACGTAAGACGCTTGGTGAATTAGGTTCGCAAATTCGATTTCTGGTGCTCTAATTTATATTTTGCGACCATGGCGCATTGTATAAGAGTTTTGCATCGCCACGTAAGTCCGATACATATATAATTTAAATATCTTCAATTCATGAAAAATATTTCGATTCCATAACCCCTATTGATTCGTTCATAACCGGTGTAATACCCTTGTAAAAAAACGCAATAACAAGCACGTCTTATTCGAAAAAGGTTACATAACATTTTTAACTACGAAGTATGTTTTTTTTTCTAGGGGGGTAAAGTGAGTGGTGTGTTTTTAACAGAAATACAGACAAGATGCTTCCATATTTCACCCTTGGCTGCTGCCGCAGCCAGGGTTGCGATGAGCAAATTCGATCCGGACGCGTGTTTACCATATGATAGATTGTTGAAGAACTTAGAAGTTGTCAAGAAAAGACTTAATAGACCGTTAACTTTGTCCGAAAAAGTATTATATTCCCACATAGACGATCCAAAAAATCAGGTATGTGTTAAAAGTTTTATTTCAACAATTTAATTCTAATATAGAGAACATTATATTTGGGGGCTAATATTTCATTCGGATAACCTTTTGACCTTCGCATGTGTTGTTTATTATTGACGTGTTTGTCTGGAGTTTGAATTATTTCGTACATTTTGGAGTTTGTAAGGTTAGAAATTTTAAAAATAAAATTGATTATATAACAGCAATTTTGAATGAAGCTATACTCAAGTGAAAGAAAAATCTAGTTTAATCAGCTTATTTTGTCATACAATATTGAAACAGTTAATTTCATATAAAATTAAACTACATTATGTGTAAAAAGTATGATTCCAAATTGTACATTCCTAAATGATAGTTGTCACTTAATATTATAAACACTAGCCTGTAATAACATTAACATAATATTTGAATACATATTTGGTTAGGTCAAATTTTTATTATAAAATTAATATGTTAATCTAGATTCTTGATGCAAATTCAGAATATGTAGACTATTAAACATAATAGTATAAATTTACACACTCTCAATAGTCTCAATACAGAATAAATGATTGATTATGTTCAGATGAAATGTATTAACTAACTCTCAAGAAAATCTTCAAAAATATAAATAATTATGTGTATTATCATATCAGATAATATACCAGGGTATCCAAAAAAATGAAGATAACTAATATTCCCAATTGAAATTTTAAATTCTCCATCTTATGTTGACTGTGCCCCAATCTTTATGTAAAATTTTAAAGACAACTGTTTTTGTTTCCCTTGGAATAAGTAAATCTTTCACGTGCTCCTGTATTCCTTCTAGAAATCTTGGCTACTTTGAATTATCTAGAATAAATTTCAAATACATATTTTTTATTACCTAATGTTCTTGGAGTTAAATCGTAAAATCGCAAGCGTTACTATAATTCAACCAACCTTGGAAATTGTATGTAATTCGTCACAGACATAAAAAGCAATATAAAAAATACAAATTATATATATATATATATATATAATATATGTATAATAATATGATTTATAAAACCAAGTTGAACGAGTATAGTGGAGTTTTTTTGGTATTAAAGTTAAAATGGCAAAATTTCTGCAAATCTATGTTGACATGCCTAATTTTTAAATTCAGATTTGTTAAAAATTTGACAAAGTAAAAGTCAAACAACTAATTCTAACCAAAAAAGATAAATCTGAAGGGAATGATCAGGCAAGCCAATTTCTCAAAGATCTCAAAAAATAATTGCTTTAATTAATCATTTATATCGGGTATCCGTTAATGTTTGAAGCCTACGTTTTTCAAATCTTGCAAATTTCTTTGTTCTGTTCGTTAGCTTTCATTATTCACATTTTTTTTTTGAAACGCAGCACATTCTATCCCATTTTCTTAAATAATTCTAATTAGCAAGTGATTTTCGAATTCATAGATTCGTAATTATGATATTACAATACAGAAATTAAAAAATATCGTCTTTCAATTGTAAATTTCTATCGAAGCTACTGTGATGTAGGTTAAAGATATTCAATGTTATACTTAAATAGAATTTATGATGTTATTATTTTGTTATGTTCAATATAAACTTTGCTATTAAACATGAAAATATTTTCAATTAAAGATAACGCAGTGATGATAAAATGTAACATTTCAAGTATGCGTAAAAAATGCATAATTATTTATCTTGTTTCCTTTTTATGTGATTAATTTTTGTAGCTTTATTTGAATGCCTTTCTATATATATAAAAATATATTTATTTTAAAATTGATGTTTATATTTATAATTAACAAAAAAATGGTACAGACGATGACGTAGTTATATAAACGTCGATTAATACAAACATTTTTTTTGTACAATTGTGTTCCTATTATCATCAAAAGGTCAGTACGTGATAACCTTATTTCCGTGACAGAAAAAATTATATCTTCCTTGTTTGCGAATTATACATGCGATATTATTGGTTTCGTGACACTGGAATGTGGAATGTGACACTGTCATTCAATTCCTATAGTTTTCTATGATAATATTATTTCCAAAATTTCTTATGTCTAAAGTTTTCTATATCTTCTCTTTTTTTATATTTCTGCTGTCAAATGTGTTAGCTTCATCATCCACTGGACTCTAAAATATAAAATGTTAAATCAAAGTTATACCACCATTGGCAAAAGACACTTCCATAATTTATAAATTGCAATTTTGCATTCTTTATTTGTCTGATTTTCAAATTTGAGAACTTTATGTAAGTTAGTAACCGAAGAATTTACGCGTGGTAATGGTATACTACGCAACTACGCATTCTAGATTTCAGGTCAGTTTTATTTCTAAATTCGTAGCCAGTCGACAATTTACAAAAAGAAAATTATGCAACTGCTTTCTACAGCCGAAAACTATGTTTAGAACTATAGTAAATATTTGTATTGGCCAAAGAGTTTTATAAGAAAATGGAAGACATAGTATAGGCCTTATAAGGGTGAATTTAATAACAGCAACATAGTACGCCCAGTGCTAAAAGAACGTAATGGCAAAAGTCCTGATTAGTATTCTATTAAACACTAATATTATCATTCAAACTTGAATTCTAAATCTTTATCTTGGAGATTTTTCCTCGCCAAATGTGCGTTTTTCAAAATGCGTATTTCTATTTGTCACTCCTATGTCACTCAAATCGCTCTGTGCCTTTACAATATCTCTTTCCTGATTATTCCTTACATTTTCCATCAATTCCCTTGGCTTGACCATACAGTATAACTTTTTGCTTTCTAACAACCTACAGCTATTGGTATGTTTTCATTAAGTTTTTTCCTTTTTGATTTTCTTTTTGCTTTTGTCAAAATTGGCACTCTTCATTTAGATTTCGCATGAATATAATATCTCTATCTAAAATGTATCTAAATATGGCCCCAATTTAAAAAATGGAACAATACGTAGCATTTATCGTTGTTTTTATATCTTTATCTGTTTTTTAATGTCAAGGATTTAATTAACATTATCTTTTGATTGCCTCTTTTTTTGTTTTCAAGGTTATATTTACTTTCGCGGTTAATAAAATATTAATATAAATAAATACGTAGTTTAAAATAACTGTTTTATCATTGTCTCCATCTTTATCATAAAAAAGGTCAGTATATAATAACCTTATATCCGCGAAAGAAAAAATTTCAGCAAGGAAGCTAGTTCATAAATGATCTAGATTCAATCGACAAGCATCTTTTGTCATTCAATTCGAACCCTTGACCCCAAATAATTTTATTGTATGAGCTAGTTGTGCATGTGGTAGTAATACAGCCGATCTAATCTTAATTTTCGAATGCCCCAAGTACAGATGAATCATTGATAGACATATTGGTACAGGAGTAGTCACGTCTATTTGACATATATCTTAAGGTATAATGTGAAAACGTATACAATGCATTAATATATTACATTTTCAAAGCGGGGATTGCGAGTTGAAGCAGAATACTAGCAGAAATATGTCCTTGTATACCTTTGAAGGTAAATCTACTTTCCGATGACCGTTTTATTCTACGTAAAGTCGTCTAATAGGCTCTCGATGTGAAGTATTGTTTTCCTTCCCGTCAGGATGAATTTATTATATTTTTTTAATTAAATTCTATTAATGTGGCAATATGAGAAATGCTCTTTTCTTATTTGAATTTAAAGACTGCGTGTAGAGTTATCTTACCAGTATTATTGAAGCTACTTTAACCATCTAAATGCATCACATGCAAACTTCCCTTCCTCGTCTTTCGTAGATAGGGGCCGTATTACGTAAGCAGAATTTTAGTAATTTTTAATCCCCCCCCCCCCCAACCTCTTGTCATCAAAAATAAGTCAAGTTCTTACCTCCTCCCTCCTATGCTCACGTAAGCATTGGTACAATTTTTACAAAATCTGTTCAAGTTTCTTTATTGTTATTCATGAGCAACTACCTATCATAGTTATTAAGTCTATCACAATGAAATAAGCAATTTATAAACTATAAAGGAATTTAATGTAAATATAATATTTATTCAAGCAAATCATTAACATTATATTTAAATATTATATTATTAACATATAAAAGATATCTACTTATTTTATTCTATTTAAAAATTTGTTATACTCAAATTAATCGTCCTCAGTCCAAGACATTTGAATCCATGACTCTAAGTCTTCTATAATATGTTTGTTGCTCGATGTTGTGTGTTTACTCACTTTTGTGTTCTTTCGAGAAATCGATATCGTTCTCTTCAAGCCATTCAACAACTTTGTATTCATCTATAGTTTGTACTATGCACATCAATTCATTAGCACGACGAGCAGACGCTCTTATAGGTCTCACTCTTGTTTCGGTGTGTTTATGTTTGTATGGATTTCCTTGTTGTGACAATTTATTGACTTGACATAGACATGATAAAGATCACATGTTTTGCATGTTCGACTTGATAGTTTCGATTTTACTTTTGGGCAAAAATAATCGTAGATGTGATAATGTGTAGAAACTATTTAGGTGAAGAATTTAAGTATAGAGCTAATCTGAGTGGATGGACAAAATGATGATATTATAAAGGATTCCGTTTTTTGCCATTTCGTAACGATACTAAAAATATCTACCCTAAAGGCGCGGGCAGAGCAAGTTAACAACAAACAAAAAGCTAACTTATCTTGGAAAAAGAAACAACAGACTCGATTTGTTCCTAGTTGGTGCTTGTAATTCTTCAATTCTCTTAGACGCAATAATATCGAGTTTCTTTTATCGGATTTTGCTTGTATCTTTATAACCACGCCAAACTGCATTAACTAACTTCTGCACATTTTGTAATTTAGTGTTCGTGTGAAATTTTTTAAACCTTGGAATAATTTTGATTTGTTTACATTAGACGACATTTTAAACTATTTCAACGGTCGCAAAAGTCGATCAATAGTAAACAAACATTAACTTAGAACACGTCAAATCCAATTATATTAGACCGGACAAATGCAGACAAGGAATAGCGCGCGCGGTAATTCCCCTACTTCTGTTCTTTCTTATTTCACCATAAAACACCTCGTGAGAGCGACTATAAAGCAACAATCAATTATTTCGGGGAATCCCTCAACATGCCTTTCGTTTTCGGGCATAGCTAAGTAGGGTTGCCATATGTGTTCAAATTAGACCAAAAAAAAATTAAAAAAATAAATACATATTGCTGACGTAATCACCATTCAGACGCCCTCGTCCCACGTCCCCCATGTCATCAAAAATAAGCAAAGCAAAGACCCCCTCCCATTGGTGCTTACGTAATACTGAAACGGCCCCATATATCAATAGACTCTAATTCCGCTGTTTCTATAAAATTTAAGTAAATTTATATTTAACACTAATTAAATTTATTCATAAAAATATCTTATTTTCAGGATATCTTTTTTTATTTACCCAATTAAATGTATTCTTGAGTAATTGTTTAATTTCTAAAGTAACCGTTATATTTATTAAATGCAACTTTTATTTACTCAGCTGTATTATGGGCTATGTGTATGTATTTCTTTCATTGTAATCCTATGTTTGTTTATTTCTACATAAAATTCCAAATAGAACAAATTTTAAAATAAAAAAAAAATAAAATGGGCACATGCTATGTGATTACTAATTACAAATATTTAGTCATATTCAATCTATTTATCTTTTCAGAAAAGCCAAGTTATCAATTTGACAACAAAATTATTACGGATTACGAAAAAAGCAATTTGTGTATAGTGCAAATAATTTTTATTCGTTGATTCAACCATTTTATTCCATGACTTTTTGCCATCTTTGAGACTTCATGAAACTTCTGTTTGTTGTCTGCAAAAAAATGAACCAAGTGCAAGTTGCTATCATTATCTGATGGTGTTAGGTTGGAATGTCTATATGGGTGGCAGTACATTGTAACCAAGTTCTAATAACTTTTGGTCATGGTAGAATACACTATCTTTACCGCTTCCGGTCATTTTTCTTGAATTGTACGTTCACTTTGATCAGTTGTTGAATATACATACACATCTAAATTAATCGTTTGATTGCATGATAAAATTTTAAAGTAGAAAATTAATTCGTAATCCCACCAAACTGCATTTTATGGATATCAGCTTTGGATGTTGTTTGTGTTGGTTCCTCTTGTTACTCCACGATCTTTTTCAATTAACATTGTTATAAGAAACACATTTTCCATCGCCCGTTATCAATCGTTTCAAAAATTTTAGTTAGGTGTCATAGGTAAATAGCAGATATTAATACGCTATTAAGCGAAGTCCATGAGAAACCCATAAATGGAGTTTTCTTACAGAGCCCAGTTGCTTTAAAAGTTTTTTCATGAATGAATGTAATACATCGCGCTTCTCAGTGATCTCACGTATTATGCTGTAGCAATACGACTATTGTTGACCATTTCCAACTATGAGTGAAAAATCTTCAAATCTTCAATTTTTGTAAGCCTCATTTCATTTTCCATTTTTCAATGGACAGCAAAAAATGTTACACAACCTATCAATACTAGTATTTTACTGGATAACCATCGAAGTACTAGCTATAAAACAACAATATAGTTTTGACAGTTCGAATACATAAAAATACCTAAAAACTTTACCAAAGCCATAATTGGTGAGATCCGTAATTACCTCGTTGTCAATCCAATATTAGCTTTTAACCTTTTATGTAGATTTTATTGAAAACGTTTCTGCATATTTAATAAAACATTTATTTGTATATGATAAAAATAATATATCAACACAAAATTATATTTATAAAGGATGTTACACGTGGAGTTTCCTACCTCAGACTTCGACCTGACAGGGTCGCTATGCAAGATGCCACTGCACAAATGGCAATGTTGCAATTCATCTCCAGCGGTCTTAAACGCGTTGCAGTCCCGAGTACAATCCACTGCGATCACTTGATAGAGGCTCAAGTAGGCGGTGAAAAGGATTTAGCCAGAGCCAAGGATTTAAACCAGGAAGTCTATAATTTCTTAAGCTCGGCTGGTAGTAAATACGGTGTAGGATTTTGGAAACCCGGATCAGGTTCGTCAGAATTATAATCGAATTCGAATCTGTAATATAATTATTCCATAAACTTTAGGTATCATTCATCAGATTATTTTGGAAAATTACGCTTTTCCTGGACTTTTGATGATCGGGACAGATTCGCACACTCCTAATGGTGGTGGTCTGGGTGGATTATGTATCGGTGTTGGTGGCGCTGATGCCGTAGATGTCATGGCGAATATTCCGTGGGAATTGAAATGTCCCAAAGTTATAGGAGTTAAACTAACAGGTAAAATGATATTTTTTCTTATCAAAATAAAAGAATAAGAATTCTAGGAAAATTAACTGGATGGACCTCCCCGAAGGATGTCATCTTAAAGGTAGCTGGAATTCTAACAGTCAAGGGAGGAACTGGTGCTATAGTCGAATATTTCGGACCGGGTGTAGACTCAATCTCTTGCACCGGTATGGGTACGATCTGTAATATGGGTGCCGAAATTGGAGCAACAACTTCCATTTTCCCATTCAATCATCGCATGGCCAATTATTTGAAGTCCACGGGACGCGATAACGTCGCTAAAGAAGCGGAAAAATATCAAAATTCCCTTCTATCCGCTGACTCTGGAGCTCAATACGATCAAGTTGTAGAAATTAATTTAGATACCTTGGAACCACATGTCAATGGCCCGTTCACACCCGATCTCGCACATCCTATAAGTAAATTAGGGGAAACCGCCAAGAAAAATAACTGGCCCATGGATATTAAAGTAGGCTTAATTGGATCTTGTACTAATAGTTCTTATGAGGACATGGGTCGTTGCGCCAATATCGCCAAAGAAGCTATGGACCATGGATTGAAATCTAAGATTCCCTTCAATGTAACACCTGGATCCGAACAAATCAGAGCAACCATTGAACGTGATGGTATTGCTAAAATCTTGAGAGATTTTGGTGGCACCGTAAGTAATTATTTTTTTTAAGTGTTAATACAGTGTATTGTGGATAAAATAAGTTATAGAAAAAAATAGGAGACAAGTATATCTGTTTCATGAATAATTAAGTACTGGCAATCTATTAGGTTGGGGCATATAAAATGTCGATTTTTTCTTTTCTACTAAAATAGTGAGTATCATTTTGTGGGTATTTGTAAGGAAAATTTGTAATGTAAATGAGTCAATCTGTAAACTGTATGAAATTAACATCGTTTCGTTCATGTATTTACTTACTCATCCTTTTTTGGATGTTTGGATGACAGAATAAGTAAGTAGATGAGGTCGGCGCGGCTCGTAACGTAAAGAATGTATAAGTCTACGGAATATTACCGAATTACAACTTTGCTTAGAATAGACATAAATCAGGTTAATTAAGAATTGCTGAAAAAGACAAGTCAATCAACGGGAAACGTACAGACGCGTTTCGTTCTTGTTGGAACTTTTCAATGCACGGCATTCCTCGAAGACGGACATTGCTTTTCATTTCTATACTTTCTGTATATATAGTTAACATTTGGAACTTACTGCAAGTGAGAATTAATGAATATTAAATCTCATTCTTACATGTAAATGTCGACTTATGTGATGCGTTCATAACTACAATCCGACAAACTAAGTTTGTACCAGTATGCAGAACACACCCTTTCGCGACAACGAACGTCCTGGTAATTAGGTTAATTAAGAATTGCTGAAAAAGACAAGTCAATCAACGGGAAACGTACAGACGCGTTTCGTTCTTGTTGTAGTTATGAACGCATCACATAAGTCGACATTTACATGTAAGAATGAGATTTAATATTCATTAATTCTCACTTGCAGTAAGTTCCAGACATAAATCACTTGAAATAGAATGTTTGGCAACAATGATGTTTTAAAGAATTTTATTACGACATTTTATTACGTATGCTTACACTTACATGCAGTCTAAGTACCGAACACATACTGAATGCTTTTTATTAGTTCTGAATCAGAACTAATAAACTGTCGTCGACACATAAATCGAGAAAACGACCGTTGTCAGACGAAGTGAATAAGTTTATTATGAAGACTCTTAAAACGGTAAGCGTTTTTTTAAATCCTCTGTCGTGCACACAATCACTGATTTCATACATTTTCCATTTTATTTATAGGTACATACAACGCTGCTATAATATGTACTATTCTTATTTTTCGTGTGTTCATGCATATTACTTTAATAGTAGAAAACCAAATGTATATTTAATTATTTCTGATAGAATAAATGTCTCTACTTCTATACTTATATCGGTAACAACCTCATGTTACGTCCCTATTCTATCGCATATTCTAATATATTACGAACTACACTCCCATACCGGCGCTCATGGCGCGCACGGAAATTGGTCTGCTCTATTGATGACTCATCGTCCACGAGCGTACTATTAAACATTTGTATTTTTCAAGTTTTTAATTTTATTTATATAATTATACTTATAGTAATAAAACGGGTATATATACGGCTACAAAATACATTTTTATTTATTAATTTTGTAGTTCAAGTTGAGTAAAGGAGTATTAATATTTACTCGCAATACATTCTCAAGGTTCTCTTCTGTCAAATTTGTTCTCTTTGAATGAAATACATCCTTGTAAATAGAAAACATCCTTTCTACGTCGCAACTGGTTATAATGGGTGATTCATTTGGAGGTACTTTTTTAGGTGAGGATTTAATGGCTGAGCGCGCATGCGTTGCGTCAGCGGACTGCGCATTATGGTTCAGTACTATTTGACATTACGTAATGGAAAGACTTAGCCCGGCACAGCGTCTACAAATAGTACAGCTTTATTACGAAAATGGGCGTTCTACAAGGAATGTGTATCGTGCGCTTAGAGCAACATATGGGCCACATAATCGGCCTACCGAACGCACAATTCGCTATACCATCAATAAGTTTGAAACTCAATTTACAATAATGGATAATACGCGACCACATAGACCTCATCCAGCACGTAGTGAAGGAAATATAGCGGCGGTAGCAGCGAGTGTACGCGAAGACCGGGAAGATTCAATTCGTCGCCGTTCTCAACAGCTTGGTTTGTCGTATGCAACAACTTGGCGTATTTTACGAAAGAATCTTGGTTTAAAAGCATACAAAATTCAACTAGTGCAAGAACTAAAGGCGACCGACCTTCCGAATCGTTTCCGTTTCAGCCGTTGGACTCTTGATAAACTTGCAGAAGATCCCCTGTTTTCGACAAAAATTTTGTTCTCCGATGAGGCCCATTTCTGGCTTAATGGGTACGTGAATAAGCAAAATGCCCGTATTTGGGGTGATGAGCAACCTGAAGATATTGAAATGCTACCATTACATCCAGACAAAACAACTGTTTGGTGCGGATTATGGGCCGGTGGAATAATTGGTCCATATTTCTTCAAAACAGAAGCCGGCCGGAATGTGACTGTGAATGGCGACCGTTATCGCGCCTTGATAAGGGACTATTTGCTGCCTGAACTTGACAGCCGTGGTCTACAAGACATGTACTTCCAACAAGATGGCGCCACTAGCCATACAGCTCGTGAAACTATGGCTTTACTGCGAGAACGATTCGGTGAACATTTAATTTCACGCTTCGGACCAGTAAATAATTGGCCGCCTAGATCTTGTGACATCACACCATTAGACTTTTTTCTGTGGGGCTACGTGAAGTCTAAAGTCTACATGGATAAACCGGCTACAATTGAGGCATTGGAGGCCAATATTACTCGGGTCATTGGACAAATACCACTCGAAATGCTAGAACGCGTCATTGAAAATTGGAACAGCAGAATAGACTACGTTAACCGCAGTCGCGGCCAACATTTGAGAGAAATAATCTTTAAAAAATAATTGTAAAGAATGGTTCTTTTGTATGATAATCAAGTTTCTTAAATAAATTGGCCTTTTTCATTTGTTCTTTGCTTTTGGAAAAAGTATCTCTAAATGAATCACCCATTAGGTGCATACTGGAAATATTCTCTTATTTCCGCGTATTTTGCAGTTAGATGTTATGGCATTGTTTCCATACACAACTGCCGCATTGTTATTAAATCTGGATTTCTATTAAACACTGCGTCTAACTTTTGCGGAAGGCCACAGCGAAGTCACTTGGAATACTTTTCAAATTATTAATAGCCACATCTAATGTCGCTACAACCATCATTTAATTTGACATTTCGATTTTCAAAATAAGTGATTAGTTTTGGCAAATTTCCAAAGTGTTCCTAAAGAAAGTACAACTTATTTTTTAAATGTGGAATTTGATAGTTCCTTGCACTCAGAAATACTCCGAGCATCGTCATTTAAACATGCAACGACATTTTGTAAACTATCGAAATTCTCTGCATAAAAACTAGTAGCTTCCAACCATGTCCCCCTTCTAGTTATTACTGGAGAGGGAAGCAATGACAAAGATGGCAATTTTTCCCTGTAAAGAGCTACTCTAAATGGTGCTATTCTCAAAACTTTTTTAAAAGTGGATACAAGTCTATCAACTTCTGGAAAGGTGTCTCTGATATATGCACAGATTCTGTGGAGAGCATGTGCTACACAAGTAATGTGCAGCATATTAGGATATGTTTCCTTTAATATAGTCTGCTTGTTTTTAACATATATGCAGCACTATCACTTACAAATAAAAGTACTTTTTCTTTATACCTGTCGTCCGAATAAAGTATTTTTTTGTTGAATTTTCTCGTTAATGGTTTTAGCAACTGTTTCCGCATCAACTGTATTTATAACTTTTGTTGCTAGTACATATTAGGAATAATTATATGGAATAGTTGAATGTAATACACCAGCTACAACATCTACCACACAGCGTCCTAATATATCGACAGTTTTGTCGCCACTTATCCAGAGGTACTAATTTGAAAGATGGGTTCTAATGCGTTCTATTGCTTTCGTGTAGCACTTAGAAACATAATATTTGCGTAAGGTGGATTCATCAGGAACATTTCGACCAGTATATTTTTGGAGAAATATTTTTAAAGTGGGATTGTTAAGTTTATTTAATGGAATATTAGCCGCCATAAAAGTTTCACAGAGTTCTTCGTTAAAATTGTCAGATTCCAAAGGTTCCAATTCCTGTGCATGTGTTTGCGATGCTAAGTGACGTACGTGCAATTTCATGGAACGATATTTTACAGATGTTGCAATAAATTTCGGAATCGCTGACAATGGACATACAATCAGTATGACCGTCAATCCAACTCGCCATTGTTTTACGATGCCGTTCTCGACGTTCTTCCATATCATATCTGAAAAAATAACTTAAACAATGCTCTAGATCTAAATAAATGAAAACTAAAAATGTATGCGTAAATTATTGAAACTGAACGAAATTCAATGCACACTTACGTCGAAATAATTGGGAGAAGTAGATTCAATAACAGGATCTATCACAAAAATTACGATGTAATTAACAGTTAAAACTATGAAAACAAGAAACTAACTCACAGCACTTTATTTATCTTGCGAAATTTAATCTAAATAGAGTAAATTATTAAAACTCAACACGCTTCTATCTACGCCCTTGAAAACAGAAATTTAACAGTAAATATCCAACAAAAAACGTCGCAATTCTCGATGAAAACAGATGTGCGCGCTAGCAGATCAATAGTGCATTCAATAACTGCGTGATGTACTTACAGATGTCGTAGACTATTTATATCGTCCGTCGTAATGACAACGTCATTTCAACCCGATGTGTCCAGTCTCTGTTCATGACCAAGCCGGAACTTATTCTGTTGCATGATAATGCAAAGTTCCACATATCGTAAACTTAACGATTAAACTATAAAATTTTTCAACATTCTCTATATTCACCAGACTTCTCACCAAATTATCATTTTGTAAGCATGTGGACGTCTTAAATGAAATGTGTTTTTCTAATGATGAAGTTAAGGGGCTGTTTGAAACTCTCACCAGCGTCAGAAATATGATATATATGCCCTCGTTAGTTATGCCGGCATAAGTGTGTTAATAGCAACTCGTTCTCTGAACACTAAATTTGACGTTTCATATACACCAACCTAATACCTAATTGTTGTTGTTATTAATATTAAAGCTAAACCTCGAATTAAAATAATCGGAATTCAATTTCCAATGAGTTTGATAAGAAAGGAATATTCTCATGATTACCTGAGAAGCGGCAAACCTGCAATTAGCAAAATTCTTCTTATATACTTAGTGTATGCCATTGTTTAAAATTATTTTTTATACAAATCGACATTCACTTGAAATTATTAAATCAAAAGTGCAATTTTGGCAATCAAGAAAGTCAAGATTGTTATTTATATATGTATTTAAATAAAATCCATAGGAACCCATTAAAAAAGTACATCTTCCCCAAAGGATTCGAAAAAAAAAATACGTTTTAAATTTTATTCATGCAAATATTAATAACTCGCTAGTTTTCTAGATTGCAAATCGATTTTTGTTTCTTCAGATGAGGCGAGATCGTAATTTGGTTTAAGATTTACTCCAATTTTCAAGTTATTTCTGGCATTGAAGTACAAGACTTCCATTGCTATCCAAGCACATTTAGTATATATGTAAAATTCCAGATAATCTAGTGTACACATTACCAAATCCTCGCTTAAAACATTCAGTTATAGCTGCAATTAACTATAAGCTATATTTTATAAGCGTAGTTCTCTTCAAACTCATGCTATAATGAACAAGATGCAATATAGATGAACTATTACATTCCAACGTAGAATATCTTCATGAGAGTCTGAAGGTTCTTAAGAGATTTCGTATAGGTCACTCTTCTTTTTTTTTATCATGTTTCGGAGATATAATTTACGTGCGTGTGTGTGTAATTTTCCGCAAATCGTTCGGAAATATTGATATTTTTGACAGATTTTTTGAAAGAAAAGCACGACATTTCCATTCATCGGTAGTTGCCAGGCGACGCAAAAGTAACTAACGGAATGACCATTTCCTTACAGTTACTTATGCACTTCATGCAAAATGAATGAAAACAGGTTTATTGGGAAACAAAATTGAGTTTATTAATCAACAAAAAAAAAAAAAAATTAATTAAATTTGAATTAATAAAATATTAACCCAATCATTATCAATATTTTAAAATTATTTGTTTCTTATACATATTTACATTAATGTGACATAAAATAATTTAACATTGGAAGAACTGAACTATTAGTGTTTTTTGTGTAATATTTTCCATTATCACAGTTTTGTTTTGTTTGAAAATACTCAATATATCTCAGTATACTCAATTGAGTATAGACATTAGAAACAGTAGGACTATTTTGTTGAATATCTTCTGATGAAAAAATTTTGTTTGCCACGTCCACCTTATTGTTAAGAGACTCATCGATATACCCCTCAGCGACGTTCCTCCATTTCCGGCCGCCTAACCTCTTTAAACTGGTCATATCTCCACCAGAGTCAATCAACATCGTCGCAGAAGATCGACTAAAGAAATGGTCGGTATATTCGGCCTGGTTTGAAAAATTCAAATAAGTAGCAACTATTTTAGGCATTTTCTAAACTGATGTATTCCTGCAATCTGTCTATAAACTTTTCCATTCTGGTATTTGGAGAAAATCTCATGCTAGTTTTCTGGTCTTAAAGCTTTACTTCCTGTAAAAATTTAAATACATGTCATTAACTACAAAATGATCTTGGTTTATTAATTTTAGAGTCAGGTATGCTAATTAAAAGTTTAGTTTGTCGTTAATTTCACCAACTCATCCATTCTACATGCTCCAGAAATACCAAAAATTACAGCAACCTACAAATATAAATACACAAAATAGTATATCGAAAAAAAAAGTTGTACAGCTAATTACCCTTATCATCAAATATTTTTGATCTGGAGCTACCTGAACAAATTTATAAATTTCCTCTTTTGTTAAAATTTGGGATTTTTTTTTGTCTATAACCTTCGCCTTTCCTTTTTAAAATATATTTAGATATATATCCACATCATGTTTAATTGCAAGGGTTGATTTCAACATTGAATAATTAGCCCACAAAGTCGAAGATTTCATCTTTGAACAAAGCTATAAATTTTCTGAAAAGGATTCGTTTTTTTCATCTATAAAGCGATTGTAGGCTTATTCATATTTTTCTTACGATTTTGTTGGCAGCAAATTAAATGACGCGATATTCACTGCCTCAACTCGTTCCGAGGGAGTACCAGGCGGGAAATATTCTTTATTAGACATCACAATGGTACACTTAATACTCGTATTTGCTTTGAATAATACTGAAGGACGCTGCCACAAAATTTTTAGGCATTAAATTTGACAATTCAACTTGATACATTTCCATAGTTATGGTTCAATTTCATGGCCGCATTCATTATTTGTGATTTTCTTTTCCAAAATTAAACGTGATTAATTTTTGTCGATTTACGGAAAAATAGTGTGTTTACTTCGGAGGAAAAGCCACATTTCCGGACTCAGTGTTGCTTTGCCTCGGGTTGTATCTCGGCGAGCAATCTTCACATCGTCCGGAAATGTTAGGCTTTTCCTCCTAAGTAAACAATATACTCTTTTTTAATAAGGTAACATAGTATCAATCCATTCGATGTTTTAACTTACGCCATTAATTTTCATCCATATGAACCAAATCCAACACTTCTGGCTCAAATGCATTACTAATAAAACAAAATTGCATTTAAAAGTAAACTGCTAAGATTATGTTTTATCCTAAATATTCTAAATTTTATATCATGTTTTATTCATTAGCTAAAATTAGCTATATGTATTTATTAAAATTAATTTTAATAAAGCGTCAAGAACAGCATGGTTATGAATGAAATTTTCCGTGATATCAATCATTCTTCGCATGACATGTAGGTTATGTATTTATTTAAAGAACCAAAATATTCAACAATAAATCGTGCCAGTCTGAATATAGAAATGTATATATTTACTATAAAAGCTTATTTAATATAGAAGAACCATAGCAAATTTAAAATGATCAAATCTCCTTCAAATAATATTTTAAGATGCACTAACAGAAGACCGGAATAAAATTCAGCCTGCATTTTGTAAAAATTAGTACAACTTATGATATTCATTCGTTAAGAAAAAGAACTGATAAATCTTACTCATGTTTCATGACAGTGTTTTAACATTATTTTATTTAGGCTTATATTTAGATGCTGTGGAAAATTTTGACAATTTTATCAGCTTTTATTAACTTTCAATAAATGCTTTTTCTATGTCTGAGTTTGATCTTGGGCAACTATATCTAATGCAAAACCTTTTGTAAATAAGCAATAGACTAAAATTTTTCTAGTGTATTTTGATAAAAAAAATAACTTGAAATTTTTTAATTAATTTATTTCGAAACAATAACAAACAATTCAATATATATCTTTCAAGAAGAGGAAATACAAAAACTGAATTTATACCTAGAATTTTATGTAGCAATAATTATGAATTTGATTTAAAAGTTACAGAAAGAAATAACACTAAACTAATTGTTTTAACAGGACAAACACTTCAGTCAGATTCTAAATCTGAATTTGAATTAGATGTTTCATTAGGATTTATAATAATTGGCTGAACATCTACGTCTGCCAAGTGTCTCTCTATTTGTATGTCGAACACAATTTTCCCAGTTATTTGCAGTGCAATGCTCTAACGCTTTCATTCCACATGTTCAATACTTTGTCATCTCCATAGCCATCCATACCAATGTTTTTATCATAATAGCCCTTCGCTGCAGCCCAAATTAGTTCAATGGCATTAAATTCACAATGGTATAGAGGTAATCTTAATACTTCATATCCATTATCTCTTAAAATTTCATCAATTAGTACCGTTTGTTAGGTTTGTTTCTCCTAACTAAATCTAACAATTCATATTTTGTCAATGAGAAACCTGAGAAACTTATATTATTGCTGGATAACCAGTCTATTATTTCCTGTTTACTCGATGCAGTATTAGGAATTTTATTTAATACTACACTATGACATGGTGCACTGTTCATTATTACAAGCGAATTGTTTGGTAAATGTGGCATAAATTGTGTTCTAGTCCATTCCTCAAACTTGTGACTGTTCATTTCAGCATGACAATCCTTTGCCTTGGTTTCCGATGCAAATATTAAAAACTTGCACCTTCAATAAAACCTTATTCACTTCCAGCATGCAAAATAATAAATCTTTTACCATCATAACCTTCTGGTTTTCAAACACTTTTCGTAGATGCATCTTGCCAAGATTTTCCCCTATTACCTTTTGAATATATTCCATGTTTCATCTAGGAATATCACTGGTTTTGGAGAATTTGACCTTAAATTATCCACATGCTTCCGCAAAAAAAATCTTCAGTAAAGGGCTATATCATGCTTTTCCACTGATGCTTGTATGTTCTCTTCCTTTTTGAATTTAAAACCGATATCTTTTAACAAAATGGATGAGGAAGATTTGCCAATATCGATTATGGCTTTGGTATTTAATTCCTGTTTTAACGTCAACAGAGGAACATGTTTCTCTGAAACAATTTCTAAATATATTAAAATTGTGAATCATTAATAAAACAATAACATACTCTATGTATACATGCTATAAATAGTGTTTTGTACTTCCATTTATGAAGTTTCTTGCAAATCTGCAGTTTTGGGTTTGGCATGTGGTTTTTTTCTTACCAGGTGAAGAAAGTATTGGGTTTTGTCCCTTACGTTCTCTAATATTTCGGACAGTTTGTTTGGTGATCTGAAGAACAGCTGCAGCTCTCTGCAAAATTCAAACCTTTATTATGATTTCAAAATACATTAATATAATAAATACTTCAAAAGCTGCATTTATATTTATCAGAGGTGCTTCATTTAGTTTCTCTCTTTCAAAAAAGTACAAGGCATTCAACACAAGTTGCTGGTATTGTGAATTCAGGGGTTTTCCAGGCACATCTGTAATATAAGTCCTTTTACGATAACAGACGAGGCACGTCATCAACATACGTCATGTTTGCGTCACGCACTCTTGCCAAATCTTTTGTTTACATCTATCACAGAGGTTATGTATTAAAAATAAGTTGACATGTAATCCGCGTTGACAGTTACGTAGGTCTTGTTCATACTTAGGAAATAACGATAATTTACATACTTTTAAAACAATTAGATAAACCTAACGCCTCTCATTCTAACTATAGTTTTATGTACGTGGTAAATTATAACTGACAATTAGCATAATTGAGACATGTTATTAACAGCAATTAAGCTATCGAAATAAAATAGAAATACGTTTATTTCAATAAATATTATTATCAGTATACACAATAAATTGACATTATAATAAAGAAAAGCAAATTTAATATAACATGATATAAATGACAAACATAATTTTTATTCAAAATCGCTGTCATCGGTTGAGCTTTCTTCTGCGCCTATATTAATAACTAAAGGCCTTACATCTTCTCGTTCAAAGCCAATTTCTCTATCCCACCATTTTTTAATTTCTGTTTCGGTGTGTTTGATGCTGTTTGCCCAACATGTTGGGGTTACTTCACTGAGCGCTTCCTTCCATAATTTTATGCAGCCTTTTTCTGTTCTGCCGTATTTGCCAATATGGTTATTATAATAGCGTTTGCTAATACCCCATATCAGTTCAATAGGATTAAAAATGCAATGATATGGAGGTAGACGGAGCACAACGTGACCATATTTATTAGCCAACTCATCAGCCTCATAAATGGGTGGTGGTTTAAAACTATAAATAATAATAGCCAGTAATTATTAAAAAAAAGAATAATTATACTAACCGCTCAACTAAATCTAGCAACTGTAGCTTTAACGCTGATGCATCATAATCAATAGAGTTTGCATTTAACCAGTTCGTAATTTCTAATTTTGTTGTGGAAGATGTTGGAGGCTTATTCTTAATTGTACTGTGATAACTTGCATTATCCATTACAATCACAGAAGGATTTTCTAAATTACGTAGTAGTTGATTTTCTAACCAAAACAGAAAATTGTCACGGTTCATATCACCATGATAATCAGAGTTTTTGTTATTGGATGTAAATATTAATTCAGCACCAGGAATAAAGCCATCTTCGTTTCCAGCATGTAATATTATATACCTATTAGAACAGAACATAATAAAATTTATGCAACAAAGAAAAAGAAAAACGATTACCTTTTGCCACCTATTTGTTTCGCTTTCACAGTTTTGACATGTTCATCTTGCCAGGTTCTTGAAGTACTTCCATCTTGAAAGATCCAGGTTTCATCAAGAAATATAAACTGATATATATGTTCTTGTTTTATGTGTATATACTGCTGTAGAAAAGAGATCCGCTTTAAAGCAATATGAGGCAGTTCCATCAACGCTCGTTTAGGATCATCTTTCGTGAAGTGAAAACCAATGTTTCGTAGCACTTTCCATAGGGAAGTAGTACAACCATTAAAAATATCGCTTCTTTTAAGTACGTTGTTTAAAGTACATAAGGTGATATGTTCTTCTAAAATGTGTTTAAGGGAAACTTAATGTTACAGTTCGAAATAAGATAATAAATACTTACTGTCTCTATACATGTTATAAACTTTGTTTCTAATGGCACACTGATTAAAATCATCAATGTTCACTACTGGTTTCTTTTTTACCCTTTTCTTCTTTGGACTAGATGGAATAATCCCTTGTTTAGTCATTGAAGAAATCTTATTAACCGTAGAAATGTGGATATTTAAAGCATCGGCTACTCTCTATAAAATACGCAAGGTTTAATACTCTAAAAATATATTAATTATTAGAATTACCTCTCTTACTGCTTTCAACGGCAATAGCGTGGCATTGTTATCGCGTTCTTTCTCGAAATACGAGATTAAAGACGCAATGAGCGCTTTTGATTGCCTTCTTAGTGGCTTAGGCATGTTTTATTGGTTATTAAAGGAACCGTTGTTTTAATACAATACGAATAATACGACGAAACTGGATAAAAGGGACACGAAAACTAAAGAACAAACTGCGAACTAATGAAATGCAAATAATACCACAAAACTGAATAAAAGGGACATGAAAAATACAGAACAACAAATGGCGCACAAGTGACAAATACGAATGACAGTAGCGAAAATAGAAGTTGGCAACGTTACGCAGGATAGGAACGTTTGCAAAGAAGAAATCTCTAGATATACGATAGTGAAAGACAGTTCTTTTTGGGTTTAGTATTGTATAGGTAGGTAATTCTGAAGTTTCCGGTTATGACGTGCCTCGTCTGTTATCGTAAAAGGACTTTTAAATATAAATTCTTAACCTATAACCAATAAATAACTTAGTGATAAGAATACTTACTGAAAATGTATTAAAACAGTTCTTTGTGTTCTGAAAAGAACAATTATTTGATAAAATTAATTAGAAAAGCAATAAAACGAAAATAAACGAAAGTATGGTGGATGAAATACTATCATTGTATGGCGAAACAATATTGTAGTGGTATTTACAATAAAAGAATTTTTGAAACTAGAAGTTTAATTACTTATTTCTTAGCGTTAGTAAATTTTAATTTACGACATACTTCAAAATGTTCTCAGTAAATCACATACTACTAGATTGACTTTTCAAATGAACACTTGTTATTTATTCATGACAGGAAGATTATAACCTAGCAATTAACCTCTGCCGTCTGTCATTTTTTTTTAGACGTAACTGTCATTTAAAAAGTTCATATTGGTAAAGTTACGACATTCTTTTTGATGTCACTAGAGGCAGGTTTTTCTTTTGAACGCACGATATTTATAATAGCATCGTAGGTACATGTCGTAGGTACTATTGCGACATTTAAAATCCGGACGATTAGATATTCATTTTCACTATAATTAAGCATTGTGATTCGGTTTTTGTATAACTGAGTTGTTGTGCAGATGGCAGCATACTGACATTTATCTGTAACCTCTCACGCAAAATTATATTACGTATTTTGTTATAAAATTATGTTACTGAGTGAATAAATGAAAGACAAGAATTTATTAATCGGAAAACTACAATTATTTAGTTTTAATTTTTAATACTTTATTTCAGCACCATTTCTGTCGTAACACCTCTTGTAAACGTCTAGGAATAGATGTTATGACATGATGTATAAATTCTGGTGACAGATCATTCCAAATATCCTCGATCTTGTTAGATAATTCTTAAGACATTTGGTGGCCTAAAATTATTCCTGGTTATCTTAACACGTTGTCGATGGGGTTCATATCTCTAGAACACCACGGCAAACACTATATTATTTTCTCTAAACCACTGAGAAACTACTCTTGCAGTGTGGACTGGACAGTTGTCGTGTTGAAAGATGAAATTTCAGGATACTTATATAATTTCTGCCGAAGGTAGAAAAACATTTTCTAATACTCTAATATAATTGTTACTATTAAATCTTTCCCCTATAATCCAACAAACACCTGGCCCATGTGCGCAAATCCAGACACAGACGTTTACTGAGAATCTTCCGCTCGTTTACTATTGTTTCGAATAGATCGTTTCTTATAAAATTAATAAGATTTTCATCCTGTTCGGGAGTTGACACACGGATACCACCGGAGCTTCGTTTTCTATTCATAACCGACGCTGCCTTTTAATTTTGATATCTGAAATTAGTCTCTTCCCCACGCAAAATCTATTCGCTAATCTTCTAACTGACAATCCTTCTTCTAGTAATGGAATTATTTGAGTTTTAGTTTGAATATTCAAATGTGGCATATTAACCTAATATTTTGACAAACCTGAATATGACACTGACCCATCTCTAAGCAGAAGCAAGCCTATTTACTCTTAAAAAGCCATATTCAAACCAAACAAATTAAGTGTCCGGTGTTTAAATGCCGCAGTAGTACATTAAATAAAAATATGCTACCTAATTTCAAACACACGGCATGTTCAATTACTAATTTTAACTAGATTTAATGAAAAAATTGAAATTAAATTATACACTCATAACACGGAATGTAACGTATTATGCAACATGTTTTTCCGAAAGTATATTATCAAATAATGTTTCGCTATTATTAATACTTAAATCGTGAGGGGAAAAACGAAATTTCCCTGACTTTCATTATCATTCGAATGTTTGTAATGGTTTCTAACAATCCTAAATTACTCGCAAGTGAAATGTACTCTTACATTCATTTTTTAAAGGTTTTGGCCAACGCTTGTGGACCATGCATTGGTCAATGGGATCGAAAAGATGTAAAAAAAGGAGAAAAGAACACAATCGTAACATCTTACAACAGGAATTTCACGGGCCGTAATGATGCCAATCCCGCAACGCATGCGTTTGTAACTTCACCAGAACTTGTCACTGTACTTAGTATAGTCGGAACCCTAGACTTCGATCCTACCAAAGATGAACTAACAGGTTAGAAAAGTTTTCAATCTCTGTGGCAAAACATGTGTGATGTTTTCATTTATGTCCTCTTAGCTCAATATATTGAACGAATACGCTTGCTTTTCAATTAGTACTAAAATTATTTTATTATATTAACCCTACTTCCAGTCCACCTAATTTTGTAGTACCGTCTCTGACCAGTTCTTAAGATTTTCTGGTGATAATTTTAATGTTCCAAATTAATGATTCTAATTTATTCCAAACAGATAAGAGCGGAAAGAAGTTCAAACTATCATCTCCATTTGCTGACGAATTACCAACCAAAGGATTTGATCCCGGCCAGGATACATACAAAGAACCACCAGCGGACGGAACTGCAGTACCAGTTGATGTCAGTCCTAAATCTCAACGTCTTCAACTTCTAGAACCTTTCGATAAATGGGACGGACAAGATTTGAAGGAAATGACTGTCTTGATCAAAGTAAAGGGCAAATGCACGACCGATCATATTTCAGCAGCCGGACCTTGGCTCAAATATCGTGGACATTTGGATAACATTTCGAATAATATGTTTATTGGGTAAGATTAGTTTAATATCTTGCAATAATATTTGTTTGTTGAATAGAAGTTATAACATAAATTGCTTATATCGCAACTACGCCTAAAAGATGACAGAAATACTGAGACTAAGACCAATGACATACTTATACGCTTGTTGCTGCGTCAATTTTTAGAAAAATATGAAAATACAGAAATTATTCCGTAAAAATTACTATTGTTTTTCGAACTGATCGCCTTTAGGACCTATACACTTTAGTATGTGGTCAAAGAACATATTTTCCACTCAAAAATGGTATGTCGGAAACTTGCTGTGTAAGCGCATTAATTCCCTCTTCAGGCGTTGAAAAACTTTAACAAGGGGGAACAAATAAATCGCAAGGCGATATATCAAAACTATCCTCGCAATGAGACATTAATTCCACCTTTTTCACCTTCAAATGATCGATTGTAATCATTTGCATTAGAGCTCGATGATTAGGCCACATAATTAAATTATTTTATAAACCAGCCTCAAATCCACCCATAAAGTGATAACTCTAACTTAAATTAAATTAAATAGTATTGTACTAAAACTTGGCAGTACTACGACTTCGGGATAAAGAAAAATTATCCAGGACACCTACTCGAATCATAAGAATATCACGGGGTCAAATGCGATAAAGCATTATAAAACTCATAACACACGATTTTCAAAGAAGTAGGCTAAAGTTGACTACCGAAATGGAGAACAAATGATTAGTCAGAATAAGTAGCACAGATCCATTTTTAATTTCATTTGAAATAAGGGTAAAAATGCGGCGAGAACACAATATTCACATCTCAGACAGAACGGCAAGGAGACACGTAAGAAAATAACCTGCGGGTGTGCATTAGTATAAAACTGCCGAACCTGAATAAAGCTCAAAAAAGCAATGAAAGAAATTAATCCAAAATATACAAAGAAAACTGAAACATGACGCTTTAGTAATGACTAGAGACCGGACACATCTGGCTGAAATGGACATCATTACGACGGACGATATAAATACATAGTCTACAACATCTGTAAGTACATCACCCAGTTGTTGAATAGCACTATTCATTCGGTTAATTGCACATCTATTTTTTGTGTGCGGTTAACCGAATGAATAGTACTATTCACACTTACAGATTACTTACATATTATTTATATCGTCCGTCGTAATGACGTCATTTCAGCCCGATGTGTCCGGTCTTTAGTAATGACGTAGATATGTTTTTCTTCGTTTTGAAATTGGCCAAATAGTAAAGATCAATGGCATAATAGATAAATAGAAATATAATCAGATGCTAGCTAACAAAAAGCCAATGATTACATTGACAATAATGTATTTCAGCGCGATAACAACTCAAAACATTATTCCAGTGTAGTCAAGACATGGCTGGAATCTAACAAGCTTGGAGTATTAGAATGGTCACTCCAAAGTTCGGATTTAAATCTCATAGAGAACCTATGGAATGGGCTTGCAGCACGAAATCCCGCTAATAGGAATAACCTATGACAAATTATCATGGAAGAGTGGAGAAATTGAAATTATTAGGTTTCGCGTATATTTTGCAAAAGCCTGATTTTAAAAAAGGAGATGAAATGATACCAAAGAATTTTGCGTACATTAATACGTTAAGTACGTATTACGTATTTGTTACAAATGAAACACATGCATTACACACATCTGTATCTGTACACATGGACATACATCTCATATTTTCCAACGCTTACTTCAGCTAAAGACACGTGTTTCCGTCTCAATAGACTTCGTCAGTTTGGCTATTGAAGTAATGTTTGATGGATCGCCTCACAGGTAAGTAGCAATTTTTGTCCTATCAGGTGGCACCAGATAATCTAGTGACATCCATGTGTACAGATACAGATGTGTGTAATGCATGTCTGTTTTATTTGTAACAAATGCGGAATACGTACTTAACGTATTGATGTACTCAAATTTCTTTGGTATATTTGCTGCCATCTGGCATCGTGTTAGTGAACTTACACTTATACACGTATTTTTTACCTTCTATCAAAATCTGTGAAAATCGCGTAGTCTCTTTTATCCATTAGATGTCACTAGATTTATCTAGTGTCACATAATAGGACAAAATTTGCTACTTACCTACTTACGATCCATCAAACTTTACTTCATTAGCCAAACTGACAAAGTCTATGGAGCCAGAAACACGTGTCTTTGGTTGAAGTAAACTTTGGAAAATACGAGATGGATGACTATGTGTGTGTAATGCATGTCTGCTTCATTTGTAGATAAAATGATATTAAAACTTACCAGTTTCAAGAACTTTACAATGGCGTCATCACAGGTGACTTATAATTATATGTCCAGCTACCAAAGAAAATACTTTTGATGATAGCGGATTTAATCTAAGTGAAATATATTTTGAAATACTTTATATTATAAAGTATATTAGTGAATATATTTTAATGATAGGATTTGTTAATTGTACTGTTACTGAAATGAAAATTTATGTGGCCAGTACCATATATATTTACCGTATATCACTTTGTTAATTGTACTGTTACTGAAATGAAAATTTAAGTGGCCAGTACCATATACAGTGTGGCCGCCATCGATAGCGCGATGCATGTATTAGTAACTACTGGTCGACTATAATGGGCGTGCCAACTTGAATTGCCACACCGACAGCGGGCGTATTATAAGTTATACGTATAAATGTATTCGTAGGCAAATCAAGTGAAAAGCAGTGTAGGAGGTATTGTGTTCCCGATAGAAGTAAATATTTGCAGTTGTTTGAAGCATCAGATAATCACTGATAACATCTCAGTGAAGTAACTCATCACGGCTTCATAAACAACATAAAAGAGCAAACATAAATAATCAGAACTCCTAGACTTTAAAATAAAAAACTTCTTCTTAACGAAAATAATATTTAGTATTATAGTAGTATTATACTCTAAAAACTGAACTATTGTAATAAAATACTGAAAAATAAAATATTTACTTCTTAAAACAGAATTGTAATTCAACATTGCAATAAACCTGCAATTAGCTAAAAGAAAATGTTATTCTTAAGCGATAATTAAATTCGAAATAAATTTAAAAAAGGTATATAACCCCTTACCACAATTATTAGTCGTATCCTAAATACGTATTTCGACAACTAAGTTGTCATCATCAGTAGGTAAAAACTACTAATTAAAGTCAACCCTGTAAAGACTCATAGAGTCTTTACAGGGTTGCAGTGTATAGTAGTTGTGCGGAAGCGTTTATCTTACTTTACTTTATTGTGCCCCGTGTGACTTTAATTAGTAGTTTTTACCTACTGATGATGACAACTTAGTTGTCGAAATACGTATTTAGGATACGACTAATAATTGTGGTAAGGGGTTATATACCTTTTTTAAATTATTATTTAACCACAGTCTCCATTGAAAGAATTTTCGAAATAAATTAATTAGTTAAGTGTTCAAATAAACCTCCCTCTTGGCACGAACAGTAACCCAACCGATTATAAAAAATTTTAAATGACCGTTACCCACCTACCAACAACGCGGTTTATTAAATAGTGTGAGCGAGTAGTTCCTCCGACGATATAAAAATTGCAACTAACACCCATATGCTGGAGCGACGGCTAATGCGATTGCGCAACTACACCGTATAAATGTGGATTTTTTGGACAAATGCGAGTGCATCATAGGGATATGCGAAATACTAGATCTGTTGTAATCCAGTGGAACATTGCGTCTACTTCTTTACCGTTCTAACACACGGACACCTCTGTGTGTTTTGCTTACACTACAGGTATCGCTATAGTGCAGACGCACGCGTCCACATGGTATATTTACCGTATATCACTGCATGATTGCTATAGATATAATTTTTTACTTCCATGGATTCATACCAGTTCTTCTATTGCATGTAATGTAAACTTGAATGTAACGTCTAAGACGTTACATTCAAGTCGTTTATATCTCTGTAACAGTCCGTGTAATTTATTGAATATAACAATTTTATTTTTATCATTATTCACTTTTTGACGACTGTGAAGAGTTGCCCCTCCCCCCTTACTCCCCCTCAAGGAATTACATCCACACTTTCAATTACATTATTTGGAAAATTAAAATTAGTCCAGTCATTACTAATTAAATATAAATATACAAATACATAGGTATTGATTTTCATCTTTTTTCAGCGCGGTAAATTCAGAAAATGGCGAAATGAACAAAATAAAAAATCAACTAACGGGCGAATGGGGCGCAGTCCCCGATGTGGCCCGCCACTATAAAGCCAACGGCGTGAAATGGGTAGCAGTTGGTGATGAAAACTATGGTGAAGGTAGCTCTAGGGAACACGCTGCGTTGGAGCCACGGCATCTCGGCGGTCGCGCCATAATAGTCAAATCCTTCGCACGTATCCACGAAACTAACCTGAAAAAACAAGGAGTACTCCCTCTTACATTCGCCAACCCCAGTGATTACGATAAAATTCAACCAACAAGTAAAATCAGTCTGCTCGGCTTAGCAAATTTAACACCCGGCAAACCAGTACAGGCCGAAATTAAACAAGCTGACGGAAAAGTAGACAAAATTACATTGAATCACTCGATGAATGAACAACAAATAGAGTGGTTTAAGGCGGGTAGTGCACTCAATCGTATGAAAGAATTAGCGGCGTAAGTGTTACACAATTTTGTCAATTAAAATATTAGAGTCATGAATAAAATGTAAGTTTCGCGTATAGCATAAAAGTGTAAGATCGTAAATGAACTCACGAATAATTTAAACTTTTTTTCGACATTTTGAACGACATTGAAACAACAATTGCAGCCCAATATAGGAAATTATTTACATCAAGGAATATACATCATCCGGTTTATTTATTCTTGTACATTTTGTTTTTTTTTTGCCGAGTGTATGCAATTTGTATAAACCTATTTTGCGTTTTAGAATCTATTACATATTTTAAAAAAATTGTACAAAGACAATAGAATTTATTTGTAATTAACTATTTTTTTTTCAACATTCACCTTTCTTTTCAATCCCGCTTCCTTATGCGTCCTTTGAATCTTAATTTATATTTTGGCGCTCAACATGCTAGAAATCTCATTCCATTTATTTTATATACTATAACAGTTCACATTTACTCCCTTATAGTATGTAAAGTCGTCTATGTTTTAATCCCATGATTAAACATGAAGCTCGAAGAAAAATTTTATATTTTATAAAAACAGTAACAATAACGGAGTTCTTATTAATTTATTTGTAGGTTAGAAGATAGAAATACAGACTTAAAAAGGGTGCTACTCATGTTTTAAGATAGGAATAACTGATTTTAATATCCCAAATTTAAATCAATTAGATCCACAAATTGTATTACAATTTATAGAATAATTTTAATAAAAGCATCTACAATACGTTACCATTATGTAATACTTTAATGAGTATGGTTTGAAATCTGACTTGATTTACGTAATAACTCAATTTCTTTTCTAAAACGATAATCATTAGAGAAAAATATATTTTCTAAATTTAACAAATACTCTTGTTATTTATTGATCGTTCAACGTAAATAACAATCAGAGGCGGCTCGTGACAATGTTGAGTTATAGGACCGATCTCTCCTGCATTAATAAAAATGCTTTGATCAGCTCAGTTCTTTAAGTAACTTATTAACAATTAAATTACAATTAAATACAATTAATAGTAACAATTAAAAAAACACCCACATGAATTATTTGAACAGCTGAATCGAAAAGTCATTTGAAGATAAAAATGCATTAAGATTTTATCCTACTTAAATGGAAGACATTTTTTTAAATAGGACATATTTAGTCATTAAATAGTATGTATACAAAAAGATACTTAAATGTTAATTAAAAACTTACAATTGTAAAGTTTTCTGCACGATAATTCAAATCCATCCTTCGTTCTTTTTTATTGGAAAATAGGTCAATAACTTGTTTATTGAAGTTGTCAATATTTTCAAAAAAACCAGAGTAAAATCCGCGAGCGAGCTCGTCAACCCTGAATGCAGGTTAGCTCTAACTCAGTCAGGAAAAAGTTGACTCCAATACTTCATATAATTGTCGGTTCTTTAGCCACTCCCTCTCTACCTACCAGCCCCGCGCAACCGCCCACAAACTGATTGAATTCCGGCCATTTTATACTTTACAAAACCCATTTTATGGGTTTTCTAAAGTTTCTGACACGGGCGTTCAAAACCAGGCGTATATAATGTTTAATTAACTATAATTCTAATTACGTGTCAGCAGCGTTTATTAATTAACTAATTAATCGTTATTTTTAAGGAAAGTCTCTCATATTATGTGTGGGACCGTGGTTCGGTGTTTTTTAAGAGTAACAGTCGCTGTTTATAGGCTACTACAAGTTATCGTGAAATTTCAAAAAGATTCTGGACGTTAAGAAACTTGACAAATTGGTGGCGAGTTTTAACTTCCATACTATTTAACGTGTACACTAATGTCAACGCCAGTAAATCAAAAGTTTTATTTTAAAACGGTTGTAATTGAGCCATTTGTAATTCATATTACAAAAAATAACAAAATTCGAATAGATTGTCCAAAAACCAATTTTATACAATTCTTTCTCAAAATCATGGCCAAAGAAGGTTGCTCGTTCAATTAAAAAAACAATTTTGAGGGTAAGAAGATGGGAGATTGGGAACTTGCAGAAATATTGAGGCATATTCGTTAAGTTTCAAGGATATCCTGGTGGAAAATAAACACTAAAAATTAAAAATTAAACTTACTTTGTCAACGAACCAAGTTATTCTTCAAATTACCTTCGTACATGTTCTTTGTGGATAGACGACACTTTTTGGATATGATTATGAAATTAAACTCAACTAACCATAAATGTGCAATACATAATGTGATGACTCATTCTACCGTACGTCACGTATCATACCTCCAGCGCCTTCTCGATAGGAAAGAACGCGAATAGAAAACTCGAGAGAGATTCAACAGCGATATATAAGCCGTTGAGGAAGGGATTTGGGGCATTCCATACCGAATAATCGCCTAGTGAACTTACATAAATATAAATACATAAATGTGCTTATTGTTAGTACATAATTAGTTTTTAAATTGTTATTCGTTTTTATTATTAATGTAGTGTGTGTCTAAGTTCCCGTTAGTTTTATTTAAGAACCCGAAAAGACAAATATTTTACAGTGATGTCAGATGTGGAAGGTGAAGTTAATTAATAAATAACGGACTAAGTAGACAATTAAGTGTTAATTAAATATTTGTTTAAATAAATATGCACTGCGAAAAGACGTTTATTTTAAATATCGTGATGGCAGACAAAGTGAAACCCACTAAATTAAAAGTGACTGATTTAAAACAAGAGGAGAGAGACGAGGATGCAACCGGCAAAAAAGCAATCCTCCAGCAACGACTTCGAGATGCGTTAGCCAAAGAAGGCGAGGATCCAGATAATTATGTCTTTCAAGTTCCAGGCGGAGATGCTAACGCGAATTCGCTGTTGATGAAAATGGAACAACGGCTAATAGAGAACGCGCAAATTCAAATGGAGCAAAAGAATCTGGATAGTGCAAAAAATATGGAACAACAATTAATAGAGAATGCGCAAATTCAAATACAACAAGTGGAGCAGAAGAATCTGGACAGTGTGAAAAGTTTGGAACAACGACTAATAGACAATTCGCAAACCTTGAAACAGCGTCTAATAGATTCACAAACTCAAATGCAACAAATGGAACAAAAAAAACTAGAAAATTCTAGAAGCTTCGAAAAAAGTCTGGAACAAGTGGGGAAAGTTCTAGAACAGCGACTAACGGAAAAATCAGAAGCGTTAAAGGAAGAGGTTTTCATAGCTGTAGAGGAGAAAATTGGAGGACATTCTAGACTTTTAGGCAATAATGACTAAGATGAAATTACCTGTTACCATGAGTCATTCTGATCCCAAGCAGGTCAACGAAGAAGCTATACCGCGACCCATCGAAATTGAAGAAGAACCTATGGCTATCTCGCAGACCAGAATCAAGCCACCAACCTTTGATGGAAAGACGTCATGGGCGACTTACCTGACGGAATTCGAAGCAAACGCATGGTCTTCTGTCGAGAAGGCTACTACTTTAATCATAGCATTGAGGGGTGATGATATTTTGCCTACTGAGGAACGTAAAGATTATTCTCAACTCATTAAACGCTTGGAGATGAGATATGGCCATAAATAGTGTCTTTCTGGGCTCTTTTAATTAAAACTAACGATAATTAAAGCACACTATATTAATAATAAAACAAAATACACTGTATAGCACTTTAACTAACAGTATTTATTTATATCACAATACTCGTTATCGGTTGCTGATCGTCTGATTTTCTCCCTGCATTCAGAGTTCTTATATAGGTATAGCAAGCGCCAATTAAGTTGGCGCGAGGAGGGGGTGCGCAGAAGCCGTTTTTAAAAACGTCCACCCCCACTACTCAAGTAATTGTCAGAATACGTTTGTCATTGACGTTTGACGGAACATAATGTCTTTGCTAGGGGATCATAAATTGATACATGCTCAGAGGTTAGAATTATTCTGACATTTGATGTAAAACCAAATACAAATCTCCCCACTACTTTTAATCCTGCGCGAACTTATCCCTCCTCGCGCCAACTTAATTGGCGTTTGCTATACATATATAGTTCATTCGAGAGCAGTGTTGCCAGCCCTACCGATTTCGGTTGATTTCTACCGGTCTACCGATTTTCAACAATTCTACCGAAAAAATCAACTACCAAGCTATTCATCTAAATTGTATAAATATTAAATAATATATAAATGTGTTGTTTTTATTGCGAATCGACAATGTGTATTAATATATCAGAATAAAAATTTGCCAGTATGCAGTACTCGCTGCAACTAAAAACAATATTTTACAAAAATTTAAATTTTTGGATCCAAACAGTAAAAGTGCCATTCATTACTGATGTAGTCGTTAGGGTTCCAAATTTACTTAAAGATCTTAATGATTTACAATATTTGGATACAGAATGGCGTCTTTTGCGGAATACTGATATTATTCAGTCGTATTTGAGTGATACTGGAGAATTTGGGCAACAGATCAAGGAAGCAACCTATGGTGAGGGTACTACGATGTTTAGTATATTAATGGATTTTGTTCAAAATTTACTTGCCTTCCACACTCATCCGCAAATGTGATAAGAGTCTTTTCAAGTATTAACTTAATGAAAACTAAACAGCGGAACAGATTAGCGACTACAATAATATGTGGATTATTGCATACCAAGCAATTTATTGATAATAAAAGTTGTTAGGATTTCTCAATTGAGGAAAAGTCGCTTTTAAAAATGAATAATCATAATTTATATCCCACTGAGTAGCATATAAATTATGTTTATTTATATTTTAGAAAACATTCTATTTAGTTAGGGTAATAGTTTTATTTGTATTTGTTTACTTTGAATCAAATTAATTTTGATTTTATCCCTTGTAATTTTGTTTTCTTGTCACCTCTGAAATATTGTATGTACTACAGTTCTGCTCGACTTATATGTATTTAAGTAAGGAAAGAGAACTGAAAATAAAATCTGAATTTTTATCGCAAATTCGTTGTTTGGAAAGGTATAATAAAAATTAACAAATATATACTTATATATGTTTATAAATAATTGTTTATTATTAATTAATAAAGCTTATATAGATACATCTACCTCTATATTATATATTATAAAAATTTTAAATCTACCGATTTTTACGGAATCTACCGGAATTTGTCGACAAATCTACTGATGTAACGTTAACACTGGCTGGCAAAACTGTTCAAGAACCTTCCAGTAGCTCTTTTCTAGGAGGTGCGGGAGACTTGACGTATTCGGCGCGTGATACCGCTCGCCTGATATATTGTCGGATGACTCACATAACTAGAGAACGAACATTCTTACCACATGACTAAGTTCTCCGAATACAATAGCCGTTGTCCATTGTTAACGCTGCGAAAAATCAGGTGGCCGAGAAAGTCAAACACAAATACTTCATTGTATTACGCCGGGATGTACTTAGCGAAGTTTATAAACATTTCCAGTTGCCGATTGCGTTTAATGGAATATATCCTCCGAATACAATAGCTGTGTTGTCCATTGTATTCGCAACGGACCAGATGGCCGGATAAGACTAACAAATACTTCATTGAATTACGCCGAGTCATGTGATAAGAATGTCCGTTCTCTACACATAACAGTATAATAGAATACTGTTTAAATTTACTTTCTTTTTAAAACCCATGCATAGGCTAGTCATAAATTGGATGAATTTAATGCATATCTTGTTTGTGTTCGATTTCAACAAACAGGCCTTCTTTTACAGATTTGTTAGAAAATAAATTGTAAGAGAATAACAGTTCTTAAGTTTTTTTCTTCATTTATCCTAATTTAATAATTTTATTCTACATATATAATGTCTATAACCAACAAACAAATGATTGCTTTTGTATTATTTCCAATTATTACTCTAAACGAGCGAAGTGCGTTCAACGTTGTCCGACAGCACTGTCAAAATATATACGGGTTAGTTAAAAGTATGGAGACGGCGATTTATTGTCGTTAATATTCATTTTAGGGATTTATGTTCAATATAAAAGTTTGTTAGGATATTTTGATCTACATTTGAGAATATTTGAATTTTTTTTTTCTTCAATTGTTTTTAGTTACGCCTTTCCGCGCATGTTTTTTTAAATGGAAACTAGTAAATTTTACTCTACCATTCGATAGAGATTTTTCTTCTCTTTACAAAATTTTTTTGTTTTTTTAAAATTCATTTTAATAACTTTTTTTTTATAAGAAAAAGCCGGTTCATGTGTTTAACAGATGTTCGGTACATCGCAGATAGACAGAAGCCTAGCGATAAACAAACTTGAGCGACATAATTTTATCAGTGGTTATTGTGTACGTCAAATCTTTGACAGAATTAATTCATTTGTGCAATTTTTTGCTGTTAACATTAACAATATTAACAATTAAGTGAACATGAACAAATTGAAATACTTATGATGTTGGGTTATGGAGATAGACGCAGAAGTTTACAAGACGTTAGTAATTTATTTAATGATACGCATCCAAATAGAAATCCAATTTCTAAATCCGTTGTTGGTAAAACTTTAAGACGCTTTGAACAAACAGGTAGCGTTAAAGATTTGCCAAGGAGTGGTAGACCTAGAACAGCAAAAAGCGATGATAACAAACTGGATATTTTATTGGCTGTATCTGAATATCCCCATTTATCAACCAATCAATTAGCGGCCAATTTCAATATTTCACAGTCATCGATCGTGTCGATTTTAAAAAGTGAAAAGTATAAACCTTATAAGGTACACCTTGTACACGAGTTAACGGAAGATGATTTTGATAGATTACAATTTTCTGAAGAAATGTTAAATATTTGCAATAATAATGAAAATTTTGTCAACAATATTCTTTTCTCTGACGAAGCTACTTTTTGCCTTACCGGTGAAGTAAACAGACATAACTGCAGATACTGGTCATCGGAAAATCCCTCTTGGTTTTTGGAGCACCATACGCAGTACCCCCAAAAGGTTAATGTTTGGGTTGGCATTATAAGCGGTCATATTATCGGCCCCTTTTTCATTAATGGCAATTTAACTTCGGCTCTGTATTTGCAGTTATTGCAAAATTAAATAATACCTGCTAGTGCTACGCTCTATCCTCATGAAAACAATGAACACCTGCCCAATGGCAGTATCTGGTTCCAGCAAGATGGCGCCCCACCACATTATGGTGTAGATGTTCGTCAATATCTGGACAACGTTTTTCCCCACAGACATAAATACATGGATTAAACTTTGATTCGTAAAATTAAGACATTCGAAGAGATTTTAGTACAGATAGGCATTAAAAATACTCATATATAATGAACTAAAAGTTTTTATAATGATAAAATACATCATTGTAATTAAAAAACAATAATCTTTAAATTAAAATAAAAAATTTAGAAATCAGGCATTGTCACAAAATATATATCACAAATAAAAATAATTTTCTTAAGTAATTGTTTGTACAATATGAGTTTTAATTTTATTAACTGATTGCTTAAGCTAACAAGAACTGAGAAAAGCCTACATTACTGTTGTACATGAATCTTTCAAGGGCTTATCAGCCCTTAACAAATTAAAAATCTAGTCGAATCAAACATCTGAATACATAAATACATGGATTGAAAAATAGGCAGTTTTCAACTGATTAGTACAAATAATTATTACATTAAGGACCGATTTTATAAGAAATTATCAAACATGAATGTGAAATTGTTTCTTTTTTGATTTTAAATATTGTGATGACTCATCCAACGACGCGTAGCGTCTTCCGGAATTTGAGTCAGATATTGCTCGTCTAGTTCGACTTGCATATCCGATGGCGCCAGATAATTTCATGGAACACCTAGCTGTCCAGACGTTCATAGATGGTCTCCGGGATATTGTTACGCAGCAAGCATGTTGGCACGACCGAAAACCTTAATCGATGCTTTGGCGCACGCGCTTGTGTTTGAGACTGCAAAACAAGCCTCTCGGAACCATGCTCGTGTCTGCACTGTTACCAAACAGAAAAATGAGGAGTTCATGGAGCAGGTGGTCAGTAGAGTTCTAAACCAGATCAAATCAAATAAAAGAGTACTGCGATGCTGGAATTGTGGAGAGATTGGTCACGTTCGGAGTAAATGTGGTAAGGTGGCCAAGAAAGCATCGTCTGAGCAGCAGGAAAACTAAAGCGGGTCGGTGAGCGGGGGTAATCACCGATCCAGCATCAGGAAGCCCCAAGGACGCCTGGCCAAGTCGCATTCTTGCAACATCAAACCAATGGCCTGTATGTGGACGCTATTATAGAAAGAAAAACCTATGCTTGCTTGCTAGATACTGGATCGACGAAAACCATTGTGCGGCCCGATTTGATTTCCAGGAATAAAGAATTACTTTCTAGCAAATGGACACTTAGGACAGCTACTGGAGAAGCAGCTTCTGTGGCAGGTGAAGTCGATGTCAATTTTATCATAGGACCAACATCAATCCGACATCGTGTTCGTACGACTTCCAGTTAAACATGAAAGAAGGCACTTTAAAAATAAATAATGAGGAATTGTTTCTTCATGGGAAAGATTGTGGGAATGTACTAGTAATTACTGCAGAGAATGTTGTTCTGGATGCAAGTAGTGAGACATTTTTGACGGCGTGTATGGGTGTATGTTCGGTGTTTACTAAGCAAACGTTACAGTTAGTACACGAGAATACACGAAGCACTCGGATCATTGTACTGCAAACCAAAATACGTCATCACGAGCCGCGCCTGAAATACATAAATATAAATACATAAATGTGCTTATTGTTATTAATTAGTTTTAAATTGTTATTCGTTTTATTACTAATATAGTGTGTCAAAAGTTATCGTTAGTTTTATTTAAGAACCTGAAAAGACAAACTTTACAATATTTATTCTTACACTTTCAAAAAAATATAAAAAACGGGAAGCTCTCCCTTCAAATAATTGAAAATAATTATTAATAAACTCTTTTCTTATAGAGGCACAAAGTTGCTCTTTGTGGCTATTGCACTTTATTAAGTATTCAAAACGAATTTCATTTGAAATTGTTGCATACAATATTTTGTAAATGTCTTTTTTAAAACAAATTTATGGCAATAATATTGTAATGACTCATCCGATGACGCGAGGTGCGTCATCCCTCTGGATGTTTTCGCGAGGCCTACGTGAAGGCTCTAGAAAAGTATTCACCGATATAAAAGCCGCGTCAAAGAAGGGATGGACATTCATTGAATCCTACAGTCTCGCGAAGTAAACATAAATGTAGTTACATAAATATAGAATACATAAATGAACTTATTGTTGTTAATAGTTAGTTTTATATTGTTATACGTTTTAATATTAATATAGTGTGTGTGTCTAAAGTTATTGTTAGTTTTATTTAAGAACCCGAAAAGACAAAAGTTACAGTGGTATTCAGGTGTGGACTAATTAATAAATAATAAACTAAGTAGACAATTAAGTGTTAATTAAGTATTCGTTTAAATAAATATACAGTGCGGAAAGACGTTATTTTAAATATCGTGATGGCTAATAGAATGAAACTGACGGAATTGAAAGTGTCCGAGTTAAAACGAGAATTAGAAGAGAGGGATGAGGATACAACTGGCAAAAAGTCGATCCTCCAGCAACGGCTTCGCAATGTGTTGATCCAAGAAGGCGAGGATCCAGAGAATTATGTCTTTCAAGTTCCAGGCGGAGATGCTGACGTGAATTTGCTGTTAATTCAAATGAAGCAAATGGAACAGAATAATCTGGATAGTGCGAAAAATATGGAACAAAGACTAATAGATAATTCGCAAACCTTGGAACAGCGTCTAATAGATTCACAAACTCAAATGCAACAAATGGAGCAGAAGAACCTGGAAACTTCTGGAAACTTAGCGAAAACTCTAGAACAAATGGAGCAGAAGAACCTGGAAACTTAGCGAAAACTCTAGAACAAATGGAACAGAAGAATCTGGACAGTGTGAAAAGTTTGGAACAACGATTGATAGACAATTCGCAAACTTTGGAACAGCGTCTAATAGATTCACAAGCACAGATGGAAGAAAGAAACCTAGAAACCGCTAGAATTCTCGAGAAAAATCTGGAAAAGAAATTACTAGAAAATTCTAGAAACTTCGAAAAAAGTCTGGAACAAGTGGAGAAAGTTCTAGAACAGCGATTAGCGGAAAAATCAGAAGCGTTAAAAGAAGAGGTTTTCATAGCTGTAGAAGAGAAAATTGGAGAACATTCTAGGCTTTTAGAGGCAATAATGATTGAAATGAAATTACCCGCTACCACGAGTCATTCTGATCCCAGGCAGGTCAACAAAGAAGTCACACAGCGGCCCATCGAAATAAAAGAAGAACTTGTGGCTATTTCAAAGACCAGAATCAAGCCACCAACCTTTGATGGAAAGACGTCATGGGCAACTTACCTGACGCAATTCGAAGCGGCCGCAGAAGCAAACGCATGGTCTTCTGCCGAGAAGGCGACTGCTTTAGTCATAGCATTGAGGGGTGATGCTAGTGATATTTTGCAGACATTGCCTCCTGAGGAACGTAAAGACTATTCTCAACTCATTAAACGCTTGGAGATGAGATATGGCCACGCGCATTTGGAGCAAGTATACCATACCCAACTGAAGAATCGATCACAGAAGAAAGGCGAGAATCTTCAGGAATTTGAGGCAGATATTGCTCGTCTAGTTCGACTTGCATATCCGATGGCGCCAGATAATTTCATGGAACACCTAGCGGTCCAGACGTTCATAGATGGTCTCCGGGATATTGATACGCAGCAAGCATTAAGGTTGGCAAGACCGAAAACCTTGATCGATGCTTTGGCGCACGCGCTGGAGTTTGAGACTGCAAAGCAAGCTTCTCGGAACCATGCTCGTGTCTGCACTGTTGACAAGCAGGAAAATGAGGAGTTCATGGAGCAGGTGGTTAGTAGAGTTCTAAACCAGATCAAATCAAATAAAAGAGTACTGCGATGCTGGAATTGTGGAGAGATTGGTCACGTTCGGAGTAAATGTGGTAAGGTGGCCAAGAAAGCATCATCTGAGCAGCAGGAAAACTAAAGCGGGTCGATGAGCGAGGGCAATCATCGATCCAGCATCAGAAAGCCCCAAAGACGCCTGGCCAAGTCGCATCTCTGCAACATCAAACCAACGGCCTGTATGTGGACGCTGTTATGGAAAGAAAGACCTATGCTTGCTTGCTAGATACTGGATCGACGAAAACCATCGTGCGACCCGATTTAATTCCCAGAAATAAAAAGTTAATTTCTAGCAAATGGAGACTTAGGACAGCAACAGGAGAAGCAGCTTCTGTGGCAGGTGAAGTAGATGCCAACTTTATCATAGGACCAACATCAATCCGACATCGTGTTCTCGTAGCCGACATAGAAGAACAAATAATCTTGGGATTAGACATCATGAACACCTACGGCTTCCAGTTAAACATGAAAGAAGGCACTAAAAATAAATAATGAGGAATTGTTTGTTCATGGGAAAGATTGTGGGAATGTACAAGTAATCACTGCAGAGAATGTTGTTCTGGATGCAAGAAGTGAGACATTTTTGACGGCGTGTATGGAAGGGGATTATTTGGACGGAAATGTTACAATGTTGGAACCAAAGGCAGATGATGATGAGGTGGGCCGAGGAATAGTAGTTGCCAAAATGCTGGTTAAGACTCAGAAGACTGTACCGATAAGGGTAATGAATGTGAACCATTACCCTGTTTCATTGAAGAAGGGTACTATTCTGGGGTGGTGTTCGCCAGTGTCGGCCGTCGTTCATCGCATAGAGACGAAGAAGAATGGATTCGTGCAGGTTCCTGAGAAATTGTCCAAGATAATCGACTCCGCCTGTCAAGGATTGAGCAAGAAGGAACAAAGTCAAGTTAAGGACCTAATCAAACATTATGAAGACGTCTTTGAAACTGAAACTGGTACGAAGGGAAGAACCAATATTGTAATGCACAAAATAAATACCAGCGATGCAAGTCCAATTCGACAAGGACCAAGGAGGTTACCTCTGGCAAAACGTGAGGAAGCCAAGCAAATTATACAAGATATGGAAGGCCAAGGAGTAATTGAACCATCGAATAGTCCATGGGTTCACCAGTAGTCCTTGTCAGGAAGAAGGATGGATCTACCAGATTCTGTGTGGACTATCGTCGTTTGAATAGTGTGACCAAAAAGGACAGCTATCCTCTCCCAAGAATAGACGATACGCTAGACACCTTGGCTGGAGCAAAATGGTTCTCCACTCTCGACTTAAAGAGCGGTTATTGGCAAGTGGGAATGGATCCCAATGACAAAGAGAAGACTGCCTTCAGTTTAGGTACAGGAGTAGTATTCCAGAGGTTGAGAGATGCCAACCTGAGATTAAGTCCAAAGAAGTGTCACCTATTCCGCAAGGAGGTAAATTACCTTGGACATGTGGTTTCCAGAAAAGGAGTTGCTGTGGATCCCGAAAAAGTAAAAGCAGTGGAAAAATGGCCGGTACCCAAAGACAAACATCAGCTAAGAAGCTTTTTGGGATTATGCACATGTTATCGACGCTACGTTCCTGGATTCTCCAACATTGCAAAACCACTTACTCGCCTAACAGAAAATCGAGCATTCATTTGGAACAACGAATGCCAAGCGGCCTTTGAGTTGTTAAAGGGTACGTTGATCAGTGCACCTGTTTTAAACTATCCACTGCCATCTGGGAGGTTTGTTTTGGATACGGATGCCAGTAACGTCGGGATTGGTGGCGTGCTCTCTCAAATCCAAGATGGACAAGAAAAGGTCATTGGATACTTCAGCAAGACCCTGTCCAAACCGGAGAGGAACTACTGCGTAACCAGGAGAGAACTATTGGCAGTAGTTAAGACCATTGAGCACTTTTACAAGTACCTGTATGGGCAGAAGTTCCTGATCCGCACTGATCATGCCGCCTTAAAGTGGCTCTTGCAATTTAAGAATCCAGAGGGTCAAGTAGCTAGATGGATTGAGAGGCTACAGGAGTATGACTTTGTTATTGAACACAGAGCAGGCCTCAAACATCAAAATGCAGATGCCCTTTCCAGAAGACTGTCGATACTGCAACAGAATCGAAGACAAATCGGCCAACGCTCTGCGAACCACCGTTGTTGATGACCAATGGCAACCTGACAATTTGCGCGCAGATCAAGAAGCTGATCCGGATCTTGCAGTCCTCAGGGCTTGGAAAAGAAATGGGCAAAGACCGACCTGGCAAGAAATTGCTCCCCATTCACGAGAATTGAAGTCATACTGGGCACAATGGGATTCCATAACCATGGATGACGATCTCCTGAGACGTGAGGTCGAAAATCACGATGGAAGTGAGCGCAAGATGCAAATGGTGGTTCCCAAGAAAAGAATACCAGAGGCATTGCGAGAACTCCATAATGGTGCTTCTGGGGGACATTTTGGAGTCCATAAAACACTGGAGAAGGTGCGCCAGAGATTTTACTGGGTGAATTGTTCACGAGATGTGAAAGAATGGTGCCGAAAGTGTGCAAATTGCGCCGGAAGCAATGGTGCCCAGAGGCGTCGACGTGCACCCATGCGGCAATACAATGTAGGAAGCCCATTTGAAAGGATCGCCATAGACGCCGCCGGTCCTTTTCCAGAAAGCAGCAAAGGAAATAAATACATAATAGTGGTCATGGATTACTTTACCAAATGGGTTGAAGCATATGCTCTACCAAATCAAGAAGCTGGAACTGAGCAGAACTTTGAGTCCAGTCTATTCGAAAAGATGTGTGGACTTTTGGGCATACGGAAGACGAGAACAACTCCCTTGCATCCACAATCAGATGGGATGGTAGAGCGAATGAACAAGACCATGATCAGACACTTATCCAAAATGGTCTCCGAACACCAGAGAGATTGGGACGAACATTTACCATTATTTCTAATGGCGTATCGGGCCTCCGTTCAAGAGACAACAGGCCAATCACCAGCAAACGTGCTATTCGGGAGGGAATTCCGATTGCCCTGTGATTTAAGGTTTGGGAGCAAGCCTGGTGATGATCTTGCCGGAGAAGATTATGTCAGCACGCTCAGACGACGACTAGATAATATCCATGAACAAGTCAGACATAATATCCAAGATGCTAGTGACAGAATGAAAGAGAGCTATGACATCAACGCCGAGAAGAGTGGTTACCATGAAGGCGATCGGGTTTGGTTGTATAATCCACAACGTCGACGGGGCCTATCTCCAAAACTTCAAAAGAATTGGGAGGGGCCATACGAGGTGTTGAAGCGGATCAACGATGTAATATACCGCATCAGGCGAACACCTCACACTAAGCCAAGAGTCGTACATTTTAATCGATTAGCCCCATACTCTGGTGACAATGACGAAACCGTTGACTTGCGCCGATTGGATAGCCAATACCATGAACTAACCTTCGAAGACTTTATGCAAGAGTATTCTGGTTCGAGAAAAGCTCGATTTGGGGTAACCATCGAGAAACAGCAGGATTTGTTCACGGTGCCGCCAGACTACGCGCTTGCTCATTGCGTAGTCCGAGATCTACGAATGGCCAAAGGAATTGCCTGGGAATTTAAAGAGAGATTTGGCAGAATCGAAAAGCTAAGGCAGCAGGGACCAGCAATTGGGAAGAGTCTCCAAATAATAAATGAAGGACAGCCCATATTTTATTTGGTCACGAAAGAACTGTCGAGCCTAAAGCCAACCTATCGAGCCTTATGGGAGGCCCTGACCCACTTACGCGAACAAATGTTACAGCAAGACATTCTGAAATTAGCAGTTCCAAAATTGGGTTGTGGATTGGACCGCCTGGACTGGAGAATTGTAAGGAGCATGTTGGAAGTAATCTTCCGACATACTGGTATGGAAATTCTGGTATGCAGTTACCAGCTTGAATATTCCTGTCCATCCAGGCAAGATAAGACCGTGGACTGTTATTTCGATATGACGTCGCAATGTAACAAAGGCCCTACCTGTCGATTTCGTCATCGTTTGAGGAGACCAAAGCATGACATGTTTCGGGACGAAACTTCATTTTTAAGAAGGGGGCAATGTAATGACTCATCCGATGACGCGAGGTGCGTCATCCCTCTGGATGTTTTCGCGAGGCCTACGTGAAGGCTCTAGAAAAGTATTCACCGATATAAAAGCCGCGTCGAAGAAGGGATGGACATTCATTGAATCCTACAGTCTCGCGAAGTAAACATAAATGTAGTTACATAAATATAGAATACATAAATGAACTTATTGTTGTTAATAGTTAGTTTTATATTGTTATACGTTTTAATATTAATATAGTGTGTGTGTCTAAAGTTATTGTTAGTTTTATTTAAGAACCCGAAAAGACAAAAGTTACAATATCATACACAAATTGTACATAAATTCCATACTGCAAAAAAACTATAATTGGAGTACTGTAGCTTTCTTTGTTTTGAAAATTCTAGTAATTCTGTAAAACTCGCGTTCTTCAAATTGTCCGATAACAATGCTTTAACCTAAATGCACTTTTCCTGTAAATATACATATAACGGGTGTTCAGAAACATTCGAAGTCAAGTGGGCTCTGAACAAAAAATCGTATATCTTTACTTAAGTATTAATATACTAATTTGATAACCTATAAAATTGTATTAAGTAAATGTATCAATCTATCTCAGACACGACTTCATATTTTCAAGGCCTACTTTGACTTCGATTGTTTCTGAACATCCGTTATAAACAAAAGTCTGCTAAATAAAATACTCTAAATATAAAATACACTATATATATAAAAATTATATGTTTTTCACACAAAATGGCACATTACAACACACAAAAACAATTGCAATACAGGACAGGTTAATAACACTACCAACAAAATTTGGAATTAAAGCACGTAACATACACATTTCTAAAGTCACTAGATATATATCGATACGAGCGCCACGTTGGTTTCTAACAGGAACTACAAAATTTTAGGAACCATAATCCTATCCAAGCGCGCTCCTTGTGACTGAGACCCGAACGTGTCGCTCGTGAAATGTTAAATGACGAGACGAATAGAAGGAGGTAACGCCAGCTATGCTGGGATTCCCCGACTTTGTTCGACCGATAAGAATAAGTCTGCGGGTCCAGTAAGCAAAGAAAATACTTACAGACGGTATGTATGTATTATTATTATTATTAAGGCTAAAACATTTCGGTGTGAAATTGTAGCTATTCCTTTTAAGGAACTCTAAGAATCCCAGTCCATGTGGTGGATTAGTCCACATTCTCCTTTCTTTTTCTCACAGACTTTGGTGACTTCTTGCCATCTCGACTATTTTCTTCCACCTCTTTCTGTCTGCCACTTGTTGTCTCCTTCCCTCTACATTTAGCGTTTTTAAATTTTCCTCCATCTGTTGCTTCCATTTGCTTCCGGGTCGCCCTCTCAATCTATTTTGTGCTGGTTGCCATGTTGTTCTCTTATCGGTGCTCCTCTCTCTCTTCTCATTATGTGACCGTATCATCTTATTCTTAAAGCCTTGATTTCTCTCACTATATTTTTCCGTACTAATAGTTTATCGATCAAAGTTCTGTATTCGTTATTTTCCGTCTTTTTTGCACCTGCTATTTTTCTTAATACACGGCGGTTTGTATATAAGTATGTACTTTAAAAATACGCTATTTAAAAATACACTATCGTGATCTTACATTAAATATAAAATAACAATAAGTTCAACGGAAATGCTAGAATTTCCTGGACTCACTACAAAGTGTTTATTTTTTAATTAAAGTATAATGCACAAATAATAGGAGTTTTATCCACACTTATGAAGTATATAAAGTGACCTATTATCCATTAGTGAAATAATGGAAAAAATATAGACTTAACCATAGCAACCAGTAAGTATGACAGCTTGCCACATTTCATTTTATGAATACGAATATTTTTTAATTAAATATCGAATAATTCCGTTCCATTAATGTGGTGATTGTGAATAAAACGTTGTATTGCATACGTGCTTTAGATGCATTTTATTCACTTAAGAAAATTAAAATGTTAATCTAAAACACTTATACAAATAATAACTATTATTGCACGATTTCAAATAAAAGAAAATATCAGTAAAAACGTTAATATTCTATTCATTTTTATAAATGAATTCACTTTACAATTAATACAATTCTCAATAAGACTTCGAGGCATCTAGTGACTTCTCGGTGTAGAAGGTTATCAGTACCAGCATTCCTTGGGCTTGCTTCTTCAGCTAGATCTCTGAGCAAAATTTGGTTTGATATTGCGAATTTGTGTTGCACGGATTTTTCCACCGTCGATGGCCACCGGATGCCACCATGACTTTTTAATTCTAAAGCATCTGCAAGCATGTTAACTGCTTCATATAAACGGTTAATTTAGAAAACTGCTTAAGATCCATGTCTTTTTCGGCTAATAGGAGAAATTTTACCATGAAATATTTCGACCGTGGTGGTAGATGGCCGTCTGAAACTATGACCTGTCTACTCATGCAGATTAAGCAACCTAAGATAACTAACCATTTGGTTTGGTATTTTTCCAAAAGTCCTATTAATACCTATAGGCTGAATAGTGTTGTTGCTGGTGATCTAAGGTTGACGTATTTGCTGTATATTTCGACCATATTTTTCATGTCTCGCGTTTCAGTTCCAATAATAAAACATCGAGGTTTATTGGTTTTGGACGTTGGAATTTTGACTATTAACATATTACCAATACCTACCTTGCACATCAGCGATGCTCATTTTATCAAAGCACCAGCAATACCAAAAATTGCTACAACTTAAAATTAGAAAGTATCTACTTTTAGTCACTATCCACTCAATGAAAATATTGCATTGAAAATACCTTCATTATTAAATATCTATTACTAGGTGCTTCGGTTACAAATTTGTATATTTCATCTTTGCTGAACACTTTCGATTTCTTAGAACGATATACTACAGATCGGCGCTTCATATAAACGGTTAACTTAGAAAACTGCAAGAATATTCCTTACCGTAGACTTTTTATATGCTTTACCCGTTGTGAAAAATAAGCAAGGAACACAGCTTCTCCGTAAGATTCCTCACTTTCATTGAAACGCACCAATCGTTGAATCGTTATATACCAATTCATATTGTTTTCGTGACTTCTCAGGTATTAAAGTTGACGTCGCCGCTTTTAAAACTCCTGGAGAGATATTTTGAAACTCATCTACATCGTTATCAATCATTACAGGATTTGTATTTAAATTCATACTTTCAAGAGTAACAATGGCGACTTCACTAAAGGAGTTTGTTGAAAATACCCTTTCCTTAGTAATAGAATAATACCCAACATGGCAGTCTATATGATACTTGAATAATACTATACCCTTCAAAGTGGCATTTATAAGAGATCGCAAAATAGAAAAAATTACTTTTTTCTTCAAACGATCTAAAATATGATCATTTCAATACTGAATACATACCTTAGAAATAATACATTTTTTTACTAGTAAAAAAATGGGCTCATTTCTTTACTAGTAAAAAAATGTAACCGACCAATCATAACTCCTTAAAGTGACTGCACAATTATTTGATAACTGTCAAATATTTACAAAATGGGCGAAGAAGAATTTCAATGTACGCCATCAGAATTAATAAAAATCGCCAATCAAGCTGCTGCAACTTTAATCCCAACCAAATCTCGTAAAAGTGTGTGAAAATGCGTATGGAAAATTTCTGAAATGGACTAAAGAACACAACAACTACACCGAAAACGTTTTGTTGGCATATTTTGCAAGTTTATCGAAAAATTTGAAAAGCTCCATATTATGGGCACAATATTCAATCATTAAAGCTCAACTAAACTTAACACATAATGTACCTAAATATTGGAAAATATAACAAATTGACAGCATTTTTAAAGCGTCAAGGCGAAGGTTATAACCCAAAAAAATCTAAGGTATTGTGTAAAGGTGAAATTGACAATTTCTTAGTTAATGCACTGAACAGAGAATATTTAGTTGCTGAGGTACGTATAAGTGTCAGTGCGCAATATAACGTTCTTTTACTATAATCGGAGACTTTTACATGAATATGTACAGAGAGTATGCTGCTCTTCGTCTAAAGGCCACAAACTTGACCAGATTTTTTATTAAATATCAAAATGGGAAATGCCAGAATGTCAACTACTTCTATCAACACCGACATCGAAATAGGCAATAGTGATTTCAATATACAAAATTATTCTGTTCATAATTGTACTTTTAAATTACTTAAATAAATAAAAGTTTACACAAAACACTTTGACAGATATATAAAACCTATATTTAAGCGACTATAATGCATGATATATTTAAATGTGTAGCTCACAAGAACGGTAATAGTATATTAAAAAACAAGTTTCATAAGGCACCATTTTGCCGCACGAGATCAGTTTAGAAAACGAGCCGCGATAGCGGCGAGTTTTCTAAAGAGCGAGTGCGGCAAAAGGCTTATGAAACGAGTTTTTTATACTATTTTTTCTATTTTGCGTTTTTTACATTAATAAATTGCATAAATCGGAATTATTTAATTTGAAAGTTCAGAGTTTAATTTTTATATAAAGCATGAAGTTGGTCACATTGATACTTGACATTTTCAAATTTAAATCTTGCTATCCGCGAAGTATATTATATTTTACATATTATTTATTAATTTTCATTAACATTACTTGATATTTCATTTAAAAATATAAACATGAGTGACATAGAAACATATATATGTTGTTGTCAATTGTATACAACATACGTTGTTTGTGTAAAATACGGACATATATCATATCTGTCAAATGTACATAAATTCTTAAAATCAAATGACAGCGATGATATTTATTTCTGTATTCGAACAACGCCAACATTGAAAAATGAAAAAAAGCGTATCGAAATGAAGCTCATTTCGATACTATTTTGGGTTTCATAATGAGTTCATTTCGAACGCAAAATAGAAAAAAATTATTTGAAGAAAAAATAGTATACATCACACGGAGTAGAAAGCTTTTTGTGTCTCGCCCAGTTTGCACTGTCTGGGCTATCGCCTCGACAGCAAACTTCTGGGCTCGACACAAAAATGACAGCTTTCTACTCCTAGTAATGTAATATACTATTTTCTATTTTGCGTTCGAAATGAACTCATTATGACACCCAAAACAGTATCGAAATGAGCTTCATTTCGATATTTCATTTCTCAATGTTGGTGTTATTCGAACACAGAAATAAATATCATTGCTGTCATTTGATTTTAAGAATTTAAGTACATTTGACAGATATTATATATGTACATACTCTACAGAAACAACGTATATTATATACAATTGACAACAAGATATATTAGTTTTCCGCAAATTTCTTAAAGAAAAAGTCAACATTTCCTAACTGTTAGGAAATATTCATTTACTTACTGTAAGGAAATGATATTTCGTTACAGTTGTTAGTGTTCTACATAAATGATTGAAAACACGTTGTTTATAAGGAATTCATTTATATTTCGAAAACCTCAATGCATTGCAGAATATATTTTGAAATTATTTTGTTATATTTACAGTTATTTGACAGTTAGTAAAATTATTGAAAATTGGAGGAACATTATTAGAACTATGAGAAACATTTTGGACAACATGCGAAGTAGTAGGGTTATTTTGTTGAATATTTTGTACTGTGAAAATTTTATTTGCCACCTCAATCTTATTGTTAAAAGATTTTTCGATAGATCCTTCAGCAACGTTGGATGACTTCCATCCGCCATGCCTCTTTAAACTAGTTATGTCAGCACCAGAGTCAACTAATATTGTTGCAGAAGACCGACGAAAGCAGTGACCAGTATATTCTGTCGCATTTACCAAATTCAAATAAGTAGCAACTATTTTAGGCATTTTTCTAAATTGATGTATTCCTACCACTTGTCTACAACCCTTTCTGCTTTGATATTTAAAGAAAAATCACTCACTGTTCATATTTTCTGGTCTTAACGAAACATACTTCCGATAAACATTCAAGTACATCTGATTAACTACAAATGATCTTGGTTTGTTGGTCTTCGAATCAGGTATGCTAATTAAAAGCTTAGATTCAAGGTCTTCTACATCGTGTAGAGTCATTCGGACTAACTCATCCATTCTACAGGCCCCAGAAATACCAATTATTAAAGCCACCTAAAAATGAATGAATAAAAATGAATAAATGTGTAATCTAAATAAAAATTAAAACTTTGTAAATTACCTTAATCATTAAATATTCTTTATCTGGAGCATCCTGGATAAATTTTTCAATTTCTTCCTTCGTTAAAATCTTAGATTTCTTTGCCCTATAACCTTGAGCTTGCCGTTTCAATAAAGAACGAAGTTTTGAATATGTAGATATATCTACATTGTGTTTAATTGCAAGGGTTGACTTCAACATTGAATAATTCGCCCATAATGTTGAAGATTTCATCTTTAAACAGTCTAGAAAGTATGCCATTACATTTTCCGAGAAAGAACTCGTGTTTTTACTCTTGCGATAGTCCATAAAACGTTTATATACATACATATTCGTACTTTTCTCTTGATTTCTTTGGCAATAATTCTAATGAAGCACTATTCAATACCTCAACCAGCTCTGGAGGAGTCCCAGATATGGAAAATTCATCATCACTTATCATTTTACACTGTTTTGCTATCGAAAACACCAGCAATTAATTAATATCTGTCGAATTTTAAACGATTTGCGGAAAAATAGTATGTTTACCTCGTAGGAAAAGCCACATTCCTGGACTCTGTGTTGCTAAGTCTCGGCTTGCGCCCATCTTGCGCCTCGACTTAGAAATCTTCACAGTCGTCCAGGAATGTTAGGCTTTTCTTACTCAGTAAACAATATACTATTCTGTCACTCATGTTTGTATTTTTAAATAAAATATCAAGTAATGTCAACGAAAATTAATAAATAATATGTAATATAATATACTTCGCGGATAGCAAGATTTAAATTTGAAAATGTCAAGTATCAATGTGACCAACTGCATGCTTTATATAAAAATAAAACTCTGAACTTTCAAATTAAATAATTCCAATTTATTAATGTAAAAAATGCAAAATAGAAAAAATAGTATAAAAACTCGTTTCATAAGGCCTTTTGCCGCACTCGCTCTTTAGAAAACTCGCCGCTATCGCGGCTCGTTTTCTAAACTGATCTCGTGCGGTAAAATTGTGCTTTATGAAACTTGTTTTTTAATATACCGCGATATCATAAAGTTTCTGGGTCAACGGTGGCCATGGGGTGAAAAACGTCTGTCTTAATTTATATTATCCTTTTGAGAAAAATCTGATAAAATTTTCAGGTTAAGTGTCATGCTGACGTTAAAATTTGTCAATATATTAATCTTAATGTCAGTATGACACATAACCTGAAAATTTTATCAGATTTTTCTCAAAAGGATGATATAAATTAAGACAGACGTTTTTCACCCCATGGCCACCGTTGACCCAGAAACTTTATGATATCGCGGTACTATTTTACATTTGCATCTTAAATAACTATTTCGGTGCGATATTTGAATCACTTTTTCATATTTTTAGACAAAGTATAAAGACTGATTAACAAAACTATAATAAACTTCTGATATCGAATTTAGTTCATATGTATTAATAATTCAATTTATACACGTATTTGCGATAATCGACTAAATATTAACAAATTAAACATTATTTTGTCTTGTAAAGAAAGTGTCAGTGTTCACGAAGACTGTTACCCTAAATATAAATTGATGAATAAAACAATTTCTCTGATATTTGTATGTGTTGTATATCAAGCGAGTCACAAAATTTGTTTCCTAGGTAGGCCATGAACGATTGAGAGCTTAGAGAATTGACGAAGTGTCATTTGTAAATAATCACTTTGCTAATTGACAAGTTACGATTTAACCTATCTATTACTAATAGTGCGAATTGTAGGTTAGATCACTTAATCAATCTAAGACATAATTGGACTGGCACTAGTCCATGGCATACTTTGAAAACTTTTTTTGTGGCTCACTCCTTATATAAATGTATTATTTATGAGAATAAACATTCTTTTTATGTAAAAAATATTTATTTAAAAAATTACATGCTTTAGAAAATTATTATTACAACTTATTGCCTACATCGTAACCTAAAGAAACGAAGTTTTGAGTTAGTATATTCACGGAACATTGAACTTCACCTTGACAAATCATTCTTATTACTGAAACAGAAAAAATTTTAAAACATTTGAAACACGAGTATATTTCAATTTGGAAACTTACGATTGTTTCCTGCTGTCGTTGCCAGCATTTTGGATTGCAGCAATTCTGGTTGATACCCAAAAAATGTCCCTAAATAACCCAAAAAAGTTGAAGGTTGAGGCCTCGATAACGGTACATTTAAGGTATGTGGACCTGCCTGAATGGGTATGTGTATTCTGCCGTAACCCTTTATTTGGACGTTATTATAAACGCTTACGACCAATTGAGGCCCTATTTACAAACAAAAATTTTATTAATGCGATAGTGAAGTAATCGACATACCATTACTCCCCTACATCTTAGTGTACACTTCGAAAATATAATCTTAGCTAGTTTAATTAGTTTGTGAATTTATTTACAGCAGCAAATCACATACTATTACTATATTATACTGTTACTGACATGATTTCGAATTTATTCGACCAAACAGCAATAATATCTAAGCTGTTGAAAATTTAAAGAAAGTAAATGAGAAAACGGGGAATTCTGCTTTCATTGATTGTAATTCTTGTATTTCATCTTTCTAGTAAAAGAATGACTAATACCAAGAAAAAACATTGGCTTTTTGTGTGGGGTATACCTTAACTACGCGTACACTAAACTGTAAACCGTGTGCATACACAATGTTTCATATGTTCGTTAACTATTCCATATCATTTGTTAAATGTATCCCATTTGCATTAAGTGAATTAAATAACCTTTTATTTTATAAACTAATGGCCATTACGCTATACATATTTAGTCGAGTTTAAGTATGTTTCAAGACAAGATGACTATCAATTTATAGATAAATTTGACAAAGTCTTGGAAGTATCTTATCTGTACCTACTTATGGCATATTTAACTCTTATTTTGAAATAGTATTTCAAAAAAACACTTCTCTAAAACGTTGATAATTTGGTCACTTTAGTGACATTCCCGTCAATTAAAAGATACACAATGATTTTAGAATCATTTCAAGAGCATTCAAATTGACGTGTTAAGAAAAGAAAATTATTATAAATTTACAACTGCCGTTCTTTTCTGCAAAGAATTATTCGAGATTTTGCTTATTTACAGTCCGTGACATTGACATATAAAACGGGAGACTTTTTTACTTATTGTGACAATAATTTGCTGCACCATACACTGCGCGACATATAAAACCCGTACAACTCTAATGAGCATAAAATCAGAGTTTTTAGGTTGCGTAAACGGGACAAATAACGAGCCATCGAAAAAATTCATTATTGGAGGAGACTGTGAAATTGGGTTGGTACTTTAGCCACTTCCACATAATGACATTTATTATTTGACATTGAAATTATAAGTTTGTGTTAAATTTTTCAAAACTCTTATTAAGAAAATTAAATTTATTTAGATGTAAATGGACAACATTTTCGTAAAATTTACGCAGCTATAATAGTGCGTTTACTTTCAATTGCTCACGATAGTACAGTTGCAGCCCCTACAAACTCATACAGTTTGACAAATAATAAATGTCGGCTTTGTAATATGGTCTTAATATTGACGTTTATAAAATGTCACCTAACTAAAAGAAAGTCAGTGGCGTATAAAATAAAAAATTTGAAAAATTCAAGTTTTTGCAACAAAATATGCGTTTTTAAAATGAAAATGGATTTCAGTTTGTTTTTCTTGATGAAATCTGGATTTTTCAAGAGAGAAGCGCTCAAAAACTACGGTAAGATGAGAATATTAAATCTGTAAAAGCAAAACAAGTAGTGGCGAAAGGTATTAATTATTTAAAAAGTATTGGCATGGGCAATATATCATTGACTTTTATCGTGTTTTTATCAACATTTATTTCATTTGCGATGTGCCTAGTGCTCATGTCAATAGTTCTAATTATCCACTTTTGCAGTTCGTTTAATTGAGACGTTTTAAAAATTGTGTACGCTTCTGACTTACAATAAACTGATAGAGTAAAATTACTTTTGGATGAGACTAGCGCAGAAACACATTTTAGTAATTAGAAAGAGAGCCACCTCATAAATGAGAGAAACAGCTAGTAGTATAAATCCGTGTACTATACGAGCCACAAACGTTTATCGATTATTTGTCAGTCGATACCAGGCATTTGATCTGTGTTTTTCGTAGTGGTCTTGTACGTACATTGCTCCCGCTGCCGAATGCTCAATGTTTTTAAAGTGTTCAGTATTTTTGTAATGTCATCGCTCGCGCATCTTCAGTCTCATCCGAAAGTAATTTTACTCTACTAACATAACCATGCCGGATATAAGTCAAATTTACAAATCACGAATTCTTTTAATTTGACAGAATGTGTCAAAAGTCGGTGTCTAAATTTGTAAAGGCCGCAACTGTACTAACTTGATAATGACATCGCTACTAATATTGGCAAAAGATTTATTTACAAAACTAATGTCAAAATATGTATAAGACATGTTCGCTTTTTTTGACGTGAACAGTATTATCTCAACAAAACGCTCTGTTGTTCTAAAGCGCAGACTACTAATTATATGAATCCGATAAACAAAGTTCGAATCCTACCCAACGAAATTTTCTATAGAATCAACTCGACTCGCTGATAAAACTTAAGTATCTTGAGTAAAATTTTATATTTAAGATAATATGATAGGGAATTTGAATATATTAATTAAAAAACTAAATGATGCATTAAAAGAATGTTACTTACACCCGCAAGGATTTGACGATTTATATACAATTTCAATAGGAAAATTGAACACAATTTTCGCGCCATTAGTAACAATATTTGCGGTTTGCGTGACGCCGGCTTCTAAACCACTAATTATGGTCCAATCAGGGCCTGTCACAAATTCATATTTACAATGCCAAGCGCTGCCCGCAGAAGCTAGCATATCTACCCATTCGATCTGACCATTTATTGATAACAAAAAAGAACCGTCTGTCATAATAATTCAACATGCAAGCGAAAACTAAGCATTTCTATTGATGTAATAAATATATAGTTCGGTTGCTAGGTTATATTCAATCAATATAAACCAAACAAATGCAGGTGCTTATTCCCTACAAAAATAAAATGAAAGAGTAATAAAAAATGCATAATCAAAACATGCTATTTTTAAAATTTTACTTTTAATCTGTTGTTTTCAATGTAAGATAGCGTTACAAGGTTTTTAAATTATTTTTCCCACTCCCCTTATAGTAAGCATACCATTAATACATTGTTTCTATAGACGTAAGTTGGTTTTACTGAAATGACTGTGATTGTTATGACAACGGGGGCGTAAGTAATTTACTTAGGTCCTTTAGGGAAAAAAAGTGCATCAAAACACGTGTTCTATTAATTTATATTTATGGTAATATTACAGTTTGTACAATTAGTAACATTATTAACAAAATTGGGATATTTATTTATATTTCTTGATAATTCAATGTTATTATCACCTACTTTATCAGTAACACTTAATTCCGTGGTTTCATTTGACACTATCATCGCCGAAGATGCTTCAGTATAATTTGTACCCTGATTATCATATAAAACCTTATTAGCAATCGCTTTTTTGTTTGCAATAGAATCGGCTACGTAGGTTTCCGCAATACTATACTCTATTTTTAAAGTAGAGAGACGAATTTCTGAACAGACCACTTTGACAGTGAAATCTCATTGGTTGAAAGCAAGGCCAAATTGCTTTCAACCAATGAGATTTCACTGTCAAAGTGGTCTGTTCAGAAATTCGTCTCTCTACTTTAAAAATAGAGTATACTAGACTTCCAACCCCCGTGCCTCTTTAGTGCGAGAACTTCTACTTCAGTATTCGCTAATAATGTTGTTGACGTTCTTCTGAACGAATGACCTGTATAGAGTTTGGGGTTGTCTAAATTCAGATATTTTGCTATCTTACAAGGTATTTCCGCGATTGTATTTTTACCGACAGGTTGATTATAACATCTCCCTCCATGATAACGCATGAAAAAACGTACATTTGCAATTTTCGATCTAATGTTGATATAGTTTTTGACAATTTGCAAATAGCAATATTTATTTCCTTTAGAGGCTGTAATTGTAAATGTACGCGGCATTCCATTTTTCGAATCTGGTATTGTAACAATAATTATTTCATTTATTTCTTTCACATCCATCAATTTCATTTCGCATAACTCCTGGCCGCGATATGCTCCAGCAATTCCCATTAACATCACTACCTGAAATGTTCAATTTAGAAGAGATTACAATTAAAAGTTTAGCATACCTTCATAAGTAAGTACATATCATCCGGAGCGCTTTCAAGAAATAAATTTATCTCTTCCCTTGTGAACACACATGACTTTTTAGGCCTGTATCCATCATTTTTTCTTTTCAAAAACGCACGTAATTTGGGATACTTTGATATGTCAATATTTTCATTTATAAATAATGTACTCTTGAGCATCGAGTATTTACACCACAAACTGGATGGAGCCTTGAATTGTTTAGATTTCTCCAGAAAATACGCTAGCAGCAGGGACTCCGAAACGATGGTGGTATCCTTAACTTGACACCATTTCTTGAACAATTTGTATGTTAACTCGTAGCGTTTCATCGACTTCTCCGGAAGCAAATCCAAACAAGCCTCTTTCGCTTCGTCTTCTACATTGGGAACACTCATTTTTAAACCACAATTAACACAACTGAATTGTCAAATTTCGTTTTATTTGTGTTTATAAACAATTGTATGTAGGAACTGCCTAGTAACGTTTCAGATGTGTCTAATTTATTAAATTCCGAGGTTGTTCACCGTTACTGTTTATCATGAGTACATTTAATTTTTGAGGATTTTATTGTCTGGGGAGTGGGAAAAATGTTATAAGCAATTCGAACTCTATTGTAAGTCCTCGGGCAAGCCCTCGGACGCAAACTAGTCTAGTAAATGTTACCAGTTCATAAAGTATAAGTTTTCAGTTCGTACTGCCCAAGTGGGAACCGCAATTTGTACTTTACTCTTTCTGACACACATGAATACGCGCTGTAATACTACACACGTTTGTTATTTTAAGTTAAGACGTACGTCTTTGAAATATTATATTAAATAAAAAGGGATAGGTTGTCTAGGATATAGTCTTATGATATTCGGATTGCTGTGAAATTATTTTAATACTGTTGTTCATTGACTTTGTTTCCGGTATTCTGACTTCTTGGTTAAGTAATCTAATTTGAATATCTCGTTTGTCATCAAAAAATTACAAAATTTGTCCTTTTGAGAACAATACTGGTAATAAATAATAATATCAATTAGTGGCAATAAGTACGAAATTGTTTGATTATCACTTTATCACTTTGACATTTCTAACCTATTTATTTGACAGAATATTTCTTAGATGCCTGGTAAGCCGCTTGGTTCTCAAGCTCAACAGCTTGTATTAAATTTTACAGCTTATTTTGAACGAGAAAAAGAGAATGGTAGGCCAATTATGTCCATCGATCGTGTTCATGAGGTAATTCACATAATCACGTAAGGCAGTTATAAAATTAGTTTTCTTTTAGAGGGTAGCACAAGCCCTTAATATTTCTAGTAGAACGGTCTACACTATTAAACATCGTAGCGTTCAGAATCCAGTCTTATCATCTCCTGGCAAAAACAGGTCTTGTAGGAAGCCAAAAACTAAGGATTTACCAGAAGCAACGAAAATGGAAGTTCGAAATACTGTTTATGACATGTATAAAGAAAGTATGTGTTTAATATATTGTAAACATTTATTATATGTTCAAATTTTTCAGGAGAACATCTTACCTTAAAAACTCTAAGAAATGTTTTGGCAACGAAAGAATTATTCATACGAGTACAACTTCTTTAGCAATATTGCTTAAAGATATTGGTTTTAAATACAAGAAAGAATGTAACAGAAGAGCACTCACAGAGAAATTAAATATAGTCTGCATGAGAAATGTGTTGTTAAGGGAATATATGAATAACTTAAATTCAACTTTAGAATGAAATCCTGGCAAAATGATAATATAAAAAGTGTTAGGAAACACGAAGGCTATGATGGTAAACGGTTTATAATTATTCATGCTGGCACAGAAAATGGCTTCATTAAAGGAGCTAGTCTGATTTTTCCATCAAAAGCAATCACTGGTGATTACCATGGAGAAATGAATGGTGACTCCTTTAAGCAATGGATAAATCATCAGCTTATACCAAATCTTGAAGTACCATCACTAATAATAATGGATAATGCTCCTTATCATAATGCTATTCAAAATAAACAACCGAATACCTCCTCCAAAAAAACAGAAATTATGGAATGGTTGAGAAAAAAAGATATAAACTATTCACCTGCAATGTCTAAAAACGAGTTAATTCAATTAGTAAAATATCATAAAGAAGATAAAATATTTATTATAGATAAAATAATAAGAGAAAGTGGACATGAAGTTTTAAGGTTACCTCCCTACCATTGTGATTTCAACGCAATTGAAATGATTTGGGCTAAAGTTAAAAATTATTATAATTCAAATATTGGAAAAAATGGTTATTCAGATGAATGTGTAAAGGAAATGTGGAATGAAACTCTGCAACAGTGTAATGAAAATACTTGGTATAATTGTGTTAGGCATACGGAAAATTTAATTAAAAAATGGCACGAGCGCAAGCAATTTCTTGATAGCTCAGAGATTGCCCTAGTGAAAACTAGTCAGTTTCTGATTCTGACTCAGAACTAGAGTCATTTACATTAATTATTATTCGAGAGATTGCTCGAATAATAATTAATGTAAATGACTCTAGTTCTGAGTCAGAATCAGAAACTGACTAGTTTTCATTTATTTTTGTAATATATATCCCATTCACGTTAAAAATAACCTATTGCAAATAATACAATATTTTCGAAGTTTTTATTTGGTTGAAACAATCAAGTTTACTTCTCTAAACATTAATAATCAGGTAACTATCTTATTTTGGCAAAATATTTTTGTATTTATATTTTGTAGAAAATTGACATAGTAACATTAATATTGCCATAAAAATCATCAATGTGCATCATTTGCATGCACATAATATGAAGCTAAGAAGAAATGACTGCCACTGGTTCAACGAAATATTACATGATAAAGATCTCGAGGCAACATTTTTTATGTGAATGAAGTTTGTTTTTCTTACTGGTGGATTTTTTTTTATCGGTAGTGTACTAACCTGCAAAATTATCAAATGTAGTTATCAGAAAATCCTCATGTGTTTGTTAAATATTATCTTCATCTAATAAAGGATAATATGGATTTGGATTGTATTATTATACCATTATTTTCTTAAGAAACAATAAAATATTAAATGTAGACTATATAAATGTTTCTTTTATTAATTTGACAACATATATTTACAACTTTCAAAAGGTTTTAATTCTTTTTCAAAGAGTTACGAACATAACTTTTACATTCTATTCCAATATATTTAAATTTATTTAAAATATAAACAATATATAAGTTAAGTAGAAATCTAAATTATTCATCAAATTAATACATTCCCAATCTTTTTAACCCAGATATAGTGCAAGAAAATGATTTCGGTAGGTATGTCATTCTTAATAATGCAAACATTTTTAACACCCCTGTATTCACTAAGGCTCGTAATATGATACAACCTTAATTTTGCTTGAAGAATATTTTCATCCAATTGTGCATTTCGAAGTTGTTGTTCTTGAACTTCAATGGCCAATTCGTACTTTCTTTTTAAATAAATTTGTTCTTCATTTGATTTTTTTTTTCTATTATGAACAATGTCATTTAAATTTGCATATACGTCACTTGCACTTGTTCTATTTTGAAGATACTGTCTTTTTCTGTTTACAGGTAGCTTTGTGGTATTGTTTATATTTTCATATGCACCACTTTATATTAACAATGCTTGTTTATTAGTTTTGTTATTTGAAACGGATGTACTAGGTACATTATTTTGGGTTTCAAGTGAACTACTTTGTAGTAGTTCCGACTCTTATATTGGCAAATATATATTCACTATTAACACAATTTGGATTATTTTCTTTACTAATACTGGTTAATTCGCTTAACTCAATGATAGCATCGTTGTCAGCTTCTACTGCAATATATAGAGGATCTACAATGACAACTAGTTGAATACACCGTAAATATAAACATATAACTTTACTAGACTCTATATTTTTGTGATAGCATGATTCACTGTCAAAGTTATTGGCATCACATTCGAAATGCTTCTTCAACATGCTTTGGAGACGTTCTCCATTTTCTCCTAGAGTCTTTCTAAACATCCCTCTACCTGTCAGGTACAGGTTAGCCTACATTAAATTTATTAAGTAATGGACTTATATTGTGTAATTTACAAAAATTCACCTTATCATCCGCCTGTTCTTTCCTACTTTTTCGTTTAAAATTATCATAGAACACTTTCAATTGTTGTATGTGGTCCGCTATTAGAGCTATTGAAATTACGTGTGATTTCTTCCCATGCTGTTGTTTTACCCTTCGATGTGATGGCATCGGTCCTTTTATTCTCAATAACACCGATATGTGATTCTACAATATCCAGCAAGAGACAAATCTCTCTGTCCGAAAAGTGTTTACCTTTTACACGTTTTGACATCTCCATTTTTGCGATTTGATTACAGTGAAGTATGTTTTTCCCAAATAATTTCGTTAAAATTCCCTAGATCGATAATTTCGTAATGATCTGTTAAAAAATTCTTTCTAACGTTTATGAATGTGCTATTTCATTTAATGACCATTATAATTAAAACGACCACTTCATAATGAACCATTATTCCGTTTTCTGTGAATACGGGCCTAAAGATCTTTTCAATACCTATGCATTTCACAATTGATATCTGACTTGAAATATTTCTTTTTAAATAAATTTTTGATCGAATATTATCGTGAGTTTATAATTTTAAATAACATTTAAAAAAATTTGTTCGAAGTAATAATTTCCGCACAGTTTTCTTGTGTTGAAAATATTTATATAAAACTAGAAAAGAAACAATACTTTTGAACTATTCATGTTCCCACTTTACTCATTATTTTGACATGTAGGTTATGTATTTGCTTTCTTTGGTTATATTGCAAGTAAAACTGAAATTTTGACAATGTTTGCGAAACATGACATTTATATTTTATGATGACAGACGGTTGTTTCCGCGACTGAATACATGACTTCATTTGACTCCGCAGTACTGATTTGAATCATATGCTTCGAATTTGACCTTGAACTGAAAACTTATACTTTATGAACTTGTATTAGAGCTGTTTGTAGTAACGGGTGTTCAGAAACATTCGAAGTCAAAGTAGTCCTTGAAAATATGAAGTCATGTCTGAGATAGATTGATTTTTGACAGACAACAATTAACATTTAATAATTATTACATTTATTACAAATCAGATATAGCAATCGCCAATTAAGTTGTCGCGAGGAGGGGGTGCGCAGAAGCTGTTTTTAAAAACGTCCACCCACACTACTCAAGTAATTGTCAGAATACATTTGATGTAAAATCAAATATAAATCTCCCCACTACTTCTAATCCTGCGCGAACTTACCCCTCCTCGCGCCAACTTAATTGGCGTTTGCTATACATGTCTGTTTTATCTTTTCTATCTTCCTTCATCGATATTATACTTAAGTAAAGATATACGATTTCTTGTTCAGAGCCCACTTGACTTCGAATGTTTCTGAACACCCGTTATTTGATGTTTATCAAATAGCGCCATCTGTGTATTCCTCGTTTTAATAACAGTGAAATTTTTGCTTTCGGCTTTTCTTAAACTCTATAAATAAATTTCTTAAGAAATCCAATCTTTACAATTTTCGTGGAACATAATACTTATTGGTTTTTCAGAACCAACATATTCACTGCCCAAAATTAAAAAAATTAATCGGCAAAATAAAAATAATTAATATAAAATCTATGGCAGTTTTTTATTACTTTAATGAAACTACATGCTAAAGTTGAATAAAAGTATTTTTATTATCTAGAATATAAACAATTATAAAATTTAATTTTCTAAAATGTAAATTTAAATAAATTCTGATTAATACTAACACTTAACTTTGTCACTGAATTCTTACAATTGTTACACCACATGTATCAAGCTTGCCCTAGTCAATTTAACTAAATTCAAACGCCAGTGGCTATAGTTCATTATTTTTCTGTTTACTGTATTGTAAATAAGTGCAATTCCAAATTACTATTGACCAATAAATCTTAGAAATTACACCGATGATTAATGTTTATTTAAGAGGTAAATAACTGCCATATTAACATTTTCCATGCATTTTTATTCCAAAAATTTAATAAAATTAATGGGACATTTATTTAAAAAAAATCAAATAAATTGACAATTTTAGTAATTAAATAAAAAATATAAATTTCTAGTTATCTGTATATCTTATAAAAATACTTCAAGTGTTTAGTCTTCTGCAGCTGATTCATTTGTTGCATTAACTGACACAGAGGGCAAATAATATGTTTTAATTGTACTGTGTAACCTAGCAATTTCAGAGTCATCCCGTTCGAAATTTCTCAACATTTGTGCAAATTTAACTATACCCTCTCTACCATCAGGAAAACCAAATTCCTTAACAACATCTATCTGTATTTGCATTACGATAGGGAAAACATGCTGCATCATTTTTAACATCTCGTTTCCCACATTATCTCGGGCTTCCTCTATTTTCTTTGTATTTTCAGGTTTTTGCAGTTCTTCAATCATTTTATTTAGAATTACTGTAGCACTTTCTGAGGTTAATAGTGGTTCTGTATCAGTCTTCGACATTATTAATTATGTAAAATCTACTAAAAATATATGTACGTTAAAATCACAAATTGACAGATTTACATTACCTTACGTTTGCTTCTTTCAATACAGAGATTCAATAAAGCAATAAAGCCTTAGAAAAAGTATAAAATAGATTGCTATCTTATTAACAAGCATTTAAAACAAGATTTTGCGCCTCTGACGAAAAGTTCGCAAACTAAACTATATTGGCGGATATTTTAAATTGTAGCTTACTTGATTGTATTCTTTTTTAGTATTTAGTATATCCTAACCATATTGAAATTGATAAATATAATTTCCATGATTTTCTACAATAATTTGTGAAAATAAGTATAATTACATTTACCAATTACAATGTGCCTAGTTAAATCAAATAATAAAATTGGTTCTTGTACGAAAGTCACAAAGTCACGAAAGTACAAAAGTCAAAATACATTATTAGTAGTATATACATTTAATAAGAAAATCTAAATTTAAATATAATAAATATGTACTTAATAATAATCTATGGGTAATCCCAACTATGAGAAATATTAAATGAATGTAAACACAACTATTCAAACAAAAGAAAATAATAATATTAACACTGGATACATTATGCAATATGATTGAAAATTAACAACACATTAAAACAAGTAAAGCACAATAAAGAAAAAAATAATAAATGCAAACAACTCAAACAAGTAAACTGAATTTTCTATATACATATATAAAAAAAAATGAAATGTATTTTCAGAAAAATACAAATTAAGATTAATTATTGTACTTTGGGAAACAGTATGCATATCACAAACATTGAAGATTTGATTAAAGTAACAACACAATAGGAAAACGCAAGATCTTAACATATATACATTATGTAATATAATGATATAAAATAAACAATACTGCAGCAGCAGATTTCAAATATATAGCACAGTTGTATAATTTATTAGCTTTGGAGCTAAGTTCTGTAATAAGTGTCACTCCTACACTTTTCAAGAAGTCCTGAAAAAAAATTGAGTCCTGTAAATAATCTCATAATAAGTTGTACATACCAGAAGCTTCCTTTTTACTGCTTTTAGATGGGTTATTCATAGATTCCTGAATGGATATGATTGCTACAAATTTGTATGTATGCATATTTTCTATATACCTACTTTGTATCTTTCATTTATACTTACAAGTTGATGTAAGAGCTCCATAATTAGATGTATTAATAGATGATAAATTTAAAGAAAGAATGGATGATTGAAATGGCTCTCGATTACTGCTCCTTTGAACATATTTTTAGTTTTTGAAGTAATAGAAGTTTGTTGTTCTGCATGAGCTATAATCACAATTACGTATTTTTTCTATAGAATATGGAATTTAAGGAAGTTCCAAAAATATAAAATATTTTTATAACATGACCAATTTAATTATAATTTTCTTTCAATGGTAAACTAACTATAACAAAAGGTGCGAAACGTTCGAATTAAGAAACATTAAAAATAAAAACAAAGTCCAGAAAAATTCAAATAAAAACAAAAACTATATATAACAACGGTTTAATAAACACAACAAAAATATAATGGCGTCAAAAAATGGCAACGTTGGCCCTAATTGGTTAAAATTATCGAATGTCGAAATATTCTAATTGCGGTAATTAAAAATTTACTATCCATTCTGCCACCTATTGAAAAGTTCGCAAATTTGACATCTTTTATCCTTGTCTAACAATTATGTTTTAAACACGCCAATAGACCACGCAAGCGTGACGTCAAATCGCCATTTTCTGTACGGTAGGTCAGGGTCTACGTTCCAAACAAATTTAAAGCGCCATTTGAAACGTATAGTCACTCTTGGTAAAACGATTTTTAATTAATCTTCCTATATTAATATCATTTGTTACTTGGTAAGTATGTAAGCAAAATATCAATATACATATTATAGTTATTAAAAACAAAATATTTGGCAATGGTGTTTTTTATTTGAAAAAAAATATTAGCAATGACTGCAAAAAAGCTTTTTCCACCTCGATTATTCTGCCTTTTCTGTAGGAAAAGTAAAAATAGTGCATCCCTTTTTTTCACTTAATGCTTGCAAGTAGGAGCAAAACACATCACCATTATGTATATCTATCTAACCTCACTTTTGTACTTTAGTTACTCAAGTATAACCGTGCTATAAAACAATTAATATTATTAATATCAGTTTTAAACAACGTCGTTCATACCTACATGCAATAACAATTAAAATTAACTTAAAAATAACAACTTTTCACTTCAAATTTGCAACGCGTTCCAAATACAATACGAAATACCCTATGAAAAAAATTTAAATGCCGTTTGTTTGGAACGCGATCCCTGACCTTCCGCAAAAATGACGACAGCACTTGCGTGGTCTATTTAAGTGAAATACCTCTGAATAAAGTAGGGTCGAGCCAAACAGCGATATTTGCATAACACCGTTATCGGCGATCGCGATTTTTAAATAACGGCGATTTAAAAGCGTTATCGCGATCGCGACTTTTCGCACTAGGCCAATACGTTTTCATCATTTCGCGGCTATGCTCTCGCGTGATTCATTTTGCTGCTGCATATTAATTTCACAACATTTCACTACTTGCCTGCCTCCTATTGTACATCATAAACTGTAAAACTGGAGCTGCTGACTAGGAAACTTGATTTTATTTTGAAAAAATAAAGTAAAACACTTACTTCTTTAAATACACCTTCTCTTTGTTAACTATATGGATTGGAGTCCATTTTTTTGGCACGAAGAAATAATAACATGTATTTCAATCAATTAATGTTTTATTTTAACAAAATATAAAATGAAATAAAAACAAAATAAAATACATATTAATAATACATTTTATAAAAAAAAGAAAATTAAATATAATATATTAAAGAAACAAAGAAATTTTTGGCATTTAAAAAATAGTTGCCACCTATAAAAGACATTTATTTGCTATATTTGTAAATAGCATTTAAAAATAATAACATTTGAGTTTTCCTGTCACTTAAGTGTTCTACGTTCATTCAGGACCTGACCAGCTTTATAAAACAACCTTTCACAAGGAACTGAAGAAGCTAGAGCACATAGTTTTTCTTGTGCAATTGTAGATAGATTAGAAAAATGAAATTTATGTTCCTGACACCACTTTAGAGGATCAGAACTTCGTGGAATAATATCTTCCTCCATGTATCTTTGATATTTTAATAATTGCGCGGCTTGTGACGGTTCCACGAGGTCGAGCAACTGCAACACTTCGATCAAAGGAACCCCATATTGAACATTCATCATCCTTAGCATTATCATCTGCTCTATCAACATTAACCTTATGTAACTGTGGCGAAAGTTTTTGTCCAAGTGCTTCTTGGACATTTTTTCTCGCATTGTCGGCAAAAGAGGGATAGAAAACGCTAAATTTTTAAATCTTGGATCTAAAAATGTCGATACGCTTAACGTATTACTTCTTTCTACATTTCCCAAGCGCTCATTTATACCGTTGCGACAAGCTGCAATAATTTCTTTTATAAGCGGTAGGAAATCTTTTTGCAGTAAATTAGTGTAAACATCAACTAGACCATTAGTAATTGGAATAACTAAAGATGCTGTGCAATAGAATTCACCGCTGATGGTTTTTGTAGCGTTTTCAAACGGTTTTAATATACTACATAAGTCTTTAGCTAATTGCCATTCGAATGAACTTAAAATAGGGAGATCCTTATCAATTAAAGCAATTGAACTCTTAACCGCAGTTTCTAATTTTGTAAATCTCTGCAGCATATAGTAAGTTGAGTTCCAACGAGTTGGGACATCGTTAATTAATTTTAAAGGTGTTCCATTTAAATTGTTTTGACGTTGAAATGTTATCAATTTTTCATTAGCAGTATAACTTCTGCGAAAATGGGTGACAATAAGTTTGATTTTACCGATTAACTCCTGCACATTATTATTTTTTAAACTGTCTTTAACAATTAAATTTATGGTATGAGCAAAACAGCCGAAATGTTTCCAATTTAATTGTGTGGAGATGGCATTTTGAATGTTATATGCATTATCAGATACAGCGAGCAAGATCTTTTTTTTCTATTCCCCAATCCTCTGCAATTCTACGCAGTTCTTTCGCTAAATTTTCTGAGGTATGGGAGACATTTATTGCAGAACACTCCAATAAAATAGAATATAACTCAAAGTTATTATTTAAAAAATGTGCCGTAACACCAATATAACTAATCGTGTTGACCGATGTCCAACAGTCTGTCGTAACACAAAACTTTCTACCTGTTTCAACAATTTCTTTCATTTTATTAAGACATTCTTCATACATCGCGGGAATAGCAGTTTTAGACACAGTGTGCCTACTGGGTAACTCGTATGAAGGATTTAAAGCAGAAACAAATTGTTTAAAGCCGGTATCTTCTACTATTCGAAAGGGTTGAAAATCCAAAATAACCACTAAATTTAATTTATTATCAATACCCTGCTTTGCTTTTTGCGTAATTTTTTTTGGGAGAAAACCTGTAATTTTTTGTTGATGACTTTTACCAACCCTTCGAGATGTGGATGGCTGCTGGGACATCTTAGGACTTTGGGAAGTACCCGGAATAGCATCGTCTTGTTGATTAGCATCTTCGTGCGCTTGCGAACTCTCTCCGACTTCAATTTCTGTTGAAATTTTTCGTTCGCTTGCAGGCTGTAAATGACAAAAATAAAAATTAAATATATGCAAATACACACTTTGCTGACAAAAGAAATAGGCACAATAAAAAAAAAAACTTTAAACTTATTGGAAATTATTTATTTCATAAAACTTACCAGTTTTGCTGCACTTGTTGGAAGAGATACTGTTGAATGTTTATTTCGCATATGCGACTTTAAATTTGAAATTGACGTTCTGTATGAAATTTTTGCTTTACAAAAATTGCACTTTGCATAAATTTCATCAATAGGCTCGAAAAACTGCCACATTTCACTTGTTTTCCGCTTTTTTAATTGCGACATTTTTTTTAAATTGGCAACGAAACTATCACTTGAATCACGATTGAAAATATCAAAAATATTGCCTGCAGCGCTTTTATATATGGGTACAATAAGTGAATCCCCTAGTTGGGCAAAAGTACTTTTTAAAATTGCACCAAATTCCACAATGCAAAAAAAGATTTCTACTATACCTTTCTTTGCATTGGAAGTATTGGAGCCTGTAAAATATTATGGAAAACTGTAATTCTGCTTCATTGGGTGAGGGGCGTGCAAATAGCGTCGAGAACGCTTGAAATAAAATACGTTGCATTTCGCTATTTCGCTCTATTTTACTGAACGCGATGGAAAGCGAGTAGCTGTGTTGCATGTTAGTTGACGCCATTTCGCATATTCTAAAAAATCGCTGTTTCTGTCAATCGCCGTTATTTGCGATTTTAGTCAAATGTTGCTATCAGCGATTTTTCAATAACGGCGATTAAATCACCGGTAACGAAATATCGCTCATCCCTAGAATAAAGCCAGTTCAAAGCATAGTATAAAATAACACAATGTTGCCAGAGATTATTTGAATTCCCTAGATTTTACCGAAAATTTCCCTAGACATTACAAACAGAAAGGTAGAGTTCCCTATACTCGCAACTGTAATGCGGATTACATATATAAAACCCAATGAAAAAAGCTCACGAAAAAGTATAATTTATGAAAATAATTGTAATTTTAATAATATCTAATAATAAAAAATGTTTATGTATAATAAGAAAACAATATATTAATTATATCTACAAGGAATAGACCATAACAAAAATACTTTACATAATAATATTTACATAAACATATATTTAATGTTCTGTATTTATTATATTTACTAATTTTATTTTAAGTAACAATTTTCATATTTCCGTAATTTATTTTTAGTAACTTAGATGAAGTAAACATGAAAGTACCAGAACACCTACCTATCGCTATGTCAGAAGATATTCAATGCTAATAGGTAATTTGATGTTTCAATATTTCTTAATAAGGAGGGTGATTTAAAAATTCCTACTAGGGATACGTTTTTTTTTATAGAAATTTTAATACAGTTTTTCTTCCATTGTTTAAAATAAGTCATTATTAAGGTCAAATTTAAAACAACTACTATCTTTTGCAACTGTTTTCGAATGTAAAATACTGTCAATAATCGGTTTCTAACTTTTGTTTTATTTAAATTAATTTGCGAAAATATACGTTCAACAATTGCACTTGTATGAGGCAAATGAAATAATTTGAAAATAAAATTGCACAACGTTGAGCACATAGGTATATTATCCCCAGCCTTTAGGCTGGAAATCGTTTGCCAAAAATCTTCAATATTTAATATCGCATATTGATATAAGTCTACGTTACGCAAAATACGTCATTCCCTATCTAGTTCTTTTAACTGGTTCCCTATTAAATTTCGAAAATTAATAGCTAGAGGCGCTAATGACTCATGCGTTTACCTCAATGGGCGAATGGGGCTATTTGTTTTAAAACTACAGTTGAACGATTTTTATTATGAAATCTTTTGTACATTTGATGCCAGCTTTTATATTACAATCTATATAATAGTGATTTTAACACAATTTCTAAATTTTTTTATATCTACTAAGTGTATGAATTTTAATACTCTCAGACTGCATCTCTACATTTAAATGTGTAAATAAGGGCAAAATAGAGTCTAAAAAATGAAAATATAATTTAACAGAGTGATTTTGGGAATGGTTAAATATGTTTTGTACTACTACATCTTTATCAGTTAATTGTGCATTTATAGAAAAACATATTTTTAAAGCTTTATATTGTTGTAGAAATATCTTAACAACTAACAATAAGAACAACCATCTAGACTGTAGCTGTAGTATTTTATGTGGTTTTAGAGATAAAAATTCTTGAAATTCAGTAAATTTTTTAAAACTATTTTGGAAATAGGTAGCTCTTACAGGATTTTCAATAAAAGAATGCAGCTTCTCACAGGGATAATTTGCACAAAGATTGAAAGAGTGACAAACACATTTCATTATAAATAAATTGGCAATATCTGCTTTTAATTTAGTAGATTGTATGCTCATTATTGCACTAACACTATCAACCGCTAAACCTGTTAAATTTCCTTTTTATTTTTTGTTATATTTAAATATTCTGTGATATAATTGTATTTAAGATTCTGCTGTGCCACTTGGTACCAGTAATAATCCACAAAGTAAGTCCTTTATATTTGCTCCATCAAAAAGTCTTGTTACAAGCGCCAAATATTTGATAGAACATTTGTCTGCAGATTCATTGACAATAAGTGAAAACTTATTACATTGCAATAATGCTGTAGTTCTATTGAAACTATAAGAACCAATAACGTTCAACTATCGCAGTAGCTTTTATACAGTTATTACATGAATTTTTGCGATCTTAGAATCCATAGAGTTCAAATAATTTCTAATAAATGGTCTAAAGCATTAAATGAAAGATTATGCTCTACGGCAAAAGTGGCTATACTTAATTTGGATAATGATTTTTTTTCTAGAGTAATTTTTTGTGTAAAAGCTGCCATATCAATTAAAGATTGCTATTTGGTTACAGATATTGCTAATTTTATGTTATTTTTCCGTTTGAGTGTTTTAAAATTTCGCATTTACCACATATAAAGTCATTCTTACAGTCCTTACAATTAGCATAGTTTGGCCTTTATTGACTGCTTTGCAACCACTTATTGAATTCTGGATCCTGCTCCCAACGAATATTATACTTTTCAACATAGGGATATTTTCTTCAGCTTCTGTAAAATATGTTGTAAGTACATTCTCAGATGAAGAAGACGATGGAGTCGGATGGAGATTTGGTGATTACATACTGTACCTACTTTAATACATACAAATGAATGATAAATAACTGATTATTAATTACAAGTAAATTCTAAAATATTTACCTTGTGTTAATCTTAACTTTACAGCAGAGAAAACTTTTAATACCCCTGCTTTCGTAAAACTAAAATTAAATAATGCATTTGGAACTGTATGATTTATTACAATTTATTAGAACGTATACAATTTTGAAAATTTCCCGGTCTTTAAATACTCAATTCAAAAATCGGAGAATTTCCCCCAGCCGCTTTGGTTTAAACCTATAGCGCCTTCCTTCCAAAAAAGAAAATTTATATTATAACGACTTTTTTATAACTTATATAATAATATAATAACAATAATATGGTATAACACTTAATTTGTTTCTTTAAGAATTGTATATAACATTTAATGTTGTTACGACTATATAGAAAATTTCCTATACTATTATGGATTATAGAAGATTTTGAATAAAAATCCCTTTTTTCCTAACAGGACTCTAAATTCCCTAGATCTGGAGAAATTTCCCTGCATATGGCAACACTGAAATAGCATAAACAAAAGGCCGACATAATTAAATAAATTATTACAGTACATACGTGGGAAAACTAATCAAAGGGAATGTATGGCGGCATATTCAAATTTAAAAATTTGTAAATTACCGGTGGAACCATTAATTACATTTCTTTATTGAAATATAAATTTCAAAAAACAAAGGAGTAACTATTAGATTCAACCGTTGAATAAACATACGGATTTCTCTTAAAATTGAAAAAAATACATATAACATTGATAATTCTATAACATTACACAATATTAAAATATTTCGTTATATAAATGTAATATATTATAACACATTTTCTATTTTAAAGAAATCACTAATAATAAGAAAAATGTATATTACATAAAAAAAAAATAGTATATTGTGTAACGAGTGACGAAAATAACATTTTTTTTGGAGAGAACAGTTTACAAAACGAGGCGTAGCCGAATTTGGTACTGTTCGCGAGCCTAAAAAATGATTTCGACGAGATAAACACTATACTTTTCTCTCGATCTCGCCTATGGCATTACAGCAAATTTAAAAAAATATGTAAACAAATACAACGGTGTCTGCGGCTACCCATATCATTACAATTTGTCACACATCTAATTAACTTGTTCAGTTGTTCTCCAGTAGCTAATTTAACAATAAGTATGTCAAAGCTTTTTCAATATACCTGCAGAGGGCGTATCGCTTATATTGTTTTTAAAGTCCCTAGATAAAGTATATATATAATGGGTGATTCATTTAGAGATACTTTTTCCAAAAGCAAAGAACAAATGAAAAAGGCCAATTTATTTAAGAAACTTGATTATCATACAAAAGAACCATTCTTTACAATTATTTTTTAAAGATTATTTCTCTCAAATGTTGGCCGCGACTGCGGTTAACGTAGTCTATTCTGCTGTTCCAATTTTCAATGACGCGTTCTAGCATTTCGAGTGGTATTTGTCCAATGACCCGAGTAATATTGGCCTCCAATGCCTCAATTGTAGCCGGTTTATCCATGTAGACTTTAGACTTCACGTAGCCCCACAGAAAAAAGTCTAATGGTGTGATGTCACAAGATCTAGGCGGCCAATTTACTGGTCCGAAGCGTGAAATTAAATGTTCACCGAATCGTTCTCGCAGTAAAGCCATAGTTTCACGAGCTGTATGGCTAGTGGCGCCATCTTGTTGGAAGTAAATGTCTTGTAGACCACGGGTGTCAAGTTCAGGCAGCAAATAGTCCATTATCAAGGCGCGATAACGGTCGCCATTCACAGTCACATTCCGGCCGGCTTCTGTTTTGAAGAAATATGGACCAATTATTCCACCGGCCCATAATCCGCACCAAACAGTTGTTTTGTCTGGATGTAATGGTAACACTTCAATCTCTTCAGGTTGCTCATCACCCCAAATACGGGCATTTTGCTTATTCACGTACCCATTAAGCCAGAAATGGGCCTCATCGGAGAACAAAATTTTTGTAGAAAACAGTGGATCTTCTGCAAGTTTATCAAGAGTCCAACGGCTGAAACGGAAACGATTCGGAAGGTCGGTTGCCTTTAGTTCTTGCACTAGTTGAATTTTGTATGCTTTTAAACCAAGATCCTTTCGTAAAATACGCCAAGTTGTTGCATACGACAAACCCAGCTGTTGAGAACGGCGACGAATTGATTCTTCCCGGTCTTCGCGTTCACTCGCTGCTACCGCCGCTATATTTCCTTCACTACGTGCTGGATGAGGTCTATCTGGTCGCGTATTATCCATTATTGTAAATTGAGTTTCAAACTTATTGATGGTATAGCGAATTGTGCGTTCGGTAGGCCGATTATGTGGCCCATATGTTGCTCTAAGCCCACGATGCACATTCCTTGTAGAACGCCCATTTTCGTAATAAAGCTGTACTATTTGTAGACACTGTGCCGGGCTAAGTATTTCTATTACGTAATGTCAAATAGTACTGAACCAGAATGCGCAGTCCGCTGACGTGTCGCATGCGCGCTCAGCCATTAAATCCCCACCTAAAGAAGTACCTCTAAATGAATCACCCGATATTATATAAAGTACCGCGATTTGCCGCCATTTTGGCTCCAAATTAACCGGGAAATTAGGAAATAAAAATAACACATCAGAAACTTCAAATTTTTATTACTGTATTAAGACTTTTATGGAGGAATTTATTATTGTAGACAACACAAAAAATATTTGTGCATGAGTTTCAAGTTCCCGGCCAATCATATTCGGTTTATGTAATATGATATTGCTGCAGCAATATCTGAACTTAATAATGTTGAACTCAAGTAAACATTCATTTTTTCAAAATGTGATAGATGTAGTACATTTTCTTTTAATTTTGGACAAAGCTTCAAAGTATCCATTTGATCTAGTTTATAAACTTGTTGTATGGCTTCCATCGAAATAAAATTTGATGCAAGCTGATATTTACTTACAATTGACTCATCAAGGATCATTGTGTGTCCATCTGTTAATGAGGAACTAACATTTTTAAAAACATGCACTGGGTCTGGAGTAAAATATACCTTTTCATTTGGATTACATGGATGAGGAGTATAGTTAATTATTTTGGAGTATCTGCCAGCAGTAATATGAAATAACTTCCACATGCTACGATTCTGGGGACCCATATCTGTTATAACTGCCTTAATTATTATACCTAAAGACATTGCTTTTTTTATAATTGTTGTTATCTTCTCTTGCATTTCAATAGCTGAGTAAGAAGATGCAGTAAACTCATAACAAACCATTTGCTTCCACCGAGAAGATACTCCTGTTAATAAAAACACTAATGCATGAGAGGCATATTCATCACTACTGTCTCTTTCACCAGAAAGCAGCATTGTTGGGCGACCAATAATAGATGCAAGGGAACTATCATATTGAAGACCTGGTTTAATTGCCATTTCATCTACTACAAGGGTTGCATGTTTTTCTTCGGCTGTAAAATTTTTAATCTTTTGAAAATACGTATAACGAAATAAAATCATTTCAGTAATTACTTTTGGTTCAAGAAGATGAAATATATCTTCTATAATCCCTGGTTGAAATTTGAAAGATTGCAAACGTTCTTGTAGTGTTCTGATACTGGGATATGGTAAGTTTTGTTTTCTCAATTCCTCATAACCTTTAGTGCCACAACTTAAATATAACTGTATTCCTTTATTCATAGTGTTATCAACCCAACTGAAACCTTTGTGTGTACCTAACTGTAGATATTTTAACTGATCTTCATTAAAAACCTTTTGTAAATTTTCATTTTTCTTTTCCAGTTTACATGTCAATCTTCGATTCTCTTGCTGTAATGTCTTAAGTTTCTTTTTCAGTTCTTCGATTGTATCATTTGTGTTATATTCATATAGTGATGAAATTGGTGAGTCATTATTAGTGTCAATATAGCCATCCATATTGCTTGTATTTACATTTTCATCAGAATGTTGTTCAAGATGTTGATTATTATTTACCGCTTCAGTTGATTATCACTACGATTTTGTTCGAACTGCCCTTCACCGAAGTGCACCTAAGATATTCAAAAATGAGCAATTTCATATGACATTAAGTAGACGAAATAAACCAACCTCGCAAATAACTGATCGATGTGGTAAATTGCCTGTTTATAAAATTAAGGAAAATCTGTCTTCTTTTTCTTTCAGAAGGAATTCTAAATAGGCGAAAACCTCTTTCAGACCTATTTTTACACGATTTTATACAACACGAAGGCATTATATTTAAATTTTATAATTTCAAAATAAAAATATCAAACATTGGGTGTGTTTAGCGAGTGCAGCCGTTGAGATAGTTGAGACTTATGAATCGCTAAACGTTTACGCTGAACGTGCGCTGACACTCAGCGGCTGTACAATCTTGTAAGCGCTATTTTATTATGCTGATTGTGGTCAGCGCGAGAATTCTAACCTCAAATAAACATTGTTGGTAGTTACCACGGGGCGGGATCTTATAACATTTAAAAATATTGAAAATGTGGCGACACCTGGCGCCTAGCTAAGCGTTACTTTTACACTTTCACCACACTAGATGGCACGTTGGTCTACCTTCTTTTAGAGATCGTCCGGATCGTGCTCGCGCCATTTTTATTGTGTTATTGTCGCCATTTATATTGTGTATTTTTCGGATTACCTGTGTTTTTTAAATATATTATACTTTTGTGTTTCGGTTTTGTGTTATAGTAAGTGTTTATTTGATTCTTGTACGGTGTTATTTTAATTTTGTGTATATACTATTTTATAGTCTTTTATTTTTTGTGTGTTTAGTTTGTAAATAAATTAGTAGTTTATGATAGACATTCTCTAAGATTGACTAAAGAGAAAGTAACGTAAGTGTAAAATATACAAGCCAAAAGCATTATTGTAAGAATATTAATTTATTTATATAGAATGGATAGAGACAAATTTCATGCTTGTATCGTAAAAGGCTGTTTGGATAGGAAGTCGAGCAGGTAAATTTTTAAATGAATTATATAAATGAGAATTACAGCTTTTTGTTTGTAGACATCGTATTTCAGTGAAAAATCAATGCATAAAAGAAATATGGTTGCAGCGACTTCAGAATGAAGAAATAATGACCTTTACAGATGAGAAATTGTACAATGCCATTAGAGTTTGCGGTGCCCACTTCATGGACATCTGTAAAAAGGGAACTAGATTATTTCCAAATTCTCTTCCATCTGTAAAATATGCCAGGTACACAGTTTTGTTTTTGAAAAGTAGGAATACAGTATTTTACTTAATTTAGGTTTTGATGAGCCTGCTACTCCAGCAAATTCTTTTTATAATCCCCATAAACATGTAACAGAACCACAACAATCAACATCTGTCGATGATGAAATTCAAACTAACAGTGTTACGGACACAATATTATTACAGGGTAACATATTTTTATGGATTTTTGTGCATATGTTTATATATATTCTTTTAGAAAAAACCCATTCATCAGTAAACCCAAAAGCAAAATCATCAAATCTTAGGAAGCTGGATAAACAATGTAAGAGACAGTTCACAATAAAACCAAAATACAGAATTATATTTTATTTTACTTTTTATGAAAACTGAGAAGGAACCAAAGATTATTATTATTATTATTTAAAGAGAAATATTTTAATTTGGGTTTATGTGATGCATCTCTGAATCTTTGTAGTTAGAAGGCCTGTTACAATAGTTTTGCTTATATATTATATTCTAGAAATTCAAGCTTTTTTATTTTTTATTGCATGAATATGTAATTTTGCATTATCTTTTATTTTGTCATTGATTATAATTGCAGTAGTATTATTTTGGTGAATTGTGTAAATTTTTGCAAGCTTACCATGTTTATTAGAAGTAAATAAATTTACCTGTGCCTGTGAAACTAGTACCTGCAGGATCTGAATGCAAGAATGAAGGAATCATTAGAATTGGTTTCTGTTCGAATATACACCTCATATTATTATTTTTTGCCCACACTTACTTGCTTTGCTATGAGTTTGAGAATTTTTACTGGCACAGTTGAATTTGTCAACTTGTATATGCTTTGACTCACTTAATGAATTTTATGGGTAGTATTTATTAACAGCATGTAGCTTCTCTACAATGCATACTTTTAATTTTAATTTAATTTTTTTAGGTTATGATAAGGTGCCTGATAATTTGCAATTTCAATTGAAATCAATTAAAAAACTGACAACACAGTACAAATGGCATTGCAAAAACTCCAAGAGCAAGTTAGCAAATATAAAAACAAAATTAAGATTGGCTGAAAATTTGGCAAAATCAGATGGTTTTGCAAAAATGTTATCGAAGTTGAATCCCACAGTTGCAAGTTTCATTAGCAGTCAAATGAAGGAGCACAAGAAAAGGCCTCGTGGTAGAAGATATACTATGGACAACAAAATTTTAGCACTATCTTTATATAAATATAGTCCTAAAGCTTATAAATTATTAAAAAAGATTTTTGCATTGCCATCAAGGAGAACTCTTTCAAATTTGTTAGCAAAAGTTCCCTTTGCTCCGGGAATAAACGAACATATTTTCAAGCACCTAAAAGACGTTGTTGCAAAACTTCCAGATCAGCATCGGCATTGCTGTATTTTGTTTGATGAAATGTCAATCCAACCAGGACTACATTATAACAAATATAATGATATGCTGGGAGGTTTTGTAACATATGGAGATACACCATCGTGCAAAATAGCAGATCATGCCCTTGTTTTTATGGTTCAAGGTATATTTAAAAAGTGGAAGCAACCACTAGCATTTATGTTTAGTGAAGGAAGTACACCATCACATCAGTTGTCTGGCTTAATAAAACAAATTGTTAGAAATTTGTTGGAATGTGGTCTAAAACCTGTTGCCACAGTGTGTGATCAAGGTGCTTCCAACAGAGCCGCCTTAAATATTTTGTTGGAAGAAACCAAAGAAATTATGAACAAAATGGGAAAAGCTTATAATATAGTTGGATTTGAAGTAGATGGTGTAGAAATTGTACCACTTTTTGATTACCCCCATTTGCTTAAATGTATAAGAAACAACATGCTAAACAAAGATTTAATTTACAATTATGAAGGACGAGAATGTCGGGCAAAATGGGCACATATACTCCAGTTGTATGAATGGGACACTTCAAGTAAATACTTCAGTGTATTTACCAAGCTTACGGATGCACATGTAATTCCACATAAAATCAAAAAAATAAAAGTAAGCTGTTGTACACAAGTATTTAGCCAGAGTGTTGCAAAATTCATGTTACTTTTAATTGATGCAGGTATGATAAAATTATATTGTAGTATTATTATTATTATATATTATTTCCTTTTAGAATCAAGTGTCATTAGTAAAGATGCAGCTGATACTGCAAATTTGCTATTGTTTTTCGACAAACTTTTTGACAGTGTGAATGGCTTTTCACAAGTGGCTACAAGTGGCCATGAAATGAAATGTGCAATTAGTAATAATTCACCTCACCTGGAATATTGGTGTACGGTAAAAAAAATATTAAGAAGCATGAAGTTTCAGTGTTCAAAAACTGGAAAAATATCCATACCACCATCCCTTAAAAATTGGATACAGTTACTTTCAGGACTTGAATATTTATGGGGTAAATTGAAACAATCTGGTTTTAAATATTTAGTGCCGAAGAATTTCAATCAGGATGGATTGGAAAACTTTTTTTCTTTAATAAGAAGTCATGGTGCCCGAAACATAAATCCTCGGTGTGATGCTTTCATTTCTTCCTTTAAATCCCTCACAATTAATAACCTTCTCTCTCAGAAATCTGTGTCTTCAAATTGTGAAACTGACCAGTCTACTGGTATATTGGATGATATGCGAAGTTTCTTGCTAAAAGAAATTACAGTACATCAGCAGGAATATAATGTTGTATTAGAATATCCTGAAGCAGATCTAGATGCTACTTCGCCCTACATTTCTACGTATATTGCTGGCTATATTGCTAAGAGGGTTTTTAAAAAAATTAATTCATGCGAAACTTGTATGAAAAAACTTACAACATCAGAAGTCCAAAGTCATCATTTACTAATACAAGCCAGAAGATATTCATCAAAATGTTTGTTACTACCTACAACAGAGTATACAAACATTTTCAACAAAATTATTAAGATAATTTGTCAGTTAATACCAAAATATTGTTTGTGCAGTAATATTAGTAAAAAAATTACAAACATTATCATTAATGAAATCGATTTTCGTTCAATAATTTGCAAAAATCATGAAAACGTTAAGCATTTTTTAGTAAGTGAAACTACTCGATTGTCTATTTTTTCATATACGAATCGCGTCAATAAAATTATAAAAGGACTCGATACTCGTTTTACACCAGAAAATCTTAAAGACCCAATACTACAACTTGCTTACAAGAAATATTGTCAAAGAAGAAAGTGAAGTGTTTTTCTTTTTTGTATTTTGTATTTGTAGTTTTATATTAATTAATATTTTTAAATGTTCTTGAGTTGTTCATGTTGTATTTTAATTACCATAAAAGTTAAAATGTATTTCTTATACATTTATGGAATCTGAGCAGTTTTCTTTTAAATTTAAAGTTACTGAAAATTTGTAATAGTGATCAAACTAAATCTACTAACTACGAGCTGTGCAAACAATTATTTCACCAGCATGCTTTGAAGTTGATTTACATCACTTATGTTTGGGCTTGTACACAATTTCCATTTGCAGCAGCAGTGCTAAATGGTATAATTTTCAATATCAATAAAGTGTATACGATATATCTCAATTTTACTTGCAATAAACGAATGTTTTGAATATGTACTTTTTATTTCAATTCAAGTAATCCCATAAGTAATATCATCCTTATTTTTCGCTTAATATTAAAGTATAATGTGTATATAAATAGGAAATTGTAATCACGTTAATTTTCTTTATAAAATGCAAAATAATTGTGTTAACAAATACCATAAATTTCAATCTTTAATAAAGAAAATTAATTTGATTGCAATTTCTTATTAATATATATTTTTGAAAATTGCGGGTTTAATATATAAATCCGCAAATAGTTGGGATGCGAACCAATATTTGTACAATTTCTGTCTATGACGCTTAGCTAGCCACAAAAGGCGCTGTTGCCCATCTCTCAAGCCGGTAAAAGAGTTGCCCTTCTATTATAGTTTTTCTATGGTAGTTACACATAACACATTGACATAACTCACATAAGTATAGAAACAGTTTCTACAATAGTTAGAGGGTTAGAGTTTCTACAATAGTTAGTTTCTACAATGAATAGAAAGAAGGTTATATTTTTAAATGACTACACGATAGTTAATAAAACACTAGTTAGAAAAACTTTCACAGGTTCGGATGCAAAATGTTAAAATTTTTGATACATATTTATACTTCCAACTTGATGTTCCAGAGAATAATTTACCAGAACAAGACCATAATATTGAAGAGGAGCCTGAAGACTGCGAAAATATAACAATTGATAAAAACGACGATAAATTTATATGGGATCGTAAAGCAATATTACTACTTCTTGATGAATACCACCAAAGAATTAATGATTTTCGTAATCCTACAATAAAGAAAAAGGCACTGTGGAAGAAAATTGCAGAAGTAATGGTAAACGCTGGATATGAAGTTGATGGTGATATGATAGATCGGAAAATAAGAAATATGAGAGCCACATTTAACAAAATTAAAGACAATAACCAGAAAAAACGAACAGGTCGTGGTGCAATTCAATGGGAATATTATGACAAATTGAGTGCTTTTTAACTGAAGATAAAACAGTTAACCCAACAAGTCTTATTTCAACATTACCTCTGTCAATAATTATACCCCAAGAATTTGATAACTCTAATCCCGACATAAATTTATCATCACCAACCAGCCCACACACTCCATCGAACTGCAGACAAAAGCAAAAAAAGTTAGACGAGTACCGTAATAGACATTAGAACTAGAAAGTGAAAGAGTAGAAGAATTAAAGAAGATACGTTTAGAAATGGAAGAAAGTAATAAGATCAATAGGGAAAAACTTGAGGTTTTTAAACAATACATGGCAAATAAAACCTAAGGTTATTATTAAATTATGTTTATTTATATTGTAGAACTTTACTGTAATAATGTTACAATAAAATCTCGTTTTAATGCTCCACTGTTATTTATATTTTCATTCCAATAGTTATTGTCTTCATGGTCATAATGGACATCATTGGCACCTTCAACATAATCATTTTCATTTTCCTCTGTATGTCTTTTCAAGACAAAATTATGTAATATGCATGCTGCCAGAATCACTTGTGGGATTTTATTTTTCAATGACATATCTAGAAACTTCAACCGCCTCCATTTTCCTTAAAATGAGAGGAAAATTTAAGTAATGCTATTAGAATACATGCGTATATCTATTCCAAGCATACCCTTTAATAATGTAAAGGCTCTTTCAATAACTGATCTCTGGCTAGATAAGACTTGATTAAATCTACTTTGTCCTTCATTCGGATGTCCATTATCGCGAAATGGTTTTATCAAATTTGTGAGCAATGGATATGCCGCATCACCTACTATATGTTGCCCAGCAGGTAGTAAAGGAGGGTTTGCCAGTAATGCCTCATATAACGGGCTATTTCGCAAAACACGAGCGTCATGCACCCGTCCTGGCATTCCAATAAATACATCTGTAAATATTTTTTTATCGTCACATACAGCTTGGAGCACTATACTATGCTGTTCTTTTCTATTATAAAAATCAACTGCATTATTGACAGGTTGCTTAATATTTACATGGCATCCATCTATAAATCCAACTACATCAGGTATACCTTAAATCATAAAAATGTGGTAGGAAGTGGCAACAGTTTATTAATACCTACGGGATCGATTTTCTACTCTGGATGCTATTTCATCACATTCTTGCAGATTTGGCCAAAGAATATACTGTTCTTTCAGCTGCACTACTGCGGATACAATTTTAATAAAAATGTAGTGTCCTGTCCCTTTAGCAAAACCAAATCTATCACTGGCTGCTAAGAAACTTTCTTGCTTCGATAGCACCCATAACGAAAACAACACCTTCTTTTCCAAAGTAATATATTAATGTTCTGGCAAATGCGGTGCTAATAAACCGCATAACTCTTCCGTGTCTTCACGGGTCATCCTAAAATGACTTCTAAATTCATTGACGTTGTAATTTGGTACAATATTTTCCATCTATCCTTCATTATAAACTGGAACTATTCTGTTAGGAATAATATTTTCCCGAACGGGATCGTTAAGTATAACTTGCGCAGCTTGATTTATATTCAATCCATCTTCAAGAAAATATTCTAGCATAATTACTTCTTCCATTTTAAATGAAAAGTTGAAGATAAACACAAAATTAATAGACCTTTTGCACAGTGTTTGGACATAACCCATGTGACATTCAAATTTTGAATAGCCAGACGTTGCAAAGCCGTTCAGCGAATTTACCGCCGCTTTCACTAATCAGAACTAAGCAGATTTTATGCTAACTGTCAGCTGTTGAGTTCGCTAAACGCACCCAATGTCAAATTACTATATTTAACTGCCCGCTATTTTGGCTCCAAAATAACAAATATACAGGCTTCATGATTCGCGGTACTTTATATATCTAGGGACTTTAATTGTTTTTTTATTGTTTTGTGTATCCAAGACGTTACCATCATAGACGAAGTTACCATCCATACCGGCTTACTATTCATAGTAATATTCCCTTCCATCTTATCTATGATTCCCATATCGGTAATAAAGGGAACATTCATTTTTATGACATTTTGGAAACTTGAAGAAATGAAGTAAATTGTTTGACAAATAAGATATTTTTTTATTTTTTTTCAAAATATACTTCATGTAATTATAGTAATTTATGTGCGTATTTAATTTATGATTGACGTAAGTAAGTAATTATGTTAATATTTGTAAATATTGTTATTATAAACTTATGCGTTTTAGATTACTACTTTTAGGTTGAAATTCTGATTTTTATTTAAACAGCAATAAATACCATAAAGAGGAATTTTTTCGATATGGGTACTGTTAATATACAAGATGTAGAGTCGAAATTAAGTGATGTTACTGTTACTGCCATTCCAATTAAACAATCTCCCCAACAACCTGGCCAATCAAAATATGCTCAATTGCTGGGTGTTATTGAAGAAATGGGTAAAGAAGTCCGTCCTACATATGCAGGAAGCAGAAGTTCCGCTGAAAGACTTAAACGTGGCATTATACATGCGAGACTATTAGTACGTGAATGTCTAGTTGAAACTGAACGAAGTGCACGTCAATAAGTTTAAAGTTTTGCAAATTGTACTCAAACATAGAATAATATTTTTCATAATTTGAATGAGCAATAGTATAAAAATAACAAATTTAGTCAAATAAATCAAAGTTTAATCAGGTATATTTTAAGTACAAATTTGCAATAGTATGTAAAATGCAGATGATCATGCAGTCTTAGTATTTTATATTAAAATGTTAGTTACCACTTAAATATCTAATGTGATTTATTAGAATATCTATTACAAGTATGTGGTCCAGAATAGCATTTTTAAGGATAAATTTAAAAACAATTCAAATGCGTTTTGAAAAAAATATTCATCACTAAGTCATATGTACTTAAATCAATATTTTTTATATCCAAAGAATAGAGTAGAATAAAATATTTTTGTATAAGTCTAGAAGAAAATATTTTAAACAAAACTTGTGTAAAATGTATATACATAAATCATTAGATCATGTTGAAAACCTGTTTTTATACATCTGTTTTTAATTCTAATATAATCAATGATTTACAAAGACTGAATTTAGTAGCCTACTTGACAACATTCCATACAAATCAAATAGAACAAATTTTTTGTATATAAAACAGTTTTTCGGTATGTCATAAAATAAATATTACTACACCAAATAGGTATACAAAATGTTTGAATTTTGTAATTCTCAGGTTTGTAATATAATATGGGTAATAAATAAAGTGATAAGTATTTTTACATTTATTTTCCAAAATAAACTTTTAAATGTCAAAGTAAGTTTTTTTGCTTATGAATTAAATGCGGGTAGAGACATTTAGTGTAATGGTAAGTTGTACTGCCATACTACTTTAGAATGTGAAGAGAGCACAACTGGCTTTACACAAATGCATGTGATTTTGTATATACATTAACAGGAGGATCAATACCTTCATAGAGAGAGATGTAACAAGCATTCTGACATTTAACAGTTCCTTTTCAAACGACTTCAGACAAGCTTTACATGCTGTAGTAGTTAACATTTTGAACAATTTTAAAATGCTTTTGGCACTCCTAATGTACTATCAAATTAAATGTAAAAAAAAGTGAAGTTATATGTAAAGTTAATTTTTAAATATTTTACTATTGTGACGTTGCTAACTTACTTAAGATCGTAGTAACGTACAAAAGTCATTCTTGACACTTACACCTATCTGTATATCAACATAACGGGTGTTCAGAAACATTCGAAGTCAAGTGGGCTCTGAACAAAAAATCGTATATCGTATATTAAATCAAATCAATTAAATGTCAACTTTTGTCTGTCAAAAATTGTCAGAATCTAATATCGAAGATACTAATTTGATAACTTATAAAATTGTATTAAGTAAATGTATCAATCTATCTCAGACATGACTTCATATTTTCAAGGACTACTTTGACTTCGAATGTTTCCGAACACCCGTTATATGTTGTTTGACACTTGTTATTTGAATATTTAAATTTGACGCCTACTTTTAATATATATCCACATTCACGCAGCCTAATTTAAACCGATTAAAATATGACTGTACCACTTTTTTTTTTGCATTTGATAGTACCTACTAAAATTTTTGAATTTGTTTCACTTATAAACAGATGTTTTGTATATTAAGCAAGTACACTGCTCCACATATAAAACCCGTACAAGTCTTATGAGCATAAAATCAGAGTTTTTTAGTTTCGTAAACGGGTCAAATATATTGATACTGTCATTAGTAGACTTCATAGGTTATACCACGTATACAGTTGCGACCCCTACAAACTGGGACCGTTAGACAAATAATAAATGTTAATGTTAACTGAAAGAAAGTGAGTGGCGTATAAAATAAAAAAATTGATAAATTCAAATACAAATAACGTTTTTGCAAAATGAAAATGCATTCCAGTTTGTTTTTCTTGATGAAATCTATATTTTTCAATATGGAAGCTCCCAAAAACCACGACAAGATGAGAATATTCAATCTGTAAAAGCAAAATAAGTAGGTGGCAAAAGGTATTAATTATTTAAAAAGTATTGGCATGGGCAAAATACATCATTGACTTTTATCGTGTTTTTATCAACATTTATTTCATTTGCGATGTGTCTAATGTTCATGCCGTCCTCTAGCCTACTTCTAATTATCAACTTTTGCAGTTCGTTTAATTGAGGCATTTTAAAAATTGTGTACGCTTCTGACTTACAATTAACTGACATTAACATAACCATACCGTATAAAAGTCAAATTTACAAACCACGAATTTTTTTAATTTGACAATGTGTCAAAAGACGGTGTCTTAGTTTGTAGCGGCCGCAACTGTACATTGCTAATATCTGTAAAACTTAAGTCTAATAAAACATCAAATTTGACAAGTCACATAACACGTCAAATTTGATAAACCTGGCTTACATTGATAATATGTTAGTGTACGGGTTTTATATGTCGGGCGGTGTACATAACAACTATAAATAAATAGCTACTTGTTATAATCGTCATCTGGCAGGCTACATGTTTACCACACTATACTCTATTTTTAAAGTAGAGAGACGAATTTCTGAACAGACCACTTTGACAGTGAAATCTCATTGGTTGAAAGCAAGGCCAAATTGCTTTCAACCAATAAGATTTCACTGTCAAAGTGGTCTGTTCAGAAATTCGTCTCTCTACTTTAAAAATAGAGTATAGCAGTCTAAATAGTGCAGTGTATATTTACTCAGCGTTTATTATACTGATATTGCTCAGAGTAGCTTCAATGAGAAATATCTTTTTTTTCTTACCAATGTTGGGTGCCAAAATATTTATCATGCTCATGTATACCGTATTTTGAGAAAAAAAACTTGTTGGACTGATGGTACCACATTTTCTAAAATATTAATAATTTTGCGAATTACATTGTATAACGTATTGCACCCTTACTTATTTATTCTGCCGCCTGGTCTGTATCAGGCGCAGTATTTATTACGTGTCGATTGAAATCTTTTCTCATCAGTGAAAACTACATTTTGTCAAAATAGGTCCGTTGTTTACAGGATTTAACATCTACAAAATTCTGGTTTATTACATTACAAGCCTAACGTTTGATAAATTTTTTAATGAAAAATCGATTTTGACATTAAAAAATGACTATAACACAAAATTTATTGAAAAAAGTTTGCATTATATTTATCTGACAAAAACTATAATTATTTTGAATACCAACGTGTAATGGCATAAGTAAGTACTTTACAACAATACATTTTTGTCATTGTTAGAGCTTATTTTTTCGCTGCAATGAAGCGCAAACAAATGAATAAAAGAAGCAAAATTTTTAATGAACATCTAATGTTAACAATTTACGAATTTAATATTGTTTGCATACAAAATTGACATATTACCAAGATAATTGAAAATATTAAGCTTCTGCAGAAATTATGCAATGATGCTAAGAATAAATTTAGGAGAAACAAATTAGAGTCTCACTGGATTTATTACAAACTCCGGAATTATACTACTTTGACGATTAGAAATGAAAAGCCAGGTTATTTTCAATATTTGTCTTACAATAGGAACAGTAAATGCTATGAGTAAATCTATCTGACGCAAACTTAATTATTTAAATATTGGAAGAAAAAAGAGAAATGAGATTTCATGTGTATTCTCTGATTAGCAATTGATTAACGCTGGGTTTATCAACAACACACCCCTCGTTTCTGAAAATCTCCTGGAATGTATTAACAATTACATTAGTAATACTCCTCAGGATCAAAAAATTCTTTCGCATTTCACCGTCGACGAGAATGTCTAGCTTCGGTCCATCTTAAGTGTAGTGATGGAATTGGCTCTCACATGCTGAGATTGCTCATACCGTACGTGCTCCCATAACCCATTTAATAAATTGTTGCATAATAGAAAGTTCTTTTCCTGTAACGCTTGTAATCTTTATTCCTAAAAATATGAACGCCGACCTTGGGCTTATTACTTTGTGTAAAATTTACTAAAGAAAACACTCGGTATATTTGTTTCACAAAATATATTTATTAAATCTCTAACACGTGTTTCGACTTTACAGTCATTGTCAAAGAGTTTGTAAACTGACCTAAAAATACACTTCTACCACTATTTATGAGTTTTTAAAGACTTTATTATGGCATCAATAGTAGGGGTATTGAAAAAATCCAGCTGTGTATTTGTGACATGTCTATTAAGATTTACGGCTTTTTTAATTTCTAATATTTCGAGAAAATCAAGTCTTTTTCCTTTATTACAAGTATGTAAAAGTTTAAAATTATTGGTATTGAACAAATGTGTATTTTCGATGCAATGTTCCGCGAATCCCGTATTCATATTACCATAAAGAATAGAAATTTTATGCTCTTTAATACGTTCTTTTATTGAGCGTCCTGATTGGCCAATGTATATCGCATCACAATCACTGCAACTTAATTCGTACACACCTGACTTATCGCACAATTCTTTCAGTTTTTTCTTTATTATTTACTAAAATATTTCCTAGATTGACTTTATTCACTTGGATGACATTTAACCCTAATTTATTCAGTTTTTAGAAACTTTATTGCTAACCCCAGGTATATAGTTGAGTATATGCAACGTTTTATTAGTTTTTGTATATGTGTGCCCGTAGTAAAAATTCTTCGTAAGGATAGTACGTTGTTTTTTGTTAATAATTTTATCTATAAATTCTGTTTTATATCCGTTGTTTCTAGCTATTGTTTTTAGGGTGGTTACTTCTTTTTCGTAATTCTCATTATTTAAAGGGAAATTAATCAGTCTATGTATAAAACTATGAAACGCTGCCATTTTTATATTCCATGATTATTTCATTATTTTATTCATTATGTTTCACCAAGAGCCAACCGTGGATTCTATACATTACCTATATTATTACTTTGTTGTCTGTTCTAAGCAAAGTTTTGGAAAAAATATTAAATTGGTAGTCAAATTCATGAACATTTGCAAGCTTTTGATTTGCTCTCACTGTCAATCCAGTTTCTGAAGTGATGACAGTTGCATTACTACACTTTTGAAGGTCAGGCTACATTTTTAAATCTAGAGATTATAACATTTTATTAGCTATTTTATCTCGGTTCCAGCAGTGATTTGTGTCTTGTACATTCGTATTTCTCCGAAATATATCGGTGCGTGAGGTTACGTGACGGCATATCATCACCATTGGCTGTAGTATTCGACAAGAATCCATTCTTGGCCCTTTGTTTTTCTTCATTTATACTAGTCACTTAGACAAATGTGTCAAGCACTGCCGGGGGCAAATGTATGCTAATGATACGCAGCTTTACATTCGTTTCACAAGAAGCGATGTTCGAATTGCTGTTGATAAGTTTAATCAAAACTTAGAGCGCATACAATCGTTTTCAGTGAATCATGCACTAAAGATCAATCCGGAAACGATCACTGATCTCTTATTTGGTAACCCTGCATTCATTCAGAGCATGAAAGATGTTACAGTTTAATTTCCATTTATAGTTTTCCTTATTTATTGTCAAGCCCCGGTATCTTAATTTGTCTGCGAAACATTTAAATACGTCTATAGGTACTTATATCGCTATCTGTGTTTCAATTTACCCCTATCGCTTTTCGATGTCAGTGGGTGATGGGCATTCGAGCTGCTACCTTGGAGGTGTTAGGTCAATTCTTGCTTAAGTAGTGCAAATCTTCAGTAACGGAACCTTAGTCACGGATTTTTGACATATCGTTTTGTTTATCGCCTAAGGCGGATTACGTCGAAAAAGTGTATAAATGTATTAGGATCAGCCAATTTTGTCGTTAGCGACTTGGGATGTAGAATAAACCAAACTGGGTTTTTGTACGGCGTTCCGTTCCGATCCACAGAAAGAAATAGGCTCTCTGACGAAGATTTCATGCATGCGCTACAAGCCAGGCAAGAAAACACCGAATCGTAGCGAGTATGCCTCTCAAAAGGGCGATAATAATTTACCATTCCCGGAGGACAGGACGAATTTAGGAAACCAATCGCATAATTAATATTTTTGTGTAAACTAATTTCATTTAATAATTAAATTTAAAGTACGTAGCATTTTTAAAGCTCGACATATAGTAAATTCAATCTATCTTGTTTATTCCAAATTAGAAATCATTTTGTAGTTTAATATATTTCTTTAGCATTTTAATGCCAAATTAACTTTTCCTATAATTGAATTTACATTCTAACTTTGCGTCATATTCATACATAGATTTATTTTTGTAACTTATTTCTTCTGCGGCAACATTTTTTATTGTCGCATATGAAACCACATGTTTTTTTCATGTCGTACGATATATGTCGACGCATTTTGAGATATAATAATTTTGAATTAAAAATAAAATCATTTGTGGTATTTTGTAAAATATTTGTTATCGCTATATATGTTTGTACTAAATTGTGAAGTTGATTCCGAGGGTACCTTAGGAAAAGCTGCGTTGATTAAAACTTTTGTAATTAAATTAATTTTTATATCAGTTTCATTTCTTTTGACTTGTTAAGAGATTGATATTTTCCGAACTGTTTTTTTAACGTAATTTCTTAGTCTATGGTTTACGTAGGTATATATATATATATATATATATATGGTAAACCTAATCAGTAGGCGATTAAAGGTCTGTATATTCATACCAAGGTCACGAAGTTATTATATATATATATATATATATATATATATATATATATATATATATGAAATGATGGTTTCTCGGGTTCTTGTCCGCGTGTGAGATGTATCCTGAGAAGGATTGTTGTCTCGACGTTTCGACGGGATCGCACTCGTCATTTTCTAGAGTTGTTCTTTCACTTGACGCTGAAGAGTAACTGCCGATCGTGTCCTCGGGTGTCTGCTATTATGTTGCACAATGGGAGGTGGGGGTTGCGCTGCTGCCGTCGTGCGTACACGGCTTCGCGTGATTGGTCCGGGTGTCTATGATTCCTGTGTGGGGGCGTGTACCTGTCTCGATGTGTTGTGTTTCGCATGAGCCTTGATTTGCATGCCGGCTAGGAGTGGCTTCCAGGTGAACGGTAAACGTTGGCCGTCGTCGCGTTTGTTTAGACTTTTGGGTCTCTTTTCTATTTCAATCGCTTCTCTAGTAATTCTAGTAGATAGACTTTCGCTCTTCGCTAGGATCTTCGTATTCTCGAAGTCAATAGTGTGCCCCGTTAGGAGGCGGTGCTAGAGATGATGTTGTTTGTTTCTTGAAGACTGCGTTTACGTGTTCCTCTTTTCTCACGCTTATTCGCCTGTTCGTCTGGCCTACATAGGATTGTTCGCATTCTAAGCACGGCACTTCGTAAACGCCTTGGTCTTCAAGTGGAATTTTATCTTTCGCGTTGACTATTTTATCGGCTATTTTTCCCTGTGCTGTAAAGATGGTGTCTATGTTGTGTTTTCTTAGTATTCTACCGATTTTGTCTGTGGTACCCTTTATATATGGTAGAAAGGCCTTTGATGTAAATTCCTCTTTTTCCCGTTTTTCTGCTCTATTGTGTCTGGCTTTGTCTATTGTTCTATGTGAATACCCGTTATCAAGAAGAGCGTTTCTAATATTTCTTCTTTCTTCGTTTTTATGTTCATCGTCTGTTAGTCGTTCGGATCGTAGAACTAGGGTTTTCACTACTGAGTTCAATTGTGCCGGATGATGATGCGATTGTGCTTTTAAGTACCTATAAAATAGTCAACGCGAAAGATAAAATTCCACTTGAAGACCAAGGCGTTTACGAAGTGCCGTGCTTAGAATGCAAACAATCCTATGTAGGCCAGACGAACAGGCGAATAAGCGTGAGAAAGGAGGAACACATAAACGCAGTCTTCAAGAAACAAACAACATCATCTCTAGCACAACACCGCCTCCTAACGGGGCACACTATTGACTTCGAGAATACGAAGATCCTAGCGAAGAGCGAAAGTCTATCTACTAGAATTACTAGAGAAGCGATTGAAATAGAAAAGAGACCCAAAAGTCTAAACAAACGCGACGACGGCCAACGTTTACCGTACACCTGGAAGCCACTCCTAGCCGGCATGCAAATCAAGACTCATGCGAAACACAACACATCGAGACAGGTACACGCCCCCACACAGGAATCACAGACACCCGGACCAATCACGCGAAGCCGTGTACGCACGACGGCAGCAGCGCAACCCCCACCTCCCATTGTGCAACATAATAGCAGACACCCGAGGACACGATCGGCAGTTACTCTTCAGCGTCAAGTGAAAGAACAACTCTAGAAAATGACGAGTGCGATCCCGTCGAAACGTCGAGACAACAATCCTTCTCAGGATACATCTCACACGCGGACAAGAACCCGAGAAACCATCATTTCATCATACAACCGCGAGAACATCAAAATTATCATCTTACACCTCTACGGGGAGGAAGTCCATCATCTTTCGAAGAAATTCGAGAAACTACGCTGCAAGAAAGCACGCCTGTTATGCGACCTAGCCTTTCTACGCCGATGCCGGGACCAAGATCTCATCCCCAACTGCTGCAGATTATCGTTTCACAGCAAAACGACAAAATCGACGAACATATTAACACGAGCGAGCAAGGCATTACTACGGGAATTAATACACCAAAACCGGCGAAAACTCGAGGAAACCGACAAGTGCGCATTAGACGCACACTTACTGCTAACTAAACAACTACACCCGCTGCTATGGGAGAAAATAGACACCTTATGTACATTCAGGGCAGAAACAGATTCCGACATCCGAACAAACACACAGAAACGGAAATTCGAACATTTACGAGTGAAACAGCAACCGACTACAAGTGCAATTACGAACAAAACTACAAGAACAGTACACAACTTATCACAAAAAACACTAAGCGAAGCGGCCATCAGCGTTCTAGAGAAGGGTTTTAACTTTGCGATAACACCAACTCGCATTCCGGTAGAAGATATCATATGCGGGGTAGAATCAGCTCTACACAAAGTCGAACAGAACAACGCAGAAATAATACGACAGGAAGTGTCCACCATCATCAGAAAGGCAAAACCACCAAAGAGAAATATCACAAGAGATGAACATCTAGCCTTGAAAGATATTCAAAAGGACACTAACATCATAGTTCTACCTGCCGACAAGGGAAACGCCACCGTAGTATTAGACAAAACCGACTACGACAACAAAATAAGATCACTGCTAGACGACCCGTCATGTAAAATAATCAACACGGGCCCTACAACGTACTTAGAAAAAGTAACCAAAGCAAAAATAAACGCAACACCGCTGAGCGAAGAAATAAAGAAGCAGACCATCCCTCGGGAAAAATCGTCCCGATGTCCAAAACTCTACGGACTCCCAAAAATACATAAACCCGATGTACCACTTCGTCCGATTGTTAGTTCTATTGGATCACCAACACAAGCTCTAGCACGATACCTGGCACAAGAACTTCAGGTACACGCAGAACAAATGGCGTCCTACGTAAAGAATGCAGATCATTTCATTGAGCTGATAAAAAACGTTCATGTTCAACCAACGGACCTGCTAGTCAGCTTCGATGTGACATCTCTATTTACGCAGGTGCCAATCGCAGAGACCATATCCATATTAGAAAACCAGTATCAAGTACAAAAGGCTACAATTAACCTGATAGAACACTGCCTTATAAACACATATTTCACATACAACAACCAGAAATATCGACAAGTCGAAGGCGCACCGATGGGTTCCCCGCTATCACCGATTATAGCGAACTTATTCATGGAGAACTTTGAAACAAACTTTCTAAACACCTGTAAGAACAAACCGAAAATGTGGCTGCGCTACGTCGACGATACATTTGTAATATGGACACATGGCAAAGAAAAACTACAAGATTTTTTACACCAACTAAACTGCGAACATCCGAAAATTGAGTTTACAATGGAGGTAGAAGAACAAGGGAAGCTACCTTTTCTAGATGTGTTAGTGATCAAAAAAGAAAATGGAACATTGGGACACACCGTTTACCGGAAACCTACACACACAAATAGGTACTTAAAAGCACAATCGCATCATCATCCGGCACAATTGAACTCAGTAGTGAAAACCCTAGTTCTACGATCCGAACGACTAACAGACGATGAACATAAAAACGAAGAAAGAAGAAATATTAGAAACGCTCTTCTTGATAACGGGTATTCACATAGAACAATAGACAAAGCCAGACACAATAGAGCAGAAAAACGGGAAAAAGAGGAATTTACATCAAAGGCCTTTCTACCATATATAAAGGGTACCACAGACAAAATCGGTAGAATACTAAGAAAACACAACATAGACACCATCTTTACAGCACAGGGAAAAATAGCCGATAAAATAGTCAACGCGAAAGATAAAATTCCACTTGAAGACCAAGGCGTTTACGAAGTGCCGTGCTTAGAATGCGAACAATCCTATGTAGGCCAGACGAACAGACGAATAAGCGTGAGAAAAGAGGAACACATAAACGCAGTCTTCAAGAAACAAACAACATCATCTCTAGCACAACACCGCCTCCTAACGGGGCACACTATTGACTTCGAGAATACGAAGATCCTAGCGAAGAGCGAAAGTCTATCTACTAGAATTACTAGAGAAGCGATTGAAATAGAAAAGAGACCCAAAAGTCTAAACAAACGCGACGACGGCCAACGTTTACCGTACACCTGGAAGCCACTCCTAGCCGGCATGCAAATCAAGACTCATGCGAAACACAACACATCGAGACAGGTACACGCCCCCACACAGGAATCACAGACACCCGGACCAATCACGCGAAGCCGTGTACGCACGACGGCAGCAGCGCAACCCCCACCTCCCATTGTGCAACATAATAGCAGACACCCGAGGACACGATCGGCAGTTACTCTTCAGCGTCAAGTGAAAGAACAACTCTAGAAAATGACGAGTGCGATCCCGTCGAAACGTCGAGACAACAATCCTTCTCAGGATACATCTCACACGCGGACAAGAACCCGAGAAACCATCATTTCATCATACAACCGCGAGAACATCAAAATTATCATATATATATATATATATATATATATATATATATATATATATATATATATACAGTAAGAATACATAATTCAAAATTTTCTTTATTTTGTTAGTCAAGGCTTATATATATTACTTTCTTTTTTATTTATACATATAAATTTTTCTGATTGTGAATACACGAATTAATTGTTCCTAAGTTTCTTTCTTTGCCTTTGACACTTCCCTTAAGAGATTTCTTGCAGGTATTCGGTGCAGCACTTTGGTAATAGTACGTAGTAAGTAAATGCGTGAGATTTGAGTAGTTTGTATGCGCATGCGCCGAAGACCGCGCAATCTCTTTCCTCAGTTTTAAGTCTGAGTTTCCGTAAGCAAAACTGAGTGGCGCTATCTTCTAACTTTTATCATAGTCACCCACACACGTCACCACTGACTAAGGGCATATTCCGAAAATAGAAGCTCCCAGACATTGTGCGATACAACTACGGTTTTGTTAGTTATCGATCATCTTCAGTGCTGATCGGATTCGCATACAGAAGGTTAAAAATGTGTGCATGCGTTATATTTTTGGCATACGTAAATTACATATTACGCATAAACTTCTGGAGTTGCAGTGGTTAAATATGACTAACAGGAGAAAGCTCTCGAGTTGCAGTGATTAAATATAGCTAACAGGAGAAATCTTTAAGCCTTATGGCTGTACCATGAAATTATAACTTTAAAAACTCTATCATACTTAACTGAAAAGATAAGTTTCCCGCAAATAGATTGACATATACTAGAAGTAGTGTGGTGTGATTGCAGTTTGTAGGTGAGGTAAGTGGTCGCAATTTGTATATATCAGGAGAGCAGAAACGAGAGCGGGGCGGAACGAGCGGACAACCAAGCAGTGGCGGGTTGAAAAAAAGGTGCTTAAAATAAAATACACTCGTGTAAATTGTTATTTTTATACGTAATTAAATAAAACGGATAAAATAAAATAAAAAATACTGTGATGACTCACGATTCGTTCAGGCATCGTCTAGAAAATGTCGATGCGGATAAATCGAGAACATGCGGGAAGTTTTTCCGTGAATATAAATAACACTCGAGAGGGATTTAAGATTTATTCAACGAATAAACGTCGTGTGATTACTATATAAATTTGCAAATAAATGCTGCCAAATAAATGTTATTAGTTATTAGTTTTTAAGTTATTATTTAGTGTATTCTGTCTTTATTTTTAATATAGTGTGTGTTTAGATTACCGTTAGTTTTATTTAAGAACCCCCAAAAGACAAATTATTACAATACGTAAATTATCCAGTGATTTTGAAATAAAATTGTTTTTGTAACCAAGCTTCTTACTTTCACAGCATCTGATTGCAAGCGTTTATCTTCGTGGTGGATCCTAATTTTAAAGTATGTTTCTAAAATAAGTTTTATTAACTGTATGCCATCATTGTTTAATGGGCCATTATTGACAATATGTTCGTAAGTTTCTTTCTTTCAATATTTATGGTATTTTTTGCAATGTGCTAATTTCTTTTGGCTCTTCGTGGGGTCTTCATTTCGTCTGTTAGACAATCTCCCTTGTACCCCTTCCGCCTGTAAAAGAATATGTTGTAATACTATATCCTTTTTTTTGTACATTTGAGCAAATTACATTTTTTGTGCTGTTGATTTGAAATATGTTTTCATCGCCCACTCAATAGACTCTGCAGATTCTGTAGCAGAAGTAGAAGAACCACTTTTTTTTAACATTTTCTTTGGAGGATCCATTACGCCCATGTCTCGTTCCGTATTTTCTGAAGTAGACTTTGAAGCAGAAGTTAATGGGATCGCTAAAGGTGATACACTATGGGCATGTGAAACTTTCTCTAATAATATATTATTTTTCATTGATGGACTTGAAGTCGATGAAGAAGAACTAAAAATATAGTCAGAATAAGTTTAATAACCGGAATAACCCTCATATACCAACCTTATCGCCCGAGAATCTGAAGGTAATGTATTGTGATGACTCATCCTATAACACGCGTCATATTAGTCTCGTGTTATCTAGATTATTCTCCATGCATATGAACGACGATATATAAGCCGCGTCGAAGAAGGGATGGACATTCATTCAATACCCAAGTCTCGCGAAGTAAACATAAATATAGTTACATAAATATAAAATACATAAATGTACTTATTGTTGTTAATAGTTAGTTTTATATTGTTATACGTTTTAATATTAATATAGTGTGTGTCTAAAGTTATTGTTAGTTTTATTTAAGAACCCGAAAAGACAAACTTTACAGTGGTGTCAGGTGTGGACTAATTAATAAATAATAAACTAAGTAGACAATTAAGTGTTAATTAAGTATTCGTTTAAATAAATATACAGTGCGGAAAGACGTTATTTTAAATATCGTGATGGCCAACAGAATGAAACTGATGGAATTAAAAGTGTCCGAGTTAAAACGAGAATTAGAAGAGAGGGATGAGGATACAACTGGCAAAAAGTCGATCCTCCAGCAACGGCTTCGCAATGTGTTGATCCAAGAAGGCGAGGATCCAGAGAATTATGTCTTTCAAGTTCCAGGCGGAGATGCTGACGTGAATTCGCTGTTGATGAAAATGGAACAACGAATAATAGATTCACAAACTCAAATGCAACAAATGGAGCAGAAAAGCCTGGAAACTTAGCGAAAACTCTAGAACAAATGGAACAGAATAATCTGGATAGTGCGAAAAATATGGAACAGCGTCTAATAGATTCGCAAACTCAAATGCAACAAATGGAGCAGAAGAACCTGGAAACTTCTGGAAACTTAGCAAAAACTCTAGAACAAATGGAACAGAAGAATCTGGACAGTGTGAAAAGTTTGGAACAACGGTTAATAGACAATTCGCAAACTTTGGAACAGCGTCTAATAGATTCACAAGCACAGATGGAAGAAAGAAACCTAGAAACCGCTAGAATTCTCGAGAAAAATCTGGAAAAGAAATTACTAGAAAATTCTAGAAACTTCGAAAAAAGTCTGGAACAAGTGGAGAAAGTTCTAGAACAGCGATTAGCGGAAAAATCAGAAGCGTTAAAGGAGGAGGTTTTCATAGCTGTAGAAGACAAAATTGGAGAACATTCTAGACTTTTAGAGGCAATAATGATTGAGATGAAATTACCCGCTACCACGGGTCATTCTGATCACAAGCAGGTCAACGAAGAAGTCAAACCGCGGCCTATCGAAATAAAAGAAGAACTTGTGGCTATTTCAAAGACCAGAATCAAGCCACCAACCTTTGATGGAAAGACGTCATGGGCAACTTACCTGACGCAATTCAAAGCGGCCGCAGAAGCAAACGCATGGTCTTCTGCCGAGAAGGCGACTGCTTTAGTCATAGCATTGAGGGGTGATGCTAGTGATATTTTGCAGACATTGCCTCCTGAGGAGCGTAAAGATTATTCTCAACTCATTAAACGCTTGGAGATGAGATATGGCCATGCGCATTTGGAGCAAGTATACCATACCCAACTGAAGAATCGATCACAGAAGAAAGGCGAGAATCTTCAGGAATTTGAGGCAGATATTGCTCGTCTAGTTCGACTTGCATATCCGATGGCGCCAGATAATTTCATGGAACACCTAGCGGTCCAGACGTTCATGATGGTCTCCGGGATATTGATACGCAGCAAGCATTAAGGTTGGCAAGACCGAAAACCTTGATCGATGCTTTGGCGCACGCACTTGAGTTTGAGACTGCTAAACAAGCCTCTCGGAACAATGCTCGTGGCTGTTCTGTCGACGAACAGGAAAATGAGGAGTTCATGGAGCAGGTGGTTAGTCAAGTATCAGAATAATTGAAACATACATGAGTAGGTAAACCCCACCAGTTTTGTATAATACAAAGGTATTTTTAATAATATAAAATATTATTAAAAATCTGGTGTGAAGAACACAAATGCAGGTTCACTATTAATATTTCACACACTATTAATATAGTTCACAGAAAATATTGTTAGTCAAGTCCTAAATCAGATCAAATCAAATAAAAGTGCGCGGCCATGCGGGAATTGTAGAAGAAACGGTCATATCCAGAATAAATGTGATAAAAGGACCAAGAAAGAATCCGCTGAGAATCCGAAAGTGCCAAGGACTGCCCAAATCGCATCCTTGCAAAATCAAACCAATGGCCTGTATGTGGATGCTATTATGGAAAGAAGAACCTATGCTTGCTTGCTAGATACTGGATCGACGAAAACCATTGTACGACCCGATTTAATATCCAGGAACAAAGAATTACTTTCTAGCAAATGGAGACTAAGGACAGCTACTGGAGAAGCAGCTTCTGTGGCAGGTGAAGTAGATGTCAACTTTATCATAGGACCAACATCAATCCGACATCGTGTTCTCGTAGCCGACATAGAAGAACAGATAATCTTAGGATTAGACATCATGAACACCTACGGGTTCCAGTTAAACATGAAAGAAGGCACTTTAAAAATAAATAATGAGGAATTGTTTCTTCATGGGAAAAATTGTGGGAGTGTACAAGTAATTACTGCAGAGAATGTTGTTCTGGATGCAAGAAGTGAGACATTTTTGACGGCGTGTACGGAAGGTGATTATTTGGACGGAAATGTTGCAATGTTGGAACCAAAGGCTGATGATGACGAGGTGGGTCGAGGAATAGTAGTTGCCAAAATGCTGGTTAAGACTCAGAAGACTGTACCGATAAGGGTAATGAATGTGAACCATTACCCTGTTTCATTGAAGAAGGTTACTATTTTGGGGTGGTGTTCACCAGTGTCGGCCGTCGTTCATCATATAGAGGCGAAGAAGAATGGATTCGTGCAGGTTTCTGAGAAATTGTCCAAGATAATCAACTCCGCCTGTCAAGGATTGAGCAAGAAGGAACAAAGTCAAGTTAAGGACCTAATCAAACATTATGAAGACGTCTTTTAAACTGAAACTGGTACGAAAGGAAGAACCAATATTGTAATGCACAAAATAAATACCGGCGATGCAAGTCCAATTCGACAAGGACCAAGAAGGTTACCACTGGCAAAACGTGAGGAAACCAAGCACATTATACAAGATATGGAAGGCCGGAGTAATTGAACCATCGAATAGTCCATGGGCTTCACCAGTGGTCCTTGTCAGGAAGAAGGATGGATCTACTAGATTATGTGTGGACTATCGTCGTTTAAATAGTGTGACCAAAAAGGACAGCTATCCTCTCCCAAGAATAGACGATACGCTAGACACCTTGGCAGGAGCAAAATGGTTCTCCACTCTCGACTTAAAGAGCGGTTATTGGCAAGTGGGAATGGATCCCAATGACAAAGAGAAGACTGCCTTCAGTTTAGGTACAGGTCTCTGGCAATTTACAGTCATGCCATTTGGACTGTGTAACGCCCCAGCTACTTTTGAGCGACTCATGGACACTGTACTGAGGGGACTGTCCTGGAACACCTGCCTGGTATATCTCGATGATGTGATTGTGGTAGGGAAGACCTTTGAAGATCACATGAAAAATTTGGAAGTAGTATTCCAGAGATTGAGAGATGCCAACCTGAGATTAAGTCCAAAGAAGTGTCACCTCTTCCGGAAGGAGGTAAATTACCTCGGACATGTGGTTTCCAGAAAAGGAGTTGCTGTGGATCCCGAAAAAGTAAAAGCTGTGGAAAAATGGCCGGTACCCAAAGACAAACATCAGCTAAGAAGCTTTTTGGGGTTATGCACATATTATCGACGCTACGTTCCTGGATTTTCCAACATTGCAAAACCACTTACTCGCCTAACAGAAAATCGAGCATTCATTTGGAACAACGAATGCCAAGCGGCCTTTGAGTTGTTAAAAGGTACGTTGATCAGTGCACCTGTTTTAAACTATCCATTGCCATCTGGGAGGTTTGTTCTGGATACGGATGCCAGTAACGTCGGGATTGGTGGCGTGCTCTCTCAAATCCAAGATGGACAAGAAAAGGTCATTGGATACTTCAGCAAGACCTTGTCCAAACCGGAGAGGAACTACTGCGTAACCAGGAGAGAACTATTGGCAGTAGTTAAGACCATTGAGCACTTTTACAAGTACCTGTATGGGCAGAAGTTCCTGATCCGCACTGATCACGCCGCCTTAAAGTGGCTCTTGCAATTTAAGAATCCAGAGGGTCAAGTAGCTAGATGGATTGAGAGGCTACAGGAGTATGACTTCGATATTGAACACAGAGCAGGCCTTAAACATCAAAATGCAGATGCCCTTTCCAGAAGGCCCTGTCCAGAAGACTGTCGATATTGCAACCGAATCGAAGACAAATCGGCCAACGCTCTTCGAACCACCGTGGTTGATGACCAATGGCAACCTGACAATTTGCGCGCAGATCAGGAAGCTGATCCGGATCTTGCAGTCATCAGGGCTTGGAAGAAAAATGGGCAAAGACCAACCTGGCAAGAAATGGCTCCCCATTCACGAGAATTGAAGTCATACTGGGCACAATGGGATTCCTTAACCATGGATGACGATCTCCTGAGACGTGAGGTCGAAAATCACGATGGAAGTGAGCGCAAGATGCAAATGGTGGTTCCCAAGAAAAGAATACCAGAGGTATTGCGGGAACTCCATAATGGTGCTTCTGGGGGACATTTTGGAGTCCATAAAACACTGGAGAAGGTGCGCCAGAGATTTTACTGGGTGAATTGTTCACGAGATGTGAAAGAATGGTGCCGAAAGTGTGCAAATTGCGCCGGAAGCAATGGTCCCCAGAGGCGTCGACGTGCACCCATGCGGCAATACAATGTAGGAAGCCCATTTGAAAGGATCGCCATAGACGCCGCCGGTCCTTTTCCAGAAAGCGACAAAGGAAATAAATACATAATAGTGGTCATGGATTACTTTACCAAATGGGTTGAAGCATATGCTCTACCAAATCAAGAAGCTGGAACTGTAGCAGGCGTGATTGTGAAGGAGTTAGTCAGCCGTTTTGGTGTACCCTTGGAACTTCATTCCGATCAAGGGCGGAATTTTGAGTCCAGTCTATTCGAAAAGATGTGTGGACTTTTGGGCATACGGAAGACGAGAACAACTCCCTTGCATCCACAATCAGATGGGATGGTAGAGCGAATGAACAAGACCATGATCAGACACTTATCCAAAGTGGACTCCGAACACCAGAGAGATTGGGACGAACATTTACCATTATTTCTAATGGCGTATCGGGCCTCCGTTCAAGAGACAACTGGCCAATCACCAGCAAACGTGCTATTCGGGAGGGAACTCCGATTGCCCTGTGATTTAAAGTTTGGGAGCAAGCCTGGTGAAGATCTTGCCGGAGAAGATTATGTCAGCACGCTCAGACGACGACTAGATAATATACATGAACAAGTCAGACACAATATCCAAGATGCTAGTGACAGAATGAAGGAGAGCTATGACATCAACGCCGAGAAGAGTGGTTACCATGAAGGCGATCGGGTTTGGCTATATAATCCACAACGCCGACGGGGCCTATCCCCAAAACTTCAAAAGAATTGGGAGGGGCCATACGAGGTGTTGAAGCGGATCAACGATGTAATATACCGCATCAGGCGAACACCTCACACTAAGCCAAGAGTCGTACATTTTAATCGATTAGCCCCATACTCTGGAGACAATGACGAAACCGTTGACTTGCGCCGATTGGATAGCCAATACCATGAACTAACCTTCGAAGACTTTATGCAAGAGTATTCTGGTTCGAGAAGAGCTCGATTTGGGGTAACCATCGAGAAACAGCAGGATTTGTTCACGGTGCCGCCAGACTACGCGCTTGCTCATTGCGTAGCCCGAGATCTACGAATGGCCAAGGGAATTGCCTGGGAATTTAAAGAGAGATTTGGCAGTATCGAAAAGCTAAGGCAGCAGGGACCAGCAATTGGGAAGAGTCTCCAAATAATAAATGAAGGACAGCCCATATTTTATTTGGTCACGAAAGAACTGTCGAGCCTAAAGCCAACCTATCGAGCCTTATGGGAGGCCCTGACCCACTTACGCGAACAAATGTTACAGCAAGACATTCTGAAATTAGCAGTTCCAAAATTGGGTTGTGGATTGGACCGCCTGGACTGGAGAATTGTAAGGAGCATGTTGGAAGTAATCTTCCGACATACTGGTATGGAAATTCTGGTATGCAGTTACCAGCTTGAATATTCCTGTCCATCCAGGCAAGATAAGACCGTGGACTGTTATTTTGATATGACGTCGCAATGTAACAAAGGCCCTACCTGTCGATTTCGCCATCGGTTGAGGAACCAAAACTTGACATGTTTCGGGACGAAACTTCATTCTTAAGAAGAGGGCAATGTGATGACTCATCCTACAACACGCGTCATATTAGTCTCGTGTTATCTAGATTATTCTCCATGCATATGAACGACGATATATAAGCCGCGTCGAAGAAGGGATGGACATTCATTCAATACCCAAGTCTCGCGAAGTAAACATAAATATAGTTACATAAATATAAAATACATAAATGTACTTATTGTTGTTAATAGTTAGTTTTATATTGTTATACGTTTTAATATTAATATAGTGTGTGTCTAAAGTTATTGTTAGTTTTATTTAAGAACCCGAAAAGACAAACTTTACAGTATGTATAACAGTTGATGTTGAAGCATTCATCGGTTTAGATCCCCGTTTCAAAACTCGAGGGTTTGCTTAAAAAATCCGTGAGTGTAAAATGGTGATAACACAAGAAAATATTTTGTCTATTGTTCCTTTCCATACCTATTATTTGAAACCACTCTTCTCTCTATATCAGGAGAAAACCTATACATTTCAGAAAATAAATGCTTTACCTACAATGAGCAGCTAGAGTATGAAATAAATTCGTTTAAATTGGAAGAATTAACCGACCCCTATTTTGAACGTATGCTGGCTAGAATCATAAAATTAGAAAGTTTTCTGTGAATTTTGCTTGGGTTGCAATAATTGAACGTTTTAAATAAGATTATAGACATCGAGACTGAACAGCATTGCTCCTGCCAATTAAATTAAAATAATTCTGATTTGAATAATTGAAAACTTCGATATTGCCAAAATGGTGCTGTGAATATTAAAATTTCAAATTTTTACCCAATATTTAAAGTAAGATGTTTGGCATTAAATAAAAAGAATTTTTGTAATGTGAACGGAATTTAAATCAGTTATTGCAACTGACAAAAGTGCATATTCTACGCCTCTGGAATTTCGTTTAACGCGTAATATTGAATTTTTGAACAACTAAACTATATGATTTTCGTACTTAATCTACGTTTGCACAAATAGCACAATCTCACCATTTTTACTATTGATTTCTGCGTTAAAAGTGCATAATTCGCCTTATTATATCATCAACACATACCAGGTACAAATACTTTTAAAATAAATGCGTCTAGAATTTAATCAAAGAGATTACAATATATTCCAATCTCTTTGAATTTAACAAAATCATACGAACGCTTTACGAATTTAGTACGAGCACGATATTTCGACCAATTGACTGCACGGAATCGGATCACACTTAAGAACTACAATCGTTTGGCAGTGTACTGATTTGGTTTCCCGGGACATAATATACTAGATAGACCTCCTAAACACAGATTGACGTTTTTTCCAAACAATTGATAATCAATTTTAATATGTCTGTGTACGTCGCTTTCATTTTATAACTCTACATTCTTCTCCTGAAGAAGCAACAAACTCGTTGTGAAATATAGAGATAAAAAATAAATTAGTTTTAATTGACAGACCGCTTACTTTTAATTTATTATTAACCAATCTAGTACGGTCGATAATTCTTTTAAGTAAAAACATATATCTTAGATGTTCTCGTAATATATAATCTTTAAGATTCACTTGACTTTCGTACGAGGTTATTGAACCCTTACCATAATAAAACTTAGACATAGTATCGGTTTTATAAATATAAACATTGCTGTCTTTAAACACAATAGCGCTATCCTGAACTCGATATTCATATTTTCTATTTCTTCTAACAAAAAAAAAATTCTCGTAATACATATGAACTTTTAGTATGACTTTTAAAATGGGTTTGTAAATGAATGTAACACACATCTTAATTTTTATTAATAATTAATATTTCTTATTATTATTAATAATTATTTACTTGAATGTATAAAAAGCTGATTTTGCACGAGGTATTGACCTTAGCATACAGGATGTTATAGTTTTTATAACACCAGCTGCTGTTATGCATGTAAATATACGATGTGTGTGTAACTTCAATAGTCGTACATATTTACATTCTGAATATTTTGAATTCATAGGCGGAACATGATACAATTGTCAGGGGGTTGACTCACGCTTGTGGTAAAAGCGACAGCCCGGTAAGCTGTAGACTTGGGTTCGAGTTCCAACGTAGACCATATTTTTCAATTAAAAATTTCGTATGATTTGCTTTGTAATTTGTAGACAGCAATGTTTACATCCCCACTTACTCTGCAATTACATAAATTCGAATTTGATATTTGTAAATATTTCATATAAAAGCCGAAAAACTCCAATAATTTATCAATTGTTATATATATATAACAATATATATATATATATATATATATATATATATATGGTAAACCTAATCAGTAGGCGATTAAAGGTCTGTATATTACTTCAAAATATATGTATTTAAAAAACTCTACATGTTTCGGCTGTATACGCCTTTATCAAGAGAATACAAAATATGAATATAAAGGCGTATACAGCCGAAACATGTAGAGTTTTTTAAATACATATATTTTGAAGTAATATACAGACCTTTAATCGCCTACTGATTAGGTTTACCATATCATACCAAGGTCACGAAGTTATTATATATATATATATATATATATATATATATATATATATATATATAAGTGTTTAGATAATTTCTTAGCCGTTTATTAAATATAACAATTGATAAATTATAGGAGTTTTTCGGCTTTTATATGAAATATTTACAAATATCAAATTAGAATGTATGTAATTGCAGAGTAAGTGGGGATGTAAACATTGCTGTCTACAAATTACAAAGCAAATCATACGAAATTTTTTTTTTATTTGAAAAATATGGTCTACGTTGGGACTCGAACCAAGTCTACAGCTATCCGGGCTGTCGCTTTTACCACTAAGCCACAATAGACCCAGGTTCAAGTTATTTAGAAATGCATTATAAAGTAACAGTGTTAATGAATCAGATGTCAGTTATTGAATGTAGATGTCAAGTTGAAAGCAGAAGTCAGTTTTGAAAGCTCATGTCAGTTTTGATAGCAGATGTCAGTTAGTGAAAGCAAATGTCAGATAATGAAAGCAGATGTCTGATTTGAAAGCAGGTGTCTGCTTTCAACTTGACATCTACATTCAATAACTGACATCTGATTCATTAACACTGTTACTTTATAATGCATTTCTAAATAGCTTGAACCTGCGTCTATTGTGGCTTAGTGGTAAAAGCGACAGCCCGGATAGCTGTAGACTTGGGTTCGAGTCCCAACGTAGACCATATTTTTCAAATGAAAAAAAAATTTTCGTATGATTTGCTTTGTAATTTGTAGACAGCAATGTTTACATCCCCACTTACTCTGCAATTACATACATTCTAATTTGATAGTCAATATTTCATATAAAAGCCGAAAAACTCCAATAATTTATCAATTGTTATATTTAATAAACGGCTAAGAAATTATCTAAACACTCATATAGCTATGGAGTAATAATTAGTATTTCCAACATTCAAATCTGACATCTGCTCTCAAAATACCGACATCGGCTTTCAATAACTCACATCTACTTTTAAAATAGGCATCTGCTTTCTAATCTGACGTGTGCTTTCATAACTGACACCTGCTTTCAAATCAGACATCTGCTTTCATTAACTGACATTTGCTTTCACTAACTGACATCTGCTATCAAAACTGATATGAGCTTTCAAAACTGACTTCTGCTTTCAACTTGACATCTACATTCAATAACTGACATCTGATTCATTAACACTGTTACTTTATAATGCATTTCTAAATAGCTTGAACCTGGGTCTATTGTGGCTTAGTGGTAAAAGCGACAGCCCGGATAGCTGTAGACTTGGGTTCGAGTCCCAACGTAGACCATATTTTTCAAATAAAAAAAAAATTTCGTATGATTTGCTTTGTAATTTGTAGACAGCAATGTTTACATCCCCACTTACTCTGCAATTACATACATTCTAATTTTATATTTGTAAATATTTCATATAAAAGCCGAAAAACTCCAATAATTTATCAATTGTTATATATATATATATATATATATATATATATATGGTAAATTCAATCAGTTGGCGATTTCAGGTCTGGTTGAATTTACCATATCATACCAAGGTCACGAAAATATTATATATATACATATATATATATATATATACATTTATAAAGATAATAATTTCTTGACCTTAGTATGTTATGGTAGATTCAATTAGTTGGCGATTTAAGGTCTGGTTTTACTTCAAAATGTATATATTTAAAACAATCTTACATGTTTCGGCATATGATGCCTTTTTCAAAGAAATTTGAAATATAAATGACAGTATATTCATGTCATACAATATATCTGTAGTTGTCATGGATGAAATTATTCAATGATACATTCGAGTTCAATAATAATAAATCATGCCTTGGCATTCTCTAAACAGAAAAACAAAAAAAAAGGAGGAATGGGAAGCTATGAGTTATTATTATGTCTGCGCCCGTGAAGCGGCTTAAGATGTTATGCTGTCGGCATTTGCCTTAAACGAGAAGGAAAACCACGAAAACCTACTCGGACAGCCAGTCAGGAATCTAGATACGGAACTGCCAGCATGATAAGCAAATGTATAGATATTTAAATAACATATGATATATCTATTTATATAACAACATCTATAAAATACCATGTCGCGATTGCGATACATAGGCCAAACTAAACAATATTTATACAAAAGAATACAAGCCCACAAATATTCTAACACAGACAAAACTGCTTTATTTAAACACAAACTACAACGCGATCACCATTTCGATTTCGAAAACATACAGATAATTGATAAAGAACAACACACAATGAAAAGAGAAATTAAAATGATTAGTATTAAACAAGAAAAAAAGTCAATTAACAACAGAAATGATATAAAAAATCTAAGCAGTATATATTATAACCTAATTATGTAACGATCTGTAATTTACCATCATAGTATATGTTGTTGTTATATAAATATATACATGTGTCCCGTATTGTTATGTTCAAATTTTAGGAGTGTAAAGTAGACTTCATTTCAAGTAACAAAAACGCAAAACTTGTATATCCATTTTTATTTGTTTCAAAGTTACAGATCTTTGAATGTGATTGTCAGATCATGAAAAAAAATGTAATCCTAAAGTCAATAAAAACTGATTTTATTTAAAAAAAGTTCAATTTATAATATTTTCGAAATGTCCACCTCCTTGTTGAATGCAAGCTGGTGGCCGTAAGCCAACAGAAGAAGTACTTATCCGAATTTCATACTTGTTTTGTCGGATTTGCTCGACAGCCAGGTGAATACGATCCAACAACTCTTCTCTTGTGTTCGAAACTTGTGCGTAGACTAAATTTTTCATGTACCCCCATAAATAAAAGTCAAGGGGATTAAGATCGGGTGATCTGGGTGGCCATGCAACAGGACCACCTCGACCAATCCATCTTGGATAATTGACGTTAACCCAATTTCGGACAGCAATTCCGAAATGTGGTGGTGCCCCATCGATGTGAAACCACATGTCTCGTCGAACATTCAGTGGGACATCCTCTAAAAGACCTGGCAGTTCGTCAATAAGAAATTGAAGGTAATTGTCCGCATTGAACCTCCCAGGAAGAACGACAGGACCAATCAACAAGTCATCGATTAGGGCCGCCCTAACGTTAATAGAAAATTCATGTTGAAATTTAGATGGGCGTATAGCTTTGGGATTTTCTGATGACCACCTGTGCAGGTTTCTCAGATTTGTAGCACCACTTCTCGTGAACGTAGATTCATCTGTCCAGAGGACTGTTCTGCATAAATTAAAATGAAGCCGTGACTGTCTTAATATCCAGGTAGAATAAACTAGACGAGCATAGTGGTCTGCCTCAAGCAAATCGTGTCCCCTGCGATAGTGATATGGATATAAGCCCTAACGCTTTAAAATTCGCTAAACTGTCGTTCGTGGCACTCCTAGTTGTCTAGCGATTCGACGTACATTAAGAGTTGGATCCCTTGTAACAATAGCTACTGCTTCTTCCTCTAAGTCTGCTGGCAAATTTACTCCTCGGTCGAAAAGATAATCACGCAGTCCGCATTCCCGAAATTGTCGGTGTACTTCCAGAAACGTTCTGTAATGAGGAATGCGCCTATCGGGAAAACTATGTCGGTATTCAATAACTGCTTGACGTGCACTGGCGTTACAGTAGTCATACACAAAATGCATGTCCGCATACTCTTGAGAACAAAATCGCTAAGGCATTTTGAATAAAGAAAACGTGTCCACTCACTAATAAGCTGTAGAATGAACTGAAACGTAATGTAATCCTTTATTAAAAAATGCAACGTTAACAGTCATCTGAACATTTGTTTATTGTATAATATTCATGGTTCAGCACTTACGAAATAAGTAAGAACCTTCTTTATCATAAATCAATTTCCAGTACTCTTTTTTGTAGATCTCCAAGAAATTACTGTATGCAGTACGACACGTGTTTATTTATTTTAGGATAACGTTTTATTATGCGACGTTAACAATCACAGGTCTGTTATTGAATCATATAACTTTTTTTTTAATAAAATCATTTTGTATTGACTTTAGGATTTCATTTTCTTTCATGATCTGACAATCACATTCATAGATCTGTAACTTTGAAACAAATAAAAATGGATATACAAGTTTTGCGTTTTTGTTGCTTGAAATGAAGTCTACTTTACACTCCTAAAATTTGAACATAACGATACGGGACACTTGTATATCATGTTATTTAAATGTCTGTACATTTGCTTACCATGCTGGCAGTTTCGTATCTAGATCCCCGACTAGCTGTCCGAGTAACTTTATGTGATTTTCCTTCTCGTTTAAGGCAAATGCCGACAGCTTAACATCTTAAGCCGCTCCACGGGCGCAGACATAATAATAACTCATAGCTTGCCATTCACCCTTTTTTTTTTGTCTTTCTGTTTAGAGAATGCCAAGGCATGATTTATTATTATTGAACTAGAATGTATCATTGAATAATTTTATCCGTGACAACTACAGATATGACATGTCATATCTGTCATTTATATTTCTAATTTCTTTGAAAAAGGCATCATATGCCGAAACACTTAAGATTGTTTTAAATATATACATTTTTAAGTAAAACTAGACCTTAGATCGCCAACTAATTGAATCTACCATACTATATATATATATATATAGTATAGTAGACAGTCCGGCAAACTGTAGACTTGGGTTCGCGTCCCAACATAGACAATTTCTTGGATTAAAAATTTCGTATGATTTGCTTTGTAATTTGTAGACAGCAATGTTTACATCCCCCCTTACTCTGCAATTACATACATACTAACTTGATATTTGTAAATAATTCATATAAAAAGCCGAAAAACTCCAATAATTTATCAATTGTTATATATATATATATATATATATATATATATATACATATATATTTCCCTGCATCTGTTCTGTCTTTATGGTTCATGGCTAGATGTACAACATATATATATACAAGGTGTGTATAAATTGTCGCAAAAGCTACACGTAGCGACATTCTTCGTTCGGTTCTGAATAAAAAATCTTAATGTTAAAATGTCGTATCATGCTTCGTAAATGTCAAAATTTGACAGTAATGATTTTGATTGAACTCACTTTGAAATACAAACTTATTGTTCTACAACGTTGCCAAATGTGTTTTTCGTGGAAGTACGTTAATGATTAAATGTTTAAAACAAGCTTTTAAATAAAAAAGAAAACGTTTACGAAATAATACTAGTAAAAATTTTTTCTTTAAACTAAATTGCATCTATCTCTATTAACAGATATCGAAGAGCAAAGGTTAGTTACGCACTAAAAGTCTGAACTTCAAGAACCCCGTGAAAACAAACGAAGCATGATACGACATTTTAACATTAAGATTTTTTATTCAGAACCAAACGAAGAACGTCGCTGCGTGTAGCTTTTGCGACAATTTATACACACGTTATATATATATATATATATATATATATATACATATATATATTTCTTTAGGAGTAGCAGTATATTAATTTTAAGTTAGACTAGGCACTAGTACTTGTGTATGTAATGAGAAAGAATTTTGTGTTGAAATAAAGGAAATTATTATTAAGAAATAACCTAAACTAACCATGTCATGTTGAAATGTTCAAAATGCACATAAAATTATACAGTATGAAATATTATATTTTTTTCTTGTACCTAAAATTAAAATAAAACGCATTTAATTTTTTTTAAATATATTTTTCATATCAATGTAAGTGAAAATATCTATAATAATACAATATTATTCCTTCTTACCCTTAAAGTATAACAAGCCTAGACCACTGATTTCAATTCTCCTTCATATTAATAGTAATTATGTATAATATATATTACAGTATAATTCTCATTTCTTATAATAGTTACAATAATAATAATGTTAATACTATTTACATTAGCTTATGAAATTAAATTAAAAATTTATCAATAACTTTAATGTATATATTTTATATACATTGTCTCTTGTATCAAATTGGGGAAACGAACCAGCCCTTAACTTTAACAATTAAAATACAATAAATATATACACAACAATAATTAATAATAATAATAATAATGATAGTTTGTTCATTGCGTAGCAAAACAGTACTATTGTGTTGCTTTCTTTCGATGTATACATAGTCAACTTTTAAGAGGTACGTTTCACCAATTCAATCAGCAAATAGAAAAAAAAAGAAAAGGTAAACAACAATTAAAATAAGCAAAAAATTACATTAACTTTATTTGAACATAAATCATTTGTACGGGTTTAAGTTAAAACGGTGTTAGCTTTAGTCAAACACTTTCACTTGTTTTTGTCTTTTTTAATTGATTAAATATAATAGAATATTGGGTTTCATTCATAAAGAGGAAGATATATACATTAAAAAATAAATATAGCTTGTTGGTATGTTTGATTTCCTTTCCTGGGAAGTATAATTATTAATATTTAAACAGAAACAATTGTATATATCTTAAAGAAAGAAAAATAGTGTCAATTAATTAGTTACATATTTAAGAGATAACATCAATTATATTTTATTTACAGTGAAAATTATTATACAAACTCTTGACAAAAAAGATTTTTTTAAATTAATATATGCATCAAGGGAAAAGTATGCATAACATTATGCATATAGACAAATTTAATCATAGTTTTTAACATTGTTGATGTTTATTTTATATTTAACTTATAATTTAAATTAATTATATATCAACAAAGAAAAGCTTGTTAATATAATAGAGTTAAAATTTATATTACGGTTAAGAATCTATTAACAATTTATAGAAAATGACCAAATTCAAGTGAAGGAAATGTGACAGAAAACATCTGTTGCTCTAAAATATATTAATTTCAGTTCGGTTCTAATTTATTTTTATTTTATATTCAGTTTGAATAGTAACAAAGATTTTTTAACATTTTACCCGTTGTATAAAACTTATTAAACATAATAACAGTAGATTAAAAAAAAAAAAGCTGTCGCGCTTTTTTGAAATATGTATACGTTTACCTACTCAGTAAATCGTGCAAACCCCTCTTATGTCAGCAGAAGTATCAAAAATGTTTAAAGCTTTTTTAATATGAAACGGACTTTAAAAAATGTGAAAGATAGAATCACACAAACTACTGAATTAACTTAATATCTAGCAATAGGTGTTAACACACATCTCCATGCTCTTAATTTTCTATACTGGCGATGAATTTGTTCACTATCTATCTATGTAATTGTTCATATAAATTCGGACAATTCTGAAAATTAGGTAGCAAATAATGAATAACATGACAATAGTAATCCCTGAAAATGTCAATTAATGTTACATGCTATTAAAATCATTTCTTCTAAAAAAGAAATTTATATCAAAATGTGTAGGTGTTAAAACATCACAGAAATAATGATGTAAAACTTTATTTTTATTTAAATTTTTATGAATATAATCAGATGCCTGAAGTCCTATGGATATCAGTAGTTAAATGAAGTATCTGCACATTTTCCAAATTAAATACTGCTGTAACTAAGAATGTGATAGCACTTTGGAGAGTTTTTTTTTTGTTTCCATTGCGTATTTTTTCACTACGTTTGCTGCTGTATGATTGGGAGAATACTGCATAGTAGAAAGTTAGTATGGAACATATACGTTAGTGAATTTATTTTACTTTCAGCATAATTCTGGAACCAAATTTCAACATTGGCCTACTGTTAAAGAACTCCAAGACAACAAGTGAGCCCCTAATCTATTGAGACCAAGATGTCATTACAGAGATGCAAAATAGGAAATCTCATGAATATTATAAAAGTCTGTCAGAAGCAAAGGGATAAGATTATATGCTTCATATTCAAAAAATACTAATTGCGAATGAAAATGAATTATAGAAACAGAAGTACTCAAAAAAAGAAAAAAAAAGGAGACTTGTGGATTAGAAAAAACAAAATGAAAAGATTATGTGTTAACAAATACTATAAATCCAACATTCAGAGTTAGTCAAATAACTGAAAAACTGCAAACACACATCATTTATTTTTTCTCTGAAACAAATATAATTGCTAAATCATGAGTACGGAGTTCTAAGATACGTACGGGTTGTAGGTGCACAAATTTTAATCGCAACAGGAATATGTACTATTGGCTCTGTGGAATAGTGTATTGACATAAAAATGACAAGGATTGATACGTTTGAAGAGATATTTTAAACTATAAGAAAGAAATTATTTAATGTCTTCCTATATGCCCTATATAGTTCTAAAAGTGTATATATCTTTAAAGAATACAATCTTCTGTCGTTTTTATTATTGCAAAGGGTATAATTTAAGTATTAAAATTGTTAAATACATCTTTCTTACAATTTGGAATAGATGATACTGTAGCATGATAGATTGTATAAAGGAAATAGTATGTTTCAAAGCAGTGGCGGCTCTTTAATGAGAGCAAGTGAGCAATTGCACCCCTTGGAATTATGAAACAAAACAAACCAAGCGGCGACTAACTGTGAAAGTATTTATTTATTATGTATATTATGTATTTATAGTTATTGATGAGGAACGTGGCACGCTAACAACGTACAGGCACCGATCGTCGTCACAGACATAATGAGCAAAGCCCAATTGTTGCTCCGTTAAGGCATTAACATTACATTGATGGTGGGGAGAACTGTATTTTGCCGTACTTCAATGTCGTATAATACATAGCGTTGGAGCAAGTGAACCAGTCTGCTCACGGGCGTTGTATAATGAATTCCGTGTCTTCTTTAAGACAACAACGCGTTTTCGCGGTTAACGTATGATGAAAAAATCGCAGTAAACAATCTTAAACGCCGATGCCTCAATTATGTTTATAAAATAAACAATCTGTTAAAGGTAAAGACGTTATAAGAAAATTCAAAATGAATATTTATCAGAAAAATGACTGGATTTGTGGGTTTGAAATTAAAAATACTTTGTTTTGTTTTCCGTGTCTTTTGTTTGGTGGTGAACCGTCTTGGTCAAAGAACGGAATAAGAGACTTAATTCATCTTAGTGCTAAAATTATTAAACATGAAAATTCCGAAGGGCATTTGAAAAATATATTTAGTCTAAGAATGTTAGGAAAAAATAACATTCAGAATGTTTTAGATTCATCATATAGAAAAGCAATTCAACAACACAATGAAAGGTAACAAAAAATAGGCATGTGTTAAATTTAATAATAAATTGCATTAGATTTTGTGGCGCGTTTGAACTGGCACTTCGGGGTCACGATGAACAGCAAACGTCGAATAACAAGGGCATTTTTCGGGAATTGATAAATTTTACGGCAGAATTGGATAAATCGCTCAGAGATCACATAGAAGCAGCACCGGTTTTTAAGGGATTATCAAAAACGATACAGAATGAGCTGCTTGATGCAATGTTGAACGTGTATCATGAACAAGTTGCCAGTGAAATTAAAGCAACCGACTTCATATCTGTGATAGCTGATGAACGCAGATGTGTCCAATCAGTTTCAGTTGGTGGTTGTTTTAAGATATATTGTGAACGCGAGACCGGTCGAAAGATTTTGGAAATTTCTTCTGCCTAGTGGACATGATACTAATTCTTTATCTGCCTCCATCCTTAACGAAATTAGTTTGCTTGTTGATGACCCAGAAAAACTGATTGCACAGAGCTATGATGGGGTAGCAGTCATGAGTGGTTCTATTAACGGCGTGCAAAGACATGTCCAAGACCAGTATCCAAGGGTTAATTTTGTACATTGTTATGCACATCAGACAAATCTAATTATGTCACATGCTACATCGAGCAGTAATAATTAAAGAATTTTTTTTGCCAATCTGACGGGATTATGTACATTTTTCTCCACTTCACCACATGGAACTTCAATTCTATGACAGTGAATACAATATATGAGCACCGAGAAGAAATAATTGAAGCTCTAGAACAAATCGAGGCAGAAGCTAGTTTACAAACTACCATTCATCAAGCTGGTGCCAATTTGCGAATTTTAGAGGCGGAAAATTTTATCTATTGGTTAACTTTCTTTCATAAAATTATGCCACATGTGGACATATTGTTTAATCAATTACAAAATGTCAATACAGATGCATTAAAAATCAAGAATAATTTAGAAAATTTTGAACGCGCTATTGGAAAAATTCGAACCGAAATCGCTGACACAGATAATCAGTTGGTTAAACAAATTGACCCAGAACTGACTCCTCGACCATCAAAGCGGCGAAGAGTAACTGATGGTAGCCAAAGAAGGAGGGAAACTATTGAAGTGTGCGATATTATTTTGCTAGAAATAAAAACTAGATTTCGGGATACAGGGCACTTAATATTAGCAAACTTAATTTCTTTTAAACAGTTCTTCTCTTTTCAAAAAAAATTTCCGGAAGATCGCCTTAAAGAAGCAGTAAGAATTTAGAGAAGAATTTAGGCAAAATATAGAAGTCGGTGCTGTAGGTCTGCTAGGTCTTCTGCTGGATGGATTAAGCGACACCTTTAATGAAGTTGTTACGCTTTTAAAAATTGTCATTACAATCCCAATGACAACGTCCGAAGCGGAACGCGTTTTCACGGCTGAAGAGAATAAAAACTTTCCTGAGAAATACAATGAAAGAAGAGAGATTAAATGCCCTTACTATGTTATCTTGTGAAAAAGAATGTATAAATGATTTCCCAAACTTTAATGAAAAAGTGATAGAACTGTTCTGTAAGTCAAAGACACGTAAAATGGACTTCGTTTAAAGTCAGATGTAATTAAACTGTGTAGTGTAATATTTACTATTCCCTCAAAACAAACTCTATAATGAACAGTACCTGTCTGGAACAGTACGTCGGTGAAATTTATAAGGATTGGGTAAGCGTTTTTGTATTACACGTTTTAATTTTGAAATTATGCCCTCCCTATGTGAACCACCCCGAGCCGCCACTGTTTCAAAGGTGAATGTGATGCTTCTTTTTTATGCCTTTTTATGACACGTGCAGTGTTAAATAAATTGTATCAAAGGTTGTTAATTATAAAGAAAAATATATTATACCATTATATAAATATTAATTTTGCATTCTTAGGTACGCGTATTTGAAATTTGAAAATGTGTAAATTTGTATTTGGAATTGGATAGTGTAAACATAAAACGTTTATGGCAAAAATATAAATAATGGGAACAGAGTAAAGCAACATTAATAATTAGCATTACAATTAAAAAGATACACTATATACAGTAACCAAAAAAAATTATAATACAAAACAAAATCTTACATAACTATTATATTATAATTACATTATAATGAAAAAAAGTTAATAAATCAATTCCATTATTTATAAATTTATTTGAATTTTAGGTCTATATATGGTAGTCGTTTGTATAACTTATACGTTTATAAAATACAAAGTATTATTTTTTTTTCAAATATTATTTCTATCAGTCTATATTATGCATTTATGTATATATAATAACATCGACGGACATCCTTTTGTCTACGTAAAAGAAATAACAAAAATATTTGGACCAAACCTATATTTTAGATGAAAAAATATAATTGAAATCTTAGCAATATACTTGTTAAACCAAAATAGTATATGCAGTTGGAGTGATATCTTAATTTTGGGGTGTGAATGTGCCTCTATATATATATATATATATATATATATATATATATATATATATATATATATATATATATATATATATATATATATACCAGTTACTTCTGTCGATATAGAAAATGTAATTATTTCACTATTTTAGCCTAATCATCTGCAAAATATAGGCTACTAATATAGGATAACTCTACATAAATTATATTTCATTCAAATATATCTTTTAATTATTGAATTGGTCTTTACAACAATTATAGGTAACTTTACCATCACAATATAAACTATATTTGGTTTGAACAGTATATGGAGGGTCTTTAATATTTTTAATAAAATTTATCTCTCATTTTGCTTAATGTTAGAAACAAATTTCGGGGTGTTGGATTACAATGCAATAATACTAGTCATATTTTTCAAATTCAAAACAAAAATCAACTTTAAAAGGCAAAATCAAGACGATTCGACACAAGTTACTTTCTTTTTGAATTAATCAACCTTTTTCAAGAATATATTTTTTATTATTAGTTCTTAAACCAAATATGTACTAACACTTTTTTTCTAGAAAAAGTGGCTATTATACGAGGGTGAATCAAATATAAACCGAAATTCTTTTCGTACCGATAGTGAGGTGAACAAAGAGGGACGTGGCGTCTGAGTTTCACTGGCGGGGATGCCTAGAGGTCTTTGCACTGCTATAGAACGCCACACTACCACGTGTTCAGTAACTATCGCGATGTCTGAGCGAGAAGTACCGTTGTCCGTTGCGCAAGGTATTATTGTTAAATTTCTTACGAAAGAAGGCGTAAAACTATCAAAAAAGTTTGAGAAGACTTCAGGCACAGTTCGGGCACAAACAATTTTTAGAGAAGCGAAAAGTAGTCGAAAATGAAGGTCAGAATCTATAAACTAAAGTTGAATTATTTTCGTTTCTGTAAAGTGCGCAATTGTGAATTGATATACTTTTACGGGTCCGGAGTGTATGTAATATACAAAGGTAAGGTAAAGTGGGGTAATTGCGAGGTAAAATTTCACTAGTGTAGCTTTAGATGTCAATGAAAATGTTATTATTACGACCATTATCGACCAAGAACCAGCGTGATAGAGGAGAGCATTCGTACTGTTCGCTGACTTCTAGAGAACGACCGACGATTAACAGTAGCTGAAATTGCTTCTGAGGTGGGAATCAACTTTGGCAGTGCTCAGACGATCATTACTAGAGACCAGACAGATCGGGCTGAAATGGACGTCATTACGACAAACGATATAAATAGTCTACAACATCTGTAAGTACATCACGCAGTTGTTGAATAGCACTATTCATTCGATTAACTGCACATCTATTTTTTGCGTGGCGTTAACCGAATGAATAGTGCTATTCAATAACTGCGTGATTATTATATATTAGATTATTTATATCGTTCGTCGTAATGACGTCATTTCAGCCCGATGTATCCGGTCTCTAATCATTACTGACGACATCGGGTTTCGGCAAGTGTCCGCAAGGTGCGTACTTTGTCTTCTCACCGAAAATCAAAAACGGAATCCTATGGAAGTGTGCTAACGACATTTGAACCGCTACAGTCCGGACTTATAGCCCTGCAACTACCATCTGTTTGGACCGATGAAAGAAGCTCTTGGGGAACGTTTTCATAACCATGTTGCAGTTGAAGATTTCGTGCGCATTTGGCTTATGGCGCAACCATCGTCGTTTTATGAAAACGGGATAACAAAATTACCCATCCGTTGGGAAAAATGTGTTACGATATCATGAAATTACGTAGAAAAATAATTTTAAGCCTTTGAATTTTTATCATGTCCCAACAAAGTTTTAAAAAAGAATTCCGGTATATTATTGAATCGCCCTCGTAGTAATGGATGTCTCGCAGTCACCGATCCACAAGAAATACATTTTGTCTAAAGAGGAATAACAATTTAACATACACAGTACTGGTTTACTTGGCTATTATAGAGCAAATAATAGTCCTTCATCCTTATTTTGGGCATTGTGATTGAACCATTATTAAGTTACGATCTAAGAATACCGTTTTGATACGTAATTCGTTTCTATTAATCTGTTGAAAATCTCGATATGATCTCACACAAAATCATGACATTTCAATGTTATTACAATTGTAAATTACTAGTGAGTGCGTTGGAATATTTACAATGGAATTTTATTATAAACTGTACATATTAATTTGAAAATTTGAGTAAAATACTAGACTTCAAAGCCTCTATGAAAGCAAAAACAACATTACTACTATAGTGTTCAGAAACACAAGTTGTACTACCACTATGTTCCCCGGACTTAAGTTCGGTATTTCTTTTGAGATTAGAAAATAACTTGTAAATGAAAGTGAAGTAATTAACTAAATTGATAAATTCATACGATTGATTTAAAATTAATATTTATATACAAATACAGTAATGTCCGGTTATTACGAACCCGGTTATAGCAAACTTTCGGTTATAACGAACCAGTTTGAAAAGTACGAACCAAGGTTCCATAAGAAACGTGTTAATTTTTTTCGCATAAAACGAACCCGCTTATAACAAACTTTCGGATATAACGGACCTTATTTTCCATTTTGTATGTAAAAAGTTTTCGGTTATAACGAACTTATAATTAGAAAACAAGGGACTTCCCCGAGTATCTCGCCAAAAATGCAGTAGTCGATTCTAGCAGTTTGTGCAAGCAGTCGACGTCGAGTCATCAATCTGTGCTTACGCTGATTCTCAAACGTGATTTTAAGACCATGAGTGACGCAGTTGCGAAGAAAAAACGTAAATCTTTTACGTTGAAAAGTAAACATGATATTGTGAAACGATTGGAACGAGGTGTCAAACAAAGCGAAATTTGTACTGAAATGGGACTAAGTAAATCAACGGTAATAAAAAACTAAATTCAGGATAATGCATGTATTAAACAAAAACTTCATTGTAGGTTGCTACAATTTGGAAGCGAAGGCAAACCATATTGAAGAGTTTCGAACAAGTACGAAACTCAAATGTGAAAAAAATCAAAAAACCTACTAAGCACGAAGTTGATCAAGGACTTTTGAAATGGTTTTCTCAGCAAAGAAGTAAAAATGTAACTATCAGCGGTGCCGTGTTGCAATCTAAAGCTGAAGATCTTGGGAGTAAATTGTTGGAAGATCCTGAATTAAAATTTAGTAGAAGTTGGATCGAAAGGTTTAAACGAAGACACAACATCAGCAGCGGAAAAATTGTTGGAGAGGCAGCCTCAGTTAATATGGATGTTGTGAATGACTGGTTGGAAAATAAGTGGCCAATAATTAGAGAAAACTTTGGAGATGAGGACATTTTTAACGGCGATGAAACGGGGTTGTTTTATAAGCTCACACCAGACAAGACATTAAGATTCAAAGGGGAGACCTGTACAGGTGGAAAGTTATCTAAAGAAAGAATTACCGTCTTGGTTGTAGCAATTTATTGGGGACAGAGAAAAGAAAATTATTGGTGATCGGAAAGGCCAAAAACCCCCGATGTTTCAAAAATGTGGTACGATTACCAGTCAATTATAAATGTAACAGAAGAGCTTGGATGACCTCCGAAATTTTTACAAACGAACTACGAGAATGGGATGATGAATTACGTCGTAAGAAACGAAAAATCTTATTACTAGTGGACAATTGCCCGGCTTATCCGGATGTAAAAAATTTTGAGTGCATTAAGTTGGTGTTTATGCCTGCGAATACAAGTTCGAAATTGCAGCCCATGGACCAGGGTGTTATCCATAGCTTAAAAAGCAATTACCGACGATTCCTACTCTCGAAAACTATAAATTCTATTGATAATGATCAAACTAACTTCACTGTGAGTCTCTTGGATGCAATTAACTTCATCCATATGGCATGGCAAAAAGTGTCAAAGCAGACAATCGCTAATTGTTTTCGACACGGCGGATTTATCAGGCGTGAGGATGAATTTGACTCAGATGACAATCTACCATTAGTCGAATGGCTCACAAAAAATCAAGAAGAAAGTGTTAACGATGTTCAAGATGAACTCACTCTTGGTGAATATGATTTTAATGAATACGTTCACGTTGATGACAACCTTGTAAATGTGGAATTTTTGGATGATGATGCCATTGTAGCTACTGTGTCTTCTGCAGCTAATCAGACTGACGATGAGAACGAAGAAGATGAGAACGAAGAGGAAGAAACCAAAAATAACGAAGTACCACTAGTTCCAACCACTTCAAATGCAATCCAAAATATTGAAGTCGTTCGTCATTTTTTTCAAACGCGGAATACTCCGCAACATATTCTTAATAAGCTAAGCGAAGTGGAAGTGCACATCAGAGAGATTAATCTTGCAAAAAAAAAACAAACTAAAATAAATACTTTTTTTAGTACATAATTAATATTTTCAAGTTGTTTCAGACATGTAATGTATTTTGTTATATGAAAAAAGAATAAAAATTGACTCACTCAAAATAGTGGTTTTTTCAAAATCATCACTTATAATGAACTTCGCTTATAACGAACCTTTTTTGCCGGTTCCTTTTAGTTCGCTATAACCGGACATTACTGTATGTAAAACGTGAATTACAAAGAATATAAAATTTGATAGTCAATAATCAGAAAGATAAATTTTCTTAAAAATATTTCATGAAACATCACCTACATAAACACAAAGAACGTTTCCTAACGTCTAGAAAAATTGTAAGGCTGAAAAAAGGTTTCCTACACAAAATTTCCCCCTTAAAATAGTCGCACAAAAGTGTAAAAATATATTTGTATGTATATTTTATATTAATTATTAAAATTCATTTTATGAGCAAAAATGCAGCATCACATTTAACAAGATCGCATTTTATATTTAGAAAAAAAAGCAACAGTATGTGTCAATAGCATTCACCATTTTTCTTATACGTATCTTTCTCTATTCTTTTTCTTTTTTTTAATAATATGCAGTAATTATAATAAGTAATTATATGTAGTACCCTATACACATTTTTTTTAAATTAATTTATTTATAAAGTTCGTTTATTTTAGTTTTTTTTCATTATCCATGACTATTAAGCAATATAATATAATGATAATACAATTGGTGATAAAAAGTTTCAGAAATAAAATATAAAAACACTCTGCAGGTAGAAAAAACGTGGATTGAAAAATCTGATCGACACGAACTATGGGACACAAGCGTTTTTTTTTTTTGGAAAAGGTCGTATATCGTTTTTTAAATTTCTTTTTCATTTGCTTATTCCATAAAAAACATGTGAATAATTCTGTGAGACGCGTCATCATTCAATTTTTTCAAACCTAAGTCGAATAAAATTCTTCATTGGTGTTCGTGATTTGATAAGTTATGAAAATGTTTATAAATTCTATATACGTTCCTGAAGTCAATAGAAGGTATAACCTGAAAAATAAAAAAAAATATAATCAGGAACAGTTTAATTATGAAATAATTTCTATTTTATTTTTGTATGATTTAAAGGCTATTCTAAACTTATTTTTATCCCTGTTTAAAATCAATTAACCGATAAATATATATGTCATCCTCAACAGGTAATGAAAAGAAACACGGTATTTCCAAATTAATTAAAAATTCAATAATACTCTAAACATTATACAATCAGGAATACCACAAGATAATGTAGTACCATTCCTGTATCAATGTAATTAATGTAATATAAAAATTCGGTAAAAGCTTCTAAAAGGTTGCAAATCCATATTCAATTACCTATAATACACAACATATTCAAATTCTTGGGTCCTCTTAAAACTAAAACATTATCGAATTTTTTTTTTGTGCATTGAATGTTTAGATTACCAGTTTTTTTTTTGTCCGTATCAAAAGTATTTAAAAAAGTACCACTTTCTAGAAATATTTGACTTGAACTACTATTCAAGCGAAGTTGTATTTTTCTCGTTAAAATGTCAAGATAATGTGACTTCTAAATTTGACAGAACAAAAATTGTTACATTATCCAACCGAATCATCAAATTTTGAATAGATTCAAAGTTTTTCGGAATTCGGTTATAATAATGCATTTGTACCAAGAAACTGGTGATGGTGCTCGGATATGTTGAACTGGCCATTGTAGGGTCAACAATGAAAGAGATAAGACTATTGGCAATTCTTTTTTAGAGTGCCTGTATAATATATAAGTAAGAGTGAAGACATGATAAAAATAGACGCCATTTTGGTTCCTAATTTCAAATAAGCCTTACGCAAAAAATATTAATTTTTCAAAGTAAAAACATATATGTATTCATAATTATAATTATGTAATATTATTTGTAAATTAATATTAACCCAAATTATTATATAAACTATACTTTGAAAATAAGGACCAATAAGCAAATATTTTTATCCAAATCTTACTGAATAAGGGTGACTAAAAAATGCTAACTATTATTTATTTAAATATTTATTAATTTTAAATGCTTACATATTACTTATATTACACTTTGAAATATCATATTTTACTTTTATTAACAATACTGCGCATATACATACTCTTACTGTCAACACAATGCTGTTTTTTCAAATTATTCTTAATTTTCTTTCCAAAAATTTTTAAGCGAAATATGATGAACATATCAATAATTTTGTTCTTAATATTGTGACTTTTGGAATATTATTTATCATCACATCAGATTCTTAATGAATAGCCTTTTTTAGAATAAGTTTGCAATTTCTTATCTTTTTTACATTATGTGAATTAACAAATCTTAAAAATATTTTCTCCGTAATTGTAAATAAATTGAACGTTTTTTCATTAGCATAATACATTGCTTGAGGTTTATATTCTTTAATTGACACAAATTTTGTATATCTTTTTGAGACAACTTTCTTGGATCCAAGTGTTGGAAAACACTTATTACGCACTTTATTTTTTTTAATTCTAGAAATAATGTATCCTGCAATATTATAAAGAACATTTTCTTGCAAATTTGAGAGATCAATATGTACAGTAGTGGACATAATTAACTAGGACAAGTCAAAAAATTAAGTAACCTTTTATGTGTATTAAATCTTTACCGAAATTAAATTGTTCTGTTTTATATGTATTATAAAATTATTAACTTGAATTTGAATTACAATTCTGGTAAGTGAGGATGTCTGTCAAAGCCTAGTTTACATTATTGGATTATTCACTGTCCTATTTATTTATGTCCATTACTGTACATATTTCCAATCATCTGATAAAATTGATTTTTCTAAATTTTCTTTATCATTTTCATGATCATTATGTTCAAGAGTATCTAAAAATCCAGGTAAAATTTGTCGCTCATCAATATTATAGTTATGTACTCTATCCTGATGTATATATTGTGCAACACATAAATTCCTTAAATGATGTTTAAACTGTAATGCGGTTGGTATAACTTGTCTGGAACGAATTTGCGAAAATATATTTTCTAAAAAATCTTGTGTAAATCGAGAAGTTAGGAGAAATGTATATTTTTTTTCACTCAAGAATAAGTTCTGTAGATCAATTATTGATGTAGTACTAATTATTACTCCTGTCTGAATTGGTTTCCATGTGCCTGGTTTATTATCAATTCTCCCTACAACCATGTTAAGAAAAAAATCCAAAATATCATCCAAAAACTCCAATGTTTCATGATATATAGTTTAATTAAATCTCATAATGATAATTAATGCTCATATGAGTATTCTTTGGAACTATGGTGTAATAAATCTGATGTAGTTATATTTGTAGTTGTAGACTCTTTACTATTGTCCTTTACATCACAAATAGAAACATCAATTATTATAGATTCACATTATTTTATCCTTCAACAGATTGTCGTTCTGTAGATGGCATTCTAATTGATTTACTAATACTGAAACTAAATATTGTTGGTACCGCATTATGCTTTAATGTTCTTCTTGTCTTACCTGTCTATCACAATATATGAATAGATGTATTCAATTATGCCTTTACCGATAATAAATATTTTTATAAATTGAAATGATTTTATATAAAACAATGTAACATATTCAAAAAATTATAACATTAAACCATTGAACAAAACAATTTTTATTTTTAACAAATGCGCATGACCGTTGGAACCAAGACAAATCAGCCAATACAAAACGCGTCTACTAATATGTCTTCACTCTTATCTATATATTATACAGGCACTCTATTCTTTTTAAGATTGCAGCGCCTCTATGGTCAAAATATGAAAGTGGCCTAAAGGACAATAACAAACCCGAACGTATATAATGGCTGTATTACACTTATCAATTTCTTGATCAAGAAATTGTCGTCAAGTTCTTGCTCAAGTTATTGTTGACCTTGACTGTTTTACACTTATCAATTTCTTCACCAAGTTTTTTGGTGAATTAGTAGTACCAATAGCGCAAAAGTAGTATTGACAAAATAACTAAAGAATGGTTGGTAAGCCTTAAGGTTTATTTATTTCAGGATGATGGTCAGTGAAATGCGAAGGATAAAAGATCCAGTTCGTCTTCACAAATTAAAGGCTCAAATTTTTAATTTAATACAAGACAATTTATTGCAGGATTTGTAATATACTCGTATTAATTAATATTATTTTATGTATTTCTATAGTAATTAAATATATATAATATAGTATACAGTAATTAAATGTTTAACTTTATAATTTTGTATATAATTCCTTCATTATTAAAATAGTGCATAAACTCATTTCGAATTTCCTGCGCTTCATTTGTTGGATGATTACCTCTCTGCTGCACTAGACCAAACAGATAGGTAGGATCTTCAATCTCTTCATTTTCTGTAATATAATTAACATTTTCTGTTCTCAAAAAATTATGTAATACACAACAGGTCAATATTATTTCTTCCACTTTTTCTGGACTTAAATTGATAGGTGTGAGAAATATCCTAAACCTATTGGCTAGAATGCCAAAGGCATTTTCAACAACCTGACGTGCTCTACTAAGTCTATAATTAAATATTTGCTGTTCTGGACTCAGGTTACGGAATGGGTAAGGCTTCAAAACATGTCGATTTAGAGTAAATGCCGCAACAGCAACAATAACATAAGGTACTGCTTTATGCCGTCCTGGCAGAGGCTTATCTTCAGGTATACTTAGTTTATTTTGTATAAGGTGCTTTTTTTAAAAACTCCTCCGTCAGATACTCTCCCATTTGTTCCGACATCCACATATATAAATTTATATTGTGAATCTACCAAAGCAAGAAGGACAATGCTATTTTGCCCTTTATTATTGTAGTATGTAGATCCAGCACTTTTTGGAGCATTAAATACAATATGCTTCCCATCTAACGCTCCAATTGCATTGGGAAAGTTCCATTTTTTTTCAAAATCTTGGGAAATGTTCAACCAATCTGCTGCAGATTTTGGTGCCTAAATAATAATATCAAAGTAAGATAAGATGAATTATTATAATTACATTAAATTCAACTAGCCTGTAAATAATCCTCTTTCAATGCTTCATAAATTGCTTTACATACAACCGGGATAAACAATGAAATTGTTGATTCTGCTATTCTAAATGAGTACATTAAACTTCTGTATGTTTCCCCTGTAGCTAAAAATCTTAGAGTGATTGTAAGTTTATCTTTAGCTGATATAGTCTCTCTCATGAATGTATTTTTCTTGTTTATTCTTGCAGACACTTTTGATAAAAGTGTATTAAATAAATGGTCATCCATCCGCAAGAAATTCCGAAATTGCTCTGGATCACTTGCAAAATCTTTTTGAATTAAAGAGAGGTTGCCTTTACTTCGGTCCAGCCAAGGTCTGGTCCACCACCTCCGTTGGTCTTATTTTCTACATCTGCACAATATCTGGTTTTCCTTGTTAATAACAATGTTAATATTATTATTGCAGCTTTCAATTTCTTTATTCGTGAATTGCGCTTGAATATTTTCAAAGATGGCATTTTGTAAATTTGAATACTTCACACAAAATAATAAAACGTTAATTTTGGTGGATTTGATTTATTTTCTGTTAATACTTAATATGTGATTTTAACAGAAATGTTAAGTGCAATTGTATTTACATTGTACGCAGTTGGCAAAAAACTTTATAACACACATTTTACTAGAAATCACTAAAAACTTGGTCAAGTTGAAGAAAAAAATAGAACATGTTCTAAGCCAACAAGTTCTTGGTCAAGAAATTGATCAAGTCGACTTGACAAGTGTAATACAGGACTTGTCGTCAATTTTCACTTGATCAAGTTCTTGGTCAATAACTTGGTCAAGAAATTGATAAGTGTAATACAGTCTTAAGATAAGTCAAGCCTTTTAAGGTTAATTTATTATATGTTTTTGTTTTGTTTTCTTTGGTTAAACGTAAAAATATTATGGGTATTCTGTTACTTTCAGAATATTTTAGATATTTAGAGGGTAACATTAATTCACACCATATACATGAAGGAGAACATGTATATTATAGTTCAGGGCATTTAATTATGTGTTGTATGGCAAACAAAAGAAAGACTAGTGTGGATGTGTACAGTTTATGCTTTAATTAAATTGCAAATATTTTCAAATTTAAATGTATTCACTAGCATTTTATCTTTTAATTCTTTTACTTTCACCTTTGCATCCACTCCATCATTCAATATATTAAGCAATGTAACTGCTGCTTCCATTTCTTGTTCAGTATATCTCTCTTCAAGAAATTCCCCATTCTCTACCTACGAAGTACATACTGCTTCACTGACTGGAATCATTAGAGATTCTCTCATATTATGCCTACATTCTAATCTTTTCCTGTGGGTTAGAGTAGGCTTCTCAACTGTTTTCACTACATCTGTTGGGAAATACTTGGGGGAATTGTAGTTGGCTTCAATTACCGTTTCAAATTTTTTTGAAGTAGCTGTTAATATACTATTACCCTAATAAATCTAGACAATTATTTTATTTTTACCAGGAAAAAAAATCTATATCTTCAAAATGTCAGGAACATACAACCATATATTGGCTTATAGTTTTACCAATTTTTAATTTTCTTATCCACTGTTTTCTTCTGTTAACAATTTTCTTCTGCTCTAAATCGTCTATAATTTGAATTGTTTGTTTGGGGTCAGAAAATACATGAAAACTAATATTAGGCGCACGCATAAATTATACTGAGGCACTGAACAAAACTTGTTATTATGCCGTGTTTACACGGTCAAATAAATTCATGAATAAATTGACGAATTTCTTCATGAAGAAATCCATGGATTTATTCATCAATTTATTGGACCGTGTAAACGCAAAAGTTCTTCCAATATTTTATTCACAATAATCATGATGACCAACCATCAAATAGTGACATTTGTTTTCCAGCAACTGTGCCCAATTTCTTTTGTTTTCATTCGTTCATTTGAAGGTTAGGTTCAACGTATTATTAATTAGTTATATATGAAAATTACAAAAAAAGCAAAAATAAGACAACGTGTAGCGTTGTATACAATGATGCACAAACACGTGTATTTACAACATAATGGGAATGTTGGCAATACATTTTAAACTCATTTGTAACCATAATTCCCTAGAAACTTGACGAAAAATTAGAACGAGTTCTAATCCGACAATTTATTCATGAATTATTTGACAAGAAAAACTTCACGACAATTTTAGCGTTTACACGCTCCGATAAATTCAAGGCCAAAAATTTCATGAATTTATTTGATCGTGTAAACACGGCAGACATATTCTCAAACAAATTCTTGGATAAATCCACGTAAAATAATCTATCAAACCCAACTTGCAAACTATTGAAAATATGTTTAAATTATTTGTTATTGTCCCTTTGAAAGCTTCACATATTAGGCGGCAGGGTGCGTCCGCTTGGGAAGAATTACCAATGAACACATTTTGTACGTCCAAACTGAAGCATTAAGTGTCATCGCTATCCGAACACATTTTCAAAGAAGGTATGAAAAAACAATCTCTAGAAGTAGACATGCAGACATGGAAAGTAATTTTCACACAAACATGAACTTGTATTCTGTTTTCCCCACACCCGACTTTTAATAATATTTCGATATTATTAAAAGTTTTTATTTTATACATCAAATGGTGAGGTTTTACCCACTCAAACCTGTTTCAAATTGATTTAGTTTTTTTAATATATTCAGATGTCTTGGTTAAATCAGAATGAATGCTGTAATGAAATATGATGAATATGATTAAATTTATAATTTTAGATGATGAAATTTTTAATCAAAATGCATTATATTTAATACTGTACTTTTTTTCTATAAAATGTATCGCATTCCTACTTATTTATATGGCATTTTTGTATCTGTTCGACAGTGACTTCAAACTCATTATCACTATTGCGCTTCTATATCATTTATACATACATATAATTATTCTTCAATCTGAATTTCTATAGAACAGGTTAATTATATATAAATATTTCAAAATGAGATTTAATGTTCGACAACTTTCGTTCTTGACTTTAAAGGTGTTTTAATTTACATTTACAAATAATTAGACGGCGGAACAGACGCTATCCTCTAATGAGTCATGCAGGCGCAGAGACAGACTTGGTTTCGCTTAAATAATAAGATTGATGCAATATTTGCCCGTAGCTCTGATTTTAATCTCCTGAAAGGCTTTTGAAGTAATGTTCAAAATACGGAAATCGGCAGATATATTAAATTTAAAGATTATTATGTCTATGCGCCACTCACTAGCTCTGATGTTGGGTGAAGTTTTTCTATATTTAAAGGCATACTGTCTAATAAAAGAACGCACTTTACAGAACAAAGTTTAGAATATATTGTAATAATTAATGTGAATAAAAAATCTTTACTATGGTATGACTAAGCATTCACTTTAATTATAGGTGATACAATTAATTTCAATATTTTGAATTTTTTCATGCATTTTGTATATATGTCTGGAATTAATTTCAATTCAAGTTTATTTATCATTTAACTTCAGTGTTTTACTTATTTTCGTAAAAATACGTTTTTTTATATAGTGTGTCCCAAAAGTCGCGCAACCGAAAGAAAAAAAAGAAATGAAATTGTGTAGTACAAATACAAAATTTATTCTTCTATAATAAAAATAATACAAATATGTTTGAACAAAAACTGACTCTTTGGGATCACAGCTTATGTTCGAAGTGTCCTCCACCTTCTTCAATGCATCTCAGACATCGCTTTTTAACCGCGTTACAAATGCGCCGAAGTAATTGTTTGTCATCATTGAGTTTGGCGACTTCTTCGGTTATAACATTTTTCATGGTCTCAATATCCGGCAACTGATAATGGAATACCTTATCCTTTAAAATACCCCACACAGCGAAATCTAGTGGGGTTACGTCCGGAGATCTCGGAGGCCATTCGACTTGACCTCTTCATGGAGAAATTCGCGAACAATTAAAGCGTAATGTGCTGGAGCACCATCTTGTTGAAGAGTTAAACATTGACCAGCAAACACAGGGTTATTGGCAAGTTCTTCACGTTGTTCCATCAACAAATCGAGGTATGCAACACCTGTTACAGTATTGTCGAAGAAATAGGGGCCGACGAATCCGAAGGCGCAAACACCAAGCCATACCGTTACTCCAGGCACGTTTAATTCTTCTTGAATGGTGATATGCGGATTTTCAGTGGACCAGTACACACAATTGTGTCTATTGATGCGCCCATTTAATTTAAATTTAGCTTCGTCCGACCACAAAATTGTTTTGAAGAAATTTTGAAAGGCTTCACATTGAATGACATACCATTCTGCAAACTGTAGCCGACGATCCGGATCATCTTCTGTCAATGCTTGTAAGAGGCGTGGTCTGTAAACCTTCAAGCCTAGTTCCTTCATTATTCGCTGTAGGGTAGAACGAGAAATATCCAGTTCATTTGCGGTTTTTCGGACAGATCGCGCAGGCGATTCAATAAAACTCTGAGCTACAGTTTGTAAGTTATCATCTGTCCTCAGACTACGTGGCCGGCCTGTACGCTTGGAATCATCCACAGAACCGTTTTTTTTCGAATCTTTTTATCAAGCGATAAACAGTCTCACGCCTCGGAACTTGACAGTCAGGGAATTTTACCGCGAAATCAGAAAAAATGTGTTCATAATCAGCATGGTAACGATAGTACGAAGACACCAAGAATACCCGTTGCGCTACGGTATACCGATAATGTGGGCCTGTTGCCATGATAACGCGTTCACACACTTACAAACTCCGACAAGATATTGCTTCACACACAGACAACCGCTGTACTGCCGACAGACCAGCCGTCAACCTTGCATTAGGGGGAGAATGGCGCATGTGTATTTCATTTTGACGTTGCGCGACTTTTGGGCCACGTGGTATACATCTCATTGCCTTTATTGCGACTCTGGCGAAATATATTTCACAACTTCGTCTGTTTGCATTAAAAACGTGCAAACAGACAACTTTTATCAATACAATCGCGCTATAACATTCATATATACTGTTAAGTTGATCGATTGTACATTGTCGGCACGGATGAATCACACCCGATACGAGATAGCGTCGTTTCCGCAGTCTACACATAATATTTAAAACCACCGCTAATTGTTACTAACGCCGAAATCGACTGGTCAAACAAATTTTTTAAGAGTCGCCTATCTATGATGGGCCAGATGACGCTGCAATCTGAGTGAAATTTATGTAGGATAAATTTTGTAATAGGACATATGGATGCTTTCATATATTGAAGTTATGTAAACTGGCGGACAAAAAAACTGTCCGGCTCATTTTTTTGCATTGCGTTGTCGATCTCTCAAAAATAGCATATGAATTATTGTTATAGGTTATAAATAATAGTTATTTATGTACGGTCGCGGTTACATAAAAGCGACCACTAATTTGACATTTTGTGTTTTTTTTCATAAATTTTGGCTTTGTAAGTAATGACACTAATGACAAATTAAATAAAATTTGACTTTTTTCATTATTAAGTGACATAATGTATACAATAGGAAAAATGGGGAAATTATGTGACCGCGACCATACCTAGGTTCGTAAGTACAGTTTTATGGTCGAGAATACGTTTGCAAACCGAGACCCGTAGGGTCGAGGTTTGCATATATTCGAGACCATAAAACTGTACTGTACGAACCGTGGTGCATATGAGATTTTTCGTCATACCTACGTTTTTTTTTAAATAGACGAATTTTGATGATTTTGCACTTTACTTTTATTATATGTATACACATTAGTAACATCAAGTCAGGAATGTTTGTCGTATCTATGGTAACCATGTTTGTGTTAATATAAATTTATATTTTTGATAAATGTCAAAGTACATGCAATATATTCTCAAAAGCTTTTTCTTTTAAATAAACTTTATAAATATGGATCAAATAGAGATGGAGGCTATTATAGCTTGTGCTGAAATTTTGCTGGAGAAGTCGTGAAGATATCTTACAATTTCCTAAATTGAAAGATTTTTGAAGCATGAAAATGATGGTTTTTGACGATCTAAAACCATCGGCAACATTATTAGCAGATTCAGGAATTGATGTTCTTGGTCTGAAAAGATTCGGCGCATGAAAATCTTCCACCGTGGCAGAAAGATCTAATTGTACGTTTACATTTAATATTACAAAGTGATAAGTTTTTGTACAAGGTTCTACTTTTACTGGTTATGTGTTTTTGTTAATTAAAATTATGTTTCAAATAAATTTGTTATAAATGTTCTAATATTGCTATTATTTCCCTAGGGTCGTAATGAAATATTACAGCCTGCTACCATAGCAACTGGCAATACGGAATGTAAAGTGTCACTTACGTTTCAAAAAAAGGTGTCATAACTGTTTACTTACGCGGTAGGTATGACGAAAAATATTTTAATATATAGATCCATATGGCGGATAATACCTACACTGACATTTTGCGTCTCAATAACCTTCAAAACTTAAAAACTGATTCACAACGTGTTAATTTTGTTAAAATGTTGCTAAATGTCAAAATGTGTCTGACAGTTTTTTTGGCCGCCAGTTTACTTACATGTCTATATAAAAGATTATTTTTTACTTTTACATTTGTTTATTAACATATTTATTATTAAGAAAGTTAATAATTTTATTCAAGCAAGAAGGGCCAATACAAGATATTAGACATATATCTCATACAATATTTCAATATCTTATTTGCTTGAAAGTGTTGTATCTTACAACAAAATTGTGTGTAAATACAATGGCCATGTGAAGAATGTCTTAAAGCTACCTCAAAAGAAATATCTACTTATATTGTAATTTTGCTACCAAATAAAATTATTGTAAACAATCCATGATGACCTCTATTTTTTGCGATAAGCATCTTAATATATTTTTTTATGATAGAGCAATCATGGGTTGTTCTCAACCATTATAGCAGATATGCTGGTATTCAGGTGATAATTGTGCAAACAGAAGATGTAAAACTAATAAATTTAAAGGATTAATAGTGACAGTGATATATTTTATAATTATAATATTTATGAGTCTTAAGATTAGTGTTTGCTTGATAAATAGAGTATTATACAAAACAGCTCTTTTAATAGTACCTATAATAAAAAAGTGATAAGGAAATTCATTTAACTGCACATCATTTCACATTTTTTTAATGAAGTTTTCTAAACCGATAAAATGTATTTATTTAAAAATATTGTAATGTTTTTGTCTTTCTGACGGTAAAATGTTTTCGGGGTTCTTAAATAAAACTAACGGTAATTTAAAGACGCACTATATTAACAATAAAAACAGTATACAACAGGCGCGGCTCGTGATGACGTATTTGGGAGTGCAAGTACAATGATGCGAGTGCTTCGTGTATTCTCGTGTACTAACTGTAACGTTTTCTTAGTAAACACCGAAAACACACGAGGCACTCGCATCATTGTACTTGCACTCCCAAATACGTCATCACGAGCCGCGCCTGGTATACACTAAATAACAACTTAAAACTACAACTAACTATAACAATATTTATTTACACAGAATTTATATCAATGTTTACTTATTGCAATATCAACTCGACGCGGCGGGTACCCGTTGATTAAAATAAATCCCTTTCGAGTGTTATTTATATTCACGGGAAAACTTCTAGCATATTCGGGAACCTCTGTCTAGACTTTTCCCGATCCATCGACATCTTTCGAGATGATGCCAGGCCTGACGCATCGTCGGCTGATTCATCACAATATTTTTATATTACAAAAGAACACAGTAAGTACATATTAAAACCAATTAACATAATTTAAATTATAGTTTGAATTATTATTACAGCAATATGTCGTATATATTAAAAATTACTCATTTTCACGATGAAAACGAAAATTCTATAGATGATCCAATATTTACAATACAAGTCAAATTTTCTAGCATATTGTCAACATTATTATCCAAATTATACATTTTGTTTTCTTCTGTGATAACCTTATTCTTCCATGCATTAGTATCTACCATATCTAATCCTAACAATATATTTTTTACTTTATCCAATTTAAACGACATTGGCTGCAGCATGCTGCTTAACTTGAACCCATGCAAGTTTGATGGGGTTCAGATCACAGTTATTACAAGTAAATGTAAAACTGTATGACTACTATCTCTAGCTATTTCATCAACCACTTAGCTAACTGAATAATAGGATGCAAATTCAAGCAATTTAACCGTTAGCATAGTGTTATCAGCTAAAATTCCTTTTATTAAAAACTATTCAATAAATGCCTTTTCTCTTTTAATAAAGTAGTAATGCCCATTATCCACACTACTACACAATTAGTCTCAAAACAAGATAATATATTTCATATCCATGCGATGAAAAATCTCACTCTTCATATCTTCATGATAATATCTCATTTTCTTGGATTCAAATAACAAACCACTATTCATAAAACTAGTTTTGCTGCCAATGTGAAGTATAGCTTTCTCTTGTCAGATGGATGTTTTAAACCAGTAAAAAGATGTTTGCCTTAAATTAAGCACCGTTGCATGCTTCCATATTTTTGCTATTGTGTGACCTGCATTTATTCGTCTTATCTAAATAATAGATTTTTCTGCCTTCTGAACGAAACTCAAACTTTCTTATATTTGTCAAATAACGAAGTCGCCATAAGATAATATCATTTCGTTCAATTAATATGTTGTTTCATGTACGCTTTTCCTACTTAAATCTTAGTTTCTGTAGGATTTTCTAAAGTGATGTTCGTTTTATAAGAGGAAAACTGGCATCCCCTCTTATAACCTAGAAATAAAATACTTGTGTATGGTTTACATTATAACTTTAAAATGATGTTAATTACCTCACATATTTTATGTACAAGTTGGTAATTCATTTTTAAGAAAAATGAATACGTACGTGTGCCTTCTAATTGTACTTTCTGATGTTTCGTCCAATTTATTGTAAGCATCTTGGTAACTTAGTTTGTGATTATGTGAAGAAAAAGTAATGAAAGTGATAAAATATCTTCAGAAAACAAGTATTTCACTTTATGATCTCTATAATGAACTATTTTTAATGAATATGAACAATAAATAGCACAATAAACAACTAATACTGACAGAAAATAAACTTGATTTTGCCTGCATAAATTCGGCCCCTCTTTTAACCAATCACAAGAGTCTAATTAAGCCCTACCTTTCCCCACACTCCTTTCTAAAAATGAATGGACCATAGGCTTAATAATAATAACATGATGGTCGCATGTTTTCTAGGTTTAAAAATAGTAGTAACTGAGTTCAAATCCAATCCATCTACTTAAATTGGAAATTTATAAAATTACCTGATATAAAGTCAATCTGTCAAATACTTTGTAGCCATAAATTTTTGAAAGAAAATATATACAGTTCATAAAGTATAAGTTTTCAGTTTGTACTGCCCAAGTGGGAACCGCAAATTGAACTTTATCTCTTTCTAACACACATGAATACGCGCTGTAATAACGAGTAATCATTAAAATTTTCGCTCAAGTAAGCCATGCACACAAAAAGTATGTCCTAACTTAAGTTATTAATTAGAGGAGATCTGTCATTATAATTTCAAACGTCATGATTGTTAAAAAATAATTTGAAATGCTGACTTTTATATTAAATATATTTATAATTTTTATACAAAGTAATAGAATATTATAAAAAATGTGTAAAATGTTGACCATTCTCCACCAAGCATAATCGCACTCTATTTCGTAGAGCATTGAAAACATTGATCAGTATTTGCGGTGAGTTATTGATGTGTTCACATTTTTCTATGATTTTATGTCTTAACTCTTGTAGATTATTAATTGGTGTTTCATAAATAATATTCTTTATATATGGCCCGACTCATACCTACCCATACGCCTATTTTTTCTGGATGTAGAGGAACTTCTCTGTAGAAATGAGGATTTTCACTGGACCACATACGCATATTTTGCGAATTAACATAACCTTTCAAATAAAACCAAGCTTCATCGGTGAAAAAAGTATGATTTAAAATATTGTCTGTCATTGTTTGAATAAACCATTGGCAAAATTGTGTTCTTTTTTCATAATCCGTAGGTAATAGATTTTGTACAGAAGTTAATTTATATGGATACATGTGCAAGTCCTTTTTTAAAATTTTTTGGATTGTTCCATACGAAAGCCCTACTTGTTGCGAAACTCTGTGAATAGATGTTTGAGGAGATTTGTTAATAATTTATCTGACATTTTCAATTACGCCGGGACTTCTCTTGAGAGGAGGACCGCGTCCTTTTTTCCTTAAAATACAGCCTGTTTGACGAAAAAGATTTACACAATTCATTAGCGTATCACGGAAAGTTTTATAGCTAGGAACAGTATTTGGATATCTCTCTTCAAACTCCGCAAGGCAATTTTCTATTGAATGCTGCCAAATACCATCAATTTTTTGAGATGTCAGGAAGTAACATTCTACCATAAACGCTTTATGCATATCATTAAAGGCCATTACTTTTTCTTTTGATGAAACTTTAAAATATATATTTGACACTGACAGATGTTTGAAATAACATCTTAATGACTAAAGCTACGACATAATTTTTATATACACGGCCAGCTACGAGTGAAAATTTTAATGATCGCTCGTTACTACATACGTTTGTCATTTTAAGTTAAGACGTACGTCTTTGAAATATTATATTAAATAAAAAGGATAACTTGTCCAGGAGATAGTCTTATAATATTCGGCTTGCTGTCAAATTATTTGAATACTGTTGTTTATTGACTTTGTTTCCGGTATTGACTTCTAGGTTAAGCATTCTTCTAATTTGAATATTTACTTTGTCATCAAAAATTACAAAATCCGTTCTTTTCAGAACAATACTGATAATAAATAGTAATATCAATTAGTGGCAATAAGTACGAAATTGTTTGATTATCACTTTGACATTTCTAACCTACCTCTTTATTTTACAGAATATTTCTTAGATGCCTGCCAATTTGTTCGAATATGAAAGTAATAATTTGCGCAGTTTTCTTGGATAGAATGAATATATTTATACACAACTAGAAAAGAAACAATACTTTTGAACTATTCATTTTCCTACTTTACTCATTATTATTATTTTGACAGGCAGGTTATGTATATGCTTTCTTTGGTTATATTGCAAATGACATACTAAAATTTTGACAATATTGCAAAACATGACGTTTATATTTTATGATGACAAACGGTTATTTCCGCGATTGAATATTGACTTTGACTCTGCAGTACTGATTTGAACCACATGCTTTGAATTTGGCCTTGATCTGAAAACTTATACTTTATGAACTATAATTGTTTATAAATAAAAATTCGTAGTATTAAATTTTTGTGTATCAAGAGCCTAAAAATGCCTAAATTTTCTTTTTTCTAGAAACAAGAAGTGTAAATAAACAAGCAGCTTAACTTGTTTATTTAAAAAGGACAATTGAAAATTGTTAATACACTTCAAGAAAACCCACAATGTGGTGTCGATAGATAAGCGATTGAAATTTACCGAATTAGTTAATACTGCATGAAATATTACAATTAAGGAAATAAACCACAAAAACTGCTTGTCATATTTATCCAATCCTGATTAAAAGTGTATCCGAATGTAAATGCCGCAGGATTGTTTAGAGTTTTAAGAGGAATTAACAGATTTTATGTATAGATTTATTACCATCGATCAAACATAGACTTTACATCCTAAAGACAAGTTATTATTAAACGGTGGACAAAATTTGGTTTGTTCTTTTCCCAAGAAAGTAATTAAATAAAACAAGAAACGATAAATGTCGAATAATGTATGCTATTCTTTTCGAAGAACTGCACCAAAATGCCTAACAAAAACAAAAATTTAACATATTGAAAAGCCATTTTTAACTAAGATCACGCACTCTCTCACACTAGTGTTATCACAATAACCAAAGTCAATGATTTAAAGTATGATTTGCGTTTACCCGCATCTTATTTGTCCGACTCTTGTTTATTTCCAATCATTAGATGAGATGAAGGGAACACAACCGCTGTTAACATTTATTTTACAGACCTTTAATAAGGCATTTTTCGCGAAAGAATAAAAGCCTTAGAACATTATTGAATAACATGTAGTAACCAATTTCAGGGATTATGACAAATAACAAAAAAAATATAGTAATAATAATAATTCACGTCTTAGCACAATCATTTTATCAACAAAAAAATTCGTAAAGCTAATTGATCATCTCATTCTCGTATATTAAAAATTTAGTAAATCATAAAGATATAAATAATATAATATGTTAACTTAAATTGAAAAAAGAAAAATTAAAGAAACTCACCAATTAACAATAATAAAACAATATATCCAAAAGAAGCTACAAATGGAAGGGTGTTGATTAAGACAAGAATGGATTAGCTGTTTCACCTGGTTTCATCCAGGGGGCACTCAATTGACTAGTGTTGGTATTGGATGGTACCGGTTGCCAAGGATCCTGTCTCGGTTGAACAACTGGCGTTGCGCCAAACGTTCCGTTAGCGTTGAAAGACGGCGATGGCGTACCGAACTGTCCTCCGTTGGCAGTGGCATAAGGCGGCATCGTAGTGGATGGCATAGGCGTTGTGAAAGCACCCATCGTCGTTCCAGCCGCGTACGTTGGCGTTGCGGATGCACCGAATTGGGGACTTCCCATGAAGGGGGTCTGTTTGATTTCATTCATGGAGGGTTTTGGAGCTTGATTGTTAAAGACCTGACGGGGCGGCTGTGTTTGCGTGTCTGAGAATGGATTTACTGTCGCCGCGTTGTTTGAGGTTTTACCTAAATTTAGAAAGCAAAAAATAAATCGAAATATTCTGCATTTTCTTTAAATATGTCTAACTTTGTTAACATTGACAATTAAAAAGAAAGTCTTTTATTGTTTCTAAATTTTAGTAATAGAATAATTATATAAATAACCAAATAATGTGACTTTTGTGATGAGAAATGGACTTGGCTAACTAGATATCAATACCTCTCACATAAGCGTGTTAGTAAACAAAAGTTGGGAAAGTTAATAATCCTTTTTCTCTCTTCTAACGAACTAGGAAGGAACTTCTTAGATTTTAAAATTTCATAAATGGTGCTATAGTAGTAAATTAAAAAAGGTGTAAAATCCTTTACCATAATTAATAATCGTATCCTAAATACGTATTTCGACAACTAAATTCTCATTCTCAGTAGGTAAAACCAATAATTAGCGTTGAAAATGAGGCACAGTAAAGCTAACACAAAGAATTGCGAAATACTTTGCAAGACGTCCACGTATATAATGTATAAGAGTATACCGTAATCGACAAATTTTAATTTCTGGTACGAAAGTAAAAGAGGAAAAGAGCGCGTCAGAGAAAAGTCAAGAAAGACATGTGGCGAGGTTGCCAATGAATGTATGCAAGTAGATCGTAAGGTTGTCAGATTATAGTTAGTCAGTAAGTCTATTGCTTCAGAGGGTTGTAGAACGCATCTTAGTAATACGTATAAAATTCGCCACGAATATTTACAGAAAAATATTTATTTCATGGTGTATTACTTTTATAAGGATGTACAACAAAGCTTCTATTTTCCGCGTATAAATAAAATGAAATGAAATATTAATTCTAAATTATGTAAATATTCTAAATTAAAGGTTCAAATAATCCACCATATTGTTCTTGGCAGTTTACCAACTTATAATAAAATTCTTGGTGGACATTACAGATATGTCCCTATAGAAAGAACCGACAATTGAATTATTTAAAATACCAGCCCATACGTTTAATTTTTGTGGATATCGGGTATGTACGGGTACATTGAGGTGTCTACCTTCATAAAATGGTATTACATAATACCATTTTATGATTTGTATCTTTTCTTGAGTTGTAAAAACATGCATGTTGAAATCGACTATTAATATACGCACGTTAAATGTGTATGTGTGTCCACCACTCTGCTTCTCCCTCCACTGTTTGAAAGCAGGCAATGTTGGATATAACAAGCATACACTAGATACGCAAACAGAAATTAAAATTTGTCAACTACGGTATACGTGGTTTTACTTACTGAGGACGAGAACTTTATTGTCGAGAACTTTGTTGTGCGTATTTAGGATACGGTATAAAAGGAATAGGAATGATTAATTCTGATAAGGGGTTTTATACATTTTTTAAGTTTTTACTTAACCACAGTCTCCAAAGAAAGATTTTTCACTATAGCAATACATAGAAATTAGAAAAGTTTATGTTAAAAACCCTATATCATAACAATTTGTTACAGTTAACTATTTAATCGTTAGACATACTTGTTACTAAATTATCCAAGTTAACCAATGCTGAATTTTCGCCCAAAAACGATTGAGCGGTTTTCTTCGTTGCACCTGTACTTGGACTAGGACCTGGCGGTGGCAAAAGATCTCCTAACAAATTTAGTTCGAAGGGATCTGAGGCCTGTGTAGTGCTAGTACCGTTCGTCTTGGGTGATGCTGTCCGATTTCTATTGGTTATAATGTCAAAGTCGTCTAGATCCGTCGACGAACTATGACTGTCCGGTGACCAGGGGTCATTGCGAATAGCAGTTTCGGCTAGAACGGGTGGAGCTTGTGATCTTGAGGCATTCCAAGGATCGGCGCCAGTCCGAGGACTCATCGATGAGGCTGGTTGCCAAGGATCAACAGGTGGTGCGGATTGCTGGTTTAGAGGTGGGGACGTTGTATTAGTACGCCAAGGACTAGTGTTCTATAAGAAAAAAGTAACATAATCGCAAAACAGTTCACGTTTGCTGTAAAAAGTGAAAAATCATATCTATCAAGATAACAAATATACGAACATATAAAATTAATTCTTCAAGCTCATTGGGAACATTTGGAATAAAAATAATTTTTTTGAACATTAAGTGAAGTAGAATCAAATATACGTATATAAATTGTTAAAATATTTCAGACTGGGCTGTATATATCGCCTTATCGGTCATGCGTTTGGAGTCATGATAGCAGGAAAGTACAAGGCTGCGTGTATCTTAGTTACTTTGGTTCTGAAAGTCCGCGGATGACAGTGGGTTTAGTCGAAGTACTCTTAATTTGTAAAATTGGTTTTATCATTTGAGAGAAATTCTTGGAAAATTAGACGCCCTGAAGGCGGATGAGGTTTTGCATTAAATTCCCGTTTATGTAGACAGAATAGACTGGTTCAAATTAAGGCTTTCGTAATGAGAATGCAATACTCCTGCTTGGTAAGTTACGTTATCGTTTTTGTCCCTACTGTTAATCCTCTTAGGGTATATTATCTATTGTTAAGATTGCTGATATCTTTTTTAGGATGTCAATTTTAAGTGTCGGATAAAACTTCTTCTTTTGGTTTGGTGTGTAACCTTGGAGAGAACACGTGGTGAAAAGCGGAAATCGCCCGCCATTTTGTACACATGGAAAAGGCAGTAGATTCGAGCCTTCCAACACGAATTTGGTCTTCCTACCGAACACCGACAAAAGAGAACTACCTCCTATGTATTTGTTGGGGCGCGGTTGACGTTGAAATTAATTTGCTACGATAAGCGTCCCAAATCAAGAATCTGACAGGATCCACGTCCATGGTGAAAAATATTCGATTTCCTTTGATGTAACACTGATCAAGCGTAAATTCCGACAGTAGAAATTTAAAATTACTCATTTAGTTACCGTTCATTCATTTAATCTTGAACTAGTTTAGCCACCAATTTTTCGTTTAATACTTGCCTAATTTACTTTACTTAATTTCATTTCTGAACTTTCATATATTAATTGCATAATTAGGACTATGTATTTAAGTTGTAACTTTTAATTTTCATTGATTAGATTTAGATGCACTATTGATTAAATTTAGACGCAAAAATTTAATTAGTTGAGAGAATTTAATGTAATTGCTTATTTGTTTTTTTTTTGTGATTGGTTGACGATATATGTTAAGGTTCTTTAACTTTTCTTTATACCTCATTTCTTTGAACGGAACAAGTTTCCTTAATGATTTTTATTACATGCTATTTGTTGCCGCCTTCTTTTTTTGTAACTTTAATGTATGTTTTCAACGTCAATTAATGAACTGATGTTACGTTTAATATTAGGTTAAGATATTGTGATGCCTCATCCAACGATACGTCACGTATCACGCCTCTGGCGCCTTCTCGATAGATCTAGAAACGGAAAGATCGAGACTAAGAAAACACGAGAGGTTCGACGGCCGATATATAAGCCGTCGAGGAAGGGATTTGAGGGGATTCCATACCAAATCATCGCCGAGTGAACGTACATAAATATAAATACATAAATGTACTTATTGTTAGTAATTAGTTTTTACATTGTTATTCGTTTTTATTATTAATAAAGTGTGTGTCTAAGTTACCGTTAGTTTTATTTAAGAACCCGAAAAGACAAAAACATCACAGTGGTGTCAAGTGTGGGTTAATTAATAAATAACGGACTAAATGGACAATTAAGTGTTAATTAAATATCTGTTTAAATATACAGTGCGAAAAGACGTTTATTTTAAAAAATCGTTATGGCGAATAGAGTGAAACTCACTGAATTAAAAGTAACTGATTTAAAACGAGAATTAGAGGAGGGATGAGGATACAATCGGCAAAAACGCAATCCTCCAGCGACGACTTCGAGACGTGTTGATCCAAGAAGGCGAGGATCCAGGGAATTATGTCTTTCAAGTTCCAGGCGGAGATGTTGACGTGAATTCGCTGTTGATGAATATGGAACAACGGCTGATAGACAATTCGCAAACCCTGGAACAGCGTCTGATAGATTCACAAACTCAAATAGAACAGAAGAATATGGAAAATATGAAAATTTTGAAACAACGACTGATAGACAATTCGCAACCTCTGGAACAAGGTCTAATAAATTCGCAAGCCCAGACGGAACAAAGAAACCTAGAAATCGCTAGAATCCTCGAGAAAAATCTGGAAAAGAAATTACTAGAAAACTCTAGAAGCTTCGAAAAATGTCTGGAACAAATGGAGCAAACTCTGGAAATAATGGAAAAAAAGAATTCTGAAAATTCGAGCTTTTGAGAAAGAAAGCGACTAGCGGAAAAATCAGAAGCGTTAAAGGAAGAAATTTTCATACCTGTAGAGGAGAAAATTGGAGAACATTCTAGACTTTTAGAAGCAATAATGACTCAAATGAAATTACCTGTTACCATGAGTCATTACGATCCCAAGCAGCTCAACGAAGAAGCTATACCGCGGCCCATCGACATAAAAGGAGAACCTGTGATTATCTCCAAGACCAGAATCAAGCCACCAACCTTTGATGGAAAGACGTCATGGGCGATTTGCCTGACGCAATTCGAAGCAGCCGCAGTAGCAAACGCATGGTCTTTTGTCGAGAAGGCGACTGCTTTAATCATAGGATTGAGGGATGAAGCTTTGCAGACATTGTCTCCTGAGGAACGCAAAGATTATTCTCAACTCATTAAGCGGTTGGGGATGAGATATGGCCATGCACATTTGGAGCAAGTATACCATACCCAACTGAAGAATCTATCACAGAAGAAAGGCGAGAATCTTCAAGAATTTGAGGCAGATATTGCTCGTCTGGTACGACTGGCATATCCGATGGCACAAGATAATTTCAACATCTAGCTGTCCAGACGTTCATAGATGGTCGGATATTGATACGCAACAAGCATTAAGGTTGGCACAACAGAAAACCTTGATCGATGCTTTGGCGCATGCGCTTGAGTTTGAGACTGCAAAACAAGCCTCTCGGAACCATGCCCGTGTCTGCACTGTTGACAAACAAGAAAATGAGGAGTTCATGGAGCATGTAGTTAGCCGAGTCCTAAATCAAATCAAACCAAACAAAAGAGTACTGCGGTGCTGGAATTGTGGAGAGATTGGTCACATTCGAAGTAAATGTGGTAAGGTGGCCAAGAAAGCATCGGCTGAGCAGCAGGAAAACTAAAGCGGGTCGATGAGCGGGGGCAATCATCGATCCAGCATCAGGAAGCCCCAAGGACGTTTGGCCAAATTGCATCCTTGCAACATCAAACCAACGTGTGGACGCTATTATGGAAGGAAGGATCTATGCTTGCTTGCTAGATACTGGATCGACGAAAACGATCGTGCGACCCGATTTGATTTCCTGAAGACGGCTACTGGAGAAGCAGCTTTTGTGGCAGGTGAAGTAGATGTCAATTTTATCATAGGACCAACATCAATCCGACATCGCGTTCTCATAGCCGACATAAAAGAAATAATCTTGGGATTAGACATCATGAACACCTACGGCTTCCAGTTAAATATGAAAGAAGACACTTTAAAAATAAAAAATTAAGAATTGTTTCTTCGTGGGAAAGATTGCGGGCATGTACAAGTAATTACAGCAGAGAATGTTGTTCTGGATGCAAGAAGTTTTTTGACGGTGTGCATGGAAGGTGATTATCTGGAAGGAAATGTTACAATGTTGGAACCAAAGGCTGATGATGACGAGGTGGGCCGAGGAATAGTAGTTGCCTAAATGCTGGTTAAAACTCAGAAGACTGTACCGGTAAGGGGGATGAATGTGAACTATTACCCTGTTTCATTGAAGAAGGGTACTATTCTGGGGTGGTGTTCGCCAGTGTCGGCCGTCGTTCATTGTGTAGAGGGGAAGAAGAATGGATTCATGGAGGTTCCTGAGAAATTGTCCAAGATAATCGACTCCGCCTGTCAAGGATTGAGCAAGAAAGAACAAAGCCAAGTTAAGGATCTAATCAAACATTATGAAGACGTCTTTGAAACTGAAAGTGTTACGAAAGGAAGAACCAATATTATGATGGACGAAATAAATTCCGGCGGTGCAACTCCAATACGACAAGGACCAAGAAGGTTACCACTGGCAAAGCGTGAGGAAGCCAAGCAGATTATACAAGATATGGAAGGCCAAGGAGTAATTGAACCTTCGAATAGTCCATGGGCTTCACCAGTGGTTCTTGTAAGAAAGAAGGATGGATCTACCAGATTTTGCGTGGACTATCATCGTCTGAATAGTGTAACCAAGGACAGTTATCCTCTCCCAAGAATAGACGATACACTAGACACCCTGGCAGGAGCGAAATGGTTCTCCGCTCTCAACTTGAAGAGCGGCTATTGGCAAGTGGGAATGGACCCTAATGACAAAGAGAAGACTGCCTTCAGTTTAGGCACAGGACTCTGCAGTTTACAGTCTTGTCATTTGGACTAGGTAACGCCCCAGTTACTTTTGGGCGACTCATGGACACTGTACTGAGAGGACTGTCTTGGAATACCTGCCTGGTATATCTTGATGATGTGATAGTGGTAGGAAAGACTTTTGAAGATCACATGGTAAATTTGGGGGTGGTATTCCAGAGGTTGCGAGATGCCAACCTGAGATTAAGTCCAAAGAAGTATCACCTTTTCCGCAAAGAGGTAAATTACCTTGGACATGTTGTTTCCGGAAAACGAGTTGCTGTGGATCCAGAAAAAGTAGGAGCTGTGGAAAAATGGCCTGTACCCAAAGACAAACATTAGCTAAGAAGCTTTTTGGGATTGTGCACGTATTATCGACGCTACGTTCCTGGATTCTTTAACATTGCAAAACCACTTACCCGCCTAACAGAAAATCGAGCATTCATTTGGAATAACGAATGCCAAGCGTCTTTTGAGTTGTTAAAAGAAACTCTGATAAGTGAACCTGTTTTAAACTATCCACTGCCACCTGGCAGGTTTGTTTTGGATACAGATGCCAGTAACGTCGGGATTGGTGGTGTGCTCTCTCATCCAAGATGGACAAGAAAAGGTCATTGGATACTTCAGCAAGATCCTGTCCAAACCAGAGAGGAACTACTGCGTAACCGGACGAGAACTATTGGCAATAGTTAAAACCATTGAGTACTTTTACAAGTATCTGTACGGGCAGAAGTTCCTGATCCGTACTCTGATCATGCCACTTTGAAGTGGCTCTTGCAATTTAAGAATCCCGAGGGTCAAGTAGCCAGATGGATTGAGAGGCTACAGGAGTATGACTTCGACATTGAACACAGAGCAGGCCTCAAACATAGAAATGCAGATGCTCTTTCCAAAAGGTCCTATCCAGAAGACTGTCGACATTGCAACCGAATCGAAGACAAATCGACCAACGCTCTTCGAACCACCGTGGTTGATGACCAATGGCAACTTGACAATTTGCGCGCAGATCAAGAAGCTGATCCGGATCTTGCAGTCTTCAGGGCTTGGAAGAGAAATGGGCAAAGACCGACCTGGCAAGAAATCGCTCCTCATTCACGAGAACTGAAATCACACTGGGCACAATGGGATTCCTTGACCATGGAAGACGATTTCCTGAGACGTGAGGTTGAAAATCATGATGGAAGCGAGCGGAAGATGCAAATGGTGGTTCCCAAGAAAGGAATATAAGAGGTATTGCGAGAACTACACAATGGGGCTTCTGGGGGACATTTTGGGGTCCATAAAACACTGGAGAAGGTGCGCTAGAGATTTTAGTGAATTGTTCACGAGATGTGAAGGAATGGTGCGGAAAGTGTGCTAATTGCGCCGAAAGTAATGGTCCCCAGAGGTGTCGACGTGCACCCATGCGCCAATACAATGTGGGAAGCCCATTTGAAAGAATCGCCATAGTGCCCCAGGCCCTTTTCCAGAAAGCGACAAAGGAAATAAATACATAATAGTGATCATGGACTATTTTACCAAATGGGTTGAAGCATATGCTCTACCAAATCAAGAGGCCGGAACTGTAACAGAGGTGATTGTGAAGGAGTTCGCCAGCGGTTTTGGTGTACCTCTGGAACTTCATTCCGATCAAGGGCGAAATTTCGAGTCGTCTATTCGAAATATGTGTGGACTTTTGGGCATACGAAGGACGAGAATAACTCCCTTGCATCCACAATCAGATGGGGTGGTAGAACGAATGAACAAGACAATGATCAGACACTTATCCAAAGTGGTCTCCGAACACCAGAAAAATTGGGACGAACATTTACCATTTTTCCTAATGGCGTATCGGGCCTTTGTTCGTGAGACAACCGGCCAATCATCAGCAAACGCTATTCGGGAGGGAACTCCGATTGCCCTGTGATCTAAAGTTTGGGGTTTGCCGGAGAGAATTATGTCAGCACGCTCAGACGACTAGATTATATCCATGAACAAGTAGGACATAATATCCAAGATCCTTGTGACAGAATGAAGGAGAACTACGACACCAACGCCGAGAAGGGTGGTTACCATGAAGGCGAACGGGCTTGGTTATATAATCCCCAACGCCGACGGGACCTATCTCCAAAACTTCAAAAGAATTGGGAGGGCCATACGAGGTCTTGAAACGGATTAACGATGTAATATACCGCATAACGCGAACACCTCATACTAAGTCAAGAGTCGTACATTTTAATCGATTAGCCCCATACTGGAGACAATAATGACGAAGCCGCTGACTTGCGCCGATAGACAATACCAGGAACTAACCTTCGAAGACTTTATGGAAGAATATTCTGGTTCGAGAAAAGCTCGATTTGGGGTGACCATCGAGAAACAGCAAGATTTGTTTACGGTGCCGCCAGACTACGCGCTTGCTCATTGCGTAGCCCGAGATCTGCGAATGGCCAAAGGAATTGCCAGAGAATATAAAGAGAGATTTGGCAGAATCGATAAATTAAGGCAGCAGGGACCAGCAATTTGGGAGAGTCTCCAAATAACAAATGAAGAACAACCCATATTTTATTTGGTCACAAAAGAACTGTCAAGCCTGAAGCCAACCTATCGTGCCTTATGGAAGGCCTTGGTCCACTTACGTGAACAAATGTAACAAGACATTTTGAAATTAGCAGTTCCAAAATTGGGGTGGATTGGACCGCCTGGACTGGAGAATGGTAAGGAGCATGTTAGAAATAATATTCCAACATACTGGTATGGAAATTCTGGTATGCAGTTACCGGCTTAAATATTCCTTTACACCTAGGCAAGATAAGACCGTGAACTGTTATTTCAATATGACGTTGCAATGTAACAGAGGTCCTACCTGTCGATTTCGCCATCGTTTGAGGGGATCAAAGTATCAAAGCATCGGGACGAAACTTCATTTTTAAGGAGGGAGCAATGTGATGACTCATCCAAACATACGTCACGTATCACGCCTCTGGCGCCTTCTCGACAGATCTAGAAACGGAAAGATCGAGACTAAGAAAACACGGTCGACGGCCGATATATAAGCCGTCGAGGAAGGGATTCGAGGGGATTCCGTACCAAATCTTCGCCGAGTGAACTTACATAAATATAAATACATAAATGTGCTTATTGTTAGTAATTAGTTTTTAAATTGTTATTCCTTTTTATTATTAATATAGTGTGTGTCTAAGTTACCGTTAGTTTTATTTAAGAACCCGAAAAGACAAAACATCACAATATACAAGAAATTTGGGGTGGAGGTCCCTTCCGGTTCATTTCCTTTTTTATATATAAAGATTGTAAAGTACCTAGTGTTAAGATGAATTAGTTTATCCATTGTTTCTGTAGTTCGGGTTATTATACAAATATGTGCATGTTTTAAGCTACTGTGTCGATTTGATTCTTGCATTTTTTGCTTTTTATACTCGACGAATAAGGAATTGATTTAACTTAATTAAATGTCAATATGATTAATTTGTGCAAAAAGCCACCCAAATAAATTTGGTAGCTTCCTTGTAGACCATCTTTTATTTATTGTGATTTTAATCATAATTCTCTATGAGCTCCGTGTGGCATATCACTTAATACAGACCAACTAAGTTTAAAGATACACGGTGGCGCCCTCTTTCATATATTTGAGCTGGAAAGTTTATACAACGTTTCGATACGAACTGCACGCATCTCGATTACCAAGGTAAGTGCTATGAGCTCTTCTGAAGTTTGGGAAGTTTAAGAGCTAGTTTCGTTTGATTATTTAGAATAACGATTTTGTGTAGCAAAAGTTTCGCGCTCCGCTGCGGCGTTGTTTTTTTGTCAGAAATAAGTTTCATTTCAGAGGCAGAATTGTAAAATCATACTCTTTACGCTCAAATTTGAGTGTTACTCACATTTCAATTATATAATAATTAATAATTGGAAGAAATGTTTTTCTGCTTTCATGACACATAATTTTTATTTTAAAAATTCGTTCTAGACTGAAGTTCGAGCATATAAGCTCTCACTGTCTAGGTGAACGTGCTAATTATACAGGGTGGTCCATTTATTGTGCCCCTCCAAAAATTTGGAAGCAGTCAGTTTTATGAAAAAAAGTTTCAAGTAAAAGTTTTACTACAAGAAGTGTCGCATCTGATAGTTAAGCAGTCGTACACCAAGGAGAACGTATGAAGATCATACGAAGGTCAATTTTTTTTTTTAATAGAACATGGCATTTTTTTTCCAAATTCTGAAAGAGGATGTAATTGCGAGTAGAAAAGTACTAAAACTCATGTGGCCTAAAATTAAGATTCAGCGAAATATTCAAGAAAAACATCAAAAAAATGATAAAAATTTATTAAAAGAATAACATAAATAGACACAAAATATCCGATCACCCCCGGGCTACACTAATTTAATTTAATCGGGACAATTGTTTCGGAAACTTCGGACTCATTAAAGTAAATGTTCAAAGTGTTGACCTTCAACCTCGATACACTTTAGAATTCTCCGACTAAACGAATCATGGACGTTTATTAGCACGTCTTCCGTAATTTCTGAGCATGCATTTATTATTCTTAGCTGCATATCTTCCGGTGTTGTTGGGGCAGTACGGTACACTTTCTCTTTCATTGAACCCCACAGAAAATAATCGAGAGGGGTCAAATCTGGAGAACGAGCAGGCCAAGATTTAGGTCCGCCGCGGCCTATCCAGTGATCGCTGTAATCCCTGTTTAATATTTCTCGAGCCGCGTTTGAATAATGAGCTGGACACCCATCATGTTGGTACCACATTGTGGCTCGCCGCTCTAAGGGTACATCTTCAAGTAGTGTCGGTAACACATTGTGTAGAAAGTCGCTATACTTATTACCATCTAAATTGCCAGTAATAAAGAAAGGTCCAATTATTTTCATACCAATTATCCCACACCAGACGTTGACATTCCATGGATGTTGCCGGTCTACTTGTCGTAACCATTTTGGATTTTCCGTTGCCCAATAATGCATATTATGCCTATTTATCTGCCCATGATTCGTAAAAGTGGATACGTTCTCCTTGGTGTACGACTGCTTAACCATCAGATAGGACACTTCTTGTTGTAAAACTTTTACTTGAAACTTTTTTTCATAAAACTGACTGCTTCCAAATTTTCTTTTTTGGGGGGGGGCACGATAAATGGACCACCTGGTATATAACACGATCGAAATCCTCTGACGAATTACTTTAAACTAAATTATCCACATTTAAAAATAGGATAGCGGAAAATTTTGAAATTGTATTAATTTTTTAAATAATATACAGTCGGTGTCATGAGAGGAAAATTTAGAAAGTAAACATTAATAAGCTTAACGATTATGTATTTATACATGTGCGGCAGAATTGATTAGATGATTTAAAACCGTATGCCATTAGATTAGATAGCGCAATATTCGTATCGTAGGCTTGTGCAACAATACACAATAGTATTCAGTTGCAATGGAGCATTGGCCTTGTGAGCTTCGTGTGTTTGCTACTGAATGTTTTTTTAAATGGTGATTCAGCTATAGTAACGCAACATTAGGTTAGGCGTCATTTTAACGTAGGAAGATATGGAAGAGTCCAAACACGCCAAACGATATTAAACTGGGTAAGAAAGTTTAGATTAGCTGCTTTTGCATTGCTTAAAACTGATTCTTTCCGTGCACGAACAGTTTGCGTCCCAGAGATTGTGGAGAGAGTTAGAGTGGCTCTGCGGCAGAGTCCAAACGTTCTGTGTCTCAGAAAATGTGGAGAGTAAGAGCGGCCTTGTAGTAGTGTCCACTATGTTCTTCGTTCCAGAAAATGTGGAGAGAGTAAAAGCGGCCCTGTGGCAGAATCCACGACGGTCCACTAGACGACATTTATAATTCCATTAACACTAATATTCCTAACTGACATGTCAGATACTGCATGATTGCTTCAAGATTGAAGTCAACAAGTGGAATTTTGCACAAATCGCACAAGCACATTTTTGACGAGATGAAGCCCCTTTAAATAGGGAGAAGGTAACAGTTTCGTGTGGACGTACGAATTCATTTGGGATATTCGGACCGTACTTTTCTCAAGACGTCACTAGAAGAGCAGTACGGTAACCTATGAGCGTTATGTGATCATGTTGGATGATTCATTTTACCAATGCTACGGCAACACGACACTGATTTACGCTCGTTATGGTTTCAAAAAGATGGTGCGACATCTCATACGGCAAAACTCTCAAGGTAAACAATACGACGACTGTTTTTAGAAAAAATATGGTGACGCACCTTGGCTTCCACGCCCACCTGATTTATCAGCATGTGATTACTTATTATGGGAGTATTTAATCTTCGGCATCGATCTTACAGCATAGACGTTTTAAAAGAATCAATCACAACTGCGAATCAAACATGCCATAGGAAGACTATGGCACTCTGCCATGCAACGTGTAGAAACTTGTATGCTGAACGATGATGGCCTCCATCGTGCTTAGTAATGTTATTTTTAAAACATAGCACTCACATAAAATGCTTTTCGATGGATTTTCTAATTATGTACGCATTATTAATCTAACAATAAATTATTTATTTTAGAATTTCAAATCTAATCTAATTAATTCCGCCGCAACCTGTATTATACTGAATGCCAGTTTATACGTATATATATCATAAAGAAATATACTAAAGTAATAACTACCTGTGGTGGCTGAGGCATCCCCCATGGGTCCACTGGTGCTGTTTCACCTAAATTAACATCTAATAAATCGACCATATGCGTTGATGGTGGTTTTTCTTGTGAGGGCCTGGAAGAAATAGTTCTTAAGGAATGCGTAATTTTCTGTCCTTTTTATAATTTGAAAAGATCTGAATTTGTTGTTGTTAAAAGCAGTACATACTTAAAATCTTGTTGACTTTGACTTAACGCCAATTGTAATCTAACATCATCTGATCTTCTTTTTTGTTCTTCTTGTTCAGCTTCCTCTCTAGACATTGCGAGCGCCAACTGTAACTGAAGTTCTTCTTCACCCGCTGTCTGTGGTCTTGCTACTTCTAAATCTCTAGGTAGTTCTCCTAAAATTATTTCAATCTAAAATTATTAATTTAGTTTGAATATTCAAATTTATAACTAAAAAGTAAGTTGTTAATTTATACATTAATAATATTTTAAAATTTTCACCTGCTGAATCTCTGCTTGAATTCCAATCACCCCTAAAAGCGGGGAACTTCGGACTTGAAGGTGTGTCTAAACCGCCATCACTTCCAAAACCACTAGCGCTTTGTGCGAATCTCTCTTTAGCTTTCAGTGCTCTCGCTCTTTCGTTTCGCAATCTTTCATCGTCTTGTAGAAGATTAGCCAATTGTTTCGCCTTTTCCCTAACATTTTGTCCCTGATCCTTTCCTTCCTCTAAGTATTGAAAATCTTTCAGAGTCTTTATGAAAAATATATTCTCTTTACACTGTTGAGCCACTTTCTCGGAACCAGTTTTAATAAGGTATTCCAACAATACTAGTGCCTTGTAGACGTGCCGCCAATTTTTCCCATGGTCGTTAAGCCTTTTCCAAATCATTTGCATAATTTCCGTAAAGGCAACGACATTATAGGTTAAGTCGGCGATTTCCGCCATGATGGTACTACTTGGACCCCAGGCATCGTTAGAGGTAGCTTCTCTGACCTTTCTCTGGGCATCCGAGTAATTGTGAACGATATTGCGTAAGTTTCGTCGAAGTCCAGCGACATTTACTTGCATTTCGTGACCTTTCTTCACTGTAAAATACACAGAGAATCGTTTTGTATGTGAACATAATGCTCTTTTAGTTGTTTAAAAAACCCACATAGCAAAGCTTGTTTTTCTTACATTATATTAGATGCATATAGCAAAAAATATGTAAAAATACTCTGAACAAGTTCATTTGAATATTAAAACTATAAATGGTGTGTAAAAGGACAAAGTATTGTCTCGTGTTAATGTTTCTTTAATTTGAAAAACTAATTAATCAATAATATTTAATTTACAATTTAAAATTGTATTTGCCTGTATTATGAGATTATGCCATTACATTTCTTTTATTAATCTTCAGAATAGTGATAGATAGTGGAAACGGAATAGAAAAAAATATTTTTATCAAGGAATACTGAGATTAATTGGTTACTCAGGCTTAAATTCTACGTGATCCGTCTAACAGCTAAACAGCTATGAATAGATCTAAAACTTTATAACTCATAATTCTTTGATTAATAATTTAGTAACAAAATTACATACGAGGCGGAAACCAAGTTCTGATGGTGGATAAATAACTACATTAATATACAAGAAAGCGGTGAACGTCAAAAGTATGTCGTTGACATTTGACTTGTCACGTTGTATTAAAATGAATAAAGCTATACAAAATCTATCTAGTTGGGAGATACGACAGTGATTAAATTTTTAAAAGCAAGAAATGTTCGGCCCGTAGAAGTGTTTCGACAAATTTGTGCAGTTTATGATGAAAATACAATGAACGAGGTGGTATAAACAGTTTAACGAAAACGAAAGCAGGACAAACGTGCACGATGAAATGCGAAGTGGGAGGCCATCGTTAGTTATTGAGAATTGACTTCAATAAGTGCACGAGAAAGTTTGTGAGAACAGAGGGTTTGCAATATCTAAATTAGTACTCGCTTTACACAAATTTCACGATCTTTATTGCATAAAATTGTAACAGAAAAAAAATGTATTATCCTAAATTGTGTGCAAGAAAATGTTCACTGTGAATACAAGGCAAAGCGAATGACAGCAACAATGTCGTTTTCGGTTGGTGATGAAGAATTTTTGGAATATATTTTGAATTATGAGTTGATGCAACAGCAATGTAGTGGATCACCGAAACAAAACACTTTCTAACCGTATTTTGGAGTAGACATGGATTCTATTCCTGGATTTTATAGAGCAAAGAACTGTAATAGATGCTACTGTTTACTGTGTTACATTACAAAAACTGCGAACCACCATAAAAAATTAAAAACGAAATAAACAAAGTTCTTGATGTCCTATAACTATTTGGAACTTAGTTTGCGACTCCTTATTTAAACATAGTCTTCTGAAGGGTGACACTTGTTTAGTACCTATCTATTAAATTATATTTATCTATGAATTAATTATTTCAAACCAGCTTCTCTCCATTAACTTTTACATAGTCACATGGACATTGTATTATAAAGTTATGATGTTAAGAGTATTTTTACAGTATTTTGATTATAAAGTAAAATATATATGAAAGTTACTTAGTACAAAAAATAATAAACTGCAAAATTATTTTCGCATCAGGTTTTTTCAGGGTGATAAAAATTGTAATTCATTATAAGCTACTAGAATTACCGACTTTCGTTTGCTTTAATTGTGTGTTAATAAAAATTGGTTATATTTTTTCACAAATTCCTTTTACTATAAAATACCTAAATCAAAAAGCATTCCTTAAGTTTATTTTAGTGCATTATTCCAAATGAAGGATACAAGATGTGAGCTTATCTGAAAATAACAAAAATTAACTCAGAGACGCCTTTATGATTACAGGATAAAAAAATGTAAAAAGGTTTGAAAAAATAACACGAATCTCTTAAAGAGCAATGAAGGCCAGATTACTAAATATTTATGCAAGTATATAAATGAGAAATTAAGAACTTTTAATGTAATTATATATATATATATATATATATATATAAATAACAAGTGTTCATTTGAAAAGTCAATCTAGTAGCATGTGATTTACTGAGAACATTTTGAAGTATGTCGTAAATTAAAATTTACTACTTAACCTACGAAGTCGTATATTTTGACAGTTTCATACATATAAATAAATAACAAATGTGATTGACATTATCAAATGTCATTTGGATTTACGTTTACGGAACAACAAACACATACTGATAAATTTGCGTCTTATTCTATCAAAATTTCAAAGTAACCTAGATTGACTTTTGAAATGAACACACATATATATATATATATATATATATATACAGGGTGTCATTTTGAAAACGTACCACCCTCTATATTTCGGCCCCTATAGAAATTCCAAAAATATGCAAAAACACGTCAAACTTATTTTTAAGGGGGACATTTTGTAGGCTGGTTTTCAATTAAATTACATCAACCCTCTAGCGGGGGTGGACATAACCTCTAAAAATTTAAATGGAAATGGGGGTTGAGTGATACCTCATTTTAAAGGTCGTTTAACCCGCTTTTCAAAAATGCTAAATTCTTGTCCTTTATTTTTAATACTTTTGAAGAAATCAAGTCAAACCATGAACATACAAGTATCAAGTGTTTTGCAATAAAACATTAAAAAACTAATAAAAAGTAACTTATTTTATAAAATTTTCGAAATGTTGTCCATTATTTTCTAAACAGTGATAAAGTCTACTCTCAAACTCCTCTCTAACATTTCGAAACACTTCTGCCTGAAGTTCTCTACATGTAGCTGTTATTCTTCTATAAATCTTGCAAATCTCGAGGCGGTGTTTTATAAACAATCGATTTTAGATGCCCCCATAGGAAGAAATCTAGAGGCGATAAGTCGGGTGATCGTGGTGGCCATTCTATTGCTCCTCTTCGACAAATCCATCTGCCAGGAAATCTATCATTTAGCCACTGTCTAACTGGAAGATAGTAGTGTGGTGGAGCTCCATCTTTTTGGAAGTGTAGAAGATCTTCTTGCAAAACCATGTTACCAGCCGCGTCAATTTGATTTTCCAAACTAGTTGTTATTAAGGGGTCTATTATTTCTTCAAGCAAATTTAAGTAGAGCTCACCAGTTAGATTTCCTTCAATGAATGAAGGTCCAGTAATAGTATTCCCAAGGATACCAGCCCAAACGTTCACTTTTTCTGGATACTGTGTGTGACCTTCCATAAAAAGTCGCGGATTTTCATCGCTCCAGTAGCGACAATTTTGCCAATTTTTAATACCTCAATTTCATTTATTTTAATTCATTAAAGCAATATCACAAAGTGTTTTTGATACCTAAACTTCTTTACAGTTTTCACCAAATATCTCGCGAACTGCTAAAAAGAAAAGGCAAGAATTTAGCATTTTTGAAAAGCGGGTTAAACGACCTTTAAAATGAGGTATCACTCAACCCCCATTTCCATTTAAATTTTTAGAGGTTATGTCCACCCCCGCTAGAGGGTTGATGTAATTTAATTGAAAACCAGCCTACAAAATGTCCCCCTTAAAAATAAGTTTGACGTGTTTTTGCATATTTTTGGAATTTCTATAGGGGCCGAAATATAGAGGGTGGTGCGTTTTCAAAATGACACCCTGTATGTAATTTAAAAACGCATATACGTATTTATTTTTGCAATCAAATAATCATTTTCAAAATTATGAGAAAGTGTTGCTCTTATTCCAATAATAAATTCAGTTTCTACACTACAAAAATTAATGGGAAACTGAGGCATTGAAGATATAAACTTTCTGAAGTATAGTAAACAACTACTGCAGTGCATTTTTCTTATGTTATACAAAAGTGATTTGATGGAAGACAACGTCTCAAAAGTTGGTAACACTTTCGCCATGATGAGTATATTACCCACTTTAGTCAAGTTTTAGAAGCCTAGAGTCAAAATTTGGCCCAAATCTGTCAAATAGATAAGTTTCTACGACCTTTTAAAGTAAATTATAAGAATTTCGTGCCTTAATTAAACATTATTTTTTAGAGCGAAAAAACATTAAATAAACTGAAGAAAAGTTATGTAAATATTATGGTGAATCTGCTCCTTCTGATGGAATGACTTGCAAGTAGTTCACTGGTTTCAAAAGTGGTTATATAAACACAGCAGGTGTTGACCGTCTGGGGCCTTCAATTACAGTAACTTCTCCAGAAATTATTAACAGTCCATACGGTTGCCGCGTTTGCTTACTGTTGAACAAATGTGAACTCGTGCTATAAATTCAATTAACTGAATGGTTAAGTTCGAACGAAATATAAGAGAATTTCTATCGTCCATATGTCACCGTGGATGAAATCTGGATACATCAGTACATCACTCATACTCCAGTCAATACAATTTATTTGTAGATGAACGTGATTCGAAGAACGCAAAAACCGCTTTTTTTGTTAATAAGATTGTTCGGGCAAAATAGATTTAATTTTGTATTTTTAGTTTCATTTAGATGTAGATATATTTATGTTAATGTATTTAATCCTAGTTTTAAATTGTAAATACTATATAATGTATATAGAAAAGGTTCTTGGAGTTCAGATATATTTAATATTGTCAATTACCTTAGGCCTGGTCAGGTATTACATTTCTTTATTCATTGTCTTGTTTTCTACAGTCATAAAAACTATTTATTTTATTACAGGCACAACCCTCTGGTTAACCCATCCATAATATATTGTATAATAGCATAAGTTTTATTGACATATTTCCTGTTATAGATAAAGTATTTATATTATTATAACAGGTTAAATAGTTTTGGTTCGATGCGATTCTGCGAACAATTATGTTATCTCTAACGCACTTCCTGTATATTGTATATTTATTATTTTAAGAGGTATTTTATTTTCTATAATTAAGGGTTTCCGGCGTATATTGTTTATTTTAATACATTTATGACGTTGGAAACTACAGCATATACTTTTCTTGGAAAGGTAAAAATAATGGTATGGAAATTTCCGTATACTCAATTTCATTGTTTTCTCCATCTCTTGTGACTGGCGGAGACAAAACTTTCTTGCCGAAAAATAAGGAAATGAAGAAACAGTTCCAAACAAGATCTCTTAGAGCTCACTACAGTTCCAAGTACGATCTCCTCGAGTTAACTACAGTTCTAGCATAGGTCTCAGTGATCTAACTAACAGTTCCTACTAGATCTCAGTGATCTAAATAGGAGCAAATATTATTTATTAGCCAGTTTTCTCGGTCTTTAGTATTAAGACCAGATACTGCATTTATATTAAGTTAACGAAACTCCAAGATTAAATTTGTAAATATATTAGTGTTATACAAAAACTATTGCATTATTTCAACTCATACTTCGGTCGATACATACCGAACTTCCTTCAAACCAGGAGGAAGAAACATTGGTCCTTCGAGGCGGATGTCAGTGACAGCTCACAGCTATCAAGATTATTCCAAGAACAAAAAACATTTGGTCCTTCGCAGCTGGATGATAAATTAATTCATCCACATATGGTACTTCGTAGCTAGATGATAAATTAATTCATCTACATAGCAACATTATAACAAGATCATCGATCCTTCGTCAACTGGTCATCACCAAAAACATTGGTTTTTCCAGGAGCAGGATATCATCGACATATTTGTCAGCAACAGCGCACTCAAATTAATGAGGTAAGTCTCCAGTTAACTTCCTTTTCTTAATTCTTCACCGGTCAGTATCCGAAAAATCGTTATTTGCTTCAAAATGACTACTCCCGCATTAAAAACCTTAAAAATTCAAAAAAGAAAGCTAAAAACATCCTTATCGAGAGCTGCTGAATATATTGCCTCTTTAGACGAAAACGTAATTTTAGAAGAGCTCACGAAGCCCTACGATAAATTACAACCACTTCTAAATCAATTTGAAAATATATAAACACAAATTGAAGATACATTGGAAGAAGAAAGCGAGGATACTGAATGTGCAGATTTCGAAAAGATGTATTTCAAAGTCATAGGTCAAATTCGTAAATTGATATCAAATTATTCGAATGTTAATGTCGAACATAAACCAGCTACAGAGTTATCGAATTCCGATACTCAATCAAACATATGTCTACCTCGTATAACGCTACCTGATTTCTCGGGATCATATGACTGGACTAGTTTTCATGACACTTTTTCCGGTTTAATCGACGCCAACACTGCTATACCAGACATACAAAAATTTCATTATTTAAAATCAGTTTTAAAGGGCGATGCAAGTGAATTATTAAACTCGTTACCTATTACTAATGACAATTATTGTATTGCTTGGAATATGTTGAAAGAGAGGTACGGTAATAAAAAACTTATCGTTCAAAATCATATTAAAGCCATTTGCGACTTGCCAATTGCTACAAAAGAAAATCATGTCATTTTAAGGCAAATAATCGACGGCATTAATAAACATATTAGGGCACTAGATTCATTAAAGCGTCCTGTGAATAAGCCAGACGACTTATTAATACACATCTTAACCACAAAATTAGATTCAATTACAATAAAAGAATGGGAAACAAATTTGTCCAATGACAATTTGCCTACTGCTGAAGAATTAATAAAGTTTTTAAATCGCAAATGTCAAACTCTAGAAGCCATATCAAAAAATTATAAAAACAAGATTCCTAAGTTCAAGCGTACTTCCACACATATTGTAACTAACAATAAAAAATTATCATGCGCATTTTGCAAACAGTCTCACATAATATATAAATGCCAAGGCTTAATTAGGTTACCTATTGAACAAAGAATTAAGGAAATAAAGGCAAAAAGGTTATGTGTTAATTGTTTAAGACCCGGAAATTTTGTTAGTAACTGCACATCTAGTAATTGTATCAAGTGTGGTAAAAGGCACAATACATTATTGCATAAAATACAAAATTTAATTGATCAACTGCAACAGGAGCAAGGGCAATCCGCACCTGATGCGTGCGTTGGCACATCAATTTCAAATCATGCATTTGCGCACACACAAATATTGTTGTCAACTGCCTTATAATATAACAGATTTCAAGGGTAACCAAGGGTGTTGCTGGACACTGGATCACAGTCAAACTTAATTACAACAGACTTAGTGAACCAACTCAACCTTCACAAAAAACCTAAACAAATATCTATTGTTGGTATTAATCATGCAGCGGTAAAGGCACAGAATTTTGTAAATGTTTCTATAGCATCATTGCAAACTAACTTCAAGGCGAACCTAGAATGTTTAGTGTTAGATAAAATATCTGAACGTATTCCACTAATTTCTTTAGCAAGAGAATATATTAAGATTCCGAAAAATGTAAAATTAGCGGACCCAGAATTTCATGAATCTAAAAATATAGATATGTTACTAGGAGCAGAACTTTTTTATAAATGATGTGTAGGACAGATTAATTTTGGAAAAGATCAGCCATATTTACAAAAAAACGCTGCTAGGTTGGTTGGTTTCGGGCAGAGCTCCTTCAAATTCATCCTCACAATCAACATCAATTTGTAACATTTCAACTTTAAATGATTTAAACGAAAACATAAAGAAATTTTGGGAATTGGAAAACACATACAAGTCTCAGGTATATTCGCCTGAAGAAAAGCTGTGTGAAACTCATTTTATTAATACAACTACACGAAATGACGATAGTCGCTTTGATGTATCATTGCCATTTCGAAATAACAACTTGTCACTAGGTAATTCACGGGATCTCTCTCTCAAACGATTTTATTCATTAGAAAGAAGGTTCGCAAAAAACCCCGATCTTAAGGTAGATTACGCGAATTTTATAAAAGAATACATAGAATTAGGTCATATGAGACGTATTAACAAGTTAGATATACAAGGTCCGACGATTAACCATTTTTATATGCCACATCACGCGGTCAGAAAAGAAAATAGGTAGCGCAACAACTAAGTTAAGAGTTGTTTTTGACGCGTCAGCGCCATCAGATACTGGAGTGTCGCTTAACGACAAACTTATGGTAGGTCCTAAGCTACAACAAGATTTATTTGACATTGTACGCAGCTTTCGTATACATAGATATGTTCGTACTGCAGACATTGCTAAAATGTACAGGCATGTTTGTTTAAAAGAAGAGTGCATGCCATACCATCGAATTTTATGGCGTGAAAACGAGGATAGTCAAATTCAAACATTTGAAAACAACAGTACATATGGTACGGGGCCGGCTTCTTATTTAGCAGTTAGGTGCTTACAGCAACTGGCAAACGAGGAATTTTCTAACAAACAGTTAGGTGCAGAAATAATTTTAAGAGATTTTTATATGGACGATTTGTTAACTGGGGTAGACAGAATAAAAGAACTTTTACAAATTAGGGATGAGGTTATAAGTATTTTGTCAAAAGGTAAATTTGAACTACGCAAGTGGGCATCAAACGCACCTGAAATATTAAGTAACATACCAAACAACTCTTGTGATAATATGGTTCTTGATGTCAACAAGAATGACGGCATAGGGACGCTAGGTTTGCAGTGGAAACCCAATGCGGATACTTTACAATATTCATTTTGTGTATCAAATCGAAAGTTAATGACAAAAAGAACGGTCTTATCGCATATTTCAAAAATATTTGATCCCTTAGGTCTTGTTAGTCCTGTTATAATAAAGGGCAAGATTTTAATGCAGCACATCTGGCAGTTAAAGTTAAATTGGGACAAATCACTTCCCTTTCATTTGCAAAGCGCTAGGCACACTTATATGGATGAAGCAGACAGCATCAATTTCATAAAAATACCACGCGGCGTAATCAAAATAAATAATATAAATTACTTTGAAATACATGGTTTTTGCGACGCAAGCGAGAAAGCTTACGGGGCCTGTGTGTATATAAGAGTTTTGAACGAATCAAATGACATCTCGTGTAATATATTATGTTCCAAATCTAAGGTAGCCCTTTAAAGGCCGTCACATTACCCCGATTGGAATTATGTGGTGCATTATTGTTAGCACAATTAATAGATAGGGTAAAAAATACACTCTGTATTAACATTAATAACTTTTACTATTGGACTGATTCCTCCATAGTCTTATCTTGGTTAGAGCATCCTTCAAAGACATGGAAGACATTTGTTGCTAATAGAGTAAGTGAAATATGCGAATTAACGAACATTGAAGATTGGCATTATATAAATTCAGAGAACCCTGCTGACTTAGTTTCTCGAGGAGTGTCACCATTTGAATTAATAGATAATAACTTATGGTGGAAAGGGCCTCCATTTCTGATGAATGAAAACTCCTGTTGGCCTAAACCACAGCTACGGGAAAAAATAAAGGACATTCCGAAAACAAGGCGCGTTGTGAACTTGGTTAACGCAAGTGGTAATCAATTTGAATGGTTCGCAAAATATTCTAATTTAAATAGACTTCAGCGTGTAGTAGCATATTGTTTACGATTCAAAAGCAATCTTCTAGCGCGTATTCATAAAAATCACACGAATATTATGAATGGCGCGTTGAAATCTAGCGAACTATCCAAGGAAATGGTGTATTTATTAAAAATATGTCAGTCTGAATCATTCAGGGAAGATCAGTACGAATTAAGAATTCATGGTCACGTAAGTTCTAGTAGCAAACTGTTATGCTTGAATCCTTTTCTAGATGTTGAAGGTATCATAAGAGTTGGCGGGCGATTAAAGAATGCTCCTGTTCTATATTCTCAAAAGCATCAAGTTTTGTTGCCCGCAAGGCATGCTTTAACAGAACTAATAGTAAGGAGTGAACACATTAAACAATTACACGCAGGTGTGCAGTTAACGATAGCTTCACTTCGTTCTAAGTATTGGCCTTTGTCTGCTAGAAGCACAGTACGATCCATAATAAGAAATTGTGTGACATGTTTTAAATCGAAGCCTACAACTGCCAAATATTTAATGGGCAATCTTCCTCCTAATCGCGTGTTACCAGCTCGACCATTTCAAAATGTGGGTGTTGACTATTTCGGACCTCTACGCGACGGTAATAGGCGCAAGGCCCTTTTGTCAAAATCATACGGCGCAGTGTTCGTGTGTTTTGTTACCAAAGCGGTACATATAGAGTTGGTAGGCAATTTGACTGCCGAGTCATTAAAAAGGTTCACCGCAAGACGTGGTAAAATTTCAAATATCTATTCTGATAATGGTACGCAATTCGTTGGGGCGAATAGGCAACTGCGAAAACTGATGAATCAATAAATTACATGGGCTTGTCAGCAAGGGCATCATTAGCGAATGTTCAGCAAGGGATGATATAAATTGGCATTTTATACCACCAAGATCTCCTCACTTCGGAGGTTTGTGGGAGGCTGCAGTAAAATCCGTTAAATCACATCTTTCTCGTATTATCGGAAAAACATCCTTAGACTACGAGGAAATGTACACTTTATTGGTTCAGATAGAAGGCATCCTTAATTCCCGACCCATAACTCCTATTTCCAGTGACCCTAATGATCTTTCATTTCTAACCCCTTCACATTTTTTAACTGGAGACATAATAACATCATTAGCTGAGCCAAGTGTGGAACATCTAAAGGTCAACACGTTGTCTCGTTGGCAATACATTCAGCGTCTTCGCGAGCACTTTTGGAAGCGATGGTGTAAGGAATATTTGAACGAGTTACAAGCAAGAACCAAGTGGAACCGTATGGGCAATCCCAATTTAATACCCGGGATTCTTGTTATCATAAAGGAAGAAAATGTTCCCCCTGGACAATGGTTATTAGGCAGAGTGATACAAGTGTTCCCCGGAGACGAGGGTATAGTTCGCACAGCTAGTGTAAAGACGGCGCGTGGTGTGTTCCAGAGACCGACAACAAAGTTGTGCGTACTTCCTATATCAAACGATGGTGACAATTCTTGAACGTGATCATTATATTTTTCTTGAAAGGAGACTCTTTCAAAGGGGCGGCATGTTCAGGCAAAATAGATTTAATTTTGTATTTTTGGTTTCATTTAGATGTAGATATATTTATGTTAATGTATTTAATCCTAGTTTTAAATTGTAAATACTGTATAATGTATATAGAAAAGGTTCTTGGAGTTCAGATATATTTAATATTGTCAATTACCTTAGGCCTGGTCAAGTATTACATTTCTTTATTCATTGTCTTGTTTTCTACAGTCATAAAAACTATTTATTTTATTACAGGCACAACCCACTGGTTAACCCATCCATAATGTATTGTATAATAGCATAAGTTTTATTGACATATTTCCTGTTATAGGTAAAGTATTTATATTATTATAATAGGTTAAATAGTTTTGGTTCGATGCGATTCTGCGAATTATTATGTTATCTCTAACGCACTTCCTGTATATTGTATATTTATTATTTTAAGAGGTATTTTATTTTCTATAATTAAGGGTTTCCGGCGTATATTGTTTATTTTAATACATTTATGACGTTGGAAACTACAGCATATACTTTTCTTGGAAAGGTAAAAATAATGGTATGGAAATTTCCGTATACTCAATTTCATTGTTTTCTCCCTCTCTTGTGACTGGCGGGGACAAAAATTTCTTGCCGAAAAATAAGGAAATGAAGAAACAGTTCCAAACAAGATCTCTTAGAGCTCACTACAGTTCCAAGTACGATCTCCTCGAGTTAACTACAGTTCTAGCTTAGGTTTCAGTGATCTAACTAACAGTTCCTAGTAGATCTCAGTGATCTAAATAGGAGCAAATATTATTTATTAGCCTGTTTTCTCGGTCTTTAGTATTAAGACCAGATACTGCATTTATATTAAGTTAACGGAACTCCAAGATTAAATTTGTAAATATATTAGTGTTATACAAAAACTATTGTATTATTTCAACTCATACTTCGGTCGATACATACCGAACTTCCTTCAAACCAGGAGGAAAAAACAAACATCATAGGCATTATTTTTTGAGATTCTAAAGGCGTAATCTTTTTCGACTATTTACAGAAGGGAACTCTAATAACTGGCCAATATTATGATGATATACTGACACGTTTCGATGTCGAACTGAAGAAAGAACGACCGCATTTATTCAGAAAAAAGTTTTGCTCCATCAGAATAACGCGTATTCTTATTTGTTCGCTATGGCAACGGCTAAGTTGATCGAATTAGTATATTGGTGCCTCATCCACCATATTCACTAGATCTGACTTCGAGTGATTTTCTCGTGTACCCAAACTTAAAAAAATAGCCAGGTGGAAAGAGCTTCGGGCCAAATTAAGAAGTAATAGTCGCATCGAATGCCTCTTTTGACGAGCTTCCGAAAGATTACTCTTTGGACTGCTTAAAAAAATTGGATAAGTCGCTGGGCCAAGTGTTTAGAATTGGATGGTAATTAGCCTAAAATAACATTTAGCATTTTATTGGAAACTTACTCTTCCATCAAAACACTCTTGTATATACATGTTAGTTAAAATAAAACACTTTTCTATTGACTTTCAGTTTTCACATTACTGCAATGGTTTATCGAAAAAAAAATCATTATGAAACCAAAGAAGTTAAAAATGTGTTGAATTTTTAGTATGTAATAATTTATATATTTAAATCTACCCGTTCTAGTGTATTTGTTATATTCTCTGCTCCTACATTATTTATTAGTTCTGGATACACTAAAATAGCGCAAATTATTTTTGATTGTACTGAGTTTCATTTATTTATAAACTGCAAACTTCTGTAGTATTTTATATGTTTCATACCTGCTTCTATACACATTTAGTTATTATGTTCTATGCTTCCTTCTTATAGATTATTTTCGCCTTGTTACAATAATTTTTACAGTAAAAAAAAGTTTTTGTAAAGTGTGTCTATTCTTTTTATATTTATATTTGTCATATTCATTTTATTTATTATTCATATCCTTCAGATATTCAACAATAAACTGGACAAATTTCACATACACATTGTATAAAGAACAAGTGTTTTCCGGCACATTTTAGAAAAACATTATAATGTAACATCGGATTGCCTAATAACGGGTGTTTTTTTTTTGGAGGCGGAAAACTTTAAATTGGCAATACTGTTTTCTGTGTTAGCCGATTTGACAGTTCTCGGTCTCAATATGGTTCAATTCGAGAAACTCATCGGGCATTACGGTGCTCATAATTGTCCATCACTCTGATGGACAATTATGAGGACTGATTCGAGAAACTATGGATCGTTTTCGCAATACGTTTTCTCTAAAGGATAATACGCATCCCGTAAGAAGTCGTGCAGTGCGCTCACAACAAGCGATTGATGGTGTGCAGCGTAGTTTTGATGCTAATCCAAATGCGTCAATTCGTCGTCGTGCTCAACAATTAAACTTGTGTCCATCCACTTTATGGAAAATTATGCGTAAAGATCTTGGCTTACGTGCTTACAAGATTCAACTTTTACAGGAATTGAAGCTATACGATCATCGTTCGCGGCGCAGTACATTTGGTGAATGGGCTGAAGAAGATGCAGCACACTTTTGGTTAAATGGCTATGTCAATAAGCAGATTTGCCGCAATCGGAGCGATGATAATCCACAAGCCATTCTTGAAACATCATCACATCCAGAAAAGTCACCTATTGGTGCGCTTTATGGGCCGGCGGAATCATTGGTCCATATGTCTTCAAAAATGATAATGGTCAGAACGTTACAGTGAACGGTAGCGGTATAGAGACAATTTTCCGTGCGTCAATTGTAAGGCATTAATGTTGCAGACATATGGTTTCAGCAGGACGGCGCGACATGCCACACAGCGCGCGATACAATTATTTTGCTGAGAGAAACCTTTGACGAACGAATAATTTCACGAAATGGACATTTCGTTCGTGTGATTTGACGGCATTAGATTATTTTCTCTGTTAGTTTTCTTTGAATATCTAATAAGCCATGAAAGTTATCGGAGAAACAAAAGTAGTTTTAAACCAAACTCGTAAAACTGCGCATCTTTCCCCATCTAAGCGTTTTTCTATCTCCAGTAGTTTCTGAGATCCCAATGCAAAACATTCAAAAAAACTCACCCTGTATTTCTCGTTGCTCTTGGTGGTTCAATACCTTGCTATTGAGTAAATATTGTATTTTATAAATATCTTTTACATTGGTAGAATTTTCCAAATCCTCAAATAGCATCAAAAGTGGTTTCCTTGTTACTCTACTTATAGGGGTATAGATGTTACAGACACGAAATCCTTTATTTTCGATTTCAGCCTTCACTTCTGCTTTATGTATATTGTAATGTATGTTTTTAATTACAATGCGAAATTTTCTATCCTGTTTTAACTGGAAATTATGGTGTTTCACTTCTAATTCTTTAAGCAAGTGAATAATGTTTCGATAGCTATCGACGTCTACAGGCATTACTTTGATCCTGTCTCCATTCACTCGTATTGAATATTTATTTTTTGCGATTTCGTTTAATTTATTAATCATCACCTGGTATTCGTGTACAGAAGAGACCATTATTAGTGGTATTTTTGGTTTTACATTTTGATTTTGATTAAGCGATTGCGGTTTTCCCCTTCAACATCAATATCCAGTAGTTTGAATTTGTTAATGGGATTTAATTTATAATCGGTCATCAATTTTTGGCGAGTACTTCGAGTATTCTCAGGTGGAGAGTTTCTTTTTTGTTTGCGACTTTGTACAGTCGTCCATCCCTGCTCGTTTTGAATTTCAGCTAGTCTTTCTTTGACAAGTACTTGTGTTCGACTTTCTACTTCTTTTTCGATTCCCTGTTAAATTTCTTGTTTCTGTGTTAGGCTTTACAATTGTTCTATTAACTCTTTTCGTTCTGGACTTGATCTTATTGTTCTTTGTGGGTCTTTCATGTTTGTCAGGCTATTTCTTCTTGTTGGTGGAGGCGTTCTGGCTAAAGCTGTTTTTCTAATAGTCGGGTTTTCTTGTTCCCTCCTTTCATAATTGGTGGTCTTTACATTCTTAATCTCCTTAACTGCACCCGTCCCCTCAGATGGAGAGGGCATTTTTGACTAGGGCCGGTACATACCCAACCGATAGCGGAAAAGAAAAGAAATAAAATCTTTTTCAATGCGCGTAATATTAACAAAGTCACTTTTAATGTTTCTTACAAAGTAAAACTTTTTACTACACACTTTTTACTACACAGGTTTAACAAAACCACATTCGATGTTTACTTTTGCTGTTTTTACAAGCGATATCAATCACGGGTCACTTAAACTATCGACGATGAAGAGACACGAAATACGTCCGAACTCCTCGAAATCCAAGTGTTAAAAAAATGAAAAAAAAATGTTAAAATTTTTTTTTTTCCAATTTCAAATTCTAGGCCTCTAAAAAAACACCTTTATTATATGTACATAATTTTAGAGAATTAGCAGTTATTGATCTTGTCTATATTCAGTTACCGTTTGGGAATGCAATAATACCATTTTAGCGTTGTCAAAGAAAATGTCATTGCATACTGGAACATGTTTCATGTTTTGGGAAAATCTTTACTGCTGGCTTGAATGCATTATATATAATTTAGGGCGCATTAGATTCGATGTAAAAAAAAAAACAGAACATAATAACGAGCCATCGAAAAAATTCATAATTGGAGTAGACTGTGAAATTGGGTTGGTACTTTAGCCACTTCCACATAATGACACATTACTTGATGCTTGACAGTTTCATTTGGTTTCATTGTAAAAAAAGGTTATGGCATTGAAATGATACTACAACAAAAAAGAAAACAAATAATTTATTTAATATCGAAATCATAATCAAAATTTACATATAGCTACAGAAGTTGTTGAAAATGTTGTCCATTTACATCTAAACAAATTTAATTTTCTTAATAAGAGTTTTGAAAAATTTGACACAAACTTATAGTTTCAATGTCAAATAATAAATGTCATTATGTGGAAGTGGCTAAAGTACCAAATCAATTTTACAGTCTACTCCAATTATGAATTATTTCGATGGCTCGTTATAATACTAGATCGTTTTGAAAATACTTTTTTGTACGCGCTCATCAAAACCTGTCATTTCACGATTCGATTTGCGTGCGTAAAAAGTCACTTTAAACACGAGTGCGTATAAGTAAAGTTGGTACTTCCTGGAACTTGATTAATTTAGTGACATTTTAAAATCATAAATCCCTAACCTTAATAATATGCTACCCAGTTCGTTGTTTTTCTATGAAAATAAAAAGAAATGAAATAGAAATTGTTATATTTAGAAGGTATGTAATTCAATGTCAGAACAGCAACAAATATTATATAAATTACCATTATTCATTCTTTTCAGAAATTGAAACGGAACAATTATTAAAAATTTTGATTGGGCAATTTTGACAACCAGAGATTGATACCCCAGGGATTAACTGGTTTGTTTGAATTGATCTTGATTGCGAAGGTAGAGTAACGTTGATTGTATTATTACATATATCTTGTATTTCAGATGTCGAACAAGTTGCAGGCGGAGTCGATATCTCTAACGGGGTCATTGTTTTAGCTAATTGAATTATACTATGCAGAGAATTTTCGATATATCCTTCTGCAACCGTAGATGATTTCCATCCACCATGCCTTTTAATTGAAAGCAAGTCACCTCCTTGGTTTGCCAACAATGTCGCTGAACTCCATCGAAAACAATGACCTGTGAAGTTATTTGCGCTATCAAGCTGAAGGTACTCAGCTATTCGCATTGGAATTTTGCCAATTGTATTAAGACCAACAGGTGAACAAACACACTTGCCATTGCGATATGTTAAAAAGAATCGCTGCTGGCTGTCCGGTCTTAAATTTGCATATTGCCGAATTAATGCAATCCATTCAGGCTTAATGATTGCAAATGTACGGCTGTTACCTGCTTTAGTATCTGGAATTGTTACGATAATTAAATTCGATTTAAATTCTATGTCTCACAATGACATTTTGCAAAGTTCTTCACGTCGACACGCTCCAGAAATACCCAATATTAATACAGCCTATAAATACATATAGTGTTGTATGGAATTTAAATATATGGAAATGACTTTACCTTCATTAGTAGGAACAAAGAATTTGGTGCTTCAACAATAAATTTAGTAATTTGTTCTTCGGTTAATACTGCTGATTTTTTAGGCTGATGTTGCTTCGTTATCTGTTTTAAATACGCTATGAGTTTTGCATATTTAGATATATCCGTATTATCATATATTATTAAGCATGATTTTAACATAGCATAAGTGGACCATAATGATTTATTTGATTGTAAATTTTGAAAATAAACTAATAAACAATTTTCGGAGTATTTTTGTATATTTTTAGATCTAGCCCAAGTTACGAATTTAGTAAAAGTGCTTTTGTATATGTTTTTTGATTTTATGGGTAATAAATTATCCACTGCAATATTGGCAGCTTCGCGAATTTCAGGCGGTGTACATTGCATTTCATTATCAGAATTCATGTTGTTGGTGAGGTTTTTATTTTGTATGGAATTTTTTGAATTTGTAATTTTAAATTAAATGTCACTTCAAATAATCAATACTGTCAACTCAAATTTTTTTAATTAATATCAAGAGATTAGTAGTGTGTCATAAACGATAACGTATTTAACAATATGTATTATTATTATAGTTCTCGTACAAAAAATATTGTACAAACTTCGTGCGTGAAACATTTCGCGAATTCGTGTCCATAAACTGGTCACTCATTCGCGAAATATGATTTCACGCACTTGGTTCGTAAATAACTATTAGACAAACAAAAATAACGTAGCTAACTCTCATAATAAACCAATACAATAGTTCTGACAGTATGGTTGACAGTATTGTTAAATCGCAATTAATTTATTCTTAAATACATTTAAGAATAATAAAAGTAATGTTTAAATAAATGTAATCATACAATGTATGCTAGCATTTTATTTTGACTATCCAATTTAAAGCAAAGATGTTTTCCGTTTTGTTTTACTGTAATTATAAAATACAAAACGGTATTTTTAAGTTTATCCAAATATTTTTTTCTTTTTGCTTCTGGAAAATATCAAGCAATTTTATACAAGTCATGATAATTAAGAATCATTATATCGATGTATATTTTCGTTAAATTCAACACAACTTTTTCTGTTTCATTTTTAGTTAACGTTGAACGTCATAACACTATACACATATGTAGCTTATAGCATACATAAGTATAAAAAGAAACTAAGTATCCTGGTGTAAATCATAAAGGCTCTGAATTATTGTAATTATATCTTGTTGGCATAAACAAATCTATTGTTTGGGTTATCAATTTGATAACATATGAGGAATTGTCATCAGGTAGAGAATACGATAAGGTTTATCCACATAAAAATTTAAAACACGAGTCAAACTATTGCTAGACTTACATATTTAATTACTTCATTATTACACATAATTTCATACTATTTAAATAATAATGGTGTAAGGTTAAAAAAAAATTAATAAAATTTAATAAGTTTAGTGGCTTAATTTCACTGAAAAATAAGTGTTATCTAGTGTCATTCATTTAGAACATATACAAGGTGTTTTTGGATTTTTAGAGTTATTATATGATTTAGAAAACAAGATTAATGCAGAATAAATCAAATACAAAATGTTTTAGTAAAAATTGTATGGAATGTGAGATAATGAATAATATACAATATGAAACAAACATGTAAATAATTTACATATCTGTAACTATGCACATGGACAATACACCTCGTATTTTCAGCATTTACTTCTGCTTAATACATATGTTTCTGCCATCTAGGCGTCCTCAGTTAAGCTAGTGAAGCAATGTATACAAATTAATACAAACCTGTTATAAACAACTGGTTTGTATCTGTATTTAAATTTACTGAAATAGCCCGCATAGATCAAGCAAGTTCCGTCCTATAAGAAGACAACTATTTAATAATTGACATCTTACGGGCGAAAGAGACTTTGTCTGGAGGGCTACCTATCGTTCGAACAGCTAAGCTACTACGGGAAACGATCAAATACGTATGTAGATGTAGTCCATTAACAACCAGCCAGACGGCGGTAAATATACAAAAAGGTTTTGTTTAAGTATGACAATACGTTAAGCACGTATAAAGCGTTTGTACAATATGAAACAAACATGTAAATAATTTACATATCTGTAACTATGCACATGGACAATACACCTCGTATTTTCAGCATTTACTTCTGCTTAATACATATGTTTCTGCCATTTAGGCGTCCTCAGTTAAGCTAAGCTTCAGTAAATTTAAATACAGATACAAACCAGTTGTTTATAACAGGTTTGTATTAATTTGTATACATTGCTTCACTAGCTTAACTGTGGACGCCTAGATGGCAGAAACATATGTATTAAGCAGAAGTAAATGCTGAAAATACGAGGTGTATTGTCCATGTGCATAGTTACAGATATATAAATTATCTACATGTTTGTTTCATATTGTACAAACGCTTTATACGTGCTTAACGTATTGTCATACTTAAACAAAACCTTTTTGTATATTTACCGCCATCTGGCTGGTTGTTAATGGACTACATCTACATAGGTATTTTATCGTTTCCCGTAGCAGCTTAGCTGTTCGAACGATAGGTAGCCCTCCAGACAAAGTCTCTTTCGCCCGTAAGATGTCAATTATTAAATAGTTGTCTTCTTATAGGACGGAACTTGCTTGATCTATGCGGACTATTTCAGTAAATTTAAATACAGATACAAACCAGTTGTTTATAACAGGTTTGTATTAATTTGTATACATTGCTTCACTAGCTTAACTGAGGACGCCTAGATGGCAGAAACATATGTATTAAGCAGAAGTAAATGCTGAAAATACGAGGTGTATTGTCCATGCGCATAGTTACAGATATGTAAATTATTTACATGTTTGTTTCATATTGTACAAACGCTTTATACGTGCTTAACGTATTGTCATACTTAAACAAAACCTTTTTGTAAATGAATAATATGTTGAATTAAATGTATTGAAAAGACTGGTATCTAATGATATGTTGACAATCGAAAATTTTGCGGCATTAATGCTTGACGGTTTATACATGATATGCGGGAATTGGGCTTCTTTCAAAATTTTTCGTAAAACTTTCATAGTATTAAAATATATTTTATATATTTTAAAATATATTATATATTATAAAATATTATATAAAAATATTATATATATATATATATATAATATTTTTATATAATATTTTATAATATATAATATATTTTAAAATATATAAAATATATTAATTATTAATTAAAATATATTTTACAAAAAGGTTTTGTTATATATAATAAAATATTATATATTATAAAATATATTTTATATATTCTTATATGTATATTCACCACACATCCACACAGACTATTAAGTTTACGTTTAAATTCACGACGTAATTTTAAATCCTCTAAAATCAGTCCTTCAAAACTATACCTTTTGTTACAGTCCTTTGCAGAAATAGTTCTAAAAAATATTAATACTTGAAATACGTTGTTGTATATCTTCAGTATGATGTACTGGTTTTACATATTTTTTATTAGCGCCAGGCTGCACTTGTGTTTCGATCACATTTCTTGTATACTAAATAAATTCACTATTTGTATACAATTTATCTTACTATGAACGAGTTTCTAATTAAGAAATACACTGCTCAACAAAACTAGCGGAAAACAAATTTAATACTGCAACATTTTCTAATTAAAAGAGAGACATAATTATCAAGTTTGGTATATCAAATTTTCGACATTAATTAACAAGATTTTAATAATAAATATGCTCTAATTTAACAATTTTCTTCTACAATAATAAACGATTAAGAATACTACCGAAATCAAAATGTATTTTATTGCTCAAAATTACTAAAAATTCTGTTTAGAATCGAATATCCAGATTAAATATCGTGTATCCCCTCCGTTGGATTAATTGCAGCTTGGCATCATCGAGGCATGCTGCGGATATAGCGTATTAACATGTCTTGTGGTAAATTTTGCCATTCTTCTACAAGAATTTCGGCTAACTCCTGAAGAGTATGAAGTGGTTTCTGATATTCCTATCAAGTGAATCCCAAACATGTTCGATAGGATTCAAGTCTGGACTCATGGCTGGCCACTCTAATACTCGCATTTCTTGTTCTCGAAGAAAATTGGTCGTAAAATTTGCTGTGTGAATTCGGCAGTTATCTTGCTGGAAGATAAAATCATCACCAAAATTGTTGACAAAGGGTACAACATGTTGTTTAAGAATCATTCTAACATAATTATGTGCATTTAGACGCTGAGGAACAACAACGAAGTCGGTACGACCATTTATGCTAATTCCACTCCATATCATAACTAATCCTGGTCAAAATCGATCCACTTTCTGTATACACTCTGCAGTGTATCTCTCCAGGACGTCTGTACACTGGTACACGACCATCACAACGAGTTAAAGTAAACCGAGATTCATCACTAAAAAGCACAGACCTCCAGTGACGAAGTTGCCATTCCACATGTTCGCGAGCAAAGTTTAGGCGGATTCGTTTGTGACCCCTGGTCAGACGAGGAGCCCGCACACACCTCCGAGAAGTCAAATTTGATTCTTAAGTCTTCTTCTAACCGTTTGATTAGAGATTGTTAAACCGGTAACATTTCGAAGTAGGTTTTGTAAGCCACGAGCGGTGGAAGTTCGACGGACAAGGCAAGAATTGATGACGTAACGGGCATCCCGACGACTATTTTTTTCTACTACTTCCTTGTCCAGTTCTCCTAGAGTATCTACCCGTTTCTTGATACCTATGCCATGTTTTGCAGATATTCCATGGACTAGTTTGTAGTTGATGGGCGACATATCGCATAGATTGGCCATCTTCAAGCAAAGCAATCGCCCTCGCGACTTCGATTTTACTTAAATAAGGCATTTTAATCTTAGAAGTAGACTGACACTAAAAATTGACGTTTAAAATCTCACAAAACTAACTTAATAGTTATTTATGTACCTAGGTTCGTAAGTACAGTTTTATGGTCGAGAATACGATTGCAAACCGAGACCCGTAGGGTCGAGGTTTGCATGCATTCGAGACCATGAAAGTGTACTGTACGAACCGTGGTGCATATGAGATTTTTCGTCATACCTACGCTTTTCTAAATAGACGAATTTGAATGATTTTCCACTTTACTTTTACTATATGTATACACATTAGTAACATCAAGTCAGGAATATTTGTCGTATCTATGGTAACCATGTTTGTGTCGATATAAATTTATATTTTTGATAAATGTCAAAGTATATGCAATAGATTTTGAAAAGTTTTTCTTTCTAAATAAAATTTATAAACATGAATCAAATAGAAATGGATGCTATTATAGCTTGTACTGAGATTTTGCCGGAGAAATCTAAAATCAGATACAATGAAACCTATAAAATGTTCAAAGATTGGTGTCACCAGAGGTTGTGGAGAGTATTTCAGAAAGTGTAATGCTGGCATATTTTCGTGATAGATCTATGAAGTTAAAATCACCAAACAGCTTATGGTGTGAATACTCCATGTTAAAAACTACCATATTTATTAACGAAAATGAAGATATTTCAAAATATCCTAAATTGAAAGGATTTTTGAAGCGTAAAAATGATGGTTTTAAGACTAAAAAGTCTAGTATCTTTACAAGAGAGCAAATGAATAAATTTCTTATTGAAGCTTCCGACGATACATATTTGTTGATGAAGGTAAGTTTACAGAATGATTCTTTTTAATTCGTGTTCATTCTATACTAATTTTTTGCAGGTTATGATTATGGGAATTGCTGGGGCTTGTAGGAAAGATGAACTAGTTAAAATGAAAATTCAGGATGTGGAAAATAAAAATGATGTAATAATAATTAAAATATCGGATACTAAAAATGGATTAAAACGTTCTTTTACAATTATTGCGAAGGAAGAATATCTAATTAATTTTATGCTAATTATTAAAAAATACATTGGTCTGAGATTAGGAAATATTACCAATGCTAGATTTTTCTTGAAGTACAGTTTTGGTAAATGTCGAAATCAGCCTGTAGGAAAAAACACTCGCAAAAATCCTAGCCAAATAGCAAAATACTTGTCGTTGGAGAACCCCACTACCTACACCGGACCTTTCGGTCCTTTCGAAGGACCTCGGCAACATTATTAGCCGATTCAGGAATTGATGTTCTTGGTCTGAAAAGACACGGCGGATGGAAACCTTCTACCGTGGCAGAAAGCTATGTTTCCGATTCAATGATAAATAAAGTACAGATAGCTGACCGAATTTTATATAAACAAAATATTACAGAGGCTGTTTGCTCAACTGTGATACAGAAAAATGAGAAGAAAGTTGATGATTCCATTAGGAATCCAACCATTAATAATGTTGACATTATTGAAAATATAAACTTGCCTAGTAAGAAAGAAGACTCTGTTGTTCAGATAGCTAATTGTTCTAATTGTTCGTTTACATTTAATATTACAAAATCATAAGTTTTTGTACAAGATTCTATTTTTCCTAGTTATGTTAATTAATCATGTTTGAAATAAATTTGTCATAAATTTTCTAATATTGATATTATTTCCCTAGGGTCGTAATAAATATTACAGCCCGCTACCATAGCAACTGTCAATACGGTATGTAAAGTGTCACTTACGTTTCAAAAAAAGGTGTCATAATTGTTTACTTACGCAGTAGGTGTGACGAAAAAAATTTTTATTGTTTGTTTAAGGAACAAAAACCATTTTGTTTTGGGTAGTGTTTTACACTTGAATATCTAAGGAGAAAAAGAAAACAATGTATCAACGTAATTTTCTTTCGTGCTTAGCTAAAAAATTCCAGACAATAATAAAAAACATGAACAAAAGTTCGTCCTCTACTCACAGAAAAGTTACAGGCGTTAAAAGTAGTGTTCCGCTAATTTTGTTGAACAGTGTAAGAAGCACTTCTACCAAAAACAATTCCTTAACTGATAAAATAGGATTAAACAATAGATAATGCAAGCTTTTGTAATTTTCATGATTGCAAATAAATCATGTTTATTTAAAGATATAAAGAAATTCAAAGCCTGAAGAAAGCCTGATGGGAGCATCACACGTATAGTGCGGAATTACACGGATGAATAATAATTTAATAATAAATTAAAAGATTCCGCAATCTTTACAAAGTTGAATCTAGAGACCATGCTGGGTGGTCTTTCTTTAAAACAGTAGGTACTCTATTTTTAACCGTTGCGAAGTTATACGAGGTGCATCCAAGTTCTAAGGCCTCCGATTATTTTTCTCCAGATTGGAAAGAGATAGAAGCATGTGCATTGTTTTAAAATGAGCGTGCGTTCGTTGTCAATACGCCACAGAGATGGCAGCACTGTACGGCAGATCAGAGCCAGTAGATATATAGAGTACCGCATTCTTTTGAAGTGTCAAAATACCGGCATAGCGGCCATTTTTACTCCAGTTTCAATGTTGTTTGCATGGGAAATATTGTTATATATTATTTTCCTACCAAAATGCCTTGTTGCTGTGCCGTAAATTGTAGTGAGAGATCTGAGAAAGGTATTAGATTATTCTTATTGCCACAGGGTAATAATAATAAAAATAGAACTCAGCAGCGGATAGTGAATCTGAAAAGAACAACTCTGCCTAAGAGAGCCTATGTTTGTGAGGTAAGTTTAACTGATTTTGATATTATTTACACAATTTTACGAAACTAATGTAATACTTTATGGGTGTTTCAGAAACATTTTACAGAGGACCAGTTTGAAAATAATAGAGCTGACAATAAAAGACTACTACGCTGGAATGCTGTTCCTACTATATTTAACCATAATAAAGTAGTTAAGGAAAGAAAGTTACCAACAGTTAGGTGCAATACAGATGCAAAATCTAGAAGTATTATATTAATAATTTTAAAGCTACAATAAATTAATAATCACAACTTTTATAGGCTTCTACCGTGGCAGAAAGCTATGTTTCCGATTCAATGATAAATAAAGTACAGATAGCTGACCGAATTTTATATAAACAAAATATTACAGAGGCTGTTTGCTCAACTGTGATACAGAAAAATGAGAAGAAAGTTGATGATTCCATTAGGAATCCAACCATTAATAATGTTGACATTATTGAAAATATAAACTTGCCTAGTAAGAAAGAAGACTCTGTTGTTCAGATAGCTAATTGTTCTAATTGTTCGTTTACATTTAATATTACAAAATCATAAGTTTTTGTACAAGATTCTATTTTTCCTAGTTATGTTAATTAATCATGTTTGAAATAAATTTGTCATAAATTTTCTAATATTGATATTATTTCCCTAGGGTCGTAATAAATATTACAGCCCGCTACCATAGCATAGAAGTATTATATTAATAATTTTAAAGCTACAATAAATTAATAATCACAACTTTTATAGGCTATGTTGAAGTAATGGACGTAGACCCTGTTACTGAATTAAATTTAACAAATAACCCACTTGACATGGTCGAAGAAGAAGAAATACATCCTCGTATATTAGAATATAAAAGGAAACTAGAAACGAAACAAAATACAATTAGAAAATTACAAAATTAAATTAATGTGCTAGAACAACAAATTAAGTATGTTTTTAATCCAGACCAAATAGAGTTCTTAAAACGAGGACGTATGACAGGTCGTCAATGGCAGACAGATACAATAAAAAATGCTTTCAAGTTATATTTATCATGTGGGACAACAGGCTACGAACAACTTAGGCATCAAAATTATTCATTACCTGCAATCCGTACTTTGCAAAGAAGAATTGAAGATTTTAAATTTGAATCAGGTATCTATATGATGTATTTCCTTTGCTTGAGGCCAAACTTGAATGTATGAAGCCTGAGGAGAGACACGCTGTGTTGTTATTGGATGAGATGTCTTTGAAACCTGGATTGCAATTTGATAATACTACAGGAGAAGTGATAGGTATATATTAAAGAACTAAATAATTAATCAAAATAACTAAGTTTTTTTCTAGGAAAATCAACTTTACCTAAAACCAGAGATTCTGACAGTAATGTTGCAACACGTGCACTAGTTTTTATGATTAGTGGTCTGACAACTTGCTGGAAGCAAACCATAGCATATGAGTATACATATAATTCCTACGATGCCAATTATGTCAATAAAATGATTCATAAAATTATAAGTAAATGTAAAGCAATTGATCTAAATATCTGTGCAGTGGTATCTGATATGGAACCCCAAAATCAAGCTTTTTGGCATCTGAACGGTATAACATGTTCAAGATATGCTAAAACAAATAATTTTTGTCAACATCCGTATCTCCATGAAGAAAGATTATATTTTATGCCAGACCCTCCACATGTTTTCAAAAATATGAGACTGTCTTTGACCGAAGGCCATACTTTTTATCTATCAGATTCTGTTGTAAAACGTTTCAATTTACCTTCGAATGAAATAGATCTTACTGCTGTTAAAATGGTCATATCTGAAAATAAAAATAGAGAATTGAAAGTAGCACCCCGACTTACAGAAAATCTTTTAAAACCAGGACATTTTGATAAAATGAATATAGGTTATGCTTTGGCGTTAATTAGTCGTGACGTAGCAGCAGCAATTAAATATTTTATCACAGAAAATAAAATTGAGAAAAAATATCTAACAACTGCTTGGTTTTTTGAGATAATGCATAAATGGTTTTGTATACTCAACAGTCGTTCAACTAAATTGGCTATTAGTCATAATAAAGAAGAAGAATATCAAGATTTCTTCAAGATATAATATTCATCTTTGAAAATGTCAAAGTTGGTGTAAAAGGCTATTGGAAACCATTCCAGACCGGTGTCATTTTAGCAACACAAACTTGTATAGATATTCAAAAAAAGTATACTAATGAAAATGATTGTAAATATTTAATGTTGGATAGATTTACACAAGATGCTTTAGAGAATTTGTTTTCTTGTGTACGCTGTAGAAATCCCATTCCTACAGCAAAACATCATCAAAATTTACAAATTCTTTCAGTAATGTATTTCCTGATTGTCATAACATCAGTGAAAAGATTTTAAACAGTTTTTTTAAGACAAGAATACATATACTTCTTATTAAAAAAGTGTACGAGCGAAGCACAGAATACGGAATCGTCTAAATGTGGAAGTCGAAGTATTGGAATGCGAATTGCTGTACAAAAAATATAATTGAATTGTTGTAATTTTGATATTTTTTTTTGTTCTAATATGATTTTATTATAATAAACAAAACTTGTAAGAATATGTTCTTTTTATTTTATTTAACTTTTTAACAAAGAAATAAAAGTCTCCACATCTATTGTTGAAAGATATATTATTTCTAATTTACAGTAAATTAGAATTGGCAGAGTAAATTATTTACTCTGCCAATACTTCATATAGGTAGAAACTGATTTTCAATATTTTCTAATTTAGGAAACTATATTTTATGTCAACAGAAATTTGTTATATCTACATTTAAATTCTAGTTCAGGCATTACGTGGCTCATTTAATATTACATAATTAAGAAACTCCATAAACTTTGCTGTAGAAGCTAATATGTATCGAATTTTATTCTACCCACGAAACTATTTGGAGTAAAAATGGCGGCCGAAAATTAGAATGCGGTACTCTATATATCTACTGGCTCTGCGGCAGATGGAATTGTAGCGGCAGCGTCGAGAATGAGAACTGTTTAGATACTTAAAATGGCTACGTTTTCCTTACTTGAACAGCGTGCAATCATTCGTTTTCTGAATTTGCGTGGTGTGACACCAATTGAAATTCATCGACAGTTGAAGGAGACATGTGGTGATAGAGTTATGGATGTGTCGAAAGTGCGTTCGTGGGTGCGACAGTTTAATGAAGGCAGAACATCGTGTGACAACAAACCGAAACAACCTCGGGCTCGCACAAGCCGGTCTGACGACATGATCGAGAAAGTGGAGAGACTTGTTTTGGGGGATCGCCGAATGACAGTTGAACAGATCGCCTCCAGTGTTAGCATTTCCGTGGGTTCTGTGCACACAATCCTGCATGACGACCTTAAAATGCGAAAAGTGTCCTCCAGGTAGGTGCCACGAATGCTGACGGACGACCACAAGGCTGCTCGTGTGGCATGTTGCCAAGCAATGTTGACGCGCAACCAAGGCATGACTGGGACTTTCCTTTCGTCGATTATGACAATGGATGAGACGTGGATGCAATTTTTCAATACAGAAACAAAGCGCCAGTCAGCTCAATGGAAGCACACAGATTCACCGCCACCAACAAAATTTCGGGTGACCGCCAGTGCTGAAAAAATGATGGTGTCCATGTTCTGGGACAGTGAGGGCGTAATCCTTACCCATTGTGTTCCAAAGGGCACTACGGTGACAGGTGCATCCTACGAAAATGTTTTGAAGAACAAGTTCCTTCCTGCACTGCAACAAAAACGTCCGGAAAAGACTGCGCGTGTGCTGTTTCACCAAGACAACGCACCCGTTTCTTCGTGAAAGCAACTTTGAAGTGATTTCTCATGCTCCCTACTCACCTGACCTGGCTCCTAGTGACTTTTGGCTGTTTCCAACAATGAAAGACACTGTCCGTGGCCGAACATTCACCAGCCGTGCTGCTATTGCTTCAGCGATTTTCCAGTGGTCGAAACAGACTCCTAAAGAAGCCTTCGCCGCGGCCATGGAATCATGGCGTCGACGTTGTGAAAAATGTGTACGTCTACAGGGAGATTACGTCGAGAAGTAACACCAGTTTCATAGTTTTCGGGTGAGTAGTTAGAAAAAAAATCGGAAGGCCTTAGAACTTGAATGCACCTCGTAATTAGAAAACGAAAACATTATTAATCCTTGAAATTGGTTGTTGTGTGGTGTACTGCTTCCTTGAAAAGTAACAAGTTTTAGTAAATGTCTGACAAGCGATGTACAAGCTCAAACTTATTAAAGCTACATTATATACTTCATTTTGACAATCACTTATTCCCCTTTCTTCGCCTTTAGATATCTAGCGGATAAAGTTACCTTATAGATAACTATAACAGATTCACATAAATGGATTTCTTCACTTCTAGAGAGAGGTTATCTACCAGATAACTTTTTTTAGAGGTAAAAGTGCTTGAAAAATATATCCTTTAGATGTTACTTTGCGCGGGCATCTTCCCAGGTTAAGAAAGATTAGAATCGCCGAAGACGTGCAGTAGCAACAGCGCACGAGAAATGCGTCACTTGAACGTCATACTTAAAATAACGTTTACTATTGGTTCGTTTGCGTAGACGCTTACAATAAGATAATCGAGTTGTATGTTTTGACAGTTTCGATTTTGTATTCCTATTATTTTATCCTTTCTGAGTATACTTGCTTAATATCCAACAAAAAGTCTTTTTAGCGTTTTTTACTGTACATTGTTTTCGTGACAAACGTAAGTAAGCGCATGAAATACATCAGAAGATGATTCTCAAATGTCTATTTTATAGGTTATAAATTCAACCCTACGTACAATTCTTTGTGGTATCAGTCTGCCCCTTTGTGTAGCATTATGGGGAATTCACCTCCCAGAACTGTTGTTCATTTGTAGTTATCAAAAGAGGAATCGTAATAGCATTCTGAAAGAAAAAGATTTGGAGGAGAAAATACTTACGTCAAATAAAAAAATATCGTGAAGATGGAACAACAATATATTACTTAGATGAGAAATGGGTGAATGCAGGGCATATAGTAAACAAAGTGTGGACAGACAAATCGGTGCTTACTGCGACACAGGCTTTTGTAGGAGGTTTGTTTACAGGCTTTAAAAATCAATCCAGAAAAGGAAAGAAGTTAATTGTAACACAGACTCCGTCGAGGGATTTGTAGAGGATGGTTTGCTAATGTTTAAATCTAAAAATCCTTCCTGACTTGAGAGAAAACGCGATGATTGTGTTGGATAACGCACCGTATTATAGTCGCAAATTAAACAAACCACCTACAGCAAACAATCGCAAAGATGAAATTTAACAATGGCTTGTAAACCATAACATACTGTATTAATAAAACAAAATATAACTAGTCCTGCGAAATATGTTGTAGATGAAATAGTTGAAGCATCGAATAGAAAGGTATTGCGACTCCCGCCATACCATTTTGAGTTAAACCTGATTGAGCAGATATGAGCACACGTAAAGGCATTTGTTGCTAGACACAATGTGTTGTTTAAGCTGGAGGACATAAAGTAGTTATTTCAACAAGGTATAAACAATATTTTATGCGAAAATTGGAGAAACGCAATTAAACATGTGATCAATGTGGAAAACAAAATATGGAAACTCGATAATTGAATAGATTGCCAAGTAGAATCATTATTAATTGTAACAACAGGTGACGGCTCCATTTCATCATATTTTAGTGAAGACGAGTGAGTTTGATCTGAAGCTGTTTGATTGAATATGCTCTTTTTGTAAATCATTGTTTTCTTATACTTTATTAAAATTTCCAAATCTGTGGTTTTATTTAGGTCTTCCCATTTACACATGAATTAGACAAAAAACAATAATGAGAAGAGTAGTATGAGTTTTAAGGTAAAATACTGATGTACATTGCATTAAAATTTAACATAACTTGTATTTTATTAAATGTAGGTGTAGGTTTCCGCGGTCGTTCTCTAGTATTTTATTTTCATCTTATTTTAACTGTATGAATCACATAAAAAAAATTATATGGTATGCCTATTTTCAATGTAAGTAAACGAATATTCACTGATTTTGAATGTAATCATTAAAATATACTGTTTCTTGCTGTGCCTGGACAATAATATATACATATTCCATACATTTCATTAATTTGTTTAGTCTTTATTATAATTGGATTTATATACGAAAACGTCAAATTCCTACGTCCAAATGTGAGGTTAGAACTATTTGTTTATAACTGTCTAATGTCGAGTAAGTACATTTATTTATCGGTATGCGCTGTGAATTGTGCTTTTTGAACTTGACGTCGATGCGACGATGCTACTGCACCTGTTCGGCGATTCAACTATAGATAAATGTTTTCATTGATCTGCCCATTACAAGTTGATTAATGTTGGTTAATATTTATGCATTGTAGTCAAATTATTCCTTCACATTCCTATTCCTACATATTAATAAATAACACAAGTATACACGGTTTTGGATCTAAGCAACCAAAAGCTGTTTCTATGGTTATTTGGGGCGCTGAATCCGAATCTGCACTCCGTTTTTTGATTTTGGTTCTAGTTTTCGAGATATTAAATAAACACAATTTTTACAATTTTTGACAATTAATCTCCATTTTATTCATTAAAAAGTGTTAAATTAGAAATGAAGAGCAGTCGAACTGAGTCGCTTGTACTGTTTGGGATCTGTTTCACGCATTAAACTCCAACAGTAGTCGCTCATCATGCCCTCGTCCCAAAATCCTTGGTATCGTTTTTCGATTTTCGCCAAATCTTGGTGTAGTCGCTCTCCTTGCTCGTCGCTTGTATCACACAAGTTTTCAGGAAAAAATTCGAGATAGGAATGCAGAAAATGTATTTTGAGAGACATTCGAGCTCCGATCTTGCAATAATTTTGCAACAAACTGTCGATTATCTGCTTGAAATCCGGGGATTTGCGGATACCGAGAAAGTTGTGAACAACATCTTGAAATGATACCCATGCTGCTGCTTCATTGGGAGTTAAACATTTTGTAAAGTTTCTGTCGGCCATTAATTTTCGAATATCAGGTCCGACAAATATTCCCTCTTTGAATGGGAACTTGGGAAATAACTTGGTCAAGTACTCAAAAGCCGGTCCTTCACGGTCGAGCGCTTTGACAAAGTTTTTGATAAGGCCAAGCTTTATGTGGAGAGGTGGCAAGAAAATGTTCTGTGGGTTCACAAGTGGTATAGAAGAGACGTTTTGTTTTCCTGGTTCATAATTAGTACGGCTGGGCAATCTTTTTTCACATAATGTTGGTCAGTTGCACGGCTATCCCACAGACACAAAAAACAGCAAAATTTGGTAAACCCAGATTGCATCCCCATCAAGAGACCAATAACCTGTAGGAATAGTATATAAATCATTTATTCTTTAAAATTGAATTGAAATTTATTTTCAAACCTTCAAATCGCCACAAATTTTCCATTGATGCTCTTTATATTTTATCTTGGTAAAAATTTTACATATTGTATCGTAGCATTCCTTCGTTTGTACTGCATGAGCAATCGGAATTGATGGTTTTATATTTCCATTATGTATCAGAGCAGCTTTCAGGCTGTATTTTGAACCATCTATGAACAAACGCCATTCATTTACATTGTATGGTGTATTCATCGCATCAAACAAACCGTTGATGTCATAGCAGAAGCATATATTCTCCTCTTTTTTGAAAAACGGTAAAAGCGCCTCATTTCTGGTTCTATATACAGTGACTTTTGTTTGAGTGTCAAGATATTTCCACTCCTGCATCCGTGATGCGAGCAATTCTGATTTTTGTTTCGATAAATTCAAATCACGAACCAAATCATTGAGTTCACTTTGCGAAACTAAATGTTTTTCCTCCATGTTAAAATCACTTCCACTGTTCGTCGGTGATGAACTACAAGTTTCCATGTAATTTGCACTCGTACCTGGACAAATTGGCAAAGGATCATTGCTCGCACGGGGAACTGGCTTAGACACTGATGATACTTCAGGATATTTATATTTTGATAGTTTTTTTGCATTTACACCGACGACATTCATCAAGCAAAAGTAACAATCATCTACATGATTTTTCGGCTCTCTCCATAACATTGGCAATGAAAATGAAAAACATACTTTTTTACCGCGTGACCACTTGTATAATATTGTGCTACACGCGTTACAAAACAATTTCGGTACCCACGGCTTGTGAGTGTTTGATACAGAGAAACCAAAATAATAAAAATATGCATTTCTGATCACATTAGTAATAACTTTGCCACTTTTTCTGACCATATAACATCCGCAAACATAACAAAAACACTTTGAATCAACTTTACAATTCTGTCTTTGCATTTTCACACGTTTGGGATTCCAAAAAAAACTTTAAAAATACAAATTAAATATTGTTTCTAGCGACGCCAACAGCTGGCTGTCATTATGATAGCGCAGTGCTGCCAACATGCGCGAACTCACAAAGTAGAACCAATTTTGAAAAACGAAACCCGGATTTGAATACAGCACCTCAAATAACGTCAAGATTTGTTCTCATCTGCTCTGATCCAAAAGTTGACCGGAATTTGTAAACTTGTGTAATCGGTCGATATAAACAATAAAATATCGACCGAATTATATGGTGAAATTGGACGATGCAGAATTGTATTCACTTATTCCTTAAAAAAAATAAACAAACGGCAATCATTTTATTTCAATAAACAGAGGAGCTTGCATGAGACTAAAAAGCGAAGAGACTGGAAAGAAAACAGTCGAGGGCTATATAATTAATAACTGTAAACTTGGGCGAACAAAAGGATATAATTGTGTCTGGTTTGTGTAGGTACATGTAACAATTTGGATACCTACGTGTTTTTTCTCATAACTGGAATTCTTGTAAAATGTTGCGTTATATATTAGTGTTCAGACTCGTAATCTAGGACACAGTAGAACCCTTCAATTGCGTGTCCGAATATTGATGTATCACGGCACAATAGAATGATTTAATTTAAAAGTGGTGTTTTACAAAAGTTTTACATATTTTTTAAATTTTCAATATACGCAAACAGCTGATTTTGTATGTGGTTATTGACCTTAGCATACAACAATGTAATAGTTTTTATAACATCGGTATGTAAACATTCGCTGTGGCGTATGTGTGTGTGTAACGTCAATACAGGTACTTACATTCAGAATATCTTGAATTCATACGCGTCACGTAATACAATTTTCAAGTTATTAATTTTTGGGGTTTGCGTCGACAATATTTTGGGTATATATTCTATATAATTTAATATTTCCATTTTTCATGCGTTGTCTTTTTATTTCAAGGACACCTCTAATATATATGTCTGTATATGTACACACACACCCACACACTATACCGTGTGTCCCAATTTCGATGCTCACCATTGGTATCTCGGTTATTAGAAGATATAGAACAACGGTTAAATGGGGAATGTTTTGCAGAATTCAATACTCGCGGCAAATCTCATTTCAAATTTGACCTAACTTTTTAAAATATTTTGAAAAATCAAAAATTTGCCGATTTCGTTATTCCTCAATAACTCGATAACGCTTAGTCTGACCTCTTTTAAAGTTTTACATTGTTCAGACACTTTTTTAAAACAAATTATTTGATACAAACAGAAACCCCCGATTGTCATTTGTTTTTAAGTTATTACCAATATCTTTTGTTTTTCATATGGCGGCCATATTGGGTTTTGGGTTTGTTAGGTAGTCCTCAAAATGTGCTTTTCAACGATGTATAACATGCCTGAAAAATTTTTATTTATAAGGAAAATATTAATAAAAACGTAAATTAATCTTTAATATGAAATTAGTAGGCTGAAAAATTAAACACCAATGTCAAATGAAAGTGAAAAGATATTCTAAGTAATACTGTAAACAAACGAAACGATAAAAAAATTATAGAAATAAAAAGTAAAGATACAGAACTTAAAGTTCACATTCACTTAAAGAAATTGTTCAATATGACGACCATTCTGTTCCACACAATTTTGACACCTTGTTCGAGTAGAGTTACAAACTCTACGTAGCGTGTTTCCGTTTACTGATCGTAGCACATCTAGTACTCTTTGTTCTAAAATTTCCCGAGTTTCTGGCGGTTCAAAATCAAATACTTCGCTTTTAGTGGTACCCCATAAATAAAAGTCAAGCGGGGTAAGGTCGGGTGATCTCGCAGGCCGTTGCACGGGTCCATTATTTGAAATCACTCTCTCATTAAAGTTTTCTCTCAAAAAATGTTGCACGTTACGAGTGTTATGGGCCGGGCAACCATCTTGCTGGAACCAGATGTTTTGCTTGTTCTCGGGATTAATAATTTGCCTCAAAGCAGGCATTATCTCGTTTGTTAGTAGCTCCAAATATCTGTTACCAGTTAAATTGTAATGAAAGGACCTATTAACTGATTATCTAAAACGAAAAAAAGAGTTTAAAAAACAAAAAAATGTAAACAAAATGTCATACCAATTAAACCGCACCAGACATTAAAACCAAATCGAACTTGAAATCTTCTTTGATTTACCAAATGTGGATTTTCAGTAGACCAATGATGATAGTTATTCCTATTGAACACTCCACAATTGGTAAATCGTGTTTCATCTGTCCATAGTATTTTCCCAGGAAAATTAGCGTCATATTCACATTTTTGAAGGTACCACCTGCTAAACTGTAATCGTCGGAGATTGTCATTATCACTTAAACCTTGTACAATTGTTGGTTTGTAAGGGTGATACTTGTTTTTCGTCAAGGTTCTGTGAACAGTAGATTTTGAAATCCCTGTTTCTCGTGTCACACGACGAACTGATGTGCTGGGATTGTTCCTAACGTTCTGCAAAATATTATTTAGACGTGTATCAGCATCATTAACTTCATAGTTAGCTCGTTTTTGTTCGAAGCTTCCAAAGTTTTTTAATTTGCTAACTAGTCTTCTAAAAATTGTCCTGTGTGGCTGTTGTCTTTCTGGAAAACGCTCTGCATAACTCGTGCACGCATTTTTAGTGTTTCTATTTGCTTTGAAATACACTTCCAACATATCAACTTTTTCTTCGTTTGAATATGTATGTGCCATTATCAATACTTATAAATCTTAATACTTGACAATAATTACTTATCACTAACTACAAGTAGTTTTAATTAACTTATCTCTGCAGCACTAATTGTACTTTGACAGGTTATCGTTTTGTTTCATTGTCAGAATACATTTGTCATTGACGTTTGACGGAACATAATGTCTTTGCTAGTGATACACGCTCAGAGGTTAGAATTATCTGATATTTGATGTAAAACCAAATACAAATCTCCCCACTACTTTTAATCCTGCGCGAACTTACCCCTCCTCGCGCCAACTTAATTGGCGTTTGCTATACTTAGAATATCTTTTCACTTTCATTTGACATTGGTGTTTAATTTTTCAGCTTACTAATTTCATATTAAAGATTAATTTACGTTTTTATTAATATTTTCCTTATAAATAAAAATTTTTCAGGCATGTTATACATCGTTGAAAAGCACATTTTGAGGACTACCTAACAAACCCAAAATCCAATATGGCCGCCCTATGGAAAACAAAAGATAGTGGTAACAACTTAAAAACAAATGACAATCGGGGGTTTCTGTTTTTATCAAATAATTTGTTTTAAAAAAGTGTCTGAACAATGTAAAACTTTAAAAGAGGTCAGACTAAGCGTTATCGAGTTATTGAGGAATAACGAAATCGGCAAATTTTTGATTTTTCAAAATATTTTAAAAATTTAAAAAGTTAGATCAAATTTGAAATGAGATTTGCCGCGAGTATTGAATTCTGTAAAACATTCCCCATTTAACCGTTGTTCTATATCTTCTAATAACCGAGATACCAATGGTGAGCATCGAAATTGGGACGCACTGTATATATATATAATTTTATTTTCGTATTTAATAAAACTTCGTTTACAAATAAAAATAATGTGTAAATATAGCAAAAAAATCTGTTTTCATATTTCTTCTTTCGCCTTCTAATTAATAGATCACTTAATTATAGATTCAAGTATTATTGCTACGGAACATTCTATTACTTTTATGAATCTTAAAAGTTTTATGAGAAATCTAATTTTTAGCAATCATTCATAAAAATTGCTCAATAAAATGTTTCGAACATATGTCTCATCACTTGCCAAGCTAATGAGCAAAAATTCAAATACTACATTGGCTTCTTTTTATACGATTGCATTATCTATCAGATACTTATCTACCGGATAAGGAACTATCATTTTTGGTGAAGAAATTAAAATGTATTTCATCTATCAGATATATTTATCCTGAAGATAGCCATCAAGGACTTCATCTAAAAGTGAAGAAAATGTAACCTTAAAAATACATCAGTAAAAAGCGAAAGGCATCAAAATCTGATTAAGTTGTCACCACCTTACTACTACATATATATATATATATATATATATATATATATATATATATATATAAATATTTACTATAATTTTAAATATCTTGAATACATGGGCGCATATTTGGGGCGCATCGATGTATGTAACCACGCCTTGATCGGCTTACAATTACTACCTCAACATTTTCAACACATTTGCGGCATAATCCTGCTTTTGCACAATATTCGTCAAGAAATAATCAACATCCTTATAATGCCATAGAGTAAAATTACTTTCTGATGAGACTGGCGCAGAAACACATTTTAGTAATTAGAAAGAGAGCCACCTCATAAATGAGAGAAACAGCTAGTAGTATAAATCCGTGTACTATACGAGCCACAAACGTTTATCAATTATTTGTCAGTCGATACCAGGCATTTGATCTGTGTGTTTCGTAGTGGTCTTGTACGTACATTGCTCCCGCTACCGACTGCTCAATGTTTTTAAGGTGTTCAGTATTTTTGTAATGTCATCGCTCGCGCATCTTCAGTCTCATCCGAAAGTAATTTTACTCTAGCAAGTGAGACGTGCTTTTTTACAAGATCCGTTTTGCGTTTGTATTTTATAATACAGCTGTTTGCATGTATCTTCGTCTTTTTTTATACCGACTTATAGGTAGTTAATGAAAATTACTAATACGCAATATTCATTATATTGGAATATAATTCTTATGGAAAATAAACAATTCTAATTTGCACATAAAAAGCATGATTTAATCAAGAAAAAATATACTAAGATAATAAATTAATATACTTCAAAAGTATTTTATGGCATTTTTATTCAAGATATTGTAATATAGGCAAATAAGGGATTTTTATTGTTTTAACAAACTAAGCCACCAAACAATAATTAAATTTTATTTATTTCAAAGATTACAGTACTTACCTTTTGTATCTTCGATAAATATACGAATAATAAATATATAAACAAAAATAATAAGTTTAAATAATATGCATTGATAATAGTAAAAAATGTATAACTTACTTATTAAAGTTTGCGTGTTGTTCAAAATTCGTTTGTTGGCTGATTCTGTGGAAAATTTAGTAAAAGTTCGATAAATCACACTGACGCTACATGCTTCCGAAATTATAAAAGATAACGTTAGTATGAAAGCGTTTTTAAAAAAAATGTTAATGGCACACTCCAAGTTTGTTAGTTAGGCATGCAAGTTGATTTTATTGTAGCTGTAGTTGTTAAAGCGTTAAAGCACTTGAAGGTATTCTTCCCGAGATAAAAATAATTTAGTGTTGTTAGAAATAAAGAGAAAATCGATATTTTGCTAGGACACGTGAATCATCAAATTTTACACGAGAACAATACTGTAACGCGAATATTTACTTAAAGTAAATAATAAATCGTGTTGCGTATTCATTGATAAAAATTACACAGATAATAGTTGAAAAACTGTAGATTATGTTTGTAAAGTAATTTCGACAATTCTAACTATAATAACAACAATATTAGTATGTCCATAAGCGTCATTAATACTCATTAATACTCATTCATATTCCTTGTTACTATTTATATTTAAAATTGTTTTGTTCGAGTTCGTTAATATATTTTTTCTATTTTGCCTTCGAAATGAACTCATTATGAAACCCAAAACAGTATCGAAATGAACTTCTTTTCGATACACTTTTTTTCATTTTTCAATGTTGGCGTTGTTCGAATACAGAAATAAATATCATTGCTGTCATTTGATTTTAAGAATTTATGTACATTTGACAGATATGATATATGTCCGTATTTTACACAAACAACGTATGTTGTATACAATTGACAACAACATATATATGTTTTCCGACGACCACAATGTAAAAAGAACAAATTCGCATGATTTACTAGCACTGAAAATTGCAAATTGCATTGTATCCCCAAAACTGTGTTGAAAAGTTATCTTGTAACTAAAACTGTGCTGAAAAGTTCAAAAGGGCCAATTAGAATCGTCGCAGAACCGTGTGCAAAGTAACAGACGTGCCAACCTACTAATCATAAAATAACAAATAGGAAACTGTCAAATGAATGACTCTCAAATGTCAAATTGTTGTTATGAAATACATCATATATCATTATTTTGTGAATCATTCTTTTATTTTCATTGAAATTAATTCTTGTCACTAAGCGGTCGTCGGAGAAAAGTATAGTGTACAACACGTGCTGAAAATATTTCACACTCGCATAATTAAACCACTCGCCTACGGCTCGTGGCTCAAACTTCATGCTCGTGTGAAATATCCTATTTTCAGCACTAGTTGTACAATATACATTATCCAACACCTCCTAATAATAGACCTATAATTATGGCGATTTTAAACCAATTATGTAGCTTACAACTCACTAGTGAGTTAAAAACATAATTTACCTCACTAGTGAGATAAAACAAGGTGAAATTTAGATTGCATAGAGACATTCAAACTGCTATAGTATTAACACATTTATATTAATTCTAAAGGGTAAACAATAGCAACTAATTAATATTTACATTAATATTAAAGTTGAAGGAAATCCTCTTTGTATCTGACTCTGCATTCAGGTTATTCGAATTTAGAGTTATACTAGAAGACGTATTTGAAGTATCCTGAACAGAAATTTGATGACCAGAAGTCGAGGACGTTAGACTGTCTGGACCTTGTATCTTTCTGGCTATATCAATCTTGTTGGATACTGAATCTTGTATATAACCTCCTGCCACAGTGGACGATTTCCACCCACCATGTCGTTTAACTGTTGTAATATCAGCTCCTGCGTTTGCCAGAAGAGATGCTGACGAACGTCTCAGACTATGTCCTGTATATAATTGAGCTTTCTGGTAGGTTCAGGAAAGATGCAACTTTCTGAGGTATCTTAGAAATGGTGTTAATTCCAACTGGCTGGATAGTGCATTTTTCTTTCTTGTAATTTAGGAAGAATCTGCCATGTGGAATACCTTTTGGTCTTATACAGACATATTTTCTGTAGAGGTCAAGAATATCTGTTGTAAATCCTTCTGCCATAACAGTGAAACTTCTAGATACGTTTGTCTTTGTGTCAGCTATCGAAACATACAAATATCCTCCTTTATCTTCTATATCGTCAACTTTCAGCTTAGTTATTTCATCACAACGACACGCACCTGATACACCCATTATTAAGGCAACCTGCATAGAATACACGAACGAATAATGAATAAATACTTTGAATTAAATATAAGAAAATAAATAATACCTTCATCATCAAATACTATTTATTGTTAGGAGCCTCATTCAGAAACTTCTCTATATGTAGCCTCTCCAGGATTTTCGCCTTTTTGGGCTTGTGGGTTCTTGCCTCACTCTTCAAATAGGAAATCAGTTTTCCGTATTTCGATATGTCACTATTCATATACACTTTCAAAGTACTTCTTAACATGGAATACTTCGTCCACAATGAAGAAGGTGCTATTTTCCTTCTATAAATATGGAAATACGCCAGCATAACTTCTTCGTTAATTCCAGTGATACTTTGCTGTTTTCTCCATTCTTCAAAATGACGAAATTCTTTGTCGTAATTATCCTTCGATTTTTTTGGCAGTAATTTATAACATGCTGCTTGAGCTTCTTTCTTAACTTCTAGCGGAATGAAAACAGCCTCTTGCAACTCTTCCATTACCATCAACTTTTAACTGCAGTATTATTAATCAATCACTAATTTTGTTTGCTTGTTGATTTGCATTATTTATTCTCCATAGTAACTGCATTACTGTATATGAACTTTTTGCATTAGTCGTTTATAATTTAAATTTGACATGGAATGTCAAATTTATAATTTAAATTTGACATGGAACGTCAAATTTATAAAACATTAAAAGCCATTTTGAACGGATCTTAAGAGGTGTTGGATAAAGTTTTGTACTGCACACGTGTGTTAATTACAAATAAGTCACTTGAGAAAAGTAGCTCACTCGTCCTAGCGGACTCGTGAGCTAAACATTTTCTCGCGTGACTTATTTGTAACATAACACACTTGTACTATAAATAACTATTCTATGTCACTCATGTTTATATTTTTAAATGAAATATCAAGTAATGTTAACGAAAATTAATAAATAATATGTAATATAAAATACTTCGCGGATAGCAAGATTTAAATTTGAAAATGTGAAGTATCAATGTGACCAACTGCATGATTTATATAAAAATTAAACTCTGAACTTCCAAATTAAATAATTTCAGTTTATTAATGTAAAAAATGCAAAATAGAAAAAATAGTATAAAAAACTCGCTTCATAAGGCCTTTTGCCGCACTCGCTCTTTAGAAAACTCGCCGCTATCGCGGCTCGTTTTCTAAACTGATCTCGTGCGGCAAAATGGTGCCTTATGAAACTTGTTTCTAATATACTATTTTCTATTTTGCGTTCGAAATGAACTCATTATGACACCCAAAACAGTATTCGATACGCTTTTTTTAATTTTTCAATGTTGGCGTTGTACGAACACAGAAATAAATATCATTTGCTGTCATTTGATTTTAAGAATTTAAGTACATTTGACAGATATGATTTATGTACGAACTTTACACAAACAACGTATATTGTATACAATTGACAACAAGATATATTAGTTTCTATGTCACTCATGTTTAATTTTTAAATAAAATATCAAGTAATGTTAACGAAAATTAATAAATAATATGTAATGTAATATACTTCGCGGATAGCAAGATTTCAATTTGAAAATGTGTATCAATGTGACCAACTGCATGCTTTATATAAAAATAAAACTCTGAACTTTCAAAATAAATAATTCCAATTTATTAATGTAAAAAAAATAGAAAAAATAGTATAAAAAACTCGTTTCATAAGGCGTTTTGCCGCACTCGCTCTTTAGAAAACTCGCCGCTATCGCAGCTCGTTTTCTAAACTGATCTCGTGCGGCAAAATGGTGCCTTATGAAACTTGTTTTTTAATATACTATTTAAGTACCCAAAATATTAACTGTACAATGAACGAGATGCTGATTATATTAATTGTTCAAAATATCGAAAAATAAAATTGAAATTAAATCAAATTGAGGATCGATTAAGAAGAAACGTTAGAGTATAAAAATTACCAATCAAGACAATCAACAAATATAAAGAAAAATTGTGGATATGTGACAAAAAATAGAGGATCTGTAATACAAGGACTTATATCCCTTATACCACTGACAACTTTCCACAAAAAAATTACTACGGAAGAATTATAATAGAGACCTTTATTCGTTCAATTTTCCAGGGTGTTTTTCATAGTTTAGTAATCAATGGCATATCTACTATAACCATGTCCTTTTTTTAGGCAAGATAAGAACAGCATTTATATTAGTTACTTTATATTTTAGTTTCGTTCATTCTCAAATATTGATCAAGGAAAATGTAAAAATTTCGAAAGGTTCCCGTAAATAAGCCTCCATTTTTTTTTTATATAATTACAATAATCATGGGTTTGGTTATACGACTATATTTTTAACGTCTTTTGAAATAATGTTCATGTCTATAAATACACTTTCTCATTCGTATAAACAGGTTATTAAACAAATGTTTTGGTGTTCCGCTTCCTAGTAATTGTCATTTTTTGTTCTAATATCACATTTGTCACTAAACTACTCTTTCGAAAAAACCCTTCACGATAGGCAGTAACTTTCGAGCTTGAGTTGGTTGTTCTTATATTCAGTCTTATATCTTATTCTGTGATTTGGCTGGAACATCATAATAGTAAAGTCGATTTTCATAAATATTATGCCCTGATACCGTCTGGATTTAAATTTTTGAATTATTTTTTTGCATTCTCGTTAGAAGACAGAAGTCCATCAGAATTTGAGGTATATAAAGCGTACAGTTTCTATATATTTCATACTGATATACGCAGGATCTCCTCTAACTGTAAGTAAAGTTTTTCCCATCGCATCTTCAATTGCTGCAACGTTTCCGGAATCAATCCTTCTACAGGGCGATTCGGACCTGGATCATCTCCCACATTAAATTCTCAGAATAACCTTCTGCTGGTGTTAAATTACGAGGAAAATTGTAGATTATTACACGAAATCCGATTCGAAATCATTAAGCACTAACAAATGCAGTAAGTAATACGCCTTAAGTCGTTATTAGTTATTCGTTATGGGTGGGTTGAAGGTAGTCCTCCTATCTGCCCCTTTCTCTTCTTAGCAGAATAAACATTTCGTCAGTCTAACATAATTTATGAGAGCAACTCATAAGAAAATATATGAAGCTGTGTTTTTAATTACTTAAAGGCGCCTGAAATAATGTGATGGCGAAGAATATCAAAATATCGAAGGCATTTGTAGATAAGTGGGTATAGAAAGTAACAACGTGGACGACTTACCTGTGAGGGGTTAAAAGTGATCAGTAACAACAACGTATAATAATAATTTATGTTTTTGAAAAGGACAAGGAAATTACTTGGTACCACGAAAAAAAAATTCTCATTAAGAAGAATATAAACTTGTCTCTAAAACACAATTCAAAGATTAGAGCACACTATTAAAAATAGAGTTAAAATTATGAAACCTTTGCTTTCAGAAAAGTAGAAGAAAAAACATTTAGATTCAGCAAAGATAAATGTAAATCGAGATTGGAAAATTATATTTAACTACGAAAGCATTTACTGAGAGCCAAACATTTACTAAAGCTGCATCTCTACGGTTGTTTCTCTGGTTATGGTTGCTTAAAATTTATGATATGCACCGGAATTCTAACTGGTCATGGGATAATCGAGCTTTACAAAAAAAAAAGGTTTACTAAAGTTTGCCGAAACGCTTTATGGTCTAAACGACGATTGGATACTATAGGAGGATAACGATGCGAGACACCAAAAACGCGTGTTTACAATTGGAAGGAGGGACACTATATCACCACCATGGGATGCCCTTCGTAGAATCCGAATGCAAATCCAATAGAAAATATGTGAGTACATATTAATGGAAAAATCTTTGTCCAAAACATGTAAAACAATGCAAGAACATTGGTGGATAGTTGTATAGTTGTCAACCTGTTAATTAATAATGATGATTGTACTCTATTTTGATATATCTACATTAAAGTCCTCTATATAAACTTTTGATAAAATGCATATTTTATTTTTATGTCCTATACTTTCTTGTGAAAATGACTGTATGAAATTTCTATGTTTCTTAAGTGTAAACACATTGAGTTTACAATTGATGTAAATAAAATTAGTACCATATAATTTATAAACTTATACAATGAGCTTATGCTATTCTTTATGTATGATAGGTCATATTCGCAGATTTTAAAGTGCATGCATAATATTAGGCGTTTCACTACATCAGAAGAATTTTTAATAATATAAAATATTATTAAAAATCTGGTGTGAAGAACACAAATACAGGTTCACTATTAATATTTTTTGTGAACGTGTCCGAATATATCCCTCCCTAAAACGCAGATACGTATTTCGCCTTTCTACAGGCTCATTGGTACACCCCTGCTGGAGAAAGGATATTTTCAGAAACATTCACAAAAAAGAACCACATAGCCATATCACAGAAATTATCCAGACCAGAGCGTAGAAGTAAATTCAGCGCTGCCTGTTGTCAGACAGCCGAACTACCTCGCCCTGTCCATGTATTTGTATTCATCACACCAGATTTTTAATAATATTCTATATTATTAAAAATACCGTTGTATTATACAAAACCTGTGTATGTTTCAATTATTCTGATACATCAGAGGACATCACATTTCATAAAATTGTTGCTCCTGAAGGCTAACGCTACGCTATCGTCGTCTCCATTGTTTGCTGGCTAGAGTCCATTTCTAACAAATAATACGAGGTATGGTTATAAAGTAAGCAGATGTATGAAAATACGTCAAGATATGAAAGTAGTCTTCTAAACATTTCCCCTGATTAAATTAATTAATCGAGGAATGACTGGAAATTCAACCCTCGTTTTGTAAATTTTGTCTTATATACATTTCTAAGTTGAATTATAATTACAAGTCTAAAACTAGATCTTTTAAATTATCAATATATGAAGAAAAAACCTTTATCACTGTTCTTCATTAGCAATTATATTGAAGATTTTAACATTTTGATTTACGATTTATTGAGACGGAACAAGGAGGTTTAATCAACATGTAAAACAGGATAATTTCAAAAGATTTGAATTGAAGAGAACAGATAATATCTAAAAAACTTCGAGGCGTAAATTAGAATATTAAAATCTAGCAAGTGGATTTACATTTTATATAGTGAAAGTTAATTTTAACTAAATTAAAGCAGGTAGTTGTAAAATGATGTAATTAATATATGAAAGGACATATATTTGCTTTACTTCAGTTCCAAAATTACAGTTGACAACATATTTAATTTAACATATTTCGAAAAGATTTCAAATAAGTTCATAAACATCTCTCAAATGTGAACGACCACATAACAATGAATAAACCTTGGCTTAATTACTTACTGTTCGAAGATTCCATTGCAATGTATTTCTTTCTTTTAAGTTTTAGACATTACTCACTTACTGTTTTGCTGTGATTATTGTAACTTTAAAAATGTATGTTTACAGTTTAATTATTTGCAAACAAAAAAAACTAAATAAGTAATTAAAGTAGATAAATAGCTGACATTTATAGCGGAATTGAAATGACGCATTTGGGAGTATTAACGTCCAAACTAAGAAACAAGGTTGGCTAAATGTTAAAGAACAGCCTATTTATAACTAATAATCACTATAAAACATTAACAAAGGTCAATAATTTATTCCTTAAATCTAAAATCATTCCTTAAATCAAAAAACGTATCTAAAGATACGTACGTTTTTTGGTATGTTATATCTTAGATATCAACGGAAATTTTTTTTGCGACACCAATTATAATGAAATTGTAATAAAAATTGGACTTGTTTTACAATTCTTACAGTGTTAAACTGACAGAATTTTCATATTACCTACTACAATGACACTTAAAATTAATGTATGTTGCCGGTCAGAAAAAAGAACCAACAAACCATTGGTAAATTTGCTAAAAATTGCTAAAATCACAGCAAGAGGCAGTAGATATTTTAGAGAAATTTCGAAAATGTACAAAAAATTGTGATACATAGAGAAAGTCTTAAGATAAGATGATCTAAATTTGGACAAAATAAAATGGATCGCTTAAGTAATCTTATCATGAAGATAATGGTTCAAATATCTAATAGGGAACAAAATGGTTTATTAAGGGATGAAAAATAAATTTACTGATGCGGTTTTCACAATCTGTCGAGTTAAGTTTTGTAGAAATTTCAAAAAAAGATTTTGAAAAAGAGTAGTAAAATAAAAAAGCAAGGCCCAATTAAGTTAGTAATAATTCGCAAAAAATGTTCGTTCACAAACAAGACAATCTCAAAGATTTATTGGGTGTCGTGCCAAAAAAAAGAGCAAACTATAAAATGTCAAAAGAACTTATAAAGATGATTATCAATTATTCTCTATAATGTGTCTATTTGCAGGTTTTCACTATTTTCAGAGTTTCTTAATATAACGTGTGTTCATTTGAAAAGTCAATCTAGGTTACTTTGAAATTTTGATAGAATAAGACGCATATATATTAGTATGTGTTTGTTGTTCCGTAAACGTCAATCCAAATGACATTTGATAATGTCAATCACATTTGTTATTTATTTGTATGTATGAAACTGTCAAAATATACGACTTTGTAGGTTAAGTAGTAAATTTTAATTTACGACATACTTCAAAATGTTCTCAGTAAATCACATGCTACTAGATTGACTTTTCAAATGAACACCCGTTATAGTGCTGATATATTTAACGATTCCGTCGTAATTATCTTATTAATCAGATGAATATAAATATACTTAACATTGTATAGTTAGATTTCAATTGTATACTATTTATTTTTACGATCATTATTCCCTTTATTGTGGTTTTATTTACATGGACACCAACTGTTGTATTTGCCAATTAGTAGGTAAAGTAAAACTGAAGTATGAAGTACAATTATTACCAGAATAATTGAAACATACATGAGTAGGCAAACCCCACCAGTTTTGTATAATACAAAGGTATTTTTAATAATATAAAATATTATTAAAAATCTGGTGTGAAGAACACAAATGCAGGTTCACTATTAATATTTTTTGTGAACGTGTCCGAATACATCCTATCCCCAGAGACGTAGATACGTATTTCACCTTTCTACAGGCTCATCGGTACGCCCCTGCTGGAGAAAGGATATTCCCAGACACATTCACAAAAAAGAACCACATCGCCCTATCACCGTAATTATTCAGACCGGGCGCAGAAGTAAATTCGGCGCTGCCTGTTGTCAGACAGCCGAAGTACCTCGCATACCGTCCACATAATTGGAAGGGTGTCGCTACTTCACATTAATTATGTGGACGGTATGCGAGGTACTTCGGCTGTCTGACAACAGGCAGCGCCGAATTTACTTCTGCGCCCGGTCTGGATAATTACGGTGATAGGGCGATGTGGTTCTTTTTTGTGAATGTGTCTGGGAATATCCTTTCTCCAGCAGGGGCGTACCGATGAGCCTGTAGAAAGGTGAAATACGTATCTACGTCTCTGGGGGGGATAGGATGTATTCGGACACGTTCACAAAAAATATTAATAGTGAACCTGCATTTGTGTTCTTCACACCAGATTTTTAATAATTTAATAATAAAATTACTTTGGTAAAATATTACTAGTATTAAGTTATTGAACGATCATATTGCTACTTCGCCATTATAACGAATTATTGTTTAGTGCCCTGTAATAAAATGGTGATTTTTTTCATTAGTGTTTTGCTTTTCTTATGCACCTTGTATTTTGCAAAAAAAAACTGTACGTGATGGAAGGAAATGGAGGACGTTTATGTATTCAGTAGAAAAATATAATATTTATTAAAAACATCCCATGCAGCTGCAAAAAATATTTTTTTGTAGACCTGTGTAATTTATGAAAATATGCGAGTTGAAATGGAAGTATATAAATATTTCTGAATGACCAAAATCGGGTGGTAAATTATATGGATGTACAAATCGTTCAAAAAAATATAAATATTTTATGTGATGTATGTAAATGGAATTATACAATCCCTGGGCAATTTACTAGAGCCATCTTATAAATTCAAATTTTTGCATGTTAGATAGTATAATGCACAAACATACCGGATGTGCCTGATTTTAGTTTACAGACTGCAACTCCTCACCCGGTATATTTTCGAATAAATGTTTGAAATGAAGGTTGCTTTACCTTTTAAAGTTTATAGAACGACGTAGTTTTGCATTTAGTTATCGCCTTGTAGGTCATTTGAACGTCAAGACTATAGAGAAAAGTTATTTGAACGGAAAGTGTTTTAATCATTATTTGCTAATATTATAGATAACAACTATACGCTGATCACGATTCGAAGACGTGCACGTCGTCAACAGTATTTTCAAAATCACCATCACAAAAACAGTATACGAAGTATAATATTTAAATATCAACATCATTGCGAATGCATATTTATGTTGGTGCGAATGTCCAGTGTTGACACATATCGTTCTGTCATATTTTGTATGTTCGTATGTTTGTTTACCCTTGGTTTGAAATGCCGAAAACGTTTTGCAGCCAATGTGAGCAACTTGTTGCATCCGCGATTGCAAACTGTGAAGCAGAACGCGATAATGGACCGTTGCTGCTTTTATCAGCTGTGAGAGAAGTAAAATTGTATTTGTATTTTGTTATAATTTCATATTACATATTGCACTTATAACCTAAATATTGCAAGTTTGACATAAGCGTTTGCTACCCTAACCTAAAATGTAAACAAATCGATTTTGCAACATTATTTTCACATCATTGATGACGCGCACCTCTTCAAATTGTGAACGGCGTATAACAATATTTTTTTCTAAAGAAGAACAATTTTATAACAGGTGCTCGAATTGTGAGCCATCTGTCTGCACACATGCCTCCATAACGGTCTATTACATGCAAAAGTTATCATTTCTCGAGTTATTGATTGGCAACCTTGACGAATTTTATTCTTCAAATCATCCAAGTGGAGGTGGTTGTGAGGTGGAGCACCATCTTTTTACCAAAGCACTATTCTTTCTTCGAGAGGAATATTTTCCATTAAACCCGGCAACACATTTTGTAGAAAATTTAAATGCTGTCCGGTTAGGGTTTCCTCATAACAATAAGGACCAATTAAATGACTATTGAAAAGGCCACACCAAACGTTGGTTCCCCACACTGTCTGTAAGCGCGCTTCTTGCACTCAATGTGGATTTCGGTTTGAGCAGTAACGAGCAATGTGCTTGTTAACAATCCCATTATTGTGGAAATAACATTCATCGCTCCAGAATATGTAGTTAAAGATATTTAGATTTTCTTCTACCGAAACATCTAAACGTGCAATGAAATCAAGCCTTCTTCGGAAATCGTTCGGCGTCAATTCTTGAACTAAATGAATTTTAAATGGATGGTACCTGTGTGTTCCTAAAATTCGGTGTACGATGGTTTTACTAATTCCAATTTCAACTGCCAGAGCACGAATAAAAACGTGGGGGTTTATCGCTACGCAGACCAAAATGTTGATAATGTTTTCTTAATTTCTAACACTTGTTCGAAGATTCGTATGTTTTACATTATTAGGAAAGGATCAAGGTTCTCATCTTTGACTCCACTTTACTGAAAGTTATATGCGATAGATACGCACGTTCTGGAAATCGTTCTCGATACACGCGTGCTGTTTCTCGGAAATTAATATTACATTGTCCATAAATTAACAACATATCTCCATATTTATTGGGGGTGTATGTAATAGGCATATTGTGTACGAGGGAAGATCAGTAAATACCCGTGTTTGAAGACAGGTGGCGCTGCTGAGGGAAGTTGGCATTACCGTCGTGTACTACCATCTGTCAGACAACACCATAATAAATTTCAGACTGATTCATAGGTTAGTTTTTATTTGGCAGCCAGTTGTATCACACGTGTTTCGTGTTTCTCGATAAAATGGAAAAAGAGCAATATCGATCCGTAATTCGCTTTTTATTTTTGGATGGAAAAACATGCGAAGAAATAAAAGCGAAGTTGGATGCTGTCTATAGGGACCCTTCACCATCTATGACAACCGTAAGATATTGGTTCAACGAATTTAAACGTGGTCGTACATCTGTTTTTGATGAGGAGCGCCCAGGCCGCCCGGCAGACGTGGTTACCGAGGAAATCGTTGAAAAGGTCCACGACATGATTCTCGCTGATCGCCGAACGAAAGTGTGCGAAGTAGCAGAGGCCGTAAGCGTGTCGTACGGAACGGCAATTAATATTTTACATGATAAGTTATCGGTGAGAAAGGTGTCGGCCCGATGGGTGCCGCTATTGCTTACGGTGGACAACAAGCGGATACGGTTGTCAATGTCGAAGCAGTGTTTGGACCTCTTTAAGAGAAATTCGCAGGAGTTTTTGCGTCGAGTCGTCACCGTTGATGAAACCTGGATCCATTATTATACGCCAGAGTCCAAGCGACAGTCAAAACAATTGATTTTTCGAGGTGAATCTGCTCCGAAGAAGGCAAAGACGGTCCCATCGGCCGGAAAGGTCATGGCCACGATTTTTTGGGATTCCAACGGAATAATCCTCATGGACTTTTTGCAGAAAGGAAGAACGGTCACGGGGCAGTACTACAGTGAATTATTGGACCGATTCGATATAAAATTGAAGGAGACACGGCCCCATTTGGCTATGAAAAAAGTGCTGTTTCACCACGATAATGCACCAGCACATTCATCCAGAATTGTCGCGGCAAAGTTGAATAAACTGCACTACGAATTGCTGCCGCACCCACCGTACTCGCCTGACTTGGCTCCCTGCGACTTCTTTCTGTTCCCCAACATGAAAACGTGGCTCGGAGGAAAAAGATTCAGCTCAAACGAGGAGGTTATCGTCGAGACAGAAGCGTATTTTGCAGAGTTTGACAAATCGTATTTTTTGGAGGGGTTAAAGAAATGGCAGAAACGTTGGGAAAAGTGTATTGTACTTAAAGGTGATTACGTTGAAAAATAAAAAAAAAAATTGTGAAAAACTTGCGTCTTCTTTCCTAACACGGGTATTTATTTATCCACCCTCGTATTAATGAAATCGAACGTAGTCAAAACACAATACTGAACAACGAAAAAATTCAGAAAACTAACAACAACACTAAGAGTAAACACGCACAATAATAAACTATAAATCATATAAATTCTACTTGTCAACCATAAAAATTGTTAATTTTTCAAAGCCTTCTACTATTAGGCAAGTGCTCTCAATGCTCTTTCTCAATAATTATTTAAAAAACTGCAAAGTAATGAAAAAATTATTTTATTTGGGTCGTCTTGACTAATATTGTGCTGCATTGAAAAACATAGAATTCCATTAAAAAGAAGGTGACGTTCAAATGACCTACGAGACGATAACTAAGTGCAAAACTAACTTCGTCATTCTATAGGGTTTAAGAGGTAAAGCAACTTTAATTTCAAACATTTATTCCTAAATTCGTAGGTGAGGAGTTGCAGTCTGTAAACTAAAATCAGGGACACTCGGTACAAATAAATTATGTTCTACATTTTTTTTTCTGTGAAATTCGCAGGCTATCTATTAATTACTTTCTACCTACTAACCCTCTCGGTCAGTCCCTTTTGTTTTATTAAGAGGCGATTTTTTTATGTCGACTTTGTTTGACCCATGTTTTTTATTACGTGTAAAGCGTAAGGCATATAAAAAATGTATTTATGTACTATTGTCTACAATGAAACGCCTCCTGCCATTAAACTTGACTACATAAACATATAAAACATACCTATACATAGAAATTGAGAGAGACAAATAAACTATAAATACAGATAAATTTGTAGAGTATCGCTAATTGGAGTGATACTCCACATGTCAGTCATTTTCTCGTCATAATAAAAGCTTATTGCATATTGGACAGCTTTCAGAACTAACTAGAAGTTATACAATAAGATTGTGTACAAAAATTATTTTTAATGTACAATTGCAAAAAAAGAGTTTCCTGACAAACAGTTTCCAACGAAATATCGCTTTAATGAAGGAAAATATCACCAGTACAAACAGTAGTATAGAGATGATATGATCACTCACAATAGAGATGATTGAGGTATTATTAAATTTATAACTGAAAACCGTCGAGTGTCTAGTGTAAACGCTATCTAAAATGTAGAGTTAGCATATACGTGAAGCAAGGATGTTTGGATTGGACAGAATTTTACAATTTATTATTAGCAAAATGTAAAATAAAACATACATAAAATCACACAAATAATTTTTGGATTAAATTTTAACATTTTTTCTTAATTTCATTAATTTTGCTTAGGGACGAAATAAAAACTTAGAAACATCCACCAGCAGTAATGACTTGATCGTGTGCAGCATTAGGAAGTTTTGAACTATTGCATTTTTACAATGGCACGATAAATCAATACCAATATTAAGCGTATAATAGAAGAGGTTGTTTATATAAACAACTTCTAACCATACTATAGTGTCCTTTGTTACAAGATTAAATTAATTAAACATTTCATGGAAGCATTGAAATTTACAGTACTGCCATAGCTAACAAATTTTTCCGATATAAGTGCAGTTGAGATCGTATGGAATATCTTAAAATTACTGAAAGAACAATACGAAGCAATAAGTTACAGCAAAAATTGAAGATATATGTATGTCTTAAATTACAAAAGAAATTAATAGAGCGTCAAGGATTGTACAGGTACACAGTAAGCAAAAAAAATTAAACAAGTTATAAAGTCCTAAAGTGAATCCCAAAATATTGTTTAAAAAGTTGTAGATATGATTTACAAGTTTTAAATAAACTTATACAAATTAAATTATTTTCTTTTGGTATTTAAAAAAAATCTTTATATGTAGTATATGGCTCTAATAAATTGGTCACAGACCTCGTGCTTGTTAACACAAATAAATGCCCTGTCTAGGGTTAGATGTAACATTGACAAAATTAGCTTAGTACATGTCTAATGCTCTTCTTTATATCCAACTTAGGAAATAATTTTAATTGGTAATCAAAAACAAATATTTTAAGAGAAATAAGAGTTTGTGTAAAATCGTTTTAATTGATATTTGAAAGAATGCAAGTTGAATTCAAAGTACAGGGGCAACAAACGAAAATAAATTTACTTAAAAATTAATATCTTTTATGTAGTTATTAAAAAATTGCATACCTATATAGGCGTATAAAAACGAATATACACCACTGACCAAAAGTTTAATGTTGCCATGAAAAATTTTCGCCTTATGGTAAAATAAAATAAATTTGACTAAAGAATTAATTTACTTAATTTAATTACTTTACATACATTAAAATACATTTATAATAGAAATATTCTCTAATAATAAACTAAAACAATATGCTTGCACACGCCAAAAAATCTAAAAACTGAAAGACGATTCATAAGAGGAAGGGCGTAGGAAGATTTTTGTAAAGTAAGTAAACGAACTCTTTGCAGATTATTTTTAGTGTTGTTGGACTAAATCAGCCTGCTGATGTAATCACCGCCTAAATATGCTCAGGTTACACCATTTCCAATAAAATATTTAACTGTTTTAACAACACATATTCAACTTTTGTTATTTATTACGAAGAACATCGTTTAATTGTTGTAACACTGATAATTCTTCTACGATGCGCATTACATTCTAACATAAATTCTAAGGTCGGAAGTTAACGAAAAAAAAAAAAAAAAAGATGACACTTTAATTTAACTGTCTTCACTTTCTCCCCACAATGTTGGCATTGTTTTTTGATTTCTGTCATTGTGTTAGTTGAGGTAATTTTACGAACACAACAATATGAAATTACATTTAATACTGAAATAAAGTGAATAAATGCAAGAAAATATCAATACTAGAGTGTGGGTGATTGGGTCAAAGCAATCTGTCCGATGAATTTAATATAGACGTAAGTGCTTAAAAATCTCCCATAATCCTTTTAATATGCATAAAAGAACTCCTTATTCCTTTCACTATTCTAGAAATATTTAAAAAAATTAATGTTTTTGCTTAATCAATGCAGATGTACCAGATTGCATTTCACTTACTGTCAAACACGGAGGTGGAAGTATTATGATTTGGGGGTGTACGACTGCACAAGGTCATGTGTGTGCTATGACGACACGTTGGAATAGGTTCTTGAAACATCGATTGAAAAATTTAACAATATCGATTCACACGATTATTACTTCCAACAGGATAACGCCCCTTGTGACAAGGCGCGCCACTTGTAATTAGATGGTTTGATGAGAATCGAGTGAAGTTTTTGAATTGGCCCCCGCAGTTTCCTGACTTGTCGACTATTGAAAATTTATGGCATATTTTGAAGGAAAAGATTCGTAAATAACATCATACCTCTAAAGAAGCCCTCAAACAAGCAGTGTTCCAAGAATGGGCATCTATTTCACCAGAAGCTTGCCACAAACTTGTAGCTACTATACCCAAAAAATTAAACCTTAATAAAAGGTAGAGGAGGTAGCATTAAATATTAATATATTTAATAGAAAAATGATTATAAACTCTATTATGTATTTTATTTTAGTTTTTAAATTACCTTGTTTTGTCGTAACGCTAAAAAGTTACCTCGCTCACATTAGCTCGCAGCTATATGTATGAGATTAAACTTATGGTCGGTAGTGTATATATATAGTATATATACGGGACAAATTAGGTTAACTTCGTTCAAAAAATATAACAAGCTCTGTATGTTTTATTACGTGAATAAAGGAACCAGAGATCTATTCAATTTTTACATATGATTTTTGAAAATTATATAAAGTACATTGAAGGAAATGTTATAAACGTTAGTAAGCTATATATTTATTGCAAGTAATTTGCTGGAAGCTAGACAATGATTAGATAGTCAAATAATTTATCATCTGACTTTCAAAACACATACACTTGAAATTATCACCTTTTAATTTGCGTATGCTGATACACATTCCTGTAGGCAAATATGATATTTTTGTTTGTTGACATTATCGCTATTGCTGTACATAGAACTAAGTTAACACGATATTTACATAGTAAGAAAGTTTGATTATCAAATCTGTAATATCTGACCTATATTACAGAATAATTTATGGTAGTTCAAAAATTCTAATAATTCTTTAGGTACTAATCGGCGACCTTGATAGTTTGACAGTTCTTTTAAAGTAGGTTAAAAATAGAATTCTTTATTTACAATTTATTTTCGTAAAATATATACAAGTTAATGTTTTAATTAGTTCCACGATATCCCTCGGTGGATAGGACATTTTCACGGAAGAATGAGTAATAAGAAAAAATTACCTAATGTTTAAAGATGAAATTCCAGGTAGAATATTTAAAACGTTAAGTATGCGTTCCATAATTAAAAAAAAGGGGCGTTTGAGGTAACGAAACTGAGCGAAATTGGTGTACAAAAGCAACAATGAAGACAATAATCAATTGACACAATTACAAGACAAAAATATAGTCTGAATAAACAACACTGACAAAGTTGAAATATAAAATTACTTACGTTATTATTTGTGCTGATTTGCTAAGTCTTTTAAACGGGCTTTAGTATATATTTACACTTTTCAAATAATGCACCAGTATAAAAAAACACTTTTTATCACTATTAATTTACAATTAGGACTACATATAATTTTTCTTTTATCACAAAATGATGACACTTCTCATAGTTCGAGACACTGTCAAACATGGCTTCCCATGACATACACCTTCGGTTTCGGTTGGTAACGCAAAATCTGTTTGTTTAGTGTAAATATTACTTAAAGGAAATGTAGAAATAAATAAAATAGATAATAATTATGACTATAATCAAAATTTACATTTTGATAGTGCTTCCTCATATTTTTAAATAGTTTATAACAAACAAAATATTTTTGGTAGTATATTGGACATAATTGTTGTGGATCAAACGTCAAATATGGTAAGTAAAATCTAAAAAAAATTTTAAGAAATAAAAAATGTTCTCAATAAGAAAATCCTTTAATTAACAATATGTAATGCCATATTAGCTGAGACTATAGATTTTAAACGTTTTTTAAGTATATGTATTTATATTTGACAGCAAATAGTAAACATAACCTCCAAAATAATTTTATATACAGTGCGACTCTATAATATTGTATCATAATATGTTTCAGATGCTAAATAAAAAAATACCTAGAAACAAATCTTTAAATACATGTACGGTACGACCCTTGAAAACTTAAGACACTCAATTTCGATGTGAATATCAAAAATAAAAAAAATTGTAACGTGTAAATCAAATTTTCATCAGTTATTTTAATAACACTGTCATCACAGATCAGTAATAATATAGATGTGTAATTTAATAGTAAAATAGATCTCTATGTATAGCTTGTGGACTGGGATCCATGCGGGGAAAGGGGTTAATTACTATTGGGGTTATTCAAATTTTATGTATGAAAGAAAAATAATATTTCATTCGATTAACTTCTGTATTGCGATCAATATATGTAATTTAGAACCCATTACATAAACTTCTTAGACATATTCAATGCAGAATTTAATCGAACGAAACATACTTTTTCTCCATACTCTATTTAATACTTTTCCATCTTCTTGAATATCTTCAAAATATATCATAAAATGTAAATTCAAATTAAAATTACAAACAAACGTAATTTGTATAAAAATATATTTAGGATCTCTACCAACACTTATGCCAGATGAATTTAAAGAAATACAATAGTATTTTCAAAATTGTATAGTTTGATGTTTCAGAATATGACACTAACCATGGGATGGCTTTCTGTTCTTCCGATAAATGAATCTTATTTACTGCAATGTAATATCTATATTCACTTTCTTTTATCCATCGAGTAGCCATTAGACGAGAACCACAGCTTTTCTTCCACTTTCGGAAGAGATGGTCTTTCAATATTCCATTAAAATGTGATCTTGCTCCTGGTTGGAATCGTTTTAAAGCTGGTTCATTGTTTAAGAAATGGAGAAATATAGACAAAACTTAGTAACGCTGTGTGACGCGTCACACAGCATTTATGACATGCCTCGTCTGTAATCGTAAATAGACTGTAAGTTTTCATCTCTGCATTTGCTGAACAAAATTTTGTTGGTTATCGTATACGCTTATCATGCCGGGGTCCCGGGTTCGGATCTGGGGCTCGACTGGTTTTCCTTCTCGTTTAAGGTGCATGCCGACAACTAAACATCTCGCTCCATCCAATAGGTTTAGGATATTTCTCACACCTATCAATTTAAGTCCAGAAAAAGTGGAAGAAATAATATTGACCTGTTGTGTATTACATAATTTTTTGAGAACAGAAAATGTTAATTATATTACAGAAAATGAAGACATTGAAGATCCTACCTATCTGTTTGGTCTAGTGCAGCAGAGAGGTAATCATCCAACAAATGAAGCACAGGAAATTCGAAATGAGTTTATGCACTATTTTAATAATGAAGGAATTATATAAAAAATTATAAAGTTAAACATTTAATTACTGTATACTATATTATATATATTTAATTACTATAGAAATACATAAAATAATATTAATTAATACGAGTATATTACAAATCCTGCAATAAATTGTCTTGTATTAAATTAAAAATTTGAGCCTTTAATTTGTGAAGACGAACTGGATCTTTTATCCTTCGCATTTCACTGACCATCATCCTGAAATAAATAAACCTTAAGGCTTACCAACCATTCTTTAGTTATTTTGTCAATACTACTTTTGCGCTATTGGTACTACTAATTCACCAAAAAACTTGGTGAAGAAATTGATAAGTGTAAAACAGTCAAGGTCAACAATAACTTGAGCAAGAACTTGACGACAATTTCTTGATCAATAACTTTGTCAAGAAATTGATAAGTGTAATACAGCCATTACAGAACAGTTATTTTGTGCCTATTACATTCCAAAAGTTCTTTTAGTCCTTTAGTTTTTATAGTTTATTCATTACATTACCAGTTATGTCTCACAAACACATTACGTTGTTCCAGATGAATGAAGCCATTTTAACACATGAACAAATCTTATTTGGTTTCTTCTATCTCTTCAAGTGGTAATCTGTAATTGATTGTCTGAAAGTTTTTGTTCTTGATTTCAACTCTGATGATTAAATTTCATAGTCATATAAAAGACAAATTTCTTTCGTCTTCACCTTTATCCACTTTTTGCTAACTTCTACTTAGCTGAACCGATTTTAAATGATATATAAATCGTTTCGTTTAATAGTAATTACAACGTGTTAGATGTCTAAACCCTTCTAAACCTATACCGTAATAATGTTGAAGTTATTACTGTCACAGTATGAGGAGTGAGGATTACACCTTCCACCAAGTCATTATTTGACTTCTCTCAAGATGCTTGGTGTTTAAACAATATTTTTTAAAAGAATGCTTACATGTCTTAGGTCAAAGCTTCTCCATTGAACTTATAGTTTAACATACTGAAAATAAAAAAGAACCACTTAATATATGTATATAACAAAGGTAAAATTAAGATTAACAAATTTCTATCTCCATTCTCCACAATAATTGTTTTCTGCAAAAATCTAAAGCAGAAAAATATTCTTTCAATGGAGACTGTGGTTAAATAAAAATTTAAAAAAGGTATATAACCCCTTACCACAATTAATTATTAGTCGTATCCTAAATATGTATATCGACAACTAAGTTGTCATCATCAGTAGGTAAAAACTACTAATTAAAAGTCGCACATGGGGCACAGTAAAGTAAGAGAAACTTTACTGTGCCCCATGTGCGACTTTTAATTAGTAGTTTTTACCTACTGATGATGACAACTTAGTTGTCGAAATACGTATTTAGGATACGACTAATAATTGTGGTAAGGGGTTATATACCTTTTTTAAACAGAAAAATATGTTTTCTAATTTATGGTAATCGTCATATATATCTTTGTTTCTAGAATATGGAAAACACCTCGAATGATTCCGACAATAACATAAAGAAATTTACATTAGTGTTCGTAAAAAACGAACTGGATATATTACTAGGTTTTAAGAAGCGGGGATTTGGCGAGGGTAAGTGGAATGGATTCGGAGGTAAAGTGGAAAATGGTGAAACCATATTGGAAGGCGCTATTCGTGAATTAAAAGAAGAAAGTAATTTAGATGTAAGAGAAGATGATATGAAATATCTTGGTTATGTACAGTATAAACGAATACATTCAGCAGAAGTTGATGTCGTTTATATTTTTACGACGAATAAGGTAAGCGATACTTTTCAAGAAACTGAAGAGATGGCACCTAAATGGTTTAAAATCGAAGAAATTCCATATGATACCATGTGGCCCGACTCAAAATTTTGGTTACCAATAGTTTTAAACAATAAAGGACTATTAGCAAATTTTTTATTGACGGAACAAGGTGATATAAAATACAAAGTTATTAACAAAATCGACGTACCTGAACATTTGCAGTATTAAGTAATAAATACACATTTTTTTTTTTATTGAATTTTGTATATAGGTATATTTTTTTATTTATTTTATTAATTATATAATAAATTGCACTGCTCCATAATGAGCTTGTAATTTTCAATGTAAACATTTTTTTATGGATGGTGAAATTCGGAATACCTATAATTTTTATTTATTTTATTTATTTATTATATATTTCACTTTATTTCTTTTTTAACTGTTTGTCTGTTAAATGATTAATCTAGTTTTCAGTGTTTTTTGGCGTTTCAAGCATGATAATTATTTTTTCTTATTATTCATTAAAAAGTTTTCGTAATTTATTTGACTACATTTTCAAGTGTTACTGTAAAATTATTAATTAACAGAAACACACATTAATAATTTATTTTTTTAACCTTAAAGAAAACAGTTTATAGCTATATAATTTTACGTTTTTGAACATAATTTTAAGGTAAGAAAATTATAAAACCAAAATTGTTAGTTATTACCAATGAACCAATAAGGTGCAAACTTGTAGTGGAGGGCAACCTAATAGAATAGTTCATGATATTCTATTATGTACCTGGGCGTTTCCTCAGGTCAAGATATAACGCACGAAGTCAGAAACCAAACCAATATAGTATGCAGAATATCCGGAGTTTTCAGAAACGTCATATGGTGCATGAATTCATGAATAAGCAAGTCAAAATCAGAACATATAAAACATGCGTTACACTCATAATGACGTATGTTATGGAAACATAGGCTGATAATAAATGGACAAAAAATATATTAGGAACAACCGACATAAAGGTACTGAGGAACATATCGTGGTACACACTAAAAGATAGAATCCGATCATTAAGAGATGAATGTCAAGTGTTAAACGTAGGCGACAACGACGAAGACATTGGAACGAACATATATGTAGGATGGAAAATGGCATAGTAGAGTAAAATTACTTTCGGATGAGACTGAAGATGCGCGAGCGATGACGTTACAAAAATACTGAACACCTTAAAAAAATTGAGCAGTCTTGACAATATAGGCGGCAGTTTTAAATTTAAATAATATTTAATTATATTAAACCATAATAATTGTTTTGTTGTCGATTTTAAATAAACTTATTACTTCGCGAAGAATAAAATAATTATTAAATCAATTGGTATTATGTAACAAATTTTTTATAAATTGTATTTTACACTGAAATATTTCCTTTTATAGTGCTTTCACATTTAAGTCTTTGTATTTACAAATTATTATTATATTAATCCATATTTTGTAATATGGTTTTCATTACCTTAATTTTGTTTTTTCTCATTATAATTTTACTCCTAACCAAAATCTCACTTTAGAGACATTAAAAGAAGATAAATACACAAGCATGTGCCTAGAAAAATTTTTGTATTTATTAAAACAAACATACATACATACAATGTATAATCAAATATTTATTTTCGCTGATGACAAAATTAATATAATATATTTTGAGACATTTAAAATCTTCAGTCTTCATCGCTTGAAAAATAGTAGAAATCATCTTCAGAGTCATTATTGACATTAATAATAAATTCTTCACTAAAATCATCCATTATGTGCTCCTTCATAATGTAATCTTTTTCTACACCTTCCACATGTCGACAAGTTTCTGACCATTCCTCTACTTTGATGTTTGAAAATTCTTCTCTCGCCAATTTTTCAACATCATTTATATGAAATGTAACATTTCTTGATGCAACCCGATTCTTTACAATGCCCCAGATTTTTTCAATCGGGTTTAGTTCTGGGTGGTATGGTGGTAATCTCAGGATGGTGTGGCCTTTTTTTGCAAATATACCATCTATGCTGTACTGTATATGTTTTGGCTTGTGAAGTTTTACTAAATTGTACAACTCCAACATTATCCACAACAATTACAGAATTATCAGGAAAATTACGAATTAAAGATGTTTCTAACCATTTTTTATAATTTATGAAGTTCATGTCCTCATGGTAGTCGCCACTTTCTTGACCTGATTTGAAAACTAATAACGCATCATTAACAAAACCCTCTGCAGAACCAGCATGAACAATTATTAAACGCTTCCCTTTTGTAATTGGACACTTTAATCCTTCATTAGATTGATCGACTCATCCAAAAGGAGATGTATGCCCTGCATGTATGTAAGTTTCATCTAAAAATTACTTATGTACTTAAAATATGTACTAAATAGATTTTCTAAATGCTTTTTATACCTATATATATTATTGGACGTCCTTGGGTACGATAATTTGTTATTTTGCGGATGTAAGAACACCTCAGCTCTCTTATGTCAAACCGCTCCATTAAAATCTTACGGTTAACAGTAGTTTTTTTTCCATCTAGCAAATAAAAAGTTTAGAGTGATATTACTAAAAATAATTAAAAAAGTACCTGAATCCTATTCGCACCAATAATTTCCTAAAAGATGATAGCCCTCCTGCAAAACCGATTCCTTCATCATCGTGAATTTTATTATAAACGGCTTTTATTGTGGGTCTTCTCTTTTCAGTCACATGAAAATTATGTAGAATTCTGCGAATAATTTCTTCCCCACAGTTATCGACAGTAGATTTTGGTGATGGTTTTATTTTTGTCGATAAGAATGAATTTACTTTTCTTGTTTCAACAGCATGACCTTTAATTATTCGACCTACAGTGCTCGTAGAAATACCTGTTGCTTCTGCAACTGTATCTAGCAGCTGACCTATAAATGATGAACAACATAAATTATAATTTTGAATTTGATTTAAAAAAAGTAATATTATTACAGGTTAAATATTATGTATCCACCTAATTTGTAAATATATTTACCTGCCACACCTTGTTTTTTAAAATAGTTATATACATTAAAAATGATTTCACAAGATTGTTCAAGAATAATTTTTCTCTTTTTCGAACAAGGGCTCACTTCCTCCAGGACAGAGTTTGTTGCCATATCAGACATTTTACCCTGTGTAAATAAATACAACTAAATTTTCAGGAATTTTATGATAAGTATATGTATTTCTACTTACAAGACGATGCATTCTTACTCTTGAATAGCTTTGAAAAAAAATTAATTAATAGATAAAACACAACAATAATATTACAAATAGGCAAACTCTCAATGTACGTACAACACCACTACGAAACACACCGATCAAATGCCTGGTACCGACTGACAAATAATCGATAAACGTTTGTGGCTCGTATAGTACACGGATTTATACTACTAGCTGTTTCTCTCATTTATGAGGTGGCTCTCTTTCTAATTACTAAAATGTGTTTCTGCGCCAGTCTCATCCGAAAATGATTTTACTCTAGTAAAAATCGCGCCAGAGGGTATACCTGTAAAACGACCTTTGGACGAACGTTCACGCTGGAAGCTTGGGTTCCAAAACCAAGTAAAAACTAAGTAGGGATATAGAGCCGTAAAGGCTAAATTTAGGGGGAGAAAAAGAAAAAAAACATGATCAAGTCTGAAGCGTCACAAAAACTGAAAATTAGAATAGCAATTGAACAATTATATTGTAATTTAAAATAAATAGTACAATATATACTTTGTTTTATTGGGCATTTTCTTTTCTGAAAACCGAAATCTTAAATAAATAATTTTCGTGCGTGCAGTGGTGATAGAAATAGAGTATTTTTACGATTTCTATAGTCAATAATATCTGATAGGGCGGTGGTTTTCAATTTGTAATTCGCGAAAGCAGTGTAACTAATGTGGTCACTCCCTTTCCTGCATCGCTACTTTCGAGGTCGTAGAAAAGTGGTACAAATATATTATTTACATTGTTTATCATTAAACTTAATTTTAGGATTACAATTTTAAACCATTTTTCTTCTATTACAAAGGTAGTTTTTGCATTTTTATGTATTTACGATGCCGTCTATTAGAAAAGATTTTGTTTTAGATGAACTTTTTATACCTACTCTAAATTTACATACACTCATATTATACATATAAAAATACTATTAATAATTTTATTTTTTGTTGTATATAAATAACGTAGATTTTAAAAACCGCAAATAAAAAATTACCGAATACAATAGATTGCAATGAATGAATCGGCCTTATCTAGATGGAGCTCGGGGAATATTGGGCAAGCATAAAAGGCTTACTCCAAAGAATCTTGTGTTATTGTTGGACCATGTGTTAAGTAAATACTGAATAATACAATAGGTTTGTTCTAGCAGCAGTAAGGAACTATTAGCTATTGTATAGCGTATGCGTAATACTAATATTGTATTCTGGCAAGTGAAATTACTAATTTCTTGCTAATAGCAAGATTTTAATAAAATTTGGGACATGCGCATAACGCTGTAACAGGTGAGGTGTATTAACGTAAACGATATCGCCTTCTTTTTAACGGGAATAGCGGTTTAGATTAAGAATTAAAAAAAAAATATGATATTTATAACCTAACCGTATATAATTGGTTATGGTGTCGGAATACCTAATAATCGGGAATGGGAACTATATACTTTTGATATTTAGTATCACACATTTGGGGCAGATATCGCGCAGAATGTTTCGCTTGTTCTAGCATCGCAATTGCAAACTAATTTCAAATTAATCATTTGCTTGCACATGCGTACTACAAAAGTACATTAAACTATCAGGGATTATGTGCTAGTACAAACTTTTAGCATCCTAGACAAATCCCCAAGAAAATAGTATAACTTCATGATAAATAATTGAGACAGCGTTTAACCCCCATCTCAAATACATAACCGGGAACTAAAATAGAACTTACCTACCTCAACTTATATTTTGAATTTTTTGTATAATTTACCAAGTTCTTATTCTTCTTGTTATGAGTATAAACATAAAATGATAAATAAATCTGATTAGATTAAATATTGCATTTTATTTTTGTACCTATAAAAAAAAGGAATAAAAATTAGTGTTAAATAACTATATGTAGAATATAGAAGTAATAAATAACGAATTTATTCTGTTTTATGTATAGATGGGCAATAAATAAAAAACAAACAGCTATATTTTTTAAACATTGGTTATATTTCAAAAGTCCAGCATATGACAAAAAAATTCATACATTAAAACTTATATTAGTAAAACCATTACAAATGATATACAAAATGTGAATTTACTAGAGACTAAACAAAAATGACAAAGAAGAAAATACCTAGTCGTAAAAAAAAATATCTTTACCGTCAACATACTTTCCTTCTTAATATTGGAGCAAGGGGTTTCTTATACTACTGTTCCAACTATATTAGTAGAACAAATAACTGCTTCCTTTGAAATATCTTCTATAGCATATTTTGATGTAATTGGAACATTATGCATGTCATCTAATATCAGATTTATTGGTTTATAGGCAGACACTTCAACTGATTCTAAATTACAGAAAACAGCATATATTAATAGATCAGTTAAATATGTTGCAAAGGATTACCCACCTGGTAAATAAAGTGTTGGTATGGCCTTTGATATTAGTTCTTCGTTGTTAAATATTATGCCTCAAAATTCTTTGTACAAATTGTAAGTGAATATCGTCCATTCTAAATGAAGATATTCTTGTGGCATTAATCAACTGTTGGAAGCTGCATGATGTTGCTTTTGGAAATTCATGAAGTATAGACCCTTCTTGTATACAATTTGCTACGTAACACCATGTCACATTGAATGAATGGATCAAATCTTTGTCAAATTCAACCACGTTTTCACTTCATCTACAAAGTTTACTTTTCTAACTAGGTTAAGTTAACTGCTTGGTGTATAAAATGAAACTAAAAGAAACGCCCAGTTATGGTCAAGACAGGTAATTTACCGGCAAGTTTCTGTATTTATTGCTATCTTCAAGTCATATACTAACATTAAAACACTATCTCAATATTTCCCATTTAACATTATATCCCCTGATTAGCATCCATCGAGGAGCATTAGCTGCACATGTAATGCCAACAATAATTAAAACTGTTTTGAATGAGTCGGTAAAAACTATAAATTTCATCCATGTCCGTTCTCTTATCTGTAAATTTAAAAGCATTATACAATGGGATAGGGAGCGATCATAAATATTATTACACTCTGAAGTCCGTTGGTTGTCTCGAAGTCTAACCTTATTTCTTACTTATCAAGCAGATACTTTCGGCACTTATCACTACTCTTAAAGGTCTCAGCATTACCGTATTTTCTGTGCAGGGTAAAATTTAGACAAGACTTAGGTTTTGTTAAATATGGATATCAAAAGTCGAAAGGGGTCGCGGTTTTAAAAGAGGTCGAAAACCGATTTTATAAGGTAATACCGCTACATGTTATTGGCAAATACACTAAAACACTGCCAAAAATTACTTCAAGAATGCGTGAATATTTTTAAAATTCTCTTGTATATTAGAACTGAATTTTGGTGTCTAAATATACCATTAACAAAGCTGAATTAATATATTATATTGAAATTTAAATCAAATTACTACGTCTTTTGCTGACGCAATTTAGCCAGGCAAGTGTCTGTTCTATAAAAACTATATAATAATAGTTGAATTGTCACTATACATATTATAGTATTAACTATGCATAGATTTTGCACAAAAAAATGTACAAATTTTAATATTCAACAATCGACAAAAATTGTAATGAAAAATTACAAGTAGTGTATGTTGTCAAGAAAAAAATATACAAATGCATTAAAAATAAGAAATTGTAGTGAATGTAATTTAATGTAAATGATAAACTACATAGTAAAACTCAAATTTACTTGTTGAAATCACCTAAAATATTCAAAACTCTATTGGAGCTGAATATTAGTGCATGTCCAAACTGCAGATTACAAGAAATTAATTTCAGAAATCTAGCAAATAATTTGCAAAATATATACCGTGTGGCCGCCATCGATAGCGCGATGCATGTATTAGTAACTACTGGTCGACTATAATGGGCGTGCCAACTTGAAATGCTACACCGACAGCGGGCGTATTATAAGAATTCATTTTCGTGATATTTATTTATCATTCTTTCGCAAAATTCCATACGGCGATAATAATCATCGGGAAAAGGTACTTGTTAACTTGTAAATTTGTATGAACGATATTTATTAGTACGTAAAATATTTTGAGCCGTTGTTTTGCTGATACCCAATTCGCGGGCAATTTATCGAGACGACATAGTGGGATTTACTTCGACTAAAGCACATACTCGAATTTCTATATCACTTATATTCTTATCCGGAACAACTTAACTTTTATTAGTTACTATAGAAAATGTAGTTTCGAACCGATTAACTGTCCTATGAATGGTGCTTGCATTGGGAATTTGGCTTTCAGGGTAATTAGCTACAAATAAAGCTCGAGTTACTTCCGCGGAATTACCACCGTAAAATTGTTTTATCATAAAGAGTTTTTGCTCTGGTGTATAATACTCCATTTTTTAAATGACCGTTACGTACACCAACAACGCGGTTTATTAAATATTGTGAGCGAGTAGTTCCCCTGACGATATAAACATTGCAACTAACACCCATATGCGGGAGCGACAGCTAATGCGCTTGCGCGACTACACCGTCTAAATGTGAATTTATTGGACAAATACGAGTGCATCATAGGGATATGCAACATACTAGGCTCTCTTGTAATCCATTGGAACATTGCGTCTACTTCTTTACCGTTCTAACACACGGACACCTCTGTGTGTTTTGCTTACACTACAGGTTTCGCTATAGTGTAGACGCACGCGGCCACATGGTATAAGCTGCATGATGAATCTATTGAAATAGATACATTATATAGAAGTTGCATGTTCAGACTACAACATAAAAGAAACGAAGTACAATATAGGAAAGGATGAACAAATATGAATAAAAAAAGACTGCAAACAGTAATTTTGCACCTTTCTTCTATCCTTAATATTTCGCTATACATCAAATAATATTAACAGTAGGTGGAAACTAAAGCTGGCGCGTTAACATTTAACAACTTCGTTTAAATGTCCATAGTGTTATTATTTAAACCACAAAAGAAAAGTCAATATTAAGAAATGGATCACTGAAATTAAGTTTTACACGTGAAAACCGAATTGTAAAATTAATCAAGAATTAGACACATATATGCTAGAACGTTAAAGCGAAGACAGGGAGCATCTCGGTAAAACTCATCTGCGAAGTACTTATGCAGGGTACCCAACAGTGTAAAAACTAGCACATATTCTACGAAACTATAACGATGCTTTGCTGGTAGAACAGCATGTATATGCAATTTCATGCAGAAAATACGGACAATCATGTGTAGGTTAGATAAACATCAGATGGGACGAGCATAATCTGGCTACCGAAATTGTACTCTGCATTGTTATTAGTAGAGACAGGCACTTAAGTCAGCCAGCATTGGCGTTACTGCGTGAGGTTTACCGAAATAAAACGACGCGTTATTTAGAAAAATGCTTTCCCTTCAAATTACACTTACGCGTATTCGTAAATACGTCTATAAACAACTTCACACTATGATAGCTGTTCACGAATTCATGTACTATATACATATAGCACTCGAAGCACTTGCAAAGTGAGTCCCAATCCTCTTGCTTGTTCACGCCTCTGTGAGCCGACCGAGAATGCCGGTCTTTAGTTATTGGCGTAACACTTCGTTACGATTTAAAAAACTGCTACTAGCCAGAAGGAACCGTCTACACATAAGAATTGCAAGAGAATCTATCGAAATAGATGAACGACTGCAAAATCTGAATAAACACGGCGACAAACCTGTCCCATCAGTGGGGAAGCCAACACTCACAACCCATAGCATACACCGAAACCAGAGCTTTCTGCGAATTAGGCCCGAAAATAATAATTTTTATATATTTCTATCTAAGTACAGATTATGAAAATATATTTACGAAACAAATTGTGGGAATATTTTTTATTGTAAAATACTTTTAAAAAAATTAACAAGCATACTTGTGTACGCTAAAGGGAAATAATTTTTAATGTACAGCTTGAGCTTCTTTAGTTAAAGCTCGGCCCAAATTTCTCGCGATAGCTAATCTTATTAAATCGACTTTATCGCTTAACTCCGGCAAATAAGACTTTTCCTCCAGGAAATGTAGAAGAGTGAACGTGTCTGTCGATGAAAAGACTAGTTGATCACATTCCAATAAAGGTAGTGCATCCGTCAGTAACGTAATCCAAAAACTGAAAAAAAAACACCATAAAATCGATTTTTAAAAATTGTTTATATTGGATATTACTAGCTTGGTGTTATTCTTGATGAAACGAGGGATATTAAAAGGTTGGCAGCTTCTTTATAATCACCTAATTGATATATTTTATGAAATTCACAATATTTTCCTTAAAAAAAAAAACATATTTTTTATCTTATTTACCTGTAAATAACCATTTTACCTAAAAATATCAGTTTATCACTGGCTAACATACAAGAACCCAAATTATCTAATAGATCTGTATTTTTTAGTTCTCCTTTACTTCCATATTCTCTTAAAAATTTATCTGCCAAAAATGATGTAAAATTTGCATCTTGGGATTTTAGAGACCAAGTTAGGGCGTTCCCAAGTCTTCCCCTCTTGAGAGAAAGCATTCCTTGAACCTTACAAATTGATTGCACTAAAACAAATCATTATGCTAATAATAATAATTTAGTTACAATAAAAAAAAAATTACCAACTTGCAGTAGTTCGCGCTTTTGAGCTTCTCTCAATATTTTGTGAACTCTCGCCTCTGATTTTAACGGCAGTCTAGAAAGAAGTAATTCTATGGTATTCAAACCATCTGTGGGACAATGATCTAAATATATAAGACCAACTTGCCATAATGAATTGTGGCCCAATAATAAAGTTCCATAATCCAAAAGGAAAGACTCTCTTAATCTACCTGCCAATCTAAAATAAATTTCCTAAATATACGCATTCACGCTCAAATTTCAAAAAAATTACAGATCTCCTGGTTGCTCTTCATCTAAAGTATCTAGACGTCCTGCGTGATACAAAAGATCTGTTAAATGAGTTACAAACCACCCATTTTCCGTCATATATTGTATTTCCTTAATCACCTAAATGTTCACCAAATAAATTTGAATAAGTACATGATATCGCATTTCAAAAGTAATAATAAAATCATGATCAGAATTACGTCCTCTTAATTTTCATAAGGTGATCATTGAAAAACTCATAACATTTATTCATCACTTCATGTTCTTTTTTTACTTTTGAACTGGTTTATATAGATAATTGTTAGTATACTGTACAAATGAGAATTACATTATTTAACTTTCCTTTTCATTGGACTAATAATTGAAAAAAAACAAATATTATTCTACAAACCTTTAGATAATATCTATATTAACTATTTAAAATCCATTTTTTTAGATTAAAATAAAATGTTTAAATAATAAAATATAGTACATATATGTAAATTGTGCAAAATTACTTAAATTAAGAAAATACCTGCAAAATATCTAGTTCCATTGCTGCTAACAATACTCTATCCAAATGTTTCATGTGATTTCTAACACCCATTCTACTAATGCATCTCTTAGCAAATTGTCCAAGTTCATATGACTTAACTGTTGGCTCCGTAAACAGCAACCAAGCAGCTAATAATTCATACCAAGCTTCGCATTGTGATTGAACTTCATTCCAGGCAGTTTCTTCACCAACAATCAATCGCATAATTAAATTTAAATTGCTTTCAGAAATAAACATTTTGGCATCAATTTTAGCTTGAGTATCTATTAGCCAATGCTTCCATCTTAAATTAAATTCTGTTGAAGACACTCCACCATAAATTGAATATGAAGGCATTGCCTTTAATGATTGATCAGCCAACTTAAAAGCAGTTGAACTTGCTGAAGAATGTAGACGTAGCAAAGCACGTACAACTTCTATTCTGCCTTGTAGTAAAGATCCAATCACAGTTTCCCAATAATCTGGATGAGATTCTAAGCTTACAAGTTCACCTGACAATAAATTTGCAGCCTTTCTTTCGTATTTTGGAAAATGAAATCGAACCCATTCCAAGAGGTGTGGCAACACAATATTGCCTAAAACAAATACTTTAAAAGAAAATATATTTTAAAAAAATACTTCTATATACCTGCTGGACTATCAATAAATAAAATTTCACACAAATGCCATATACATTCAACTGAATAGAAAACTGTAACAAAATTTTGTAATTCTTCCTGTTCAATACCTTTAGTTCGCATTATTTCATCTTGTAAATTTTCTAAACATGCTCTAATTATAGATCTGTATTGTAAACTTAACTTTACAAGCTCTGTTTTATCAGGTTCATTGCTTGAGATGAATGCCTGTACACTTAAGAAAGTACCATTCGCTTCATTTACCAACTTTCTTAAGATTGGTTTAAAAAGAATCACATCCTGTCTTACATTATATATAAATGCAGCAACAGGGGCGAAAGAGCTTTCTTTATCATCGTGATAACATTTCTTTGCTTGATGTGGAAAAACTCCAAATTCATTAATCGGACAACAAACTGCAGCTATACCGGCCTTTCTACATAAATCATTGTGAATAACCTGCAAATTATTTAAATTACTACATTAAAATTATTTAAAAATTACTTTTAGTGTACGTATGTTTTCGGATCCTCATCCATTTTATTCAAACAAATTTATAAGGAATATTAACGGGTTTTTCAAAAATTACTGATTATTGTGTATGTATCTTCAAAGTATTCAACACAAAACATAATTATATGAATTATATGGACCTGAGAAACTGAAATACCAAGTGAAGTCGTATTAGCGCGCCCCCTACGGTTTGGTCGTGAACTAAATATAACAGGGCCGAATTTAAAAAAATACAATGGGCCATATTGTTTTTTCTTCCAGTTTTGTTCAAAAAATGTAACTAAGAAAATGTGAAACATTGTGTAGTATGCTAATTTTATTTAATATTTATAAGAATCAAAACTAGAATAGGAACTTTTTTTCTTTAAATTGACAAGATTAGTAATCTAATCAATTAAAAGAAAATTCGTAATTTTTTCGATATTAAATAAAATTAAAATGCTACACAATGTTCAGTAGTTTCTTTGCTACATTTTAAAGTGCTACAAACGCTTCAATAGATTTTGCAAAACTTGACTAACAGTGATAGAACATTTCCACTATACAAAAATTAAAGCAATTTTTAATTTAAAATAACCAAATAGTCGTTTTTCGGTTCAAATGCAAAATAAAAACTTATACTACATAATCACAGCAGAAAAATACAAGAGCATGTCGCTTGTACAATACATAGTTATAACGAGCCATCGAAAAAATTCATAATTGGCCACTTTAGCCATACTTTAGCCACTTCCACATAATGACACATTACTTGATGCTTGACAGTTTCATTTGGCTTCAATCTAAAAAAAGGTTATGGCAATGAAATGATACTACAACAAAAAAGAAAACAAATAATTTATTTAATATCGATATCTTAATCAAAATTTACATATAGCTGCAGAAGTTGTTGAAAATGTTGTCCATTTACATCTAAACAAAGTTAATTTTCTCAATAAGAGTTTTGAAAAATTTGACACAAACTTATAGTTTAAATGTCAAATAATAAATGTCATTATGTGGAAGTGGCTAAAGTACCAACCCAATTTCACAGTCTACTCCAATTATGAATTTTTTCGATGGCTCGTTATAATATAAATGAAACGCAAATATTAATGCAATTTATTTTCATTAAGTTTAAAAGCTTGTGTAAATATAATATAATTGTTGGATTTCCTAGGAGTATATTTACCCTGTATAGTTTTATTAATACCATTGTATCAATTAAATATACATAATTTCGAAAATTTCTCTATTTTAAAGGTGTCGGACGTATGCTTGCAGCTATACTTTAATACTAAAATTAAGAGAAAACTTATCTTTCAAATAATTTAAGTAATAATAACATTTTGCCAAGCCTTAATCATCACTTGTGGTGTGCAGTACTTTAATTTTGGTGGCACACAATACAAAAATTCTTTTTCGAAAATTAAAGCATGCCATTCATACATTTACATAATAGTTTTCCAATACATACTTCAAAAAATATTGCTACAAACATTTCTTAATAATAAAACTTACTTGCTGCACTGCAGGAAGGCCCTTCAAAATTAGTCTCTACTTTAACAGTGGGTATACATAATTTTGGAATAGCGCCTAGACATAAGTTATTATTTGTACACTTATTATCCTCAGTGAAATGCCTGCGACATATCCTTCACAGTTCACAATTTCTTGCACATCTCAGAAGTTAATATTGACACAATATAGTGTGTAAATCATAATTTTTAAAATTAATAAACTTAATTACTCTGGTAACAAACATATACTTACTAATAATCGCAAATCACAAAAAACGCAACACTATAACTCTAAATCAATAATTTAAAAAATTAAAATTTATTACAAACACAAACAAAAATATGGTGTATATCAAAGACAAATTCAAATAATGGGGAACAATGCCTTTTTTAAAGTTTATTACCTCTGGCGCCACCTATACTAAATAAATTCAGTAAATTCGCCACCTGTGTCCTGTTCGGGAACTTGATCTTCCATCTCTTTTCCGATTTCCATATAAGAGAAAAAGAGTTCACGCGTTTTTGTTGACACCAACTTGCGCGAAAATATAAACGTCATATGCTACACACAGTGTAAAAAATGTCGGTGTAGGATACATTCATAAGGGATTAATTTAAATATTGTATATTCCTAATTAGAATAATCTTATATACCGCCTCAATCTAAGCAAACGCAACGATCCGAATGTATGAATATTTCTCCCGCTCGGAATACAAATCCCCTGAACGCGTTTAGCCAATCACAAAACAGTCTGTCGCGCAACCATTTGACAATTAATGTCACAACAGAGACCAACGAGACCGGCAACTAATAATAAAAATTTGTCCTAGTGAAATGGAAGATCATTACGTCCTTCTCTAGTAATTGGGTAGTCAATTAAAGATGGCACTATCCAACGATGACGCATTCACCCGCCAAAATTTAAATTTGCTTCTCTAGTTTATTGTCGTATTTATTTTTTATGTTCATACGAAATGTTTATCTTTACATTTTCAGCAATTTCCTCATGTTTAATACATAAAGAAAAAAAACTGAAAATGTATAAACATATCGTACAAACATTTCGTACAAGGATTTAAACTTTCTACTTGTGAGTGCGTGTATCTAACGTTGAAGCACCGATATTGAAGCCCAAATTGGGTCCATATCGTGTAGTAGTAATAAAAAAAAAGAGTGAAAAGCAGTAGGAGAAAAAGTGAGTAGCGAGAAGAACAAATAGGTATTAAAATAAGAACAAAGAACGGTGAGTGTTCATAATATTAGTAAAATAATATTAGTAAAATAGGAGGTTAAGAGATGTCAAAATAAGGTCGAAAATTGCGTGAAGGTTAATTTGTTAAGGAAAGCAAATATTGAACAAACACGCGTGTGAACACTTGAGGGTAGGCAACACAACGAACATCTCGAATCGGTGTGCAACTTAAAATCAGGCTGACAAATGAATAATAAATACCGTTGTTAAATTAAAACGATAGAATAGGCGAGGGAAAATTAAAATTACAATAATAGCAAGTGTAAGAAGGTACGCACGGATAGAAGTAAGGGTCCGACAGGTTGACTGGCCCGAACTTCTTACGCAGTGAAGTAGACAATAAAACCAGTACAATGACGGACAGAGATAATGAGGAATATACGACGGACGAGGGGAAAAGAAAAAAAGAGTGGGAAATCTTGAGCAGTTTCTCGGACGGTCTGCAAAAACAAAAAGGTCTCCAAATAGAAAAACAAAAGAGGAAGCCGAAGAAAAATTAGATAAGATACTAGGGATTATGGAGGAAATACGCAAAGATCAAAAAGATATGAAGATAGAACAGAAGGAAATTAATAAGGAAGTTAAAGAAATAAAAAAGCAACAGAGAGGGTTTAACGAAGAACTCCTAAAACTAAACCAGGAAAATGAACGCTTGAAAAAAGAAAATCAAGAAATAAGAAAAGAAAATGAGAAAGTACGAGATAAATTAGAAAGAGTGGAGAAGACATTGGAAGTCATAGAAAAGGAACGAAGAAGATATAATGTGGTAATACATGGATAGTGACAGGAACAAATGAAACTCTGGAGCTGAAAAAACAAATTAAAACCTTCATAGGTGAACAGCTAGAAATAGAGATCACCCCGAAATCTATTAAAAAAGTAGGAGCTAAGACATGTGTTGTCGAACTGGGTAGTGAAATGGAAAAGAATGAAATTATGAGGAATAAATCGAAATTAAAAAATAAAGGAGGGGACAGGATATATATTGATGATGACTTAACGCCAAAGGAACTAGAGAAACAATCGCAACTAAGAAAATTTGCCAAAGTCGAAAGGGAAAAAGGAAAGACAACAAAAATTGGGTATAACAAAGTGATGGTAAACGAGGAAGAATGGAGATGGAACAAAGGTACTGGGAAAATTGAAAAGCAACAATCAAAAAACTAAGGAAGAATAAACAGAATGGGAAAAATGAAAACGACATTGGCACACAAATGGATGTGATTATGGAAAAATAAAAGTGCGAACGGACATAAAGTAGGTAAATATATAATAGCAAGAAAAACCGCTGAAAAAGTTGGTGGAATAGTAAGAACACGTACGTAAAATAAATAAAATAAATAAAATAAATAAAATAAATAAAATAAATAAAATAAATAAAATAAATAAAATAAATAAAATAAATAAAATAAATAAAATAAATAAAATAAATAAAATAAATAAAATAAATAAAATAAATAAAATAAATAAAATAAATAAAATAAATAAAATAAATAAAATAAATAAAATAAATAAAATAAATAAAATAAATAAAATAAATAAAATAAATAAAATAAATAAAATAAATAAAATAAATAAAATAAATAAAATAAATAAAATAAATAAAATAAATAAAATAAATAAAATAAATAAAATAAATAAAATAAATAAAATAAATAAAATAAATAAAATAAATAAAATAAATAAAATAAATAAAATAAATAAAATAAATAAAATAAATAAAATAAATAAAATAAATAAAATAAATAAAATAAATAAAATAAATAAAATAAATAAAATAAATAAAATAAATAAAATAAATAAAATAAATAAAATAAATAAAATAAATAAAATAAATAAAATAAATAAAATAAATAAAATAAATAAAATAAATAAAATAAATAAAATAAATAAAATAAATAAAATAAATAAAATAAATAAAATAAATAAAATAAATAAAATAAATAAAATAAATAAAATAAATAAAATAAATAAAATAAATAAAATAAATAAAATAAATAAAATAAATAAAATAAATAAAATAAATAAAATAAATAAAATAAATAAAATAAATAAAATAAATAAAATAAATAAAATAAATAAAATAAATAAAATAAATAAAATAAATAAAATAAATAAAATAAATAAAATAAATAAAATAAATAAAATAAATAAAATAAATAAAATAAATAAAATAAATAAAATAAATAAAATAAATAAAATAAATAAAATAAATAAAATAAATAAAATAAATAAAATAAATAAAATAAATAAAATAAATAAAATAAATAAAATAAATAAAATAAATAAAATAAATAAAATAAATAAAATAAATAAAATAAATAAAATAAATAAAATAAATAAAATAAATAAAATAAATAAAATAAATAAAATAAATAAAATAAATAAAATAAATAAAATAAATAAAATAAATAAAATAAATAAAATAAATAAAATAAATAAAATAAATAAAATACATAAAATAACAAAGAAAGAAAAAGTTTGGAAAATAGGAACGTGGAATGTCAGAAGCATAACAGGAAAGGAAGAGGAATTAGTGGAAGAATTGGAAAAAGTAAACGCAGATATTGTTGGCATCACCGAAACAAAAAAGAAAGGTAATGGAGAAAAGATCATAGAAGGAGGACACCTATTAATATACAATGGAGTTAATGAAAGAAACAGAGCTAGTGAGGGGGTGGGATGCTTTATTAAGAAAGAAAATATAAAATACATACAGAAATGGACCGGAATATCAGAAAGGATATTGAAACTAGAAATGAAAATAGATGAAGAAGTAAAAACAACCATCATAGTAGTGTAGGGCCCTAACGAATATGAAAAAACCAGTGCAAAGGATGAATTTTGGGATCAACTAACAGAGGTGGCAGAAGAAAGTGAAGGAAGATTATTAATAATAGGAGACCTAAATGGAAGAGTAGGCAAGAAAGATGATGAAACAGGAAATGTAATAGGTATAAACGGAGAAAATGTCAGAAACAATAATGGACGAAGATTAATAGAATTCTGCATTCTGAACAATTTAATAGTTACAAACACCTTCTTCACACACAAGAATATACATAAATATACTAGAGAAATAGTAAGTAGGAAGGAAAGATCAATAATAGATTATGTCATAATTAACAAACCATATAGAAGAGAAATAATAGATACAACAGTAAGAAGAGGCAGTGAAATATATTCCGACCACTACATAGTGCTATCAAAAATAAAAATAGAAATAAAAGACCAGAAACAAACAGAAATGTACAAGACAAATAGTAAATCTAAAAGTAACATAGTAAAAGAAGTAATAAGAACATATAAACTCAGAGAAGAGGTGATAGCAAATATATATAAAGAAAAAATAGAGGCAGAAATGATAAAAAGCAAAGAGAGTTTAAACAACGTGGAGGTGGAAGACATGTGGAAAATAATTAAAGATTCAATAATGAAAATAGCTAAAGAAACGTGTGGAAGCAGCAAAACAGAAAAAAACAAAAAAAAACAAGATGGTGGAATGAGGAAATTAAAAGGGAAATAAAGATGAAGAAAGACAAATGGAAAAATTATCTTAGTGAAAAGAACAATGATAATTACGACAAGTACAAGGAACAAAGGTTAAAAGTGAAGGGGATGGTGAAAGAAGCGAAACAACAAGCTTGGGAAGAATTTGGGAAAAAAATGGAACAAGACAGTAAAGGTAACCAAAAGTTATTCTATAAAATATTGAAGACACTAAGAAAAGGTAAACAAAACAAAATTAGATACATAAAAGCAGAAAACGGGAGAATTTTAGAAGACGAAGATAATATAATGAAAAGATGGAAAGAATATTTCGAGGGAATGCTTAACACAGAACGAATAAACTTAATATACGAAATAGAGGTGAGCGAAGAAAACATAGAAAGTGGGGAGAGGGGAGACGAGGAACCGATCAAGAACGAAGAAATAATGGAAGCTATAAGGAAGTTAAAACGAGGCAAGGCGGCAGGACATGACGGTATAACAGTGGAAATGATACAAAATATGAAGGAAAACGGCATAGAAGTCCTAGAGAAATTGTTTAATAGGATTTGGAATGAACAAAATATACCAAAGGACTGGGAAGTAGGCATAATACTACCCATCCACAAAAAAGGTGACAATAAAGAGTGTAGCAATTATAGAGGAATTACACTACTCAGTGTAATGCTAAAAAATATATGAGAGAATCCTAGAAAAGAGATTAAAAATATTAATTGATCACCAACTAGAAGAACCGCAAAGCGGATTTCGGAAAGGCAGAGGAGTGCACGATCACATTTTCACTATGAAACAACTGATAGAAAAAAAACCGAAATAAGACTATATATGCGGCCTTCATAGACATAGAAAAAGCTTTTGATAGTATTCCAAGAGAAGAAGTTTGGAAAAGCCTTAAAAAAAGAGGAATAGGCGAAAAACTCATAAAAGCTGTAAGAACCATATACAAGAAAACTAGAAATTATGTGAGAACTGAAAATAGGAAGTCCGAAGAGTTCATAACCAAAGAAGGACTGGGACAAGGAGGGGTGCTCAGCCCCGTACTATTTAACATAATATTAGATGATGTACTAAAAGAAATAAGGGGAATAACAAAGAAACTACAAGTAGGGTATAAGAATATGGAGAGGGTTGAAATAGCAGAATGTGTCTTCGCTGATGACATAATAATATACGCAAAGAACGAAAGAGACTTACAAGAAAACCTAAACACATGGAATATAGCACTAAAAAAGAGGAATCTAAAAATAAACATTGATAAAACAAAAGTGATGACAATAGGGAGAAATGATTTAAAAGTAAAAATTGAAATAGAAGGAAGAAACATAGAACAAACAGACACATTCAAGTACCTCGGAATAAACATACATAAAGACGGAAAAGAAGATATGGAAATAAACAGCAGAATAGAAAATGCAACAAAACTATATTGTGCACTAAACAACACATTTATAAGAAAGAAGGAAATAACGAAGAAAACAAAAATCACAGTATATAACGCATTGTTCAAACCAATAACGACGTACGGATGCGAAAGCTGGATACTTAATAAGCATATGAAGAGCAGACTACAAGCCGTAGAAATGAAATACCTAAGAGCGGTGAAAGGAGTTAGTAGAAGGGACAAAATAAGAAATGAAGTAATAAGACGAGAATTAAATGTACAACCCATAATGGAAGAAATCGCAAAACAACAACTAAGGTGGTTCGGTCATGTAGTAAGAATGGAAGAAGAAAGACAGACTAAAAGAGTATGGCTAGCAAGAACAACGCAGAAGAAAACAAGAGGAAGACCACAAAAAACGTGGGACAATGTCATAGTGGAAAATTTAAAGAAAAGAGGAGTAACATTGTACGAAGGGAAGAGAATAGCGAGAAACAAAAAGGAATGGGCAAGATTTATATATAAGGAATAGTTATATAAGCAAAATGTAAATAGCTTGACACCCTAGGGGTAAACAAGCTTATAGATTATAATAATAATAACAAACATTTGTATTCTTCTTTAGTGGTACACTGTACTATGTTCAATGAAATAATTGGAATACTTCACATAAAATTTACTTTATTATAACTACTATACAATTCTAAATAACTAAAATAATATACAATAATATAGACCTACAAAAATTAATATCTTTAATATCATTAATGGTATAAAATAGACATATTTTAAAAGTACAATAAAAAATAGTATATTAAAAAACGAGTTTCATAAGGCACCATTTTGCCGCACGAGATCAGTTTAGAAAACAAGCCGCGATAGCGGCGAGTTTTCTAAAGAGCGAGTGCGGCAAAAGGCCTTATGAAACGAGTTTTTTATACTATTTTTTCTATTTTGCGTTTTTTTCATTAATAAATTACTTAAACTGGAATTATTTAATTTGAAAGTTCAGAGTTTAATTTTTATATAAAGCATGCAGTTGGTCACATTGATACTTGACATTTTCAAATTTAAATCTTGCTATCCGCGAAGTATATTATATTACATATTATTTACTAATTTTCGTTAACATTACTTGATACTTCATTTAAAAATATAAACATGAGTGACATAGAAACATATATATGTTGTTGTCAATTGTATACAACATACGTTGTTTGTGTAAAATACGGACATATATCATATCTGTCAAATGTACATAAATTCTTAAAATCAAATGACAGCAATGATATTTATTTCTGTATTCGAACAACGCCAACATTGAAAAATGAAAAAAAGCGTATCGAAATGAAGCTCATTTCGATACTGTTTTGGGTTTCATAATGAGTTCATTTCGAACGCAAAATAGAAAAAACATATTTTCTTAATAAATAATTGATGATTTAATGTTTTTAATTTTCTTGTAGTATTTTCGTTCCGTAAATTCCTTACTAACCTTGTGCAGTACCAAGGAAGTCTGTTTGACACAAACCATCTATTGTTGAGCATTAAATAAAATGATAATGCTGTGTGGAAGACATCCACAAAAAATGTAATTCAATCATTAAGCCAATACCTTGTCTTTTACTGTCCATTCCCTTACCGTTGGAAGATGCTTCGCACAATGAAGTTGAGGAAACAGTAATGATTGTGCACTTGATGATATATTCCTGTTGAATAAATAAAATAATTAGAGAGATAAAAAAAGAGGAAGAATAATTTACCTTTAAATATATCTTTGATCATTGAAGACTCATTTAAGTTTAATTTTGATATATTTTTGATGGTACAGCCTCTTTCTTGTGCATATTAATTTTAGTTTTTAAATGCGCTGCATGTTCTTTCTTTATTGCATTCACAGATGCTTTTCCTTATTTCTTTCTTTTTACTGTTGATATATTTGCTTGCTGATGGGTAATAAGTAGAGAACGGACATTCTTACCACATGACTCGGCGTAATTCAATGAAGTATTTGTTAGTCTTACCCAGCCATCTGGTCCGTTGCGATTACAATGGACAACACAGCTACTGTATTCGGAGGATATATTCCATTAAACGCAATCGGCAATTGGAAATGTTTATAAACTTCGCTGAGTACATCCCGGCGTAATACAATGAAGTATTTGTGTTTGACTTTCTCGGACACCTGATTTTCGCAGCGTTAACAATGGACAACGGCTATTGTATTCGGAAAACTTAGTCATGTGGTAAGAATGTCCGTTCTCTAGTAATAAGACACAAACTGAATTGCAAATAGGTGTTCTATAGGTACGCATATTGCTAAATTTCAATGAATTACATATTGCAGTGGAATTTGCTTTTAATTGCTTATCAGATTTAATTTCACACTACAACTTAATCTGCCGCCTGCCTTCAGTTGTGTTGCCTTCCTTGAGCTCACTTCTACAGGGTCGATCCTCTCTAATACGGGTAATATCATAAAATAATACAAGGTGTCAGACAAATTATACAAACATTTTCCCCCTTACAATTTTATTTCAAAAAAAAAATAAAAAAAATCAACTTTACTAAGTGTAACGTTGAACTGTTAAATGCACAGCTACAAGGATAAAAAAGGCTTGGATATCATATGAAGATACAAACCATTAAAAAACCTTGAATTGAATAATCACGAGCAAAGATAACAAAATTAATAATATACAAGAAAATTTATCAGATGTCAACAATAATTTTAACCCAACACTCAAACGTCAAAATAAAGATTTGTTTATCTTGCGCGCGAAATCAAATTCTGACCGTCATGCATGCATTAACATGACATCACACAAACTTGTCCCCACTTTCCTACGTATTGAAATATTTATGTGAATAAAAACCCAAGCTCCATAAAAACAGTCTAACAAATTTTCTAGATATTTTTCTGAATATATATAAAACATTTTACAAAAGTTTACAAATTATTTATAGCGCTTCAATATATTAATAATAATTATAAAAGGTACCTACATTAATTAATGTAATACAGCACGAGAGATTCCTTTTCTTTAGATAGGTGTTTCAAATAAATTAAATTACAAGTATAAAAGACTTGTAAAACCACGACAAATTATTTTTTAAACACAAACGACGCACCAAAAAACTATAACGAATTATCCAAGATATAATATGTATATATTAGACAAAATTAAGTCGTGTCTAATATTCACTTATGACCACCTATCTTCAAGGACATTAATCAATCTCTAAAATGAAGGTCCTGGAAACGCTAGGGCATCCCTACCTAAATAACAACTCAAAAATAATACTAAAATGTATATCTCTCAATACACGCTCTAACATCCAGGATGGCGCCAACTTTGAATATCAATCTAGCCCTGGATCTACAGTCATGGATAAAAATCAAACATTACAAAATTCATCGTATAAAATTTAAATTTACATCGTTCCCCGTCTGAAATAAAAATATATAGACACCAAAATAAAATACATAAATTTATAAATGTTCTTCAAATAATGTTCAATATAGTTCTGCTATTTTTTTCTTTCTTCTGAAGAGAAAAATCCATGGCAATATGTATTTTCTATTGCTTGCAATGGTAATCTTTGTGGAATATGTATATATTTCTTCTTACAGTTGAGATTCAGAACATTTTGATATTGACATGATTGTTTGTGCTAACGCCTATTTTTAAACTAAGAGGAGTAAATGGAAAAGCCACATTTACACTGTAAAAGTTACCAAATCAATGACATTCTCAATGTTTTTTTAAATTTTCGTATTTTATTAGTTTTTCTTTATTCATTGAGCTCAAAGGCAACATTTAATTTAGCGTTATTTCCCGCTTAATTTTGAATATAAACTCTACATCAATAAAGTCACAACGTAATTAAACATTTATTAAAAATTATTTACATTAAACACAAAAATAACATAAATAAAGGATTTAAAGAAATCAAAGGCTCCGTTAACTACTTGTTACTTGCAAAAATTAAACAAAATAATCTATTCTAAATCTGAACTGTCTGATAAAGTATCACTGTCACTATCAGCACCAATAGAAATAATAAACGGTTCGATTAGATCATCTACGATGCCATCTAGTGTGGCCATTTTTATTTCTTCCTTAATTATATGCTCAACACAACTTTTCCAATTAACATTTTGAACATTTTCGATAGCTTGCAATAACAGCCCCCTCACTTCTGTCAATTTAAATGTGATGTTCTTCGATGCTACTTCATTCTTTATTTTTGCCCATATCAACTCTATTGGATTGAGTTCACAATGGTACGGTGGCAACCTTAATAGAACTTTATTATTACGTTTTGCCATTTCATCAATCACATACAAATTATATTGTTCTTTATTTATTTTGATTAAATTCAGAAGTTCAGCTCGTACCATCTCCTCTCTGAATTCAATCTGCTTATTTCGCAACCACTCTTGCATATCTTTTTTCTTTGATCCTGCTGTAGGAATTTTCTCCATTCTACGGCTGTGGTAAGACGCGTTGTCCATGACGATAACAGCGTTGTCAGGTAATTTTGATAACACATTATTAAACCATGTCTCAAAAACGGCTGCATTCATTTCTTCATGATAATCTCCTGTTTTCTTACCTTCGAAAAGCAATAACCCTCCATCAACAAAGCCATGTTCGGATCCAATATGTAACACAATAAGCCTCCTCCCTTTTCCTGACGGGTTTTTTAGTCCTGTAGATAGCCCTTCGATGAATGTTTGACGCCGATCTCTTATACTGTTATCTATCCATACTTTTTCTTTTGTATGACCTTCATTAACCCACGTCTCATCTAAATAATAAATTGGTCTACCTTCTCTCCTAAATTCCTTCATTTTAAGTAAGTATTTTCTTCTCCATGTAATGATATCATCCCGTTCGATAAGAATACTTTTACGGTTTCTTTTCATGTACTTGAAGTTAATTTGCTTCATAAATTTGTACAATGACGAACGGGACATTTGTGGTAAATCTGGACGTTTCTTTATTTCCATCAAAGTTTTGTCCAACGTAGGTAATTCGTTTTTATAAAAGAAAGCATGCACTATTTGCCGCACAGACTGTTTAACTACTTCATCGTATGCAGCAACATTACCAGGTCGTCCTCCATAGTGTTTAGATGCAGTAACTGTACCAGTCTCATTATACTCTTTTATGGTGCGATATACTGTCGATTGTGCAACGCCTAAAAGCAGAACATTATCAAATTGGTTACATTATTCAATCCATGAAAACTTACCCACGGTGTTACTAATTTTAGAAACAATAACAGTTTTTTTTAAGATTCGGTTCATCAGTTCGCAGCTGTTTATACATATTTAAAACACATTGCTTTTCAGCAACAGATAAATGCCCTATATCTAAACGTTTGCGTTTTTTCGGAGATGAAAATGATGCTGAACTTGTTGCAACAGTATCCATATTTATATGAATATTGAATAATTATTGATAACTACAGAAGGGTATCTTAAAGGTTTCGCAAATTCTAAAAAGAACGGATTTATTTACGTTAATACAACAATACAACTGAATAGAACAACGGGAACACAACAGAAAACGAAATTTGACAAGCGTTTGATATCGATAGGTCAACACGCAATTTTTGCATAACGTAATCCTACCTCTGAAGCAACCAATCACGCATAGTAATTTTGGCGCGATTAATTTAAAACGCTCCTCTTAGTTTAAAAATAGACTATAGCTGTAAGGATGGTACAGCTCCAGGGTAAAATGTGTAACACATATTCTTAACTTAAATTCCTAATACTTCCTATGACACATTTTAAACCCATTACTTCCAAACCAAGTCTTGGATAAAAAATATGGACGCCTAAATATTAGTTGTTTTGTTATATATTTATTATTACTGGCTTTTAAGGATTTCGTGGAAAATAATGTAATTTTTTCTATTTCGGTGCTATAAAGTGCACTTTTCGACACCCGTTTGGTCATTGCATAAATCAATCTAAATTTTAACCTTATAATGACATATAGAGTAAAATTACTTTCGGATGAGACTGAAGATGCGCGAGCGATGACGTTACAAAAATACCGAACACCTTAAAAACATTGAGCAGTCTTGACAATATAGGCGGCAGTTCTAAATTTAAATAATATTTAGTTATATTAAACCATAATAATTATGTTTTGTTGTCGATTTTAAATAAACTTATTACTTCGCGAAGAATAAAATAATTATTAAATCAATTGGTATTATGTAACAAATTTTTTATAAATTGTATTTTACAATGAAATATTTCTTTTTATAGTGCTTTCACATTTAAGTCTTTGTATTTACAAATTATTATTATATTAATCCATATTTTGTAATATGGTTTTCATTAACCTTAATTTTGTTTTTTCTCATTATAATTTTACTCCTAACCAAAATCTCACTTTAGAGACATTAAAAGAAGATAAATACACAAACATGTGCCTAGAAAAATTTTTGTATTTATTAAAACAAATATACCGGGTGCGCCAAGTTTTATGTCCACCCCTAAAATCGAAAGAAAATCGAAAGTTCTAATTACGTGAGGGTGGCCACATTTCACATACTAAATTGAATGTTTATGAAGCTTCTTATCCTGAAATTTAATTAATTTTTAATAATTTTTTAGGTTATTACGGGTTTTTTTCGCTTTATAGGAGCCGATATTTAAGAAGGTAAGTTGAGGAAACAATTATTAGATACATTAAAACAACTACCTTATTTTTCTTTAGTGGTTCGACTTCCTATATTAATCATGCCTTTCCAATATTCAGTCGCTGAAAAAGCTGAAATGCTCATGGTATTTGGAGAGTGTCTGAAAAATGCTTCAGAAGCTGCACGTGTGTATGCGGAAAGATTTCCCGATCTGGAACATCCACACCGAAAAATTTTTATCAGGCTATTTGAGCAATTAAGAGAGACCGGAACTGTGACGCACAAAAAGAAAATTTACAACAATCTACCTATTACTAATGAATTAAATCAAGCACGAGTTCTTAATACGGTAGAAAATAATCATCATATAAGCATTCGCGATTTAAGTCAACAACCCAACATTAGTGCGACAAGTGTGCGTCGCATCTTAAAGAAATACGCCTATCACCCCTATCACATAGAACTGCACCAAGAATTGCACGGTCAAGATTATGAAAATAGGGTCAATTTTTGTCAGTGGGCTGAAGAGCAATTAAGACAGAATGCACACTTTTTTGATTACGTCCTTTTCACTGATGAGTGTACCTTTAAGAATAATGGACAGGTTAATAGACATAACATGCACTATTGGGCAGTTGAAAATCCCCATTGGATGCGAGAAAGAGTCACGCAGAATTACTGGTCCATTAATGCTTGGGGAGGGGTGATTAATAATAAATTAGTGGGTCCCTTTTTTTTTAATGGGCATCTAAATGGGAACACGTATGCTAATTTTTTGCAAGAAAATTTGGGACAATTGTTTTAGGAAATACCTCTGGACGTAAGACAACGTAAGTAACCAAACTATTAAATAATTTCAAATATATTTTACTTTATTTTCTGCTGATTTAAGGTATGTGGTTCCAACAAGATGGCGCACCTCCCCATTTCAGCCAAATTGCAAGGGCGCAATTGGATCAGAAATTTGGAGAGAGGTGGATAGGTAGGGGTGGCCCCATCAGTTGGCCAGCACGGTCTCCAGATCTAACGCCGCCTGATTTCTATTTGTGGGGAACTATAAAACAAATGGTCTTCAGAGAAGAACCAACAACAATGGAAAATATGAGGGAAAGAATCAGGTTGGCGTTTGAGGAAATTAATCATTTAAACCGTGCTGATTCTGTGTTAGAACATTTTAAAAGGAGACTTCGACGATGCATCGAACAGGAAGGAAGGCTCTTTGAACATTTGATGTGAATAAAAAAATTGAATTTTAAAATGTGTATCCAATGTGTAAAACCACGATTTACTTGAAATCTAATTAATATTTTTCAATTCTGATTAAAATCTAGAAGTTCTAGAAGTTGAAATGGCCATCATAACGTGGCGAATAAAATTTGTTAATCTAATGTAAATGCAGTTTTTTTTCATTTTACGGCCTTCTACAAACAATATTAAAAAACTAATATGCACTCTCGAAAGGCTAATATCCACTATGTATACTGTATAAATTGCGTTCCTTTCCTATAATATTAAAGGCCAAAAAGTGGGGTGGACATAAAACTTGGCGCACCCGGTACATACATACAATGTATAATCAAATATTTATTTTCGCTGATAACAAAATTAATATAATATATTTTGAAACATTTAAAATCTTCAGTCTTCATCGCTTGAAAAATCGTAGAAATCATCTTCAGAGTCATTATTGACATTAATAATAAATTCTTCACAAAAATCATCCATTATGTGCTCTTTCATAATGTAATCTTTTTCTACACCTTCGACATGTCGACAAGTTTCTGACCATTCCTCTACCTTGATGTTTGAAAATTCTTCTCTCGCCAATTTTTCAACATCATTTATATGAAATGTAACATTTCTTGATGCAACCCGATTCTTTACAATGCCCCAGATTTTTTCAATCGGGTTTAGTTCTGGGTGGTATGGTGGCAATCTCAGGACGGTGTGGCCTTTTTTTGCAATTATACCATCTATGCTGTACTGTATATGTTTTGGCTTGTGAAGTTTTACTTAATTGTACAACTCCGGTTTAGTACAATTTGCATCGTAAGTTATGCCCCTTTCGTTTAGCCACTGTATCATATCACACTTTCTACTGGCTGATGTTGGATGTTTATATGACATAACATTATGGTAGCTGGCATTATCCAAAACAATCACAGAATTATCAGGCAAATTAGGAATTAAAGATGTTTCTAACCAGTATTTATAATTTATGAAGTTCATGTCGTCATGGTAGTCGCCACTTTTTTGACCTGATTTGAAAATTAATAACGCATCATTAACAAAACCCTCTGCAGAACCAGCATGAACAATTATTAAACGCTTCCCTTTTGAAATTGGACACTTTAATCCTTCATTAGATTGATCGACCCATCCAAAAGGAGGTGTATGCCCTGCATGTATGTAAGTTTCATCTAAAAATTGCTTATGTACTTAAAATATGTACTAAATAGATTTTCTAAATGCTTTTTATACCTGTATATATTATTGGACGTCCTTGGGTACGATAATTTGTTATTTTGCGGATGTAAGAACACCTCAGCTCTCTTATGTCAAACTGCTCCATTAAAATCTTACGGTTATCAGTAGTTTCTTTCCATCTAGCAAATAAAAAGTTTAGAGTGATATTACTAAAAATAATAAAAAAAGTACCTGAATCCTATTCGCAGCAATAATTTCCTAAAAGATGATAGCCCTCCTGCAAAACCGATTCCTTCATCATCGTGAATTTTATTATAAACGGCTTTTATTGTGGGTCTTCTCTTTTCAGTCACATGAAAATTATGTATAATTCTGCGAATAATTTCTTCCCCACAGTTATCGACAGTAGATTTTGGTGGTTTTATTTTTGTCGATAAGAATGAATTTACTTTTCTTGTTTCAACAGCATGACCTTCTTTAATTATTCGACCTACAGTGCTCATAGAAATACCTGTTGCTTTTGCAACTGTATCTAGCAGCTGATGAATGATGAACAACATAAATTATAATTTTGAATTTGATTTAAAAAAAAGTAATGTTATTACAGGTTAAATATTATGTATCCACCTAATTTGTAAATATATTTACCTGTCACACCTTGTTTTTTAAAATAGGTATATACATTAAAAATTATTTCACGAGATTGTTCAAGAATAACTTTTCTCTTTTTCGAACAAGGGCTCACTTCCTCCAGGACAGAGTTTGTTGCCATATCAGACATTTTACCCTGTGTAAATAAATACAACTAAATTTTCAGGAATTTTATGATAAGTATATTTCTACTTACAAGAGGATGCATTCTTACTCTTGAATAGCTTTGAAAAAAAATTAATTAATAGATAAAACACAACAATAATATTACAAATAGGAAAACTCTCAATGTATGTACGTACAACACCACTACGAAACACACCGATCAAATGCCTGGTACCGACTGACAAATAATCGATAAACGTTTGTGGCTCGTATAGTACACGGATTTAGCTGTTTCTCTCATTTATGAGGTGGCTCTCTTTCTAATAACTAAAATGTGTTTCTGCTCCAGTCTCATCCGAAAATTATTTTACTCTAACACCGCCGATTTTCAAATATTTAAAATGCTCTAGTTAAACATCAATGCTACCAACTTCAAAAAAAGAAAATTTCTACAATTTTCGTACAAAACATGCCTCTTATTTTAAGTCTTTTTGAACTTTTAATGTCCGAAATAGCAAAAATAGTATAAAATACACGTTTCATAAGACCTTTTTGCGCACTCGTTCCTTGAACCTTGAACTCGTGCGCAAAAATCATGTCTTATGCAACTTGTACTTTAATATACTATTTTCACATCTATTATCTCCTTTGCCGCACGTGATATACACAATTTTGAAGCCATTTTCAAATAATTTATTTGCTGAAAGGAAAAAATACTTGTACTACAAGTACTTTTTACATAATTAAAAGCGTCAATGAGAGAAATTAAATCTTTTTTTTAAGAACTTGTTAATTTTGGGCAAACAAAGCATTTTTTAGTAAAACAATATAGCTGATGTATGATGATGAATGATGAAATTTCTTGTAAATCCAACTTTTTTTTTTCAACAGCAAAAAAACACTATACCTAGTCCAGATAAAAACTGATCTGGTCAATACTTGGTTGTATAACAAATATTTCAATAACTCAATTCCAATTCCGATATTGTATTATAATTCAGAACGATATGGAACATCTTGTAAGTATCTATAAACCACGAAAATAACATAATCAATAAAATTGAAATTATAGAACATTTCAAAATTATACTCCGTACTTACACGATTGATAGCGGTTAGACACGAAGTTGTACGATTACACCGCCCTCTTTAAATGACTGCCCAACTGGACGATAAGGATGAAAAGAGTACATATTTTCAATCAAAGATAAGGATAGAAAATCGGATTAAATTTTCAATGATGTTGCCGGTCTCGTTAGTCTCTGTGCCACAAATTGTGTCACCACTCATGGGATTATAATTAGAGAACGGACATTCTTACCACATGACTCGGCGTAATTCAATGAAGTATTTTTTAGTCTTTCCCGGCCATCTGGTCCGCTGCGATTACAATGACAACACACCTATTGTATTCGGAGGATAAATATCCATTAAACGCAATCGGCATCTCAAAATGTTTATAAACTTCGCCGAGTACATCCCGGCCTAATACAATGAAGTATTTGTGTTTGACTTTCTCGGCCACCAGCGTTAACAATGGACAACGGCTATTGTATTCTGTGAACTTAGTCATGTGGTAAGAACCGTTCTCTAGTTATAAGTAAACTAACAAAAATTGGGCCGTAATTTCATTGGTCAATTTGAATCACGTGTTAGTTTCGTAAACTGTCGCCACAACAGATATCGCTGTTGGTTTTGTTTTTACATAGTCGTTAACAACTAATTCTGCAATAACAGCAAATTTTCACGGTTTTCGATTTGTTGTTTAGGTGTTATTGGTTATGTTATTTACTATTTTCAATATTTGTACGTATTTAATTGTTATCATTCCTTTCTTTGTTGGATATATCTATCAATATATGTATCTAATACTACGAGTTTTTTGTTTTCGTTTTAATAATTTTTTGAGTGTGTAAAGTTTCTTTTATTTCTTTATTTATTTTTATATATATTTATAATTAGCGATTAATATTAAGGCATCTTAAAAATATGTCAGTATCATACAGAAGGATGTACAGCCATGGCCAGATAAATGTAGTACAACCTTAAATTTCATATATGTCATAAATTTGATATACTATTATTGTAAGACGAGCTTCAGCTTAAGCTACTTGTCATAATAAAATCAAATGTCAGATCATACTGGAATATATTTACTTTATTATTGTTTGAGTTAAGAAATATAAGTTAAAAGTATAATAATAAGTTAAATTTAAATTTAAAATTAATTTAATATACGAACTTTATCAGTTGCGGTTAGCTTTCGTGCCATCCTAAAAATATGTTTGACGTTTAATAAAATTTAAAATGATTTGACATATAATTGTCAAAATACTAACTTACACCATAAAAATTTATTAAGAAAAGCTTGTACTACATTTATCTGGCCACGACTGTACTTCAATATTATAGATCAACCAATAATTTATATGATTTTATTTGCTTCGATACTATGTTTGTTGTTCATGAAATTTGTTGAGTGTTTACTTAATTACATTTCGTATTTGTGTTGTGTTTTCATTAGTAAACTATATAGCTTACAAACTACTACTACTACTACTTATTTATTACTTAATAAATTTAGTATAATAGTTTTGTAATGTTAGTAGATACACCATTAGGTACTTGTTAAAATCGCAAATTTAGTTTCATTTTCTTATAATTTGAGATGGTTTTAATAAAATTGTTTATCTGCTATTCTAATTTCATTTTGCCCTGTTTACTTCGAAGTAGATGATTAATTATGCTGAATTCTTTGCTTATGATTTAATCTTGGTAATTTCTTTTTAAATCATAAGCAAATTAATGTTAAAAATAATAATTTTAAAATCGTAGTTCGTTTATATAGAAGAGTTTCTTTGTCCTCACGGTAGATGGCGCTCTGAAGCAATCGACACAATTTTCCATAGCTTCACAATCTCTTACGATAGTAATTTTCTATTTCACCACTGTCACCCTATACGGAGTCTCTTAAGCGTTTGAATAGTGATGATGCCGCGTTATACACTAGAAGAGAAACCCGAAATGATGAAATGGTATCACGCTGATAATTCTTATCAAAGAGTATGTGACTTATTTGCCGGAAGGTATCCCGACAGGCCCATCCCGAACAAACCTACAATTTGTAGACTTAAAAAGAAAATAGACATTACTGGTTTTGTACAAAATTTAAAACCATTACTCCCAAATCGCAGAGGTCCTAATGATACGTCCATTTTAGTATGCGCTGCAATAGAACTAAATTCAAATTTGACACTAGCGATATTTCCAACGATTTAGGCATATTTAACCGCATACTGAAATTAAATGGTTTTCGTAATTATACATATTCCAAACATTATCAATTATTTTAGGGCGATGAGTTTAAACGGATGAATTTCCGTTATTATATAATTAATTTCTCATTATGAACAATTTATTTTATTATTTGTAAGAGTAAATTTTTCTTTACATTACTAGAATTTAATTTAGTTTTTATTTATTTCTGAAGTTTATTTAGTTTACTATGAATAGTTTTTGTGACCTTTATTATTAAAATTTAATTTTAATTATTAAATCTCTTGATGCCTTATTTGCAATTTTCTTAACCGCTTATTAATAATTTGATTACGCTTTGTGTGACCATCGTCAGTATAACGTATTGCAAATTACTCATTACTATAACACAGGACTAAACAATTTATAAGTCCTTTAATAGTAATTTGGTAATCACATAATTTTTCTTACGCGGCTTCATAATATGTAAGTATGTATGACATATGACATCGATGTTGACGCGCCTACAGCATTCAGGGTAATTATCATAGGGAATTGTATTAGGAGCGAGAGAAATAATTGCACATTCGGATCGTTGCGTTTGCTGTATACAGTGTATACAGAAAATAATGTATGCATTTTATACTTCTAAATTATGGTTCTTAACTAAAAAATTGCTTCCGCAACAAGCAAATATACTTATAAGTAACGAGCCATCGCAAAAATTCATAACTGGAGTAGATTGTGAAATTGGGTTGGTACTTTAGCAACTTCCACTTAATGACACATTACTTCAGGGTTGCCAGGTTGGGGGATCTTCCCCTAAATTCGGAGTATTTTAATCACCCTGGAGGTGGATTTGGGGACACTGAAATTTTGGGGGATTTCTTGGAGGTACTTTTATGTTATTCTAATGAAATTTGGTACCATAACTTGATTAATCTCTTACCACATTTTTAAGGCAGTACAATAAAACTTTAGTGTCTGTCAAATGTATTTGTCATTCTCCATATTGCAGTGGCATTTAAATGTTTACCAAGGAATTTAGAGTTTTTGATTCGAGAAACCCATAACTGATTTTCTGTAAGTTCTAGAAGGCAAATCGAATATAACAAAAATTTATGAATTAATAAATTGTAGGGACCCCTAAAAATTAATAAATTGGCGGCACACGTTAGCTTTATAGAGTAGAAGCTATATAAAAAATAATTAATCAATGATGGGAAGAGCTTAAATTACATTTTGTCAAGTCAAAGACAAAGAACGTTGCTATAATGCCATGCAATGTTAAACGATAAAAACAATTTTTATACATGAATTTCTTAAGTATCATATTAAAAGATGTTTCAAATATTAATAAATTATTTCAAGCCGGAAGTAAAAATCCTTTAAAATTCTTAACAGATTAAGTAAATTTATTGAAAACATTGTTATGCTATTTGATTCCACCTCACTGTTTATCAAAAATAATTCCTAGAGACTTGTTAAATTTTAGTGTTTAGCGAAAATGTGATGGACACAAATTTAATAAACTTTGGATATACTTTCAATAAAATAAGCATCACATTGGATAATAATAATTTACGCTTGATTCGTAAAACATTTTTAACTGATTTATACACACCCATTCAGAACCGAATTCCCGTTAACATTAATATTTTGGAAAAAGAAATAAACAGCTTTGCCCCAGATAAAGCCACTTCACAATTATACCAACCCGACATAACCCGACGGATATTGCATCACATTTTAATACACTTTTTGGAAGTGTGGATTTGGTTGTATCCGAATGGAGACTGTTACCGTTAACTGCATGGACAGCTGAATCGCAAAATTGTGAATCATATAGGGAAGAAGTTTGTGAAAATAAAAATACGATAGGCGAGTTAAGATTTTTGCATGTTAGCAATCTTGCGTTATGAATGCTAACATTGCCATTTTCAAATGCAGCTGTGAAACGAGCATTTTCCTTAGTAAATATAGTAAAAAATATGCAGAAGAATCGTCTTAACATTAGCAGTGTAGATACTTTACTTCAAATTAGGTATTACCTCTCAGAAATAGGTGGCTGTATCAATTTTAATCGATCTAATGAAATGTTATAAAAATTCACAACCGAAACTATGTACCTACAATTGTAAAGAAAAGGAAGCAGACATTTTAACATTATTGGCGGATGGACATAATGATATCCTAGATTAGTTTTACTTGTACTATCTAATATTATGCGCAATTTTTGTTTTTATAATCACTATATAAAATAATCTAAAATTAAATGTGAAACTAAACTAATTTATAATCTGGATTTTAATAGTCGTTAGTCGCAAAAATTATTTACAAGTTCATAATATACTATTAATTTAAAAAGTTATTTGAATTTTTTTAAAACATTTAATTAGAATCATTAATTACATTTGATTTTAAATTATATACTGTTAAAAAAGATTTGGAGGATTTTTCGCCATTTTTGGGGGATTTTACGACTCTTTTCGGAGGATTTCAAAATTCACCTGGCAACACTGCATTACTTGATGCTTGACAGTTTCATTTGGTTTCATTGTAAAAAAAAAGGTTATGGCATTGAAATGATACTACAACAAAAAAGAAAACAAATAATTTATTTAATATCGAAATCATAATCAAAATTTATATATAGCTACAGAAGTTGTTGAAAATGTTGTCCATTTACATCTAAACACAAACCAACTCTTGTCCGCAATCCAGCAAAAACTTTATTGTATATGCTGAAGGGCTTCAATATTATCAGTTGTACGTTTAGATGGCCGTCCACTTCCAGTTTTTCGACCGACGCTACCAGTCTCTCTGAATAACTTGACACAATTTGTCAAAACATTGTAAAAATCATTGTAGTCAAACACTAATTCAGGATGTTCTTCCCTAAAATCAGCCATGCATTCCGTAATTGAATACTGCCACTCGCCATTTACTTTCACACCTGTACGGAAGTAACTTCGATAATTTTTGCTTTTTGTTCTATGTTGAATACCATTTTTTAAATAAATTTAATTTTCTTAATAAGAGTTTTGAAAAATTTGACCAAACTTATAGTTTCAATGTCAAATAATAAATGTCATTATGTGGAAGTGGCTAAAGTACCAACCCAATTTCACAGTCTACTCCAATTATGAATTTTTTCGATGGCTCGTTATAATACATAAAACTTATGTACTTAAAGCTTGTATGTATGAATTTTTATTGATTACGAAGAATTTATTATTTGTCACGAATTAAACAAATTCTAGTCGCATATTATATGTGACCGAAAGAAAATATAGAAATAATTATAAAAATTGAATCGATTCTGCCTTTACTTGATATAAATCCATATCAAATGATGAAAAAACACAAACACTGTTGTATTAGATTTACACTTTATTTAATAATAACTATATGACAGCTGTTTCACCGTACAACGGTATCTTCAGATATAACAGAGCGGTACTGTAAACATTTTACTTAAACGTATATACTTTATGACTTAATGGTATGTATTCGCAGAAATTGGAAACTGAAATATTTTTACCCTTGTTTATATAAGGGATACATAAATTACATAATTATATTATACATAAAGCACAACTAACAAAATATTCTAATCAAAAATAGGAAATAAGTTCAACAGTGGGGAGGAATTAAGCTCTGTTTTGTCATTTAATAATTTATTTGAAAATTTTTGTTTATTAATTTCCATTGCTTCTAATAAATCTAGTTTCTTACTTTTCTTATCTTCGTGTAGGATCTTGATATTATTATTAAAACTATGGCTTTCTTCAATTAAATGGTTGGAGTATGATGAATCTGTTTTTCCATTTCTAAACGAATAATAATGTTCGTATATGCGCTTTATGAACGTTCTACCTGTTTGCCCAATATATATTTTAGTACATGTGCCACAAGTTAGTTTATAAACACCTGACTTATTATGATGTGTTGTTTTACTTTTATTATTTTTGATGAAGTTACTAATATGGTTGTTGGTTTTATATGCAATGTTTATATTTTGTTTTCTTAAAAATTTTTCTAGTATTTTATTTTGTCTGCCTAAGTAGGTAATAATTTTAAATTTCTTGTCATAATCTTTAGTAATCGGATATATATCTTGTATTGCTTTAGTTTCTCGTTTTTTGGATATTATTTTGTCTATTATATTCGGGTCATAACCATTATTGATTGCAATCTGTTTTATAATGTTGTATTCTGAATTAAAGTCTTCTATTGACATAGGTATATTTAATAGTCTATGAATCATACTATAGAATGCTGCTAATTTATGTTGAATTGGGTGCATTGATTTATTATGTATTGTTATGTCTGTGTGCGAGTCTTTATGGTATCTCGAGAATTTTACTAGGTTATTGCTTCGCTTAATCGTTAAATCTAAGAAGTTAATACTATTATTCTGTTCTTTCTCTATTGTAAAATTGATGTTGTTATGTATTGAGTTGATAAATTCTTCAAGAGTATTAAGTTGTCTATCTGTGCCTGTATAACAATAATTATATTTTATAATTTGAAGTTTCTTCATGTATTCAACAAAAAAAAAAAAAGATTTGATTTACATATTTTCTAAACAATTGTGCAGGAAAATAATACAAATATAAGCAATCAGAATAATTGAAACATACATGAGTGGGTAAAACCCCACCAGTTTTGCATAATACAAAGGTATTTTTAATAATATAAAATATTATTAAAAACCTGGTGTGAAGAACACAAATACAGGTTCACTATTAATATTTTCGGACACGTTCACAAAAATATTAATAGTGAACCTGTATTTGTGTTCTTCACACCAGGTTTTTAATAATATTTTATATTATTAAAAATACCTTTGTATTAAATATAAGCAATAGTATTAATAAATACCTTACATAAAAAGCACAGCTAAATGTAGGTGTAGGTTTCCGCGGTCGTTCTCTAAATGTAGATCTCGGTTTCCGGGTTGGAACCGCGTCGAGTTAGGCGTAATTGCCAACGTTTCGTCCACTGTTTCAAGGGACATCTTCAGGGCTGTACGTAGATGTTCGACGTTTCGCAGTAGCTTGAAGAATGCTATGACAGTTTTTATATGAGACTTGAATTTTGTTGTGGTCGGAGTTGCCTCCATTTCCACTCCATTGTTTCGTATTTCCCAGGGTTGTGACGTGTTTGTGTCTGATTAGTAAATAATCGTGTGTTGTGTGTTTTTGTGCGGTCCTGTGTTGCGTGTCTATAGTCTGTCTTTGTCGCTTTTTGCGTTTAAGTCACTGGTTAATATTTGTTGTTGTAGAGTGTGATTATTTTCTGTTTTTGTGTTACGAAGTATTGGATCTGTTCTGTTGTTGCGTTTGTGGAGTGTAATGTTATTAGCATATTGCCTAAGGCAAGTGCTAGTTCGTCAGTTGTGTTAGGTGTTGTGTTTCTTTGTTTTTGTGTCCATGGGTTCTTTGTTGGGGGTGGTGCTGGTATGTATTCGGGTTTGGGTGTGGTTTTGTTTACAGGGTTGTTTGGATTGTTAGGACAGTTAAGGAAAGTGGACAAGTGAGGACCACCGCAGTTTGCACACTTTGGTGGGGTTGTTTTGAGTTTTGTACATAGGTGTGTTGAGTGTTCTTTGTCAGTTTTAGGTTCGATGTGTATACCAGGTTTCACAAGTTTGTTTTGTACGGTGTTAATGTTGTGTGTTTTGAGTATTAGTCGTATATGTGCCCATTTGTCTTTTTCAGTTACTATTATTGGTGCGATTTTGTGTTGTGTATTGCGTGTTTCGGTGTTTGTGTTTTGTGTAGTGTTTGTTTTGTCACTTACCCTGGGTGTGCTGTTGTTTGAAGTTGACGGTTGTGGAGCGTCTTCATTTGCGTCTTGTTCCATTTTTTCCTCGGTGTTGGTTTTTTCGAGGACACTGTACGAGTTTTTTGTTTCTATTGGTGTGCTTGCGTGTTCTGTTTTCTGTTTTTTTTTGCCGTTTTCTTTGGATTTATAAAACTATTTGAGATATCCATGGCGAATTTTTGTAGATCTATGAGTTGTTGTTTGTTTTCTGACGGTTTTACTGGACTTGTTTCTTCTTTGGGCGATTCTAGTATTTCTATTTTTACCGTTGGTTCGGCGGGATCTATGATGTATATTTGCGGTTGTTTTTTTAATAGATTTTGAATCTCTTCTTCCTCCGTGGTTCCGTTAATAATGGTTTCCGCGTCTTCGCGTTGCTGCGGAGTGCATCTTCTTTTAAAACTTGGATTCAGCGCTAGGTTGGTAATGGTATAGGTGATATATCGTCCGGCCATTGCTTCCGGGTTCGCTTTGACGGTTACGGTCGTATGTTTTAAATGCAATATACGTGTGTTCGTCTCAAAGACTAGCACACGAACGATGATGTTGATGCTATGACAGAGATCGGCACAACTTATATAGGGGGGACCGGGTCAGATGGTGGCCTGCTATTGGCTGGGGACAATGAGCCAATGAATGCGTCGTATGGGCGTGGTAATTCTTAGTAGAGTTCAGTAGAGTTTGCCATGTCGGATGTAACGTATAGTCATCGTCTCTATTGAGATTGCGGGGATGTTTGTAAATTTCAATAGATTCACGGATTTTCCTAGGGAAATAAAGCGATTCACGGGACAGAAGCTTGACATCTTTGAATAGAATTTGATGACCGGAGTTGAGTTTGTGTTCTGCCAGCGCTGAACCGGCTATATGTAACAGTCTAGTACAACGTTCATGTTCGTACATACGCACACCGACTGGCCGCTTAGTTTCGCCAATGTACACACTGCCACACGAACACGGAATGCGATACACTCCTTGTGCTTGGAGCGGAGATATTTTGTCTTTAACCGAGGGTAAGAGGTCCGAAACTTTAGAATGGGGTCTGAAGACAGTTTTGATTTTATTTCTATGTAGAACCTTTCCTATATGATCGGTGATATCTTGAATATACGGTAAGAAAGCGGTGCTGAAGTTAGGATCGGGTTCACTTCGAGGTTTGGGGTTACGATGTCTCACTATAATAAGTATGTCGTGGGGGTTATAATTATTCTGGAGTAGGGTGTTAGAAACATGCGCTTAAGTTCGGAGGGTAGTGCTCTAGGTTCTGAGATAGAAAACGCACGATGTACAAGAGTATTGATGACCGCTTGTTTGTGTGCCGGGTGATGATGGGAAAACCCGTTCAGATATCGGTCCGTATGAGTCGGTTTCCTGTAAACCGTGTGATTGATATTGCGGGTCACTAAGACGACTAAAAACGGGAGACTCCCGTCTGATTCCACCTCCATGGTAAAGCGAATGTCACGGTGCTGGGAGTTTAGAAAAAGTAAAAATTCATCTAAAGACTGCCGCCCATGCGGCCAGATGACGAACGTATCGTCTACAAATCTAAACCAACATGAAGGTTTTAAATGAAAGGAGTCTAAGACTTGTTGTTCGAACGCTTCCATAAAAATGTTAGCGACAACCGGGGATAAGGGGGAACCCATAGCGGCTCCCGACACTTGTTCATAGAACTGGTTTCGAAATTGGAAGTACGTGGAAGTAAGGCTCACATTTACGAGTACGGATATATCATTCGGTTTGCCGTGGGCGGCTATAATGCCGGAGATGATTGACACTGTGTCCGGGATCGGGACCTTCGTGAAAAGAAATTCAACGTCAAAACTAACTAGTAAATCACTAGTGTCTCAATAGAGACGTGGTAAACTCTACTAAGAATTACCACGCCCATACGACGCATGCCATTGGCTCATTGTCCCCAGCCAATAGCAGGCCACCGGTCCCCTATATAAGTTGTGCTGTCATAGCATTCTTCAAGCTACTGCGAAACGACGAACAAGCACAGCTATTTGAATTTAAAATGTGAAATATGTACATTCAAGTAAAGGACACACTTTGTTAAAGCTAATTATATTCATTTATTATTGATTATTGCTAAAAGTATTTACATTTCATTTAAACATATACCTAAATCTCAACTTTTGTAACAATGAAGTTACTTTTTCAACAAAAGTAACACCGTTATCTCCAAGTTTGTTCAAAATTCCTTGCACTGTAGGTTATGCTTTTCAGTAACACGGAAATTATATATTGTATGTCGAATTACTTGCTCTGAAAATTCATCCACTGTGAATTTTGGAGAAGCTTTTTGAATTGTTGTGTATCGGGACAGAAATGCATCTTTTTCCCTAGTTTCAATTTGTCGAGCTTCACCAACAATTCGTTCTACTGTCCTCTTTGAAACTCAAGTTGTTTCGACAACTTTTACGAGAATGCCATGTTGGTCACCTAAATATGACAGTATTATAAAAAGTAAATGTTATGATTAGGTTGAAATAAATAATGCAGCTGGTGTATACAGTTTTTTAAAATAATTGTAAACATTCCAGATTATTTCTCGAGTATCTTGAGAGAAATGCTTTTTTTTCTTAATCGCACTAGAGCCTTCACTCGAAAGAGCAGATGTTGACGGTTCCAACATTATAACCTCTAAAAATATTAAATTATACAATTTAATATATGAAATTCCTATAACGCATTATATTACCTTTTAGCATCATAACAATACAATGTAGTTTTGAAAAAACTTGTTTATAATAAAAAAAATAATGATGTATATATAAAAAAAAATGAGTGAAAATGCAAACGGTGCTTTCAAAAGAGCAGTGATTATATTCACCATTAACAATAAGTGAGTGCTTCACCGTTTGCTTTGAAAAAATATATACAATGAACGGTGAAAAGTTTTTATATTAATGGTGAATGTTGATTCTGATTATAAATAGTTCAATCTAAGCTATTTGCCGTCTATTTGCTCATAGAACTGTTTGTCGTAGTCTCGGTGAAAATAATCAAACTTGTTTATATGCAAATATTGCCCTATTCACAGATATTGTAAGGATAAAAATTCTTTAATAATACGAGTCATAGTTTTTAATTTCGATTATTGTTTTCATAAAAATTTAATTGTACATAATTATAGCAAACGCCAATTAAGTTGGCGCGAGGAGGGGTAAGTTCGCGCAGGATTAGAAGTAGTGTGGAGATTTGAATTTGGTTTTACATCGAATGTCAGATAATTCTAAACTCTGAGCGTGTATCACTTTATGATCCCCTAGCAAAGACATTATGTTCCCTCAAACGTCAATGCCAAATGTATTCTGGCAATTACTTGAGTAGTGGGGGTGGGTGTTTTTAGAAACGGCTTCTGCGCACCCCCTCCTCGCGCCAACTTAATTGGCGCTTGCTATACATGTTTTTTACACCTGTATTTAAACTACCTTCTAAAAAATACAAAAGCAAAGATGTATAAAACGCTGTTTTTATTGATTTTTTAAATTATTATTATTAAAATTGTTACAACTTGTTATAGATAATGTAGGTATATTATTACATAAGTATAAATATTCTCAATTTGAAGTACTTTATATAATAGTAGTCACATTTACGATAGAGAACATTATATTACACTTAATTATTAAATTAATTAATAAATTAAGTCAGTATTATTTGTCTTTGTATACGCAAGTCGGCTATTCTAAACTGCGAATGGTGAAATATATATTTACGGAAGTGTACGATTCTAAACGGTGAATGCTGATGGTGAAATATTTGGTGAAACAAGCAGCGAATAATATAAAACTATAATCACTGTGATAGGCGCGCTTAACGAAACGGTGAAAATGGTGATTAAGAATTCACTGTGAATAATCACTGTGGTCAATATATTCGCTCATCGCTAATATTATACCTCCTTACTCTTGGTCAAAACACGTATCTGCGCAAGTGTCAGTGCAGACTCTACCTTTGGGTACAGTTGCGGCCGTTACAAACAAGACACCGACTTTTGACACATTGTCAAATTAAGAAAATTCGTGATTTGTAAATTTGAGTTTTATGCGGTATGCTTATTAATTGTAAGTCAGAAATGTACACCATTTTTAAAATGCCTCAATTAAACGAACTGCAAAAGTCGATAATTAGAACTAGGCTAGAGGACGGCATGAGCATTAGGCACATCGCAAATGAAATAAATGTTGATAAAAACACGAACAAAGTTAATGAATAGTACCCATGCAAATACTTTTTAAATAATTAACACCTTTTGCCACCTACTTATTTTGCTTTTACAGATTGAATATTCCATCTTGCCGTGGTTTTTGGGAGCTTCCATATTGAAAAATACAGATTTCACCAAGAAAAACAAACTGGAATGCATTTTCATTTTAAAAACGCATGTATTGTCGCAAAAACGTTATTTGTATTTTACCATTTTTCAAATTTTTTATTTTATACGCCACTGACTTTCTTTCAGTTAGGTGACATTTTATAAACTTCAATATTAAGACCATGTTACAAAGCCAACATTTATTATTTGTCAAACTGTCTCAGTTTGTAGGGGCCGCAATTGTATGTACCACAGTTGCCACATGTCTCAAATTGTTCGAAACTCACGGATCGCTTACAGAAACAAACCTATTGCGAATACAAGGCAGACGCCTATGGGCTATGAATCATCAAATCATCAATCGCTCGAGTCCGCTCTGTAATGATGAGTCTTACTATTTTCTGGAATAATACGTCTTAATGCAAAAAATAATCAATTTGCCATCCTTTATGTTCAGCAAATGCATACTAAATTTTAAAAACAGTTGATGTGGGTGCTTCATAGCCAGTATTCGGCAAGGGGTACGTTTTTCAGAAGCGTAAAGTATGTATACAATGTTATTAATAAAACTTTCAATCAAGCGCTCTTTCGAAATTATGATATTTGCTAGAGCTACTAATAATATAATTATTTCTTGGAGACTGTGGTTAAGTAAAAACTTAAAAAGGTATATAACCCCTTACCACAATTATTAATCGTATCCTAAATACGTATTTCGACAACTAAGTTGTCATCATCAGTAGGTAAAAACCGCTAATTAAAAAGTCGCACATGGGGCACAGTAAAGCTAGATAACCGCTTACGCAACAACTACTTTACACCGCGTCCACGCATAGACTGGGCCTATACATGGACGCGGTGTAAAGTAGTTGTTGCGTAAGCGGTTATCTAGCTTTACTGTGCCCCATGTGCGACTTTTTAATTAGTGGTTTTTACCTACTGATGATGACAACTTAGTTGTCGAAATACGTATTTAGGATACGATTAATAATTGTGGTAAGGGGTTATACAGACTGTCCCGTAAAAAACGCCAACATTCATAATTCCGTTATTTATTGTCCGGTTTTATTTAAACAAAAAGTAAATTTAATAGCATCAAAAACACTATAAGATAGCAGTGTTTTATTTGTTTTCAATTGTTTTCATTAATGTCAAACGACAGTCAAGTTTTTTATTTTAAATGGCAACATATATATTTTTGGCTATATTCGGATTGTATTTTTTTTTCTGAATTCAACGATGTATAACATGTTCATTTTTGATAAACGTTTATTGCAAAAAAAAAACTTTATAAATTTCATCTTTGTCTTCCATTATTTATAAATATTCGAATGTGTCATGAAACATTTGAAATGTAAGTATTATAAATATTATTATAAGAAACAAAACACTTTACAATAAATGTTGAAATTGCCCGCCACCTTGTTTAACACATATCGCACATTTCCTAATAATAAAAAATAAAAAAAAACTTTATAAATTTCATCTTTCATTATACCGAGAGTATATCTTATTGTGAAACATGCAAAACATACATATGCGATTGTTGCTAGAGTAACGTAATAATTAAATGACAGCAATGTATTAAAGCGTGTATTTTATTTTGAAACATAGGTTGTCACAATAATTAATAATTTCAGTTTTTTGACTTAAGATAATTACTGCAATAAAATGTAACCTACAATTATACCTAGAATGTATAGTGTACAAGAGAAATTGTCGTTAATAAACTGGTATTATTCACATATGAGTTTGCGAAATGTTGCAGATTTATTTCACCTTACGTATCCCGAACGTCCGAAACCCAGTCCAGCTACAATAAGTAGATTTGTACAGAAGTATAAAAATAGTGGATGTCTCGTTCCTAACCACAAGAAAAAGAATAGATGCAGATATGTTATTACGGATGAAAAAAAAACTGAAATATTACAAGCTATCGCTAACAACAACATGCTCTCTACAAAAGCTTTAGCACAAGCTTCAAATGTTAGCAAATCTGCCGTGCATAAGTTATTGAAACGCGAAAAATTTAAATCATATCATTTTCAAAACCACCAAGAGCTAATTGCGAATGATGCTGAAAGAAGAGTCAGCTTTTGCACAATAATGATGGAAAAACTTAATAATGACGATACGTTACTACCCAGAATTTGCTTTACGGATGAAGCAACATTTTATTTACACGGTGAAGTTAATTCACAGAACTGCCGTTACTGGAGTAGACAAAATTTGCACAGTCAATGTTTGGGCAAAGTCAATGTTTGGGCAGGGTTTATGGGCGAGCATGTCATAGGACCGTTTTTTATTGAGGGTACTCTTACAGGATACAGATATTTAGAATTGCTTGCGCAGAGAGTTTTACCGGCCCTTAACGCCTTAAATATTCCTGGTGAGAATTGGTACCAACATGATGGTGCACCAGCGCACAATTCCCATATAGTCCGAACCTTTCTAAACAACAGATTTCCAAACCGCTGGATAGGACGTGGGGGAGAAGTGGATTGGTCCGCAAAGTCACCAGACCTGTCTCCAAATGATTTTTTTCTTTGGGGTTACATCAAAAATAAAGTTTTTAATGGAGAACATCTAACTAATATTGACCAATTAAAAAATAAGATACGAGTGGCTGCAAGGGAAATAACTCCTGCACAAATACAAAATGCGATTAATGAATTTTGTCATCGCTTAGGACACTGTTTGGCCGTCAACGGCGATATTTTTGAAAATCTGCTAAATTAGTTTATTAAATTTGCTTCATTTATGTTAATAAAATAAATTGAATTTCAATTAATTCTTGTTTTATTCAACCTAAAAGTAGTAAGAAACTGTGATTGAAGGATTTATCTGAAAATAAAATGTTTTCTATGTCTGTATTTGATTTGTTTACAAGTCAAAAAAATGAAATTATTAATTATTTTGACAACTTATGTTTCAAAATAAAATACACGCTTTAATACATTGCTGTCATTTAATTATTACGTTACTCTAGCAACAATCGTATATGCATGTTTTGCATGTTTCACAATAAGATATACTCTCGGTAGTAGACCTGGCCCAGTCCACTAGCATTATGTCAATGTGCCTTAAGTGTCAGTTTGACTTTATTAAGTTTTCTGTATTATCCTGTTTGAACGTTTTGCCGCAACAAAAAGCGTATTTTCGTTAAAAATGAATAACAATGAATTAACGGACATGTTACAAGTGTTCTTTGAATGTAATAAAAATCGCCTTCAAGCAGTTCGTCGGTACAGTGCTCGTTTTCCGGACAGAGAAGTTCCAGGTTCGAAAATATTTCAGAGAATTCAAAAGAATTTAAGAAATTATGCATCATTTACCAAACCAAAAACACATAAACGGAAATTCTCCGAAGATAAGGAATTAGATGTTCTTCTTGCAGTACAGCAAAATTCACGAACTTCGATTCGCGAATTGCACATAATATTGGGGTATCAAAAACTACAGTTCATGGTATTTTAAGAAAACACAAACTTAAACCGTACATAGCTCGAAAAGTTCATGCATTAGAACAAAATGATCCTGGCCGAAGAATCCAGTTTTGTCGTTTTTATTTAAATGCATTAGAACAAGACCAGAATTTTTACAGAAGGATAATTTGGTCTGATGAATGCACTTTTAGCAACAACGGTATTTTTAATAGAATCATACATCGACAGTGGAGTGCAGACAATCCGAGATTTGTAATTGAAAATAATTTTCAAAGACGTTTCAACGTAAATGTTTGGTGTGGCATTTTAGGTGATCAATTAATTGGGCCATTTTTCATAGATGGTTGCTTAAATCAAGAAAAATACTACACTTAATTACACGAAAATCTCCAAAACTTTTTAGATGAATTACCTTTGGCAAATTTAAATAGAATATTTTTTCAACAAGATGGGGCTCCCGCGCACAACGCCAGAGTAAATACTGATTTGTTGAACACCCAATTTGGAAATAGGTTGATAGGAACATCCGGTCCTATCGAGTGGCCAGCGCGTTCACCGGATGTTACGCCCTTCGATTTTTGGTTGTGGGCTTATCTACAAGATCGAGTTTATTTAACAACTCCAGAAAATGTTGACATTTTAAGACAAAGAATTATTAACACTTGTCAAGAAGTACCTGCCGCTTGTCTTTTAAATGCGACCTTTGGAGTAATTAGGAGATGTGCGATATGTGTTGAACAAGGTGGCGGGCAATTTCAACATTTATTGTAAAGTGTTTTGTTTCTTATAATAATATTTATAATACTTACATTTCCAATGTTTCATGACACATTCGAATATTTATAAATAATGGAAGACAAAGATGAAATTTATAAAGTTTTTTTTTTGCAATAAACGTTTATCAAAAATAAACATGTTATACATCGTTGAATTCAGAAAAAAAAACCAATCCGAATATAGCCAAAAATATATATGTTGCCATTTAAAATAAAAAACTTGACTGTCGTTTGACATTAATGAAAACAATTGAAAACAAATAAAACACTGCTATCTTATAGTGTTTTTGATGCTATTAAATTTACTTTTTGTTTAAATAAAACCGGACAATAAATAACGGACTTATGAATGTTGGCGTTTTTTGCGGGACAGTCTGTATACCTTTTTAAGTTTTTACTAATAATATATTAAACTAAGCAACTTGTATCATCTACATTATCAAGTTATGCTGATTGCATTAAATATTTTCAAGTAGTTTTAATACTTACTAACAATGCTAATTAATATAGGCTTCACATTTAGCAATATAGCAATAAAATATTTAGTTAAATATCCATCTATACATGTCTATTACAATGTTAAATTGAGAAAGGAAGTAAGAGTCAAATAAATTAGATACTTTTTATTTATTGAAGAAATAGCCTAATAAAAAGAAAAAAAAATTTTCTCAATTAGGTTCACATACAACAGAGTTCCTGCCCAATTTTTTGTCTGAATTACAATAAAAAATATAAAGAAAAATATCCATATAATGACAAAAATTCATAAATATAGTATGTACAATAATGATATAAATTAACAATAATTAAAATTGGTGTTCTATGCAGACTAATTTATTTACGGTACCACATTTGGATTGACCTCATTCTCTTGACTTTCTTTTGTAATTGCAAAATTCCATAAAGTAAAGCTTCAGCTGTTGGTGGACAACCAGGTACATAAATATCTACAGGTATAATTCGATCGCAACCTCTTACTACTGAGTATGAATAATGATAGTAACCTCCCCCATTTGCACAACTTCCCATTGAAATAACCCATCTAGGTTCCGGCATTTGATCATAAACTTTACGTAAAGCTGGAGCCATTTTGTTGGTTAAAGTACCTGCTATAATAATCACATCTGCTTGCCTAGGTGAAGCTCTGAATACTACCCCAAACCTAATTGAAAATATTACTTTATTTTATATTAACATGAAATTCTTAAAAATACCTATCCATATCATATCTTGGAGCTGCAATATGCATCATTTCTACAGCACAACATGCTAAACCAAAGGTAAGTGGCCACATAGAACCCTTACGGCCCCAATTTAATAAGTCATCCAAACGGGCTAATGAATAATCGACTAAATTGTTAGGTTTCACTCGAAAAGGTGAGTAAGGTTTGTATGCAGGAGCTGGTGTTGATGATTGTTGTCTTTGTACACTACCAAAACTCCCACATATTAATTTCAAACCATTGTTAACTGCTAAATTTTGTGAGCAGGGCACAAGAGCCGAACGAAGCATCTACAAAAGCCATTTTGAGGTTAACAATGTCAATGTCGTGTCATTTCAAGAACGAAATTAGTTTGAATGATTGCATTATAATATTGTGAAGATACACTAATTTTATTATTTACTATGGAGAAAAATACCTTTAATTTATTAATGCGTACTAGAATTTTGACATTTAAAATTAAGTTTACGTAATAAAAATATACATGTCAACTTCGATGACACCAGACATATAGCGACACATATAGGGAACTGTACGGATTAGGGAATATAAGAAGCGTCTGCGGTCCAACTCTTCCAAAATTATCCTGCACATATGCGCATCCATCTTTCACGTTTTTTAATATAATATACAAATAGCAGCAAATAGTAACATTTGTATGTGCTAGGTTAGGTGTGCAAAACAATTATTTTGTTGGAGTTTGTGATGATCAACTTCTTATTATGATTATAAAATTTGTAAATATTGTTAAAAAAGATGTTACATTCATTGCATTTATATTTGAAATTTTCGGCCACTTTCAAAGGCAACAGGTTAATGTTGTTAGGATGAAATTTTACATGTCGTCTCAAATTATACAAATTAGAAAATTGTTTTGCACATACAGAAATGTTGTTACTATTCAGATTATTATAAATATATTATAAAACGTCGGAGACGCATGCGCATATGTGCAGGATCATTTGGGAAGAGTTGGATTTTCTATGGTTGGATTGTAGACACTTGTGGGGAAAATAACTTTATAACAAATGTGAGTAAACTAAAAACTAAGCTTAAAATATATAAAAGAAAAGAGAAAGTTAATTTAAAAATTTAATATAAAATTATTTAAATAAATTGGTTAGGTAATTGTGGAGGTGTCTTATAATTGCAATTTAAGTTATTAATTTTTTTTTTGTAGTGATTCTTGATAATAGTATGATTTCATTAGTAACTACCAGTAAGTGAATGGTTAATTAATAGCATCCTATTATTAGATTATGAAAAGTAAAAAAAATTAAATCTTCACTGTAATGTATGAATATAATTTATTCATTGCAAGGGATATTAGCTATGTTAAGTTGGTCTTGTGCTCTACTTTCAATTTTGTTTCTAATTTCTTTATAAGTATTCTATTAGCAAATGGAAGCTAATATGTATGTGTTTCTTATTGCGTTCAACAAATAAAGAATATGTATTTTATTCATATTTTCATCAAAGTTAACTGAAAATATTATTACTACATACATATTTCAGGAGTTTCTGTAATATTTGCTAATAATGTGAGTATATCTTATTTGATTTTATATCTTACTAATCTAACTTCGTTAGGGCAAGACGTTCAGAATCAGAAAGTGAAGAAAAGGAGAAAAAGAAAGATAAGCAGAGAGAAAGTCGTAAAAAGACAGAATCTGGATCAAGTAGTAGTGATAGCAGTGGAAGGTTTGTCAAAAATGTATAAGAAATAACATTAAGTATAACTTTGTTGCACAGCTCCTCAGACAGCAGTTCATCTAGTGGCTCTAGATCATCCAGTTCATCATCATCTACAACAAGCTCTCGATCAAGCAGTTCATCATCAGATTCTTCATCTTCAAGCAGCGATAATGATCGAACGAGGCCAAAACGAAGGTTAGTTTTGTTTTCCATTTTTGCTGGTTTTGGACATCTTTGATTTTAAGTTGGATCTTATTTATTTATAAACAAAATTTGAGATATTTTTGAGTTATAGTTGAATACTATGGGGAATTAACATTATTCCTTATCATATTTTTTAAAGTTATCCATAAAATATTGAAATTGTAAAGTAATAGATTAATTGGTTTATTTGGTGTTTAATCAGAATTGAAATTAATAAACTAAATTTATAAGAAAAATAAAAGTGTTAGGCTCATGTACTAATGTTCATTTACCTTTGTGTTTTGGGACAAAACTTCTACATTTCATTTGATGTAAATGTCAATATTTGTAACAAATTTGAAGTATTAAATATATGTTCTTATGTTAGTGTTATTTTGTAACTCACAAAAATAAAAATTTAGGAAGTGATGAAACCTATAAATTGTATTATTCTAGATCATCTAGATCTTCAAGTAAAGTCAATAGACGTAGTCGTGAAAAGAAAGTAAAAGATGCTGACAATAAAGAGAAGCCAAAAGAAAAGGAAAAGGCTAAGGAAGAAACTAAGGAGAAAGAAAATAGAAAACCCTCACCAGTTCGAGGTGAACAAAACAATGTCAAGCCACGCTCTAGAAGTAGGTCCAGATCACCAAGAAGGAAACGAAGACGTAGATCTCCTACACCACGGCCTACAAAAATCCACATTGGCCGTTTGACTAGAACAGTTAATAAAGACCATATAATGGAAATATTTGGTACTTACGGTACTATTAAACATGTAGAATTTCCAAAAGATCATGTCCATCCTTACTTGGGAAGAGGCTATGCTTACGTTGAATTTTCTAATGCTGATGAAGCTGAGAACGCCATGAAACATATGGATGGTGGTCAAATAGATGGACAAGAAATAACAGCTGCACCAGTTTTAATTCCAAAACCTAGACCGCCCCCTCGGAGGAGTCCTCCACCAATGCATATGAGAAGACCACCACCTCATAGGAGAACACCCCCTAGGTTTAGAAGGCGATCTCCTATGAGACCTCCCAGGCGTAGCCCCATAAGGAGAAGGCCGCATTCGAGGAGTCCTCCACCAAGACGTAGAAAGCACAGTCGGTCAAGTTCTAGCAGTTCTAGATGAATTGTAAAAATTTATATTTGAAATTGTAGAAGAAATAATGTCTTGGATTTCTTATTGTACTCGTAATAATGCGTTTGCTAAATATACGAAACTTAATTTTGCTAATTATATAAAATAATAATATTGAGTTAGATGTTTTTTTTTTTCTTGTAAATGACAAAGTCTCCAATTATAAAATTCATGATTAGTAAAATCGTTTTTTTTTTTTTTGATTTACCAGGCCAAATATTTTTGGTTATATAAAAGCAAACATAATGAACTTGATAATTTCTATACCGTATTCGTAAAGTTTTGATATTAAGTTTCGAGAAACACTGATAGTTAGTCTTGCTCTACGCCAATCGGAGGCCTGCCTTTCTTCATTCCACATGTTCCGATCTCGCATTTATATGTATTACCTACTACATTATAAAGATACACAGCAATACAAATCGAGTGTTAAAGTAGTTTGAGTGAATTTTTCGGCTTACTTTCAAAACTTTACGAATACAGTTTAGGAGTCAACGGCCCTACTATCATGATAGAAAGACGTGCTTTTTGACGGTGCTGTTTTAAAACCGAAGTGCCAAAGCAAAAAAAGGAAGGGTATTGTGAGTAATGCCTTCATACAGAAAATTGCCGTCCAATGTTCACGTAGTAACGAGAAAATTATTTTTCTTTATTCGAGTTCGGCCCTGTCGCAGTTAAATATACGGGTGGCAATACGGGCTTCCACCTCTAATTCATCAGTAATTCTCTTTATCGACTAATTATATTGTTCTATCGGTATTTGCCAGTATCACACAAATTTAAAGAAAAAAACAATATATGTAAATAATTCCATACAAATAATTAAGAACTACATAGTTATCTATTCCATTGGACACGCTATATAAAGCTTTTTGTTTTATTATAAACATAATTTTATTTTAAATGAAGTTTAACGTTCATTTAATTTTAGTCAATATTAGTTAAATGCGGCAAAGCTTTGTCGACATATTCGGCGTAAAGGATATTATTGATATGGGCATAATGTTTTGATACGAAAATATCAACGTTTACTATTTTTATGAATAGGAACTGTTATCGTCTAACAATGTCGAGAAATTGCATAGATTTTTTTGCAGGTCAATGAACTTGAATTATAGCTGTATTTCGATAACTATACAATAAACAAAGATATGACTAACTGTATTTTGTACCTAAAAATTTGAAAATTTTTGATGAATTATTTTCAGTTAGATATTTATACCTATTCTTCGCATAGCTTGGGTGCTATTCAGCGGTAACCCTGTATAAGGAATTCAATACGCTCAAGTTAGAAAATTGACCACAATTACGGATAATGAATCTTAGAGTTTGTGTTTGCTTAGATATGTTTTTTAAATGTCACTTTCCTATCCCAGGTATTTCTAAGTTGGTAATTGAAATTTATAATATATATTTTTTTCGTGAATGATAATATCTTACAGAATACTGTATACAGTATACTGTATGGTAACCATATTGGTTTCTAGTAGAAGACAATTTCTCGAGTCGGTGACTCAAGAAAATAACTTCAAGTTAAGAAAATAACTTCAAGTTATTAGCAAAGAAAAGGTTATTAGACTCGATCCGATTTGAAGGATCATTAATGAAGATAATGAAAAGAAGTGGTCCTACGTTCGAGCCTTGCGGATCTTCAGAAGTGGCAATGTCAGGTGTTGAATAATAGTTGTTAAAAGATATAAGTGAAGGTCACTTGACCTCCCAATAATGCCATATTAATATGGACAGGTTCGGATCTAGGAATACAAAATATCAGGAGGTGTGGTTTCTGTTAGCTCATGTATAGGCTGGGAATTGAATTAAGTAGATCTTTGGTACATAACTGCGCATGGAACGCCGAATTCTACGACATGAATAAAGAAGAACTAAAAGAGAAAGGCAGAAAATGAGAGATGCCGGATTACGATCGTTCATTCGAAGAAAAACAAGTTCACAAACACCAGCACAGCAGGATAATAATGAAATTAAAGAAATAAAAAAATATGTTAGCTGAAGTAAAACGAGATATAAAACAAGATATGGAAGATATCAAAAAATGATGAAACAAGAAATAAACGAAAATGATGAAATGAAAATGATAAAAAAACGAAATACTTCAAATTAAGGAAAATTAAAAAAAAGGAAAAGGAAGATATAATTGGTAAACTTCAGAAGGGTGAAAATGGAATGGAGAACATGGTGAAAGATAAAATAAGAAATAACTTGGTAATAACAGGAATATGATAGAATAGCAACTAGTACAAACTGAAACTAAAGTGAACAACGTTTATAAAATTGGACTAGAAAGGTATATAGTCGAAATAGGAGAATGGTCAGACAAATTAAAAGACATTGCAAAGGACAAACGAACGAAAAGAAGTATAATCAAAGCTCAGTATCAAAGAATAGAAATAAATGGTAAAATGATTAAATAAAATCACAAACACAGGAATTGGAGGAAATACAACAGAATAAGAAATTAAAAACTAACCATAATTATAAACCAAAGACAAAAGGCAAACGAAATAGACAAATGAAAAGAAACATGAAATATCAAAACACTAAACCAAAATGAAGAAGAATTAATAAATGAAACACGGGTAAGAGATATATCCATATAAACAAATATATAAAGTCCCTTCAGTACTCAGAGGGTGTAAGGGTTACAACTTGCTTACTCTAATTCTGTATGAACTTTTTCATTCTTTTTTTTTCTGGGCGAGCTTTTTTCTTGCTGACCTGACCATGCTTTGACTTTTTTCTTTAAGATTTTTCCGATTGTATTGTCCCAGGTTTCTCTTGGCCTACCTCTCTTACTCTTGAACGGTGTCCTGCATTCCCAAATTCTTTTCAATTGTACTGTGCAGTTAGTCTTTGGAGGTGTCCCCACCATCCGAGTTGTTGCTATATGTAGTCTTAACTGATTCAATTTTGAGGTCTTTTCTTATTTTTTCGCTAATTATTTCTCTAATTTTGTTACGCTTTGTACTCTTCTTAGGTATTTCACTGCTCCAATCTTTTTCTTATCTTTCTCTAGCACACATATACCGGTAGGTCCAGTTCGCAACGGGCCATATAGCAATGTGTGGCAACAGCGAATCGAATCCCCTCCATGCGCAGCTCCTTCGATTGCAGCACATTGCATATTGCATTGCAGTTAAGAATTTAGTAAGACTTAAACCGCGCAAGGATATAGTCGTTTGCATATTCGTTCTGTATACGTAATTTGCCCATTTGTTGTATTATTGTATTCTTAGCTGCTACGGAAAAGTAATTTTAAGTAATAAAAAAACAATAACGTTTTCTAAAATATAAAAGTAAAAAAAATCAATAATTCTGCAAAATAAATTTAAATTTTGAAAGTCACTCAAAATAGTCATCGTACAGACGTTGCCACATCGCATTACGTTCCATACGTATATTGTTGCCTATGGCCCGTTGCGAGTTGGACCTATCGGTATAGGCCTATATATTGATTTGATTGATTGAATCTTTGTCTGAGAAGAAAATTATATTTGTATTTCCTTGTGGTCCTCAAATATTGCCATACCTTTGCTCTTACTTTTATTCAGTTGCATTCCATTTTCAGTTAACAATTAGTTCCAAATATGAATGTGTTCTTATAATTCTTTTTCGTTTCCTGTTACTATTGCAATATCACCAACAACGGGACATTCAGAGACACTAATCACCTCTAGATTTTTATAACCCACAAACATTGATTTTACTCTTCTTCAAGTCTTTTTGGTCAAATCATCTATAAAGGTAATAAATAACAGTGGACTTAAGCTATTTCTTGTCTCAATCCTACGCTGGTGTCAAACTCGTACATCAAGTTTCCTTTAATTACACAGTTTCTCGTTTTTTTTTTTTGTATAGGCATTTAATTACTCTGATCAATTTTGTTTAAACTTTCCTTTCCTTTAGACGTTCCCATATTTTTGTTCTTGGCACATTGTCAAAGGCTTCCATGTCCAAAAATGCTAAATAAGCTGTTTTTGATCTTGCCAAAGTTCTGTTGATAATTCCTTTTACTGTAAATACATGATCTTGGGTACTTTTATTTTCTCGGAATCCACTTTGGGTGTCTGCTAAGGTTGGTTCTATTTGTTTTCTTATTTTTTTTCAATTATTTTTTCTACGAGTTTTACTGCTGTGCTCAGTAGCGTTATAACTCTATAATTACTACAATCTTTGCTATCGTCCCTTTTGTGTAATGGAAGAATCATTCTCATCTCTAAATCCTTTGGATTTTTTGCGTATTTCCATACTCCATGTTTTTTACCATTTCCGTGGTAATTCTATCACTTCCTTTTGCCTTGCCATTCTTTAGTTGTATAGCTTCTATCAACTCTTCTTTTGTTATCCCTTGGTCTTCTTTTTGGATAAATTGTTCTCCTTCGTATTTCATGTCTTCATTTTTAAATATTTGTTCTTCTGTTTCCAGCTCAACATTAAGTAATCTTTGGAAATGTTTTTTCTAACGTTTCATAATCACTGTTTCCTTTGTTTATATTTCTCCTGTATCATTTTTAATTGTTGACTATGGACCTTTTTGCTACCTTTTAGATTTTTAGCACTCTGTAGAACAACTTTTGATTACTTTTCCTGTCTCTTTCTCTCTTATTTCCAAAAGTTTTCCAAGTTTTTTGTTTGGACTGTTTTACTAAGTTTGTCACTTTTGTTGTTTATACTTTATATAATTCGTACCTTTTTTTCGTCTTCTCTCTTAAATATGTTCTCCATTTTTATCTTTTACCCTTCACTTCCTGCTTACTTTCTTCTGTCCATCAGGCCGTTTGTTTTTTGTGTTTATTCTGTTTGCTTGTATCACATACCTATGCTGCTTCAATACTTTTAAATACCAACCAAATTTCTTCAATATCTGTATTGTCTGTTATTTTCTGTATATTTGCTAGTTTTTTATTTATTTCTTCTTCATAACTGTTTGCCAGTATTTTGTCTTGTAATTTGTATACCTTTTTGTTTGCTTTATTTTTGTTAGCTTCTTCATCTGCTATCTTTATTTGTGCTACCACGAGATAATGGTCACTATGTATTTTTTGGCATCTTTTAACTTTAACATCACGTACTATCGACCTGTTTTCTCGTTCCAGAAATACATATATAATCCATAATTGATCTCTTATCTCTATTCGTTTGTACTCTTGTGAATTCGTGAATGTCTTTATGATCATAGAAGGTGTTCATTATTATCAAATCATGTACTATACAACAACCCAGAAGCCTCTCCATTGTTATTTCTTTTGTTTTCTCCGTATTTTCCTACAGTTGTTGCATATACTTGATCTTTTATTCTTGTTCTTCCATTGAAATCTCCAGCAATAAAAGTATTACGCTTAGTTATTTCTATTGTTGCATTTCTCATCCCAAAACCTGTCCTTATGCTCGGCCCTCTCATCTTCATCAGGACCATATACGGCTGCTATTGTTCTCATGTTTGTTTTACTTTTGAATTTTATGGTAAGTATTCTTTCGGATACTGATACCCACTTATTTACCGTATCTCTTACTTTTCTATGTAATATACATCCTATTCCTGCACTTGCTCGATCTTTTCTTCCATTCCACTCCACTCCATAGAAACAAATGTCCATTGTCTAATTCTACAATGCCCTCTCCTTTTTTTTTTTGTTCCTGGTATCACCAATATCTCAAGCTTTGCTCTCTCAAATTCTACGCTTAATTCTATTTCTTTTCCATTTAAGCTTCTTATATGCCATGTGCCTAGTTTACTAACATAACTCATAAGGAAAAGTCTTTCTTTGGAGACTGTGGTTAAGTAAAAACTCAAAAAAGGTATAAAACCCCTTACCACAATTAAAAATCGTATCCTAAATACGTATTTCGACAACTAAGTTGTCATCATCAATAGGTAAAACCACTAATCAAAGTGTCGCACATGGGGCAAAGTAAAGCTAACACATAAACGCGCAACTACTTTACACGGCGTCCACGTATACACTAACTTTAAAATAAAATTCACAGACTAAAAATTACGACAAACCTTACCTCTCTTAAGAAAAAAACGGCATCACATTTAGTAACTTCTACCCAAAAATATAAATTAAATGTTAGTAATCCTTTAGTACCAAGAATGTATTGTTTGCCGAAGATGCATAAATAAGATAACTCGATGAGACCTATCGTTTCAGGTGTCAACTCACCGACTTACATGATTTCCAAATGGTTAGTGAATGAATTTAAAAATTTACCCGTGGAACGAGATAGTTTGTCAGTTAGTAATTCCTTAGAATATGTTCAATTAATTAAAGATTATGAACTCGAAGACGGAGAAATTTTAGTTTCATTCGATGTAACGTCATTATTTCCTTTGGTACCTATACCATAAAACCTTGAAGTATTTAAAAGACTTGCTGCATAAGAATATCATTGAACCTTCTAAAATAAAGGAATGCATAAGATTGACTACTTTTTGCATGACGCAAAATTGTTTCCAAGGAGAAAAATTTTATGAACAGAAACAAGGCACAACAACGGGTAATTGCCTATCTCCTTTCATAGCTAATTTATTCTTGAGTCAATTTGAAGTAGAATTTAAAAATAGCGCTAATTCCTTTCCAAGAATCTGGATCAGGTACGTAGATGACATTTTCGCGATCTTTGATACACGGAAATGTGAATTAGACATGTTCGTTTGAAATTTCCTAGTATAAAATTCACGGTCGAAAAGGAAAACAATGATAGGATACCATTCCTAGATACATTAGTAATTAGAAATAATCATAAAATAGAAATCGATATTTTCCGGAAAGAAACCAATGTCAATAGATTCATCACCGCGGATTCAAATCATAGTTTTCAACATAAGACAGCTTCTTTTAAATTCTTAGTCAATCAGTTACTTAACTTTCCGTTAACAAAAGAGAGATATGAAATAGAACTAGATTTCATTAAAAATATCGCGAGATATAATGGCTTTGACATAGAAATAATTAATAAATTAATTAAAAAATGAATTTAAAAAAGACCATCCGCGAATCCACAAGTTTAATATCTCAACGTAATCAGGAGAAACAGTACATGTGTTTACCATACCACCCAATCACGAAAAATATTAATAGAGTTGTTAAAGAATGAGGTCTCCAAGTTGCTTTTCGGTCCGAAAACACCATCAAAAGCCTCCTAGGTAATACCAAAGATAAGGTTAATTTTGAGTTGAAATCAGGTATATACGAAATTAATTGCGACGATTGTAATTTAAAATATATAGGTCAAAGGAAACGCTCGATAATAACTCGGTATAAAGAACACATATCACATATCAGATTTAATAGACCAGAAAAATCTAGGGTAGCTTATCACGCCCTACACACAGATCACAGCTTGTCGGTTAAAGGGTTAAAACTTGTCAAAGCCATCAATAACATCAGAGATCTCGACGCATATGAAAGCATTCATATCGTTAAAAATACAAGTAACACCTTGAACTTGGACAACGGTAATATTGTGGATAGTTGTCTTTTTTCATTCTTAGAAAAGAGGCAAAAAAGGTCGAGGGCGGATAATGGATAGTAAACACATGTGATGCCGTTTTTTCTTAAGAGAGGTAAGGTTTGTCGTAATTTTTAATCTGAATTTTATTTTAAAGTTAGTGTATACGTGGACGCCGTGTAAAGTAGTTTCGCGTTTATGTGTTAGCTTTACTGTGCCCCATGTGCAACACTTTCATTAGTGGTTTTACCTACTGATGATGACAACTTAGTTGTCGAAATACGTATTTAGGATACGATTATTATTTGTGGTAAGGGGTTTTATACCTTTTTTGAACATATATCATATTTTATTTTCTCATTCCATGTAAGATATTTCGTCTTCCCAAGTCATTGTCCTTGTCCCTATCCTTCTTTTCGTCTATTTTTATAATTTTCTGGTATCCTACGTTGACCTTTTTACCTTGTTCATATTTTCTGGCTTCGTCCCTAATGTGCTTTTGTATAATCTGTTCTTTTTCTGTTAAGTCATGGCCAATGTAAATTTTTCCATCTCTTATGTTTCTTAATTTGTTTATTATCGCCATAGCTTTACAATTTCCTAGTTCTACTTTGCAAATTCTGTAATTTATCTTTGCCATTACTGTTATATCACTTTTGATTCCTAAGTTTTTCTCTATTATGTTTTCTATTTGTGTTTTCATTTGCTGCGGATCCTTTCGTATTACTGTTACACTTGAGATTATGATACTTTTTTGTTCTTCCTTTCTGTTTTTATTTTGTTTTCTAGTAGATTCATTTTCTTCCTAAGTTCAATGTTCTCTTTCCTTAAATTTTTGCTTCCTAACATGTAAATAATCGTGCAAAATCGTATGTATTTGTTTCGCCGCAATGCCTAAGGACGCCTCTATCTAACTGTATGTCACATGTGGATCTGATAAAATCATTTCACGCATAGAATCGATATTTTTCGCAACAACAGATGGACGCCCTTCACGAAGATCGTCACCAAACGTTGGTCTTCCATGCTTGAATTCTGCGAACCATCTGTAAACCATAGTTTTGGATGGTGCTTCATTCCAAAATACCGAACTAAGCTTTTCCATACATTGCTTTGGTGTCAAACCGTATCGAAAATTGTAAAAAATCATCACTCGAAAATCACGATTCAAAATTTCCATTTTTGACACAACTATTACTTTGTTAAATTCTGTTGAGACAAAACTGTTCGGTTTTAAATTGAACTATCAACTGAATTATAGATTAAAAATGTCAAATTTTACTAATATGATAATTGTGGAATACTGGCAATTCAAGGAGTACTTGATTCCGCGAATTTTAGCAGTATCCCTCGTAAATGGGAGAAAACTATAAAAGAATTGCAATGGAGGTGATTAAAAAGAAGATAAGATAATGAGAATCAATGGAAATGTAGAAAATTGTGAAAAGATTATGTGGGGACGGGATGTTCGAGAAGAAGTTTCTACAATGGCATATTTGGAAACAATTATTAGCAGGAATGACGATGATGATACAGAAATATTAAATAGAACAAAGACAAAATTAAGAATATGTAATGCAGCGATAACCTACGGAAGCTACTTGACCAATAACAAATAATCAAAAAAACGAAGCAATAGCAGCAGAGATCAACACTTATGAAGGTTTTCTGGTAAAACAAGATGTGACAGATGTAGAAGCATAGAAATCAGTGGCCGACTAAATAAAAAAGTAGTAAGTCAGATATTGAGGAAAACAATTAAAATAGTTCGGACAATGTGCGAATAATGCAGAACGAAAAATTGTTGAAAAGGTATTAGAATCGAAAAAATATGGTAAACGAAGAGCTGGCAGACCGGAAAAGAATATGGAGGACATAATAGAGGAAATAGCACAGAAAAGAGGGACAACAGCACATAAATTGAAAGTAAAAACAAGCAACGGGAAGGAATGGAGAAAATAGATCGGAATACAATCCTGCCGATGACGTAGAAGCTAATAGACTATAGACAAAGAAGATAAGGAAGGTATATAATTTGAAGAACAATTTTAATATGTTAATGGTTAATTCTGTAGCAAAACATGCAACTTTTTCTAAACACATGTTTAATATTATAGACTCGTTCTTGTACTTATGGTTTCACGCCATTCACTTTAGCACGTTTAGACTTCATAACAGTGCTATTTTTTGGCAGTGATATTATATAAAGCTAAATGTAAAAATGTACACTGGCTTGCAATCAAATCCTGTACACCTAGTTTTGGCTGTATTAAATTGATCCTTTTGGTGACATTTCTAATTTAACATTAATCAATTTTAATCAATAAAAATTGATGAAAATGTTAAAATTATCTGAATGTGATAAAATATTAATATTATCAAAATTAGAAGAAGGATGGTCCACAAGAAATGTAGTTAGAATACTTAATTTAAATAAAGCTACGGTTTTGGGTGTTAAGAAAAAATGGGAACGAGATAGAAGTGCTAAAAGGAAAGAAGGTTCAGGGTGGCCGAGAATGTCAAGTCAGCAACAAGATGAATTTTTATTAGAATTTTTAAGAGAAAATCCATTCAAAACAGCAAGAGATGCTATTATTTCACACAAATTTTCCAGGATCTCGGTCACCAGCATGTCGCAGAATTAGCACTTCTGAAATAAAAAATTATGTGCTAGAAATTAATAATTATTAAGTGTAAAATAAACAATTCACAGTTTTATTTTCATTAAATTATATACATCGCGAACAAAATTTCTAATAAAATGTAATATTTTCAGACGAAAAAATATTCCAGTCGAGCCACGATGGTCACGTGAATGTGTACCGCCCAATAAACACAAGATGTGATGAAAGCTATGTGTCTCCGCCAAATAGATCTGGAAGATCTTCTGTTAACGCACACATGCATGGATGTGTGCACAATCATTAAATTTACAGTAAACTCAATCATATCTAGATATTTTAGAGAATGTTATGCTTTCGTCAGTATCACGAACATACTCTAATAATACATTCATTTTTCAACAAGATAACAATCCTGTGCACACCGCCAGAGTTATCACACAGTGGATTATCAATCGGAACATGACATATTACCTTGGCCATTACGCAGCCCGGATTTAAATCCGATTGAAAACGTTTGGGGTGTAATGGTGAAACGAATGTATGAACGAAATTTAAGATTCCGTAATAAAAATGATTTAAAAATGAATTATGGGCGGCAATTGAGAATGCTTGGGAGGAATTAAGCGAGGATCAAGATATTTGGAGAAACTTTATTCTATCAATGCCAACAAGACTTGCATAGGTTTTAGAAGCTAATGGTGAAATGATTAGATACCTATTTCTATATTCGCATGTTTATCATTATTAAAGGCCGGATTATATGCAAAAAGAAAACTGAAAATATGCGCATAAATATGCAGATGTTTTACCCTAAATATGCACTTCTTTATAAAAATATGCAGGTTAAAAAAATACGAGGAATGTTAGAAAATGGAATACAGTAGAAAAAAATATTCTATTATGTTTACTATAAGTTTATTTAGAATATTTTACAACATAATTAACTATGAAAACAATTTACAATCACATATTTCTCAAAGTTTTCAACAGAAAAATTGCGACGCTTGTCTGAAAACATGTATTTATATATTGAAAAGGTTCGTTCTACGTCGACGCTTGTTATAGGAGCATATTTGAAATTAAAAATATCTACTGTCAACTCAATATTTTCTACTGAATCACCACACAAGATTTTAGCAATGCCCTTTAGCTTTTTAAAACCCTCTTTTTTCTTATTACACTTAAAAATTGTTCATACACGGACTATCCCACTCCTCGTTTAACATCAAAACATGACTTTTCAAATTTGTTTATTATTACATCGCTCTCGATTAGCGACATAAATTGTTTTTTCAACTGCAATATAGAAGTGGAAATAAAGCTGTAATAAACGCCAACTGTTGAGGTATTTCTTTACTCGAATACACCTTTTGGGCGTCTATCACAGATTGTGCATTCCTAATCAGGTCCATAATAATTGTCTTTATTCCTTCATAATGATTTGCATGAAAAATAGCAACCTTCAACCACGTTCTCCATCGTGTGATTACTGGTTGAGGAGGAAGCGGAACACCGGGTAGATGTTATTTGTAAAACTGAACTCGTAATGGGGCCTGTGAAAATACTTTCTTAACACTACTAATTAAAGTATTTACTAAGGGAAAATGGTTTCTGACTTCTTCTGCAACACGATTTAGTCCGTGCGCCAAGCAAGTTGTGTGAATTAAATTTGGGTAAAAGATTTTCAATTTGAAAGGTGCTTTCACCATGTATTGTGCAGCATCCGTCAAAAATAATAGAATTTTCTCTGTTGGAATCGATTCCGGTAAGAAGAAAGTTGACAGTTCTTCCTGTATAAACCTTGTTATTGTCAAATCATTTGCCTTTTCTAACTGTTTGGATGAAATTAAAAAAGATTTTGCTGGAACCAATACGTTAAGGATACCAATCATTAAATGAACTATGTATCGGCCCACACTACCAGTAGTTTCATCTACGCATATATAAAGATAATAGTTTGCAACAATATTCTTAATGCTATTCAATGTTTTTGCATAGATACAGCGATTATATTTTTTTCTTAACGTGGTCTCGTCGGGAATGATATATTTGCTGATGTACTTTTGCAAAAATAACTTGACATTTAAATTGTTTAATTTGTGTAGTGGAATATCTGCTGACACAAACATTTAACACAAATCTTCATTAAATTGTTCTTGTTCCGATTTTTTGGAAGTTGATGGCAAACATTGCAGTAATGTTCGCTGACTCTTCTTCGCCAATTTCATCTTTGTTAGTTTTGCAGCATGAGATGGAGTTTTCATATGTTGGTCGACTTGGAACTTTCTCTCACTTGTAATCTGCAAAAAAATACCACATCATCGGTTGTTTTCTTATAAAATAAATGTTCGTAAAAAATAAATAAACTTAAAATTTTACCCACAATCTTGCAGTATGCTACGCAAAACACTTTTTCTCCATCCATACGCAATTCTGAATAAGGTGCAATCCATCCAGGCACAGTCGCTATTTTCGGCATTTTTGCTATTATATATTACAACTCACAAGTTTACACATTGAAAAGCCAACGTAAAATGACGTTCAAAATAAAATTACTTTCGAATATGGGAATAAATTTCTTCGATAGCAAAGAAACACATATACTCCTAATTTTCTGGTAACACGTATTTTTGTATTTATTTAGAAGTTTTAAGGTATTCAGCTTTTCCTGGAATTTTGTCTTGGCCTGGATGTATGGGAAGAACATTAATAAATTCTTGGAGACGCTTATCGGAAAAGTAACGGGAAGAGGCATAATAAAATGCTCGATCGACAGATAGGTATTTATTTCACGAAAGTTGGAATGAAAAAGAGATGATGATGATATGATCTATTTACGGCAAACGACGTTCCAAATAAGTGATGCCAAGAATTAACATTTGATTAAAAGCGGGGTGAAAAGTTTTGTGATGACAATAAAATCAGTATCATTAAAAGACCCTTTTAATATTTTAAAGTGATAGTTACACGACATGGTTTCAAGTATCTGTTACAACAGTAGATAAAACGCGGCTAGTAAATTATGACAATAGATACGCGGTAGGTATTATTTTATCATGTAGAAGATATTGCTTAATGACAAATGAATTTATGTTTAAGATGTAATCGTAATAGACATGTAAGTAATTAATAATAAAATTAAGTGTAAATATAACAATCTAAATGTTGTATTGTAATGATGTATTTCTCAGAATAAGGGTTTTCGTTTACAAACAGTCTGATACTATACAATAGACTTTCGCTTGACCTATTTTTATCAAATCCCACAAAGTTATCTTGATTTATATATAAATAATACAATTTCAAAATTAAAAAAAAATCATATTATATATCATTTATATCTATGAAGATTAAAAGAGTTTTCCGTATTTTATAATTTATTTACGATACCACATTTGGACAAACCTCATCTTTTGACTTTCTTTTGCAGCTGCAGAATTCCGTAAAGTAATGCTTCTGCTGTTGGCGGACATCCAGGTATATAAATATCTACAGGTATGATTCGATCACAGCCCCTCACTACTGAATATGAATAGTGATAGTAACCTCCCCCGTTGGCACAACTTCCCATTGAAATAACCCATCTTGGTTCAGGCATATGATCATAAACTTTACGTAGTGCTGGAGCCATTTTGTTAGTTACTGTGCCTGCTATGATAATTACATCTGTTTGACTAGGTGATGCTCTGAACAATACACCAAATCTAATTAAAAAAATAATGTTCATTTTATTTTAAATGTGTATGAAATTCTTAAAAATACCTGTCCATGTCATATCTCGGAGCGGCAATGTGCATAATTTCTACAGCACAACATGCTAAACCAAAAGTAAGAGGCCACATAGAACCTTTACGTCCCCAATTTAATAAATCGTCTAAGCGAGCCAACGAATAATCAAGTAAATTATTAGGTTTTGCTTGAAAAGGTGAATATGGTTTGTATGCGGATGTTGGCGTTGAGGATTGGTCCCTATGTACTCTATTGAAACTCCAACATATCAACAGCGAACTATCACGAACAGTTAAATTTTGTTTGTAGCGCACAAGAGTACAGCGGAACATCTACAATAGTCATTGAAGTGTTTTTATATATTTTCTTGTAGGCCAATTGATTTTATTATATGATGTAGATGAAATACCTTATAAGGTCCTCGTATATCTTAATATTTATTGGGAAAATTATTTCCTTGTTTATATTGCGATGAGAATTGGTAAATTTCTTTAAATTTTTGTTTTCATTTTATTTTTTGAAATTTATCTCTGATACAGAGAGATTATATTATCATGTTCGCAGAATTAATATATACTGCTGTCAGTATAGATAGTGTATCGCTTCGCATATATTAAGAATTTATTATTACGTTTTTAAATTCTTTTATTTATGTAAATTTAATATTTTATAAATTCAAGGCAATTTTTGAGCGTGTTACATATATCTTTGTTAAAAGTTTTTTTTGTGTAGGCATCTGGCTGGCTATAAATTGCCAATCTGAAACACACGTGCGTACCGCGAACAGTCTTGCTATATAGTTACGTTTTCTCGAACATTCTTCAGATTTTATAATACTAATGGACTTATTAATTATCTTCATTTCCTTTTAATTAGGATTGTATCTTAACCAATAATTTACTTGATATGTATTAGACAATATTTACTACATGTCAAAAATATCTCTGTCGTGTATCTATTGACATTATTACTAATCGCGTTTTACATGCTATTGTAACGGGTATATAAAGCAAGTCGCCTGATATATAATTCTAAAGTATATTTCGCAAACAGCTTCTTAATATTTGATTTAGTATTGTCACAACCCTTTTTATTATATCGTGTTTTTAATTATATCTTAATTTTGACTTTTCTTTTCTGTATTGCTGCCAATCCCATAATAACTACTCTTCGTCTTACCAGTATCTTTAGGATATGATTTTTTTAAATTTAAAACATTTGTTTACTCAACACCAACCACTAATCGGCAATTACTCGTTCGAAAGTATGCAGCAGTTCACGATACCTTATACACGATCCAGAGAAACATGCAAGTTTATAAGTAATGCAAAGTATAATTGTTCGTTACCTATATTATTTAATTCCTTGTATAAATTTATTGCTTTCTTTCAACCAATAAATGAGTTATTTGTTATCTGTATATATATTTTTCATTTAGTATTTTCTTTTACTTTATTTCAAGGTTTTAATTCTTTTGTTGTTTTTTTTTAATTTAATATTTTTCTTTCAGCTTTCCACATATCCTTGATCATTGACGTTTTTTTTATGTTCATTTACTTATTTATTTATTATTTTTATTTCATTGTTAGGCGGCTATAGCTAGCCAGGGTCAAATACTAAAGGAATTTATTTCCACAAACATAAACAATATCATAATCAATAAGCCACGTACCTATGTACTGGTATATACTATTTGTTAACAATATTTAAATAACATTTATCATATTCAATTATCGTATGAGATAAATTTACGTTATTAGCGCCACCTGTTAATAAACACAAGAACAAGATTTATATTTATATATTTAATGTAAATTTAAATTATTGTTTGTAATTTTCTCTGCTTTATTGATAAAATCAGAAAGTTGGTTAATTTTGGTTTGGTAACAATTCAAATCACAGCAAATTTGCCAAAGCATATTTTAATGAAAAGAATTAAAAATGGAACTTTGTTGTATTCACTTTTATTTTTAAAATGCTAATATTTTCAAGTCTTTATTTTGCAGGGTATTCAATTATATCACCTGTTGTGCCTGTCTATATTTTCCGCACAATATATTTTTTAAATAAAATCATGTTATTATTAATTTTTTTTTACTGGTGATAGTTTTTGGGATATCCTTGTAAATTACCAGAAAATTTATCTCATATAAAAATATACAAAGCAAATCAGTTTGTTTTTGTAGGTAGTATGACGAAAATTGATTTATTGGAAAATTTCCACCTTTGTCATATTTTTTGTTTGAGAATACTTAAATATTACTATACTCGTATTGTGAATCAGTAGAAGGGATTTGCCGTTTCTGGATCCACCTCCACCTCAATGACGTCATAACTGACGTCACAACCCAATGACGTCATAACTGATGTGACAATGGCGTTACAACCCAATGACGTCATACTGACGTCACAATGACGTCACAACCCAATGACGTCATACTGACGTCACAATAACGTCACAACCCAATGACGTCATACTGACGTCACAATAACGTCACAACCCAATGACGTCATACTAACGTCACAATGACATCACAACCCAATGACGTCATACTCTGATAACGTCACAGGGATACGTAACAACCTCCTCCTCCTCCTCCTCCGCACTGATATACGAGGTTCAATCAAAAAGAAAAAAACAAAATGGCGAATGAAAAGAAAATGGCGGAAGGAGGAGTTAAGCAAAAATGGATCCAGCCAAAAGGACATTAGAAAACAAAATGGCGGATGAGGGTAAGTTTGAAAAGCAAAAAACAAAAAATACTTACAAGATGGAGGGCTTGTGGGGCCTTTAGAAGCAAAAACCACACACCCCCAAAGCCCCCTTGTGGGGCCCTCTGAAGCACCCTCCGAAACATCACCACATACGGCCCCCTAGTGGGGCCCTCAGAAGCATCACCACACATGGCCCTCCTAGTGGGGTCACTGAAACATAACCTCACAATTGAATAAAACACAAGTGCACTCGACAAAAGTTAAATGAATACTAAAGGAAGTTACATCCGGCGTGCTATATATATATAATTAAGATAACAATGTAAATGAGTAATATGTTTTTTTTTCTAGAACCAGCTTTAGAAAATTATTACGTCATATTTTTTTAAACATGATAGAACACGATTTTTCTCGGTGAAACCTGTCTAGGCACTTTGAATATTTGTTTATTAGGAGAGCAATAAATAAATGAAAGAGGAATTAAGAAAACAAAATGGTGGAAGGAGGAGTTAAGCAACAATTCATCAAGCCAAAAGGACATTAGAAAAAAATGGCGGATGAGGGTAAGTTTGAAAAAGCAAAAAGAAAAAAAAATACTTACAAGATGGAGGGCCCCCTTGTGGGGCCCTCAGAAGCAAAACCACACACCCCTAAAGCCCCCTTGTGGGGCCCTCTGAAGCATCATCACACACGGCCCTCCTAGTGGGGCCACCGAAACATAACCTCACAATTGAATAAAACACAAGTGCACTCGACAAAAGTTAAATGAATACTAAAGGAAGTTACATCTGGTGTGCTATAAGTATATAATTAAGATGACAATGTAAATGAGTAATCTGTTTTTTTCTAGAACCAGCTTTTTAGGAAATTATTACGTCATATTTTTTTAAACATGATAGAACACGATTTTTCTCGGTGAAACCTGTCTAGATACTTTGAATATTTTTTTTTAATAAGAGAGCAATAAAAAAAATGAAAGAGGAATTAAGTTTTAAACATTTATTATTAAAACTGTATATATTTACAATATAAATAAGAATATATAAATTACAATATCTTATTATTTCAAGTCTAGATTTCAAGTCTCCGAGTCCGTCAGAATATTTAATTTTTAAATGATTACTCTGCAGCCAACATACCTCCCTCTTTTCACTAGGTGATAGCCGCATAAATGGCACTGTAGGTTTAAATAAAAGATGCATCGATCGGGAACCATCGATGATGGACATCTCCATAACAATTTTACATCCTTAGGTGTAAAATTGTTATTAAAAAAACCTTGTATGTCGACAACCAGGTAAGGCGCGAATCGTTGTTGATACACTCGAGTTCGATGTAAAGACGTTAAAATTTCAACTAATTTCTCCTCCAATTGTTTTATTCTTCGATTAAATCTATGTCTGTCTGCTGCAGGCATTCTGAATTCAAACCATTCGATAATTTCAACATTATCGTTAAACTGTACTCGCCTAGATATTTTTTCGCGAAATTTAGTAGAAGTGTTGTTCACGATATCGGAGAACAGACTGCAATTAACATTTCCGTTCAATAAGCTTCTATAATATTTAAACTATCCCTCCCCACCTAACCATTCTACTACAGGCCTGATTAATAATATTTCGCAATATTATAAATAAAAAAATGCTTGCTGAAAAAATTTATATTGTAAACACAATTTTTACTAAGAAGAGTTCGGAGAAATATCATATTACCTTACTGTGGTGTGACTAAGCAAAAATTTATATTCTAAACACAATTTTTACACTAAGAAGAGTTCGGAGAAATATCATATTACCGACACCGGATGTAATTCAATCTGCTTAGTGAGTGAATTTTGATTTTCATTTAAAACATCAAATGCATCGTTATATTTTACTGTCGAAGCATCGTTAATATTTAATATATTAAAAGCGAAAGAAACTATATTGCGTCATGAAAAATTTCAATCGAATTTATATTAGGTTGTTGATTTATACTACTACAAGTTATATATTGTCTTATATTTATAATACCTTATATATAGCTATACAACAAATTATATATATAATACTTCTTATCAACTGCGATTAACATTTCTGCTCATAGAAACATGTGTATTCTCGAATTTGAATATTTGTTTAAACGACAAAAAATAGTTCTTATTAACCGCTGTTGCAGTAATTTTTACCGTGCAAGCACAATTTGCTTCTTCATGATAAAAACACGGTTCATTAGTCTTAACTAAAACGGGTATATTGTCCAAGTTAGTTGCTCATTCTGAGAAATATCATTATCGACACCGGATGTAATTCAATCTGCTTAGTGAGTGAATTTTGATTTTCAACGTCATATTTTTTAAACATGATAGAACACGATTTTTCTCGGTGAATTATTCTTGAATTTGATTATTTTTTTAGTTACAAAAATAGTTCTTATCAACCGCTCTTAAAATTTTGTTTTTATCTGTTTGTAGTTTATATCTAAACTCTAATTATATTTGAATTGTAATTATTACAGTTAAAAAATTTTAATATAATAGGTTTATTATATAAAGCTTATAATATTAGTAAAAATAAAACAACAGAATAAAATTTAATTAGCGCTTTATTAATCTATGACAAAAAGGAATAAATAAGTATTTTTTATAGTATAATATTTTTTTAAAAAACTTACTGTATTTATTTTTTTCTAATCCGGCTGTAACAAAGGGAACAAATAAATATTTTTTTAGTATAATATATATATATAGAAACTTACAGTAGAAACTTACAGTATATATATTTTCCAATGTTCAACTGTAACAATAAGAATAAATAAGTTTTTTTAATGTAGTAGATATTGAAAAAACTTACTAAATATAATAAAAAACTATGACAAATTCACTCTCCACAGGGGGATAGTAATAAACTAATCAGAATGATGAATCGATGGAGCATTTTTTAACTCATGACCAAATAAATTAAAAAGTTGTTGAGTTTCAATATCTAAAACAAAAAGTTCAGCTCGAAGCTCCTCCTCTGGCTCACTCACTGTTTCAAAATTTTCATAAATTTTAAACTGTTTATTCCGGTCAAAGTTCGGGTTATAATAATGTAGCACATTAACTAAATCATCAATATCAAAGTATTGTGAATTCCGAAATGCAAACGCCGCCATAAATAAACAATCAATATCAAACAATTCTGTAGAGAGTATATAATTACATAACCCACTAGGTAAATCAACACCGATTCTCTGTATAAACTCAGCAAATTTGTTATTCGAATCAAATTGCGTATTCATTGTACTAAGTTGTTAAAGTAACTGAAAAAATACAAGATCAGACCTGTAGTAGAATGGTTGGGTGGGGAGGGCTTGTTTAAATCCTGTTTGAAATATTATAGGAGCTTAGTATACTGAAACCAGCGATTAAGACAAAATGTCTCAACATCTAGAATTGATATTAGAAGCAGTCAAGTTTGTTTATGAAAATTATGGTTGGATATGTAATATTAAAATCAATCTAATAGAACATATTCCATTAGATTTATTTAAAACGAAAGTGGACCAAAAATGTATAGAGAAGTTCTGGCATTTAATTTCACCTGACAAACAAATCGAACTAGAAGAATATCGACCGTGTTTTATACACTATAATACCGGGGAGGAACAAATTGACGGGCCACCACCCTCAAAAATAAACTGTTCAGTTTGTAAAAAGAGTATTACCAAACAAGTCAAAATAGAATTGATATTAGAAGCAGTAAAGTTTGTTTACGAAAATGATGGCTGTCTATTTGGTATTAAAACAAATCTAATAGAACATATTCCATTAGATTTATTTAAAACGAAAGCGAACCCAATATGGATAGAGAAATTCTGGCATTTAATTTCACCAGACAAACAAGTTGAACTAGAAGAATATCGACCGTGTTTTATACACTATAATACCGGTGAGGAACAAATTGACCGGCCAGCACCCCCCAAAAAGAAACTGCTCAGTTTGTAAAAAGAGTATTACCCAAAAATTCAAAAAATTTAGAAAACCGAGGCAGAAGAAATTGAAACATTGTTAAATGTATTTATGTTATAGTTAAATTTAAATAAAAAATTATTAAAATCAAATTTAATTCGTTCTTTTTACAATATCGTATATTGTACAATTCAATTACAAAAATATAACTCTGCTGTTTATATTCGCGATAATTATAACGGCATGATATAATTATCGACAACAGATATTGCGTAATTGGAGTATATGAAATAAACTAAGATGCATATTTACTTCCGTTTATTTAGATAACAGAATACAACGATAATCACAACGTATATGCTTACACATAACAAATATATAATATAATATAATAAATCTCTTTTATTTAACCATATATTGTGGTTATTATCTAAGCCTAAAAATTTAACATATATTTTCTGTCCCTTAGTACGCAAAATTTTTTCAACCAAATAAATATCCTCATGTTTAGCTCTCTGTAATTCTGGTTCATAAAAATTGCCAAGAATAGGCTTATTATTCATGTCTTCTAATAAATATGTTGCAGGGTTAGAAATATTTACTCTTCTAATACGAAACAGCTCTGTTGTCCAAGAGGGAAAATATGACTTACTAAACAGAGTCTTATATTTACTAATGCGAACAATATCAATAAGAGATGCTTTTCATCTTTTACTGTAACGTTGCGAGGTCTCATGCCAGTAGTTCTATGTTTAGTCTTATTATATTCATCGGCTATGGAATCAAGAACGTTAATCCATTTATAACTGCCAATAAGACTGAAATGTTTATATAATTTATTCTTAATAGTTCTAATCACTCTCTCCGCAATAGCGGCTTTCTTAGTGGTAAAAGTAGAGTAATGATTTATTTGATATGATCGCATCAGCTTTTTAAAATGTGTATTATAAAACTCCGTTCCGACATCTGTTTGCAAATTTTTAGGCCGTCTGGGTCCACTCAATATTTTTTCCATTGCATTCCGAACTTCCAGACCGGTTTTGTTCTTCAGGGTCTGTAACCATAAGAATTTGGAGAAGCTGTCAGTAACAACGAGTATATATTTATAACCAGCATTCTGTTTATAGTAAGGTTGGAATTCCATTAAATCACATTGCCACAAGTCATCGAAACCCTTAATAATAATTCGACGTCTAGGAAAGTTTTTCCGAGCAGGTCGATGAAGCTCGTTAACAACATCTGCTTTAGACATTTTTTTACACTAACAAAGATGTATAAATCTGTTGGTATATATATATATATATATATATATATATATATATATATATATATATATATATATATGCAAATAGTTGCAAGTGTCGGTCATCCAAAATTTTGTTTGTTTGTTATGTATCCAAAGAGGTATCTGATGTAGTCAGTAATTCTTCAATATTTTGAATTTTATCGTTTATTTCAGTTATGGTCTTGGAAATATTATTATCAAGAGTTCCACTCTTGTTTTTAAATTCTGATAATTATTTGAATGTTCAGTTTTTGCTTTATTCAAAATATTAATATCATCTTGAATTAATAAAGTTGTTTTATTAGCGTTTTTAATTGTTTCATTACGTAATTTATGCACGCTCTCTGCTACTTTTTCAGCAGCTTATTTAATTCCGCAACTTTTTCATTTATCAGTTTTTCCATAGTCGAGGTGGTGCTATATTGTTTTAAAACCGATACAATAGAATCGATATCAGCTCTCTGTTTATCAGTCAGCTGCGTATGATTTTGAATGGTCTGTCTGAGATGGTTTAGCGTTGAGAAATTTTTTCGGTTTTCCATTTCTAAGTTCGCAAATAGTTTTAGCACATACCTTTCATTTACACTATCATCAACAGCAATAGGGTCGGCCATGAATCGAATACGTTTACCACCAATATTTACGTCACCATCGCTTGTCAGAGGGAAACCAGCTGGTCCACGGTTGAAAATTCTCTCAGCAGACGATGTGGCTTGCACTTTATTACTGTGACGTCCAAACTTGTCTGTACTCATTTCAATAATGACGAAAAAATATATGTGAACGTTATATAATTACGCCGGTCTCTCTTAACTCTTCGATTATTGCCAAAATTTCATTATTGTGATTTGTATGACCAGCATTTTCCGATGCTACTAGAAGGCGTAAGCGGTCAATTAGTTCATTTATATCATCCCAATAAATATACTGATAAGGAGTGTTTTTAACAAACATATTAGCTCCTCGACCGATCCAAGATTTTGATGGCTGTTTTTGTTTGGCTAAAGTTAATGGTTTAATTATACGTTTCCATTTTAATCCACCATTACCCTTCAACTGTTTTGCACTATCATTAGATCTATGATGCGCGCTGGTATACTCCAATATTTCATGATAGCGTTTTAACTCATCATCAGTATACTTTTTTGGATTTGATTTAAAAATAAGCTCAAAAAGGCCAGCACTACCCTCGTATCGTTTTTTCCCAATTAAAATACTATCTCCCTCAAATTTTACTATTTTATTTCCCAATTTTAATTTATTAATGTCTGGCTCATATGTAACACCATATGTGGAATCATAAACGCTTCTAGTATCTTTAAAGAAACCGTCTAGATAGTTTCTAGCTATGGGGTTTATATTTTCATAGAATTCATCGAGCACTCTCACTCATTGACTGATAGAGGCTTCGAAATGAGTCATCGACTGGATCCACTAATGTAGAAGCTTCTGGAGTAGCTGTGAAAACGCTCTCATCCTCTAAAAATCTGGCTGTCTCAATAACGATTTTGTTAATAACCCGTCGGTAACGATTTTGTTAATAACCCGTCGGTTACCGGTGTGACAGGCCTCACCGGTGTTGCTGTTAATTGTCTATCTTTAACAGCTGGTGAAGCTGGTATCTCTTTTTTAAACTGTTCCGACTTGATGTTTTCTATTTGAAATTTGTTTGCATCAACAATTTTCTTGAGGGGTTCCGATACGGGCTTGAACATTTTCTGTAGTAACTCATCTTGACACGACCGCTGTAGTTTTAATTGTAAACGTTTTTTCCTAACAGCATCGGTAATATTAATAATTTCTTGTGTAAGTTTTTCGTTTGGAGATTTTTTTTTAATCTCCGTACGCTTCAATATTTTATTTTTCTTTACCATGATAACTCTCTAACTGACAAATCGATACTGTCAACAAACTCAACTGAGCGGTGCAATTTAAAATCAACTTTTTATTATAGCATAAATGCATACAAATATTGAGGCAAAGCCTTCACCAAATAAACAACACAAGCCACAACAATCGATTATTTTGATAGTCTAGACAGGGTGTTGTTTAAATAAAGAAAAATTTTTAAAAAATATTTTTTATTACATTTTGTTACAATTAAAAATCAATTTTAAATAATTTTTTAGGTTTTGCCGACCATAATAGCTGGACTGGAAATTTGCATACATATGATAATCAATAACATATCGCTTTTGGCCCATATCCAAATTCTTGGCAGAGTATGGATAGCTCTCTGAATTTAAATATAATTTTATATTTGTAATTGCGGAATGATCAAAATCTGAAGAATCTGCGTGTATATATTATCCTTCTTTTTATGCTGAAAGCCCACTATAACATAGCGAGGTTTCTCTAAATTTGTGCTAGTTTTAATAGGCAATATATATCAGTCTTTGTAGCACGCAATGCCGGTAACTTATACAACTCCCACATTCTAAACGGTATATATCTTTCTATTTTCCTTGAGAGCATGGAGCAGTTTCAAGGGGGTTTTATCATTCACATTTATATGCGGCACATACCATTCAATCTTCTCAATTTCCAATTTCGCCTTCTTCGTACCGTCTCGCTGAGTGTTTATATAACAATTGTCATCTGTTTTACTGCGGTTCACTATTAATTCTTGACTAACGTTTAAGAAAATGTGATTATAATCTTCTAGCAAACCGAAAAAAAGTTTAATGGTAAGCAAGCGTTAAACTTTCCAGCTGAGACGGTGGGTTGTTCATCCTTGAATGGACACCAACCGGCCATTTGTAACAATTTAGATTCATTCTCGCTATAAGAAACGTATGCTTCGTATCAGTATCAGTTGTACTGGTACTGATACTGGTACTGATACTGGTACTGGTACTGGTACTGGTACTGGTACTGATACTGGTACTGGTACTGGTACTGGTACTGATATTGATACTGGTACTGGTACTGATACTGGTACTGATATTGATACTGCTGGTACTGGTACCAGTACCAGTACTAGTATAACTGAACTGGTACTGCTACCAGTATTGGTACTGGTATCAGTACAAGTATCAGTACCAGTATCAGTACCAGTATCAGTACCAGTATCAGTATCAGTATCAGTACCAGTCTCAGTATCAGTACCAGTATCAATATCAGTACCAGTATCGGTACCAGTACAGCTGGTACTGATACGAAGCATACGTTTCTTATAGCGAGAATGAATCTAAATTGTTACAAATGGCCGGTTGGTGTCCATTCAAGGATGAACAGCCCACCGTCTCAGCTGGAAAGTTTAACGCTTGCTTACCATTAAACCTTTTTTTCGGTTTGCTAGAAGATTATAATCACATTTTCTTAAACGTTAGTCAAGAATTAATATTGAACCGCAGTAAAACATGATAATTGTTATATAAACACTCAGCGAGACGGTACGAAGAAGGCGAAATTGGAAATTGAGAAGATTGAATGGTATGTGCCGCATATAAATGTGAATGATAAAACCCCCTTGAAACTGCTCCATGCTCTCAAGGAAAATAGAAAGATATATACCGTTTAGAAAGTGGGAGTTGTATAAGTTACGGGCATTGCGTGCTACAAAGACTGATATATGGCCTATTAAAACTAGCACAAATTTAGAGAAACCTCGCTATGTTATAGTGGGTTTTCAGCATAAAAAGAAGGATAATATATACACGCAGATTCTTCAGATTTTGATCATTCCGCAATTACAAATAGAAAATTATATTCAAAGTCAGAGAGCTATCCATACTCTGCCATGAATTTGGATATGGGCCAAAAGCGATATGTTATTGCTTATCATATGTATGCAAATTTCCAGTCCAGCTATTATGGCCGGCAAAACCTAAAAAATTATTTAAAATTGATTTTTAATTGTAACAAAATGTAATAAAAAATATTTTTTTTAAATTTTTCTTTATTTAAACAACAACACCCTGTCTAGACTATCAAAATAATCGATTGTTGTGGCTTGTGTTGTTTATTTGGTGAAGGCTTTGCTTCAATATTTGTATGCATTTATGCTATAATAAAAAGTTGATTTTAAATAGCACAGCCCAGTTGAGTTTGTTGACAGTATCGATTTGTCAGTTAGAGAGTTATGGTAAAGAAAAATAAAATATTGAAGCGTACGGAGATTAAAAAAATCTCCAAACGAAAAACTTACACAAGAAATTATTAATATTACCGATGCTGTTAGGAAAAAACGTTTACAATTAAAACTACAGCGGTCGGGTCAAGATGAGTTACTACAGAAAATGTTCAAGCCCGTATCGGAACCCCTCAAGAAAATTGTTGATGCAAACAAATTTCAAATAGAAAACATCAAGTCGGAACAGTTTAAAAAGGAAGAGATACCAGCTTCACCAGCTGTTAAAGACAGACAATTTACAGCAACACCGGTGAGGCCTGTCACACCGGTAACCGACGGGTTATTAACAAAATCGTTACCGACGGGTTATTAACAAAATCGTTACCGACGGGTTATTAACAAAATCGTTATTGAGACAGCCAGATTTTTTAGAGGATGAGAGCGTTTTCACAGCTACTCCAGAAGCTTCTACATCAGTGGATCCAGTCGATGACTCATTTCGAAGCCTCTATCAGTCAATGAGTGAGAGAGTGCTCGATGAATTCTATGAAAATATAAACCCCATAGCTAGAAACTACCCAGACGGTTTCTTTAAAGATACTAGAAACGTTTATGATTCCACATATGGTGTTACATATGAGCCAGACGTTAATAAATTAAAATTGGGAAATAAAATAGTAAAATTTGAGGGAGATAGTATTTTAATTGGGAAAAAAACGATACGAGGGTAGTGCTGGCCTTTTTAAGCTTATTTTTAAATCAAATCCAAAAAAGTATACTGATGATGAGTTAGTTAAAACGCTATCATGAAATATTGGAGTATACCAGCGCGCATCATAGATCTAATGATAGTGCAAAACAGTTGAAGGGTAATGGTGGATTAAAATGGAAACGTATAATTAAACCATTAACTTTAGCCAAACAAAAACAGCCATCAAAATCTTGGAGCGGTCGAGGAGCTAATATGTTTGTTAAAAACACTCCTTATCAGTATATTTATTGGGATGATATAAATGAACTAATTGACCGCTTACGCCTTCTAGTAGCATCGGAAAATGCTGGTCATACAAATCACAATAATGAAATTTTGGCAATAATCGAAGAGTTAAGAAAGACCGGCGTAATTATATAACGTTCACATATATTTTTTCGTCATTATTGAAATGAGTACAGACAAGTTTGGACGTCACAGTAATAAAGTGCAAGCCACATCGTCTGCTGAGAGAATTTTCAACCGTCGACCAGCTGGTTTCCCTCTGACAAGCGATGGTGACGTAAATATTGGTGGTAAACGTATTCGATTCATGGTGGACCCTATTGCTGTTGATGATAGTGTAAATGAAAGATATGTGCTAAAACTATTTGCGGACTTAGAAATGGAAAACCGAAAGAAAATATAGTTTACGATGGAGGTAGAAGAACGGAATTAATTGCTGTTTTTCGATATCCTTTTAAAAAAAGGCGGATATACCAATACAGTCTGATAATTACACGTTGTAGAATATCACTATCTAGCACAATTCCATAGTAAAAAATCACTTGTCACCATACTAGAATTAGCACACTTGAAGCACATCATAGAAGAAATCAAGAACACTTGTAAGGTATTTTTGTCAAACGTATACCAAGTTAAAAGACAATAATGCAAGAAAAAGACTAACACGAAAAGATATTTACCTTATACTACACTAGGCACAAGAAGTTAGGTGACATTCTCCGGAATTGGAAAGACATAATTCCTTTAGAAAAACAATTTGAAGAACATAAACTTGTAGTGGAGAACAATCAACTAATATGTATAACCCAATACGCACTAACAATAGGTCATAAAATAAGTTTCAATGAAATGAAAATATTCGTAATAGCGAAATACGCATATTTTGTTGCTTGAATAACAAGGCAGGCAATTAATAAAAATTAAATTAATAAAAGGTTGATCAATCTAAACAAAGGAGTTGATGCTCAACGCTTCTTTACAGAATGGGAACCCGTCCCATCCAATTAATGAAAAACAATGAAAAACAATGAAGAACACTTTTCTAAATTGTCCTTTCATGCAATCAATCAAAACGTTACAAACATTCAAGACAATCTTTGAGTGTCTTCCAAATATTTTGAACGAGAAAGTTTCTTTTTTGTAAAGCAACTGGCTAATCATAAATTAAAACTTCTGTTCTGAGAAATCCCCACAAACGCTCATGCTAGATATATACATTTTTTTAGATTTTGTATTTAACGGTAAGATATCGATAAAGTCCACTTCTAAATATGATTACGTCTTAATCATAAATTTATTGGACATTTACAATATTTACTGCATGTCAAGAATATATATTGAGAAGGATATACCTGCTATATGGACAATGACATTTTACTTTCAGTTTTTTACATGTGACGTTCATAAATTAATCATTTCCATTATATTAATAGGACGTTACAGTTAGAAGGGTCATCACCACAAAATGAATTAATCTTCACGAAAAAATAACTATGTACGACCTGCTTGGTCTCAATTTGGCACCCAACATGGGTCCAACTGCACAAATACAGATCAGTACGATTGCATTGTTATTAACCTTACTGTTTTAAAAACAGAATTGAGTTATCTCAAAATTACACTATGTCTTCAAGCTAGTTATGTTTCGAAATTTTATTATGATCCCTTCATCAGACAACAGCTTGAAAATGAAAAATCAAAAGATACATGTTACAGTATCCTATATCTAGCCGGCGAGAAGTAGGTCATACCTTTTGCCTCCTAAATAAACAAAATAAGAAAATAAACTTTTTGATTAAATTAGAATTTTCGTGACGCTATAACATTTTTGAAACCTATAATAGGATTAAAGTAAGTGGAATAGTTTTGATAAAGATTATTACAATTAAGCATCAGCTGATGGAAATTGTACCTAAAAAAACAATGGTATCGATTCATGAAAGTTAAGTTTAATTTTATAATAGGTTTGAACCTATGAATACACGTTTGTGTATATGCAAAGTTATCAAGTTGTTTGTAATGATAATAAAGATAATGCATATCTAATAATCGTTCTTGAGACGGTATGTATGAAAAGATATTGATGTTATACAGGCTGACCTACATTAAATTCTGCCAACCTAATAAAAATCTAAAATTCGGTTCATGTAAATTTATAACGTATGAAGGGAAGCGCATGTGAATAACGTTAGATGATTGATATCGTTTCCTATGATGTAACACCGAGCACAAGTTAATTTTTTTTTAAATTTATAGTAAACAGTAAAATTTTCTGCTGGTGGTTTAAAAGATCATCAATTTTAATAGTAAATAAAATCAACAATTTTTTAGAAATCTCACCAATATTTCAATTTTCAAGAGCGCAAATATTATTGCAAATTTAGAGTTGTATTTCATAAATATTTGTATTGCAAGTAAAACTATTTTACAAAACAATTTGAAAGATACTTGAGTGGACAAAACCTCGCCATTTTGTGTATAAGCAAAAACATTTTTAATAATATTTAACTAATTAGGTGTGAAGACCACAATACAAATTAATATTTATGTGAAAATTAATATCCAGACATGCAGATACGTGCTTCATCTTGCTATAGACTCATCAGTGCACGATAGGGTAGTAAAATTTACTACAAAAAGAGAAGTCGAATGGTTTCCATTGGATAGCTGTAACCCAGCTATTATCTCAGCATCATCCACTGATGTGTCTATAGTAAGAGAAAATACTTGGCTACATGTTTTAAAAACAATTTTTATACAAATATTAACTTGTATTGTGTTCTCCACACCCGATGTTTAATAATTTTCCGATACTATTAAAAATGCTTTCGTTTAAAAATATTTTCAAAGATAGTGTTGGCAGATTTTAATTATAATAACGTATTTGTGTTATGCGTTTCACTCAATCAGTAAGAGAAATATGAAATGCGTAACCGAATGTAAATAATACGAGGACACGAAATAAAAATATTCAAAATTTTCAAATTCACATTTAGTTTGTTAAATTTTTATTAGTGAACATTAGGGCTGGGCGAATACGATACGTCGATACGTCGTCCAATACCCGATACCTCATATAACGAAGGTATCGATTCTAAGGTATCGATTCCAAAGCATCGATTCCAAGGTATCGATTCCAAGGTATCGATTCCAAGGTATCGATTCCAAGGTATCGATACCTATCGATACTTTACCGATTCCAGTACTCGCTAAGTATCGATGTATCGGGTAGCGATGTATCGGGTAGCGAGGTATCGATTCCAAAGCATCGATACCTATTCCGATTCCAGTACTCGCCAAGTATCGATGTATCGGGTAGCGATGTATCGGGTAGCGATGTATCGGGTAGCGAGGTATCGGGTAGCGAGGTATCGGGTAGCGAGGTATCGATCCAAAGCATCGATATCTATCGATACTTTAGCGATTCCAGTACTCGCTAAATATCGATGTATCGGGTAGCGATGTATCGGGTACCCATGTATCGGGTAGCTTACCTTTGTGCATTTTTTAAATGTACATAAGGGATGCAATAACTTTTTAAGTAAAGAATTTTTAAGTATGTATGCATTATATATATATTATGTAGTATATGTTTCAAAGGATGTTGTTGAATTTTACATTATGCGTAGCAAATATCCATATTATAACATAAACATAATAACTATAATTATTACAAAATATCACAATATTGCAAATTTCAAACCGTAGACATGGTAGAACCGAGAAATTAATTTTATATCTCTTGGAACCGATATCAAACAATCGATACCTAGAAAACGGGTTATGAATACTGATTCCAAGGTATCGATTCCAAAGTATCGATTCCAAAGCCTCGATTCGAAAGCATCGATACCTATGTATACTCTACTGATTCTGGTACCCAGAATCGATACCGTTCATAGATACCCAATACCGAAAGCGTCGGTATCGCCCAGCCCTAGTAGGTTACATTCCCAATGAAGTAAAAAATGTAGATATTCTAAATATGTGGTAAATACATAATAATAATATAGTTTATTATATTATTGTACAAATATATATTACACAAAACAATATTCTAAACAATTACATAGAATTTTATTTTGGAACATACTTTCCGTTCATCGATAAAAATATTAATTGCTCTGCATGTTCTGGCGATAATGAAGCTCTTAAATCTGTTATAATATTACCACCACAACTGAAAACTCTCTCTGATGGTACGCTAGTGGCAGGAACACAGGTATTTTTTAGCCAAGTAAGCTAAATTTTTTAAATAACCTGCATTGGTCTTCCACCATACAAGGGCATTTGCAGATATATCTTCCACATCAAATGCTTCGTATTTCATTATTTCGTGCTCAATGCTGTTTATTACCGAAGTTTGTTTGTGCTTACGTTTTTTAATTATAAGAGATAGACCACTACTTTTTGTTTCTTGTTGTATTGTAACTTCATTTTCTTTGTTTGTAATAGCAATATCGTTTTTTAATTTATATAGGTGATATGATGTGATATTCATATTCATATAAATATAAATACATTTTTTTTCTAAAACACTTTCCTGTTCTATAGAATGCACAAATACACAATACACGACTGTAAATTGGAACTAAAATAAACAAAATATAATACAAATATGTAGTATTAAGTAATACAATTAATAAGGTAAAAAAAGTTGGGTCAAGAATTCTTATCAAGCTATTGTAGGTATAAAATGTGCTTGGTTTGTTTCTATTTTGAAATGAATATTTTAGGCTTTTTGTATAATTTTGTAATAGCAGGCATATTTGCCTATATTATTTTATCTTTCTGCATTTTTTAAATGTATATAAAAATAACTTTTTAAGTAAAGAATTTTTAAGTATGTATGCATAATATATATTTAAAAGACGTTGTTATTATGCGTAGAGAATTCCATATTATGACATAACTTTAATTATTACAACCAAAAAAAACAAAATATCACAATATTGCAAATTTCATACCGTAGTTATGGTAGAATCGGTAAATTAATTTTACGTCTCTTGAAACCGATATCAAACAATCGACACCTAGAAAACGGGTTAAGAATACTGATTCCTAGGTATCGAATCAAGATATCGATTCCAAGGTATCGATTCAAGGTATCGATTCCAAGGTATCGATTCCAAGGTATCGATTCCAAGGTATCGATTAAAAGGTATCGATTCCAAGGTATCGATTCCAAGGTATCGATTCCAAGGTATCGATTCCAAAGCATCGATACCTATCGATACTTTACCGATTCCAGTACTCGCTAAGCATCGATGTATCGGGTAGCGATGTATCGGGTAGCGATGTATCGATTCCAAAGCATCGATACCTATCGCGATACTTTACCGATTCCAGTACTCGCTAAGTATCGATGTATCGGGTAGCGATGTATCGGGTAGCGATGTATCGGGTAGCCATGTATCGGGTAGCTTACCTTGTGCATTTTTTTAAATGTACATAAAGGATGCAATAACTTTTTAAGTATGTATGCATTATATATTTTAAAAGAATGTTTTTATTATGCGCATCAAATATCCTTATTATGACATATCTATAATTATTAAAAAATAAAATGTCACAATATTGCAAATTTCATACCGTAGTTATGGTAGACCCGATACATCGCTAAGTATCGATACCTCGATTGGTATCGGTACCCGATACCGAAAACGTCGGTATCGCCCAGCCCTAGTGAACATGCTTAATAGTATAACAGTAAGAGCTGCTGACTAGCTGGGTCACACATTTTTACTCGAATATTTGTAAATCTTCACATTTTGAAGACACTAAAATATTATTAAATTTTTTGTATTTATGTATATCGATGTTAGTTTGTAACTTACTCCAGTACGAAGTCACTGTGTTGGAGAAACAATTGTCGTTTTACGGTTATTTATTAATAAAGTGAAGACTAGTTTTATTTTCATTTAAAATATTTCATTTGCCAATTTCATTCTTTTACGGAGCAGCATAAAATGTTAAATAAAAAAGTGTAGTGTGTTAGAAATAGAATCTTAATAGAATCTAAGGAATACGACTGTAATTATAATAAGTCGGTCATTTAAAGAAATGCTAGTTGATTACGGTGTGTCGTCGTGCTGATCGATATAAACTCCATATTGTTACTAAAACAAGCCTTATTCGAACATTATAATTTTATCTAGCCAGAATTTTAAATTTGTTTTTAGTTTTGCCGTAATTTGAAGTCCTAACTTTCAGTGGGCCATCCGGTAGATCTGATTTAATTTTTTTAAATGTATATATTCATCTTAGCCTTAAACGTTTATCATACTTAGTGCGTATATCTAAAACAAAATAATTACAGGCCATTATAACTAATTTTTTGTATAACAACATAATTTGTTGTATCACTTTGTATCATTTTTTGTATCAATACCTGTGATTAAGCGCATGCATAGATACATTTTCCTGTCATTTATCTTAGTACAAGGGCCAAGGCCGTATGAATTAGTAAAAATATCGTATACATTTTTAATAATATTAAATATTATTAAAAATCGGGCGTGGAGAACACAATACAAGTTCATATTTGTGTGAAAATATCTTTCCAGACATGGAGACATGTGTTTCATTTTGTTGTAGAATCATCAGTACATGATGTCACACAAGAAATAACACCCTTATTACATTAAAAAAGTCATAAAGACACAGCCTAGAAGAACATTTAGCGCCGGCCATTGATATATGTCAACATAATGATCGCCAAAACAACCATCGGTGTTTTGGTTTTGGCTATATTAACGTGCCTTCACTATACATCGGTCACATTCGATAGCGTATATAACAAGAATTATTTGTGTACTAAGAGCGCAAAATGATACATTGTCGATTATGAGCGGCATTTTTTTTGAAATGTTCACTTGCCCTCGCAACACACAAATTTTTTTCTACAATCGCAATTACTACTATCTACTATTTATTTGAAACAAAACAATATGATAATTTATTTAAATCAGAAATTATTTGCAATGTTAACATTAAAAGTACAATTATTATAGTTTTTGAAAAGTAACCTATGTTCTGGAAGTGTGTATTCTGGATTTGTGCGTATGCGACTGATTCAATTTATACCGTTGTTCTGCTAGGTCCTATGATTTTGTGTCCCGTTTCAATTTTGTTGGTAATGTTTTATTTAAAATAAGCTTCTACCACAGTGGAGGATTCCAATTGTCGTGCTGTGCGTTTTAGCTGCATTAAATCACCATTGACCAAAAAGTTGTCTGAAGTCCGTCGGAAGTTATGGCCAGTATACAATTAAAAGTCCAGTAAAATTAAATACTATGCGATTTCGCTGGGTGTGTTGCGAATAACATTATCCATTACAATATTTAAGGGTGTGTCAGCATGTAAAAAATATATTAACTCTCGTTATTAGTTCACAAAAAATATGACTTTGCTTTATCTTCCTATCAGGGATCTTCACTATTAGCATGTATTCCTTTTCTTCTATATCATTGACGGTCATTTTGACCAGCTCATCGCGTCTGCATTCTCCAAATATTATTCATGTAATCTGTCACCAAATTAAATTGTTTAAAATGAACGAGTGTACTATGTTATATTACTTTTTCATTAAATATATACTTCATCGGGCGCTTCAGGGAAGAATTTTAGTATCTTTTTCTTGGTAAAGATTTTTGATTTCTTTGTCTTGTAGCCGGATTGTCCTTTCAAATAAATAATTAGTTTTTTATATTGATTAACGTTGATACTGTTATTCATTGTTAACGCTGATCTGAGCATTGATTAGATAGACCATAGGGTAGATGATTTCATAGTTTTAGCTTTCTTTGCAGAAAAATAAGCCACCATTTACATTCTAAATCTATCTTTCAACATTCTTGGTCTTGTCGAAGAGCTCCTATTGTTTTTCATATTTCTTTATTGATTCTTAGTGCAGTAAATTTAAACTGCGGCAAAATGGTGCCTTATGAAACTTGTTTTTTAATATACTATTATATTATTAAAAATACTTTTGTAGTATACAAAATTGGTGATGTTTTACCTAGTCATATATGTTTCAAATTATTTTGTTATTGCACGTATAACCTAAATATTGCAAGTTTGACATAAGTGTTTACTACCCTAACCTAAAATATAAACAAATCGATTTCTCCACTGGATTTTGTAAGATTGTTTTGACATCATTGATGACGTGCACGTCTTCGAATCGTGAACGGCGTATAATAGCCTTTAGCCGGCTAGCTTATGTCACTTTCCCGGCTAGGTAATGTCATTTCAGTAATTATGAAACGTCATTGTCATTTAAATAAGTAATAGTATATTAAACAACAAGTGTAGAAAAGCAATGTTTTACTAAACGAATATAGCGTTTGAGTACGAGCGAGCGGAGCGAGCGAGTAACCTAAAGCTGTATTAGTTTAGTAAAACTGCTTTTCTTACGAGTTTGTTTACACAATTTTTTCGCATTTTGCAAGAATAAGCATTATAAACTTAAATATTTAAAATGTTATAGTAGGTATTTGTACAGGATTTCCGTAATCTGATTCGGCTATGTTTATTTACATAGTAACGACACAGTAACAGTAAACAAACTTCATTTTTTGTAAGTCGATTTGAGTTTTAGTTAAAAATGAGTCTTGCTACTAAACATACTTTAGAACATTATTCTAAAGATATTTTAAATGCCGCTCGAGAAGCGTCTTCGGGTTTACTTCCTTTGAAGTCAAAAGAAAAATACGAGTAGACATATGAAATATTTTGTAATTGGAAGATAACAAAAAAAGCACTAATAATTGATGAAAGTGTAATGTTAGCGTATTTTTTTGAGAAGGTAAGCTATTTGTTTCTATATATTTTAGTGTTATTCATACAATGTCTTTCATTATTTTAGGCAAAAGTCCTTAAGGCATCCAGTTTGTGGTCTACATATTCAATGTTGAAAAGTACTATACAAATTAACGATAATATAGATATATCACAATATAAAAAACTAACTGCATTCTTGAAACGTCAAAATGACGGGTACAAACCAAAGAAGGCAAAAGTGTTGACTATGGGAGACGTTATGAAATTTTTGAAAGAGGCTTCAGATGACAAATTTCTATTCTGTCAAACTGAGTTTTATTGACATGACATTACTATGTAGTAAAGTGACGTATCTATGTGGTAAAGTGCCACTTTAATAAACGATTTTGATTGTAGTAAAGTAGCACATTACTTGTCAAAATGCGAAAAATTAAATTATAATAAAACTATTCACAAATCTTTATTAAGTAAATAACAAGACAAGGTCTTAATCCAAAATTTATTCGCTTTTGGAATTAATATTAATGGTTATATTAGAATTTCCATGACTTTACTGTTAGGGAAAGACCATGTTTAAAATCGTAGGATAATAATTTAGTAATCCGTCAGAAAATATCACTATTAATTGTTACGTTACCTAGCAATATTACCTATCAAAAGCTTTTGTCAAAATGCCATAAAATTTAATACTATTATATTTTTTAAATTTAGTGATTTAGTAGTTTATATAATAATTAATTACTAACTGATCGTGAGTAAAATAGTATATAAACCTCGGCGGAAGGATTCAAGGATCACATCAACGCTTCGCGTCTCGGTGAATTTTCTAATCTCTCGACGGTAATGAACCCCTTTCCGCCTCGGTATGAAAAATACTATTGTTGCTTTAGGGCCACTTGTACAATTCATCGATAAACTACGGTTTAACTGAACCAAGTTAAAAAATTAACCATCGTTCGCGATAATGTCGCTGAACTGAGGATAAATGGCGATCAAATATGAACTTAGTTCAACTCCTGAACTTGATTGATACAAGTGTCAAATGATAGGTGAACTTAGTTCAGCTCTGAACTTAGTTTAAACTTATATTGTACAACTGGCCTTTAAAGGGGCCAAGTGATAGTTATCAGAAAACGTTATTTTGCGTTGTCAACTACGGGCGCAAATTTTAACCTTCTTTGGTCCATAGCCGAAAATGACTTAACTCTAATTTGCTAAATTCCATTCTCAAAGCTCCATCGCAATATAATTCTATCAAGGACCTTGTTTCGTTATTAGTTATGGTTCCAGGAATGTCATCCAGAATGAATGGGTTTCTTATCCAAAGTAATTCAGATTAGTCTCTCTTAAACTACTATTCAAGTGGTTCAGCGAGAATTTGACAGCGACATTTTTTATTAATAGTAAAATCGTCATTTATATCTTACTTTTATGTTCTGTTACTAAATTTTTCTAGTTGTGAAGACTAGGTTTTCATTCAAAACACTATTAGTCATCATATTTTATAAATGCTTTTATTTTTAGATTCACAGCTCGTGTGTCAATCAATCACGTAGTTCAAAATCGGTCGACAACAAGAACACACTGCACTTCAGAATATATCTAGAATAACCTATTTGGCATTGTTCCTCGAGAAAGCTACGTCGAGTCTATATGTAGCAACAACCGAGTGTAGTTACTGTCTGTTTCAGAACGCACTTTCGAAATAAACGAATAGCCTGATATTTTATGAAATTGACTATCTTGATGGCCTCCCGCACAACACGTTTAAATTATTCAAGCATATACTTTACTTTTAAAGTTTCTCTATGGATGCTGCATATACTAGAAGTTCAATTTTTTGCAACAAATGTTAGTTTTGTAGCGACACCTCCATATTTCCCAGTTACCTACAGCTTGAGCGCCATAAGTACAGAAGCCGGAACTGGAAGTTAAATGCTTCTAGTTTCTATTTTCTGCAAAAAAGCTATTCAGTTTCTTAAAAGTATCATCGACGGTAGTTCGAAGCAAGGGAGTTATTTGTTGTGGCTTTTCCGTTTCCGTTTCACTTGTCTGCATGCCTGTAAAGCAATTTTCACATAAATATTGTGTTCTCTACGTCCGATTTTTAATAATATTTCGAATTCAATATTAAAAATGTTTTTGTTTAATACAAAAAAGGGTCGGTTTTACCCACTCAAGTATGTTTCAAATTGTTTAATAATATTTGTATGTCTGTGTATGTCTGTGCAAAAAATAATTATATATACTAAACTAAACAATTAAATGCATTAAAATAAGAATGAAAATAATTACTCATAATTAACAACTATAATGCGTACAAGGCATAATTGGGTAAATATTGTAATTCATATGTTATAAAATATATCAAATGGTGTGAAAGTGATTCATATGAAATATTAAACCTTCGAATTTGGTTGTCTAACGCTTCCGCAACCGAAACTTACGGACCAATTGGAGAGCGCGATTTGTTATGCCGGTTTTTACACATTTCTGTATTCAAACATTTGTTAATATTTATATACATGTGCGTGTGCATATATACATCGGAGGAAAGTGTAAAATACTAAGATTAGTAGTTCAGAGTTAGGTCCGCAATGAATCAATTATTTATAATTACGTACATCTCCACGTCTTTAGCATTTGCCTTGTCTTGGGTACGTATGTATATATATTCAAATAATAGAAATTAATATGAACAATTAAAATTGTCTAACGTTATCCTTTTACCGTTAAATTAAATTACGATATTTTGGTAAATAAATTCTCTTGTATCTTTAAGGAATTTTCTGATACATATTTAGTGGCTACAAGAAATGGCATAGTCGAGGGCACACAAGAACGTACCATACATACAGGCAAGGTGTTTTATGCTTACAGAGGAATACCTTTTGCTAAACCTCCAGTTGGGGACCTCAGATTTGAGGTAAGTGGAAAAATATTCTATTTTCATGGATTAAAAAAATATCCATGAGTAGTAAATACGCCGATGCTACAAATTTATTTTTAATAATTGTACTTCTTTACCAAACGCAAGCAGTTCGGCATTAAACTAAATCAAATGTATTGGTTAATCGGTCGCAGATCACAACTCGAAAATAAGCTGTAACTATACAAAACCGTTCTAAAACCAATATGGACTTACGGTATTCAACTTTGGAGGACCGCCAGTAATCCGAATATCGCGATCCTACAGACGTTCCAAAATAAAGTGATACGTGCTATGTTACATTTTAAATTGTATTCTTATATTATTTATTTGTTACACTTTGAATTTCGTAATATAAATTTAACGTTTTATTTCTCGGTATACTGTTTCGTCACATGTTGGTTTAATCTTCATTTTCACGAGTACGTTAACGCCCTCTGTGTGTGAATATGGTTAATAGTATTATCCCCGCGCGGTTCCTCGCTGAATCGTGGCGTGGAGAGTAAGAGTCGTCCACTTGCGGTGGATAGAATCAGTTGGGTAGTTTGAGTGCATTGTATCTTCTTGAAGGGCTCCAGTATGCGAATTTTACGTGATATGGAATATCGCCTAGAGAGAGAGAGAATTTTAAAATTGTCGATACGGCTGAGTGTGAGGTTTGGAAGTAAAGGGGAAGAAGAAAAAACCTTCCGCTAGAGTTTTGAGCGGCATTTCTGGAACGCATTGCAGACCCTTTTGAGAACCCTTTGGAAGTCGTAAGCTAGACACCGGCACCCTTGATTGATATCAATCACAAAGTTTCCGGCGGACAAACCGACATTTCCCCCGGCATAATTGGAAACCAGGACTCGTGGAGTCGTATGTTTTTTTTTTGGCATTATATTTTGACTTTCTTGCTGTAATTACCGTAGTGAAGTTTCTTATACATAAATTATATAACGTTTGAATTATTAATTAAATATTCTGTTCAATTTAACATTTTTAGTAGCGTTTCGTAAGATATATTTGGATACTTTTTTTTGTAATTATCTGTAAACTAATTTTTATTTGCTTTGGAGATTTGTAGTTTCAATTTTTAACGTAAAATTTTCCATTCATTTATCGCTTTTGTATCATAATTTAAATTTATTTTTGACGTGAGAATTTTCTTGTTTGTATCTTTTCTCCTTTTTTTGTACGCACCATCTGCACTAGTTTGGGTTAAACAAAAGAAACCTGTCGTGCATGTGCATTTATTACGATTTAAAAATTTATTTGATTTAATACTCTATTGGCTTAAAATTTTAAAAATTATTTGAAATATACGTACATATTACTATTACATTGCTATGTCTATTCCTTTGTAAAGTTTTTATCATTGGTACCATAGAAAAAAAACTATCGGAATTATTTATTCCCTTTGTATTCATATTTTGAAGTCTAAGTGTCGTTCAATTAATTCATCCTTTTTTGTTTCATTGTGCATTATATCATAATTATATAGGTACAGGGTGTGTATGTCTCACTTTTTTTTAATAGTTTGATTTTGAACAGAATTTTGTTCTATTTTTATATATATACATATATATATATATATATATATGTATATATATATATATATATGAATTTGAATTGTTAATACACGAGTTAACTGTTGCCGAGTTTCTCTTCTCTTTACCTCTGTTTATTTTGTTTTTATATATCTTCAGCAAGTTGGACTTTGGGCATTTATTTTCAGATTGCAGGTTTCCTGTGCAGCATTTTGCCGTATCGCCTTTGCATTTAGAGTATGTATTTTTGTGGTCTGTATGCACATGCGCCTAAGATCGCGCAATCCCTTTTCTCCGTTTTCAGACTGAGCTTCCGTAAGAAAACTGAGTGGCGCTATCTACCATCTTTTATTTTAGTCACCAACACCCGTCTCCACTGACTAAGGGCATACACGATAAATAGAAGCTTCCAGACTATTGTGCGATACGACTACTGGTTTTGTTTGGATTTCGACCATTTTCAGACGCCATCGCTGCGCCTGCGCGCGCCCTAGGTAGCAGCCATACTTGACGACCCAAGATATGTACCCAACAACTTCATGCAACGTGACCTCTCTGCTGCCATTCAGGAAGTTATTGCTCACCATAGTGAGAAATACCGTGACAGATTGACACATCACCTAATTGTACTAACTAAACGGCTATTTAGTTAAAGCGGGGAGGTAAGACGGCTGAAAAAGATCACACCCTCTGATCTAGGAACTTATCTGATATAATGGTGGTATATATAAGAAAATTTCGAAATTTAAAAAATAAAAGCGATGTAAAATTAAATTCCAATGTGCCGAAGCTTTGTAATGGGAAATTTATTGATATAAAAATATATATTACAATAATAAAATTAAAAACCTACATATAGATCTCATTGAACGAATAATATTGCTGCCGCTTCTATTCAAACTATACTAATTATATCGATGACAAGTTGGATTACTACATTACCTTGATAATTCAAGAAGCATTTTTTATGATGAGGTAACTACACTGACGAATTATTTAACTATGGAGATAAAGTCCGTTGATAATAAAACTGCAAATTTGTTGCGTACGTCTTTTAGTTATAAGTAAATTTAGGCCAGTTTTTATTTTTTCTTGTAGAAGATCGAACAAAAGAATAATGAATATTGTTTAGTTTATGTTTACTTATTGCTTTTTGTGGAATGAAGAAGAGTCTCTTTAATCATGTGAAGCGATTTCTACATAAACGCTGGCACAAACATAACTAAATAATATTAACTCAGAATCTGGCTGCATCAATAACGTCTAGTTTTGCCTAAATAAGGTTTTCTGTAGGTAATTTTTTTCTGTCGTTGGAGTTCTAGGATGCTTTTTCTTCCATCGTTTTTTGTTATGAAATGGATTCGCTCTTAACTCATGAAGTTTGGTTCTGCTTAATTTCGCCTGCAATTATACTATTCTTTCTGATTATTCTGACAAATTTCGCAAAAACTTATGATTTGATTTAAGAAAGGCAGTTTATATCATTTTAAGTTCTCCTAAGGTTCATTAAAACTGAGATCTTCTAGTTGGGGCAATTTCCTTGCTAGAAATTAGTAGTCTCGCTTTGTTAATATTATTTCTTCTGCATTTGTGTATTATTCTATTATTTTGAAACATATAAAGTAATACTAGGGAGTTTTTAACCTTAAAACAAGTGTAATAAGTTACTTTTTCTTTATATTATTTCAGCTTCCAAAACCTATCGAAAATTGGTACGGTATTTTAGACGCCACCAAACAAAAAGCTGTGTGCTTACAAGCGGAATCAACAACGGTAAAAACACAGAAAATAATTGGTAGTGAAGACTGTCTATACCTTAATATTTACACTCCGATAGTAAGTAACTAGTAAGTTTATTAAGTAACATATAAATTGCAACATTCAGTTACGGTTAATATATTTTCATAATATCAAGATATATATATATATATATATATATATATATATATATATATATATATATAATGAGTGTTCATTTGAAAAGTCAATCTAGGTTACTTTGAAATTTTGATAGAACAAGACGCAAATATATTAGTATGTGTTTGTTGTTCCGTAAACGTAAATCCAAATGACATTTGATAATGTCAATCACAAATATCAATTAGTGCATAAAATAATCGTGCGTCGATTCTGGTTTAAATAAAGAAATTTTGAATGGAGGATTTTAAAGTGCATTGATCTTGAAGGACAACCTTTTCAACATTTGTTATAGTTTTCAATAAATACCTATTATTTGTTATTTATTTGTATGTATGAAACTGTCAAAATATACGACTTCGTAGGTTAAGTAGTAAATTTTAATTTACGACATACTTCAAAATGTTCTCAGTAAATCACATGCTACTCGATTGACTTTTCAAATGAACACTTGTTATATATATATATATATTGTTGTACTTCTAAATTGCCCCACTAAGTTGGGATGCCTAAATGTTATATTACTGAATTTCACGTTGGGCTGGCAAATGTTATCTGTCAATGAATATTAATATATACGTGAATGTTAATATACAAATGTTAATATATAGATAAATGTAAAGTGAATGTCATAAAAGTTATATAAAATTCAAATCGGGCTCGTTCAATACTTATCTGTTTTTTGTTATTATCGACGGCTAGCTTCTTTTATTTCTTCAGGGTTAAGGTAGGTTCACCTCTCTCCACTTTGACTTTATTTACGTAGTTTATTTAGTTGGGATCGGAACAATATCTCAAGTGTATTACAAAAAAAACCAAAGTAAAATATTGACAATTAACTTTATTAAGGATAAAATATCTAGCAAAGTTTGAGAATTTATATTGACAATTTCGTGACACACATATAACAATAAGGGAGACACACTCAACGGTTGGTATTCTTATAGTATAACAATATGGTGTAAGACAAGTGCAATTAGGTGTTGTTTTATTAAAATAGTTTATAAAAGTGACATAGAATCCAGTTTTAAAATTACAAACAGTGGATACTAATATTTAAATAAGTTGAATAAAAATTACAGTAGTATAATATCGGTGAAAGCAATGTAAATAGTTAGTTATGGAATAAACAAAGAAAGTTCTAGAAATGTACATGAGCAAGTAAAAATGGCGCGTAAAATATTGTTAAAGTTAGCAAAAACCTGAATCTTCGGATATAACCTCCGTTGCTTCCTGCGCCTGTGTTCTGCTGGTTTTCACAACGGGAAACTGGAGAATATTTCTGCTAAGGTCCCTCGGGATGACTTGAACTTTTTAGAAATCTCCAAGTCCGACGGCGGCTTGATCGGATGACCGGTCTCGAGCGTTCAAAGATGTTGGTCGTTGCACGGTGAAATTTATGGCGGGTAGTTTACGTATTGAAAACTTTAAAAATTCGTAATTCTTGAACTATTTGGTCGGCAGATGTTAAACTTGGTCTACAGGTAGATCGTAGGTATGTGTAACGTTTTGTAGACTTAAAAATCTCCAGCACTTAATAATTTCGCCAATTTATTTTAATTACTTCGGAGCACAAAAAAAACGTGACCTCTCACTGTAACGACTAATTACCGACGCTTACTTTTTTCACTTGTTTTTAATTGCATAACTTGCCGCAAATCGCTCCATTCTTTACTTGCATTATCTTTTTGAATATTATTCATTTAGACATTTTTACAGAGTAAAACAGTTAAAAAAATTACAATTTGATTTTAAAATAACTTTAGTTGGATATCATATGTTTATGTGTTTACAAACACTCTGTAAATATCGGTTTATTTTCGGGTTATTGCACCGTTAAAATTGTGGGCGGGGCTTAATCGTTCAAATGCATTTGGAAATAAATACGTTACATTTGTTTGAATAAAAACGCGTTAAATATTAATTTGAATTAAAAATGAATGTAAACATTATAATAAAAAAATAGAAAAATAAGTTAATTATTTCAAAGCAACTTTGTCGTCAAAATAACGTATTTATACTTTGAATCAATCTTTCCCCTTCTTGGTATTAAAGTACATAGTAGATATAAATATTATGGTTACATGTATTCTTTGTTTCTTTCAGAGAAAAAAAAACCCTTCTTGCAATGCCTCAATTTATATATATATATATATATATATATATATATATATATATATATATATATATATATATATATAAGGTAAACTTAATAAGTCGGCGATTAAAGGTCTGGTTCATTACTTCAAAGTATATATATTTAAAACAACCCTACATGTTTCGGCAATGATGCCTTTGTCAAGGGAATACAAAATATATTTTGTATTCCCTTGACAAAGGCATCATTGCCGAAACATGTAGGGTTGTTTTAAATATATATACTTTGAAGTAATGAACGAGACCTTTAATCGCCGACTTATTAAGTTTACCTTATCATATCAAGGTCACGAAGATATTATATATGTATATATATATATATATATATGTATATATATATATATATGTATATATATATATATATATATATAATTGCAGATTTAGATATTCGGCGATTTAAGGTCTGTTTTACTTTAGTATGTATTTATTTAAAATAATTTCTTACGTGTTTCGGTAAATATTACCTTTATCAAAGCATTTTAAATGACAGTATATTGATGTCAAAGTTATATAAGTGATATTGTCATGGTGAGAAATATATATTCATAAATACATTCAATTTAAATAAAAATAATTCATGACCTAACATTTTCACCAGCTAGATGTTAATTACAAATTACACTTTCGCCTGCGGGGCGACTTAAGATGTTAAGCTGTCAGCATTCACCTAGATCGAGAAGGAAAACCACGAAGACCTACTCGGACAGCCCAGCCCCAGGTTGAAATCGGGACTGCCGGCAAGATAAGCAGTGCGCTAGATATTTATATAACACAAGATATATATTGAAATATGTATAATATATGATGGTAAATTGCAGACCGTTACATTATTAAGTTATAGTATATATTGTTTAGATTTTTTATGTCAATCATGTTGTTAATTTAATTTTTTTCTTGTTTAATATTAATCATTTCTTTAATTTCCTTTTTCATTGTGTGTTGTTCTCTATCAATTATTTGTGTGTCTTCAAAGTTGAAATGGTGATCGCGTTGCAGTTTGTGTGTAAAGAAAGCAGTTTTGTCTGTTTAGGAGTATTTGTGGGCTTGTATTCTTTTGTATAAATATTGTTTAATTTGGCCTAAGTAGTAACTATCGCCATCGCGACATGGTATTTTATAGATGACGTGTTTCTCGATTTTTTTCTATTTTAGGTTTCAGTTTTGAAAATAGATGTTTATTAGTATTACTAAGTTTATATGTTGTAGCTATATCATATTTTTTAAAGTATATTTTATTTTTTATGATAATTGAGGAACATGGAATTGTGATATATGTTGTTTCATTATTTAAATTGTTGTTGGTGTCCGCAATGTTGTATATTTGGTGGATTCTTTTTTTAATTATTTGGTCTATAAATTGTGGTGGATATATTATATGTTAAGATCGTTTTAATTTTCTTGATGTTATCTTTTCTGTATTGAGTATGTGATAGTTTTACGGTTCTATCAGTCAGATTATTTATAATCATTTTATTGAATACTGTAGGTGCATTTGAGTGGTAATTTATATATCGAAAAGAAGCTGTGGTTTTATTATACCAATTTGTATAAATAGTACCCTGTCTATCATAGCTCAAAGAAATATCAAGAAAATTAATATATATATATATATAATCCAAAAATCCCTATTACCATAGCTTCTAGCTTTTTATAAACGTTTTCCATTCATTTCTATTCCTTGTCATGTTCTTCGCTTCTGTCCATGTTTTGCCTTTCCTTCCCAGTATTTCTGCTATGACATCATTCCATGTTGTCCTTGGCCTTCCTCTTCTTTTATTTTTCATTATCCTTGCTTCCCATATCCTTCTTGTTTGTCTTGTATTTTCCATTCTATATAAATGTCCCCACCATCCTAGCTGTCTTTGTTCAATGTATTCTAACACTGACTGTATTTTCAAATCTTTTCGTATTTCCAAGTTTCTTATTCTGTCCATCCTTGTAACTCCTCTAACTCTTCTTAAATACTTCATTTCTACTGCCTGTAATTTATTCTTTTGTCTTCTATTTAATATCCAGGATTCACAGCCATATGTTAATATCGGTCGGTAAATTGCCTTATATACTTTTAGTTTTGTTTCTCGGGATATCTCTTTTTTGTTAATGAAATTATTCCTCATGCTGTGGTACAGCTTTGTTGTTTTTTCTATTCTTTGATTAATCTCAGCGTCCTGGGTCCCTCTTCCATCAATTCGTACTCCCAAGTACTGGAATGTTCTCACTTGTTCTATTTCAGTTCCCTCTATTACGATTTTCGTATCTACCTGTTCATCTCCCACTACCATTACTTTAGTTTTACTCTTACTCATCGTCATTCCACTGTCCTTTAGTGTCATATTCCATGTTGTTAAATTACGTTTCAGATCTTCCTCATTGTCGGCTATAACTACTATGTCGTCTGCGAATGCCCCTTCAGAAACTTCGACTGCATTCAAGTTAAGGTGTCCAACCCTGAACTTTTTACTTTTACATGCACACTGTTTGATAATGTCATCCATATAAACAATGAACAGCATTGGGCTCAGACTTCCCCCTTGGCGCAGTCCCTCGTTTGTTTTAAATATCTCCGATTCTAAATTGTTAGCTATTACAGCATTAGTATTGTGGTTATATATTTTCTGTATTAATCGTCTTATTTTGCCATTGACACCTCTTTCTCTTAATACATTCCACAATCTTTCTCTTGGTACTTTATCGAAGGCTTTTTCCAAGTCTATAAATGCTAAGAACACTTTCTTCTGTTCTCTAGAGGCTTTTTGTATTATTTGTTTCACAGAGAATATTTGGTCTTGTGTGCTCCTTCCTCTTAACCCACTTTGTGACTCATGTAACGTATTTTCGAGTTTTGTTCTTAGTCTTTTATCTATTATTTGCTCGAGAATCTTCATTGCAGTACTTAGAAGGGATATTCCTCTGTAATTATTGCATTCTTTCTTATTTCCTTTATTCTTGTATATTGGTACTATCAATGACTTCTTCCAATCGTTTGGTATTTCCTCTTCTCTCCATATTCTGTTATATATTTTCAACATTAATTCTCTTCCTCTTTGTCCTATATTTTTTATCATTTCTGCTGTTATTTTGTCACACCCTGGCGCTTTTCCATTTTTCTGTTTTTGTATTGCTTCTTCCAGTTCGTCCATGGTAATTATTTCTTCTGTCTCTTCTTCTCCTATTATTTGTTGCTCACTAGCATTCTCGTTTTCCACTCCTCCGCTTAACAATTCCTGAAAGTATTCTTTCCACCTTTCTATAATCTTCATTCTATCGCTTAGGATCTCTCCCTTCTTATTTTGTATATAATGTGTAGATTGTGACCTTTCTTCATTCCTTACTGATTTCAAGACTCTATAAAATAGTTTTTGGTTCTCTTTACTGTTTTTTTCCATCTTTTCCCCAAATTCTTTCCATGTCTCCTTTTTTGCTTGTACTACTAAATGTTTCATTTTTTTTGTATATATCGTATTTTTCCACTGTTTGTTCTGCTAAGTATGTTTTCCATGCTTTTTTCTTTATCTTAATTTGATGTCTTATTTCATTTGTCCACCATTTTGTTTGTTTTTTCTTTTTATTTTTCCTTACGCCACATATCTCTTTCGTTGTAGTTATTATTATTTCTTTAAACCTATTCCAAATTTCTTCGATAGTTCCATTAATTTCTATATTTTCTACTCTTTCGGCTATCCTTTTCTGGAATTTTTCAGCAATGACTTCACTTCTTAATTTGTATATTCTAAGTGATTCTATTTGGTCTTGTTTCTGTGTATATATATATTGCTTTTCCTTGTTTTGAACTTTTTCTTTTATTCTTGATATAACCACAAAGTGATCGCTTCCTATTTCCGGCCCTCTTCTTACTTTCGTGTCGCTCACAATTCTTCTGTTATTTTTGTCAACTAATATGTAGTCAATTATGGACCTCTCCCCCCTACTCTTGACTTCTCTAGTATATCTGTGTATATCTTTGTGTTGGAAAAGAGTGTTAGTTATTACCAAGTTGTGTATAATGCAGAAGTCCAGCATTCTTTTTCCATTGTTATTTCTAACAGTCTCCCCGTTTGTTCCCAATACTTCACTATATTCATCGTCTCTTATGCCAACTCTACTGTTGAAATCTCCTACTACAAACATTATACCTTTCGCGTCTTCCACCACTAATGTTAGTTCTTCCCAAAATTTATTCTTATTTTCTGATGTATCATCTTCGTTTGGCCCGTGCACCACTATTATTGTTTTCGTTCTGTTTCTTTCCTTCATCTCTATTAGTAATATTCTTTCTGACCAGGCATTCCATCTATAAATTTGGTTTTCTAATTTCTTGTGTATAATGCATCCCACTCCTGCAGCTGCTCTTTTTTCTTTTCCTACACCACTATATATCATAATATGACCATTGTCCGTCTTAATAATTCCCTGTGCCTTTTTCTTTGTTTCCGTAATTGCTAATACATCCACTCCCAACTCTTCAAACTCCTTTTCTAATTCCTTTTCTTTTCCTGTTATGCTCTTTATATTCCAAGTACCAATTTTCCATGTTTCACTTTCTTTATCCTTACTTTTCTCTATCTTTTTAATTTTTTGTGTATCATCATTATCATACTGATCATTATTTTGTTTATTTTCCTTTATCATATCCTTTTTCTTGTCCGGGTCATCATCTTTATTTTCACTAGTCTTTACTATTAGTTTTTTGACACTATTTTTGGGATTTTCTTTTCTCGTGCCAATTCTCGTTCCTCCTTATTCCAATTCCCCTTTTCCCTATTCCATCTCCATTGTTCTCCCTCTACTATTAACTTTTGGAATCCTATCTTAACAGTTTTTCCTTTCATTCTCTCTTCTTTGGCCTTTCTTCGTATCTTTTCTTGTATTTCTCTTTCCTCTTTTGTCATGTCATCGTTAATGTATATATTTTGTTCCATAAACCCTCTCAATTTGCACTTATTTTTCATTATTTTTATCTTATCATCTATATTCTTCAGTTCTATTAAGCAAGTTTTTGGACCCAGTTGTTTCACCGCTTTAATTTCAATTTGTATTTCCATATACTTCTTGATAATATCTTCCACCGCTACCTTTAATTGATCTTGATCACTCCCATCTATTTTCAAGCCTACCATAACTGCGTTCTTTCTTCTATTCATACCCTCGTGTTTATCTAATCTTCCTTTGGCACTTCTAATTTCTTTTTTCAGTTCTTCGTTTTCTTTTCTAATCTTCTCATTTTCTAATTTGATTACTTTCATTTCTTCCATATATTTATCTTGTTTTCCCTCTATGTGTTGCACTTGTGTAACTAATCCTCGCATCATTTCCATTAATTTATCTAATTTACTTTCGTCACTGCTTGCTTCTTTGTCTGGTGTTCTGGTCAGCTTTTTACTCTTTTTGAAGATTTCGGCTACGTCTTTTTGATTTCTCTTTCTTTTTCCTTCATCCGTGGTACTCCCATCACTGTCCATCGCAAACAATGTCTATCCAGGCCCCCAAACCACTAAGCTAGTTATCTCGTTAATATTTCCTAATATTTTATAAGCCGGACCTGTTCCTTATTGATATATTTAACCATTTATTTAACTAATTGCTATTTAATTAATTAATTAATTTATAGACTACGAACGAGCATTTGACTCGGTAAATCGGGAAAATATATGGATAGCACTCAAGAATAAAGGTCTTCCTCAAAAAATAATCCAACTGATTAGGGAAGGATACACAGGATATCAATGTCGAGTACTCCATGAGGGAGAGCTGTCACAACCTTTCGTCGCTAGTACGGGTGTTAAACAGGGCTGCATACTCTCACCGCTGCTTTTTTTGATAATGTTGGACACGGTACTCTACGCAACAACAAATAACAAGAAGAGAGGAATACGATGGGGGCTGACGGAAGTTTTGGAGGACATCGAATACGCAGATGATGTATGCCTTTTTTCATCGAACATTAGGAACATGCAGAGTAAAACTAATGACCTTGTTGCGGAATCAAAAAAGAATGGCCTTAGCATAAATAAAAATAAAACTAAAATGTTGAAAATTAACACCAAAGATACAACAAACATAGAAGTCGAAGGCACACAGATAGAAGTAGTGGAGGAATTCACTTACCTTGGCAGTGTTGTCTCGAGCAATGGAGGAACATTATCTGATATACAGCGAAGAATAGACAAGGCACGGAAAGTTTTTGCAAGTATGAGAAAAATATGGCGCTCTAAAAGTTTGTGCTTATCATAAAAAATCAAAGTGTACAACTCAACAGTGAAACCAGTTCTCCTCTATGGCTCAGAGACCTGGATGGTTACCTCAACAATCAAGAGAAAACTCCAGTCTTTTATAAACAGATGCCTTAGAAATATACTAGGAATATGGTGGCCGGAAAGAATATCAAATGCTGAACTATGGCATAGAACAGAACAAAACGACATAAATGAAGACATTAAGAGAAGGAAATATAAATGGCTTGGTCATACATTAAGAAAGCCAGTTGATACACCAGCTCACACAGTCCTACTTTGGAAGCCACAAGGAAAGAGAGCGAGAGGCAGACCACGCACCACCTGGAGGAGAACAGTTGTGGAAGAGACTAACAAGTCCATCCCACAACTGAGGAGCATTGCCCAGGACCGAATAAAATGGAAAAAATACATAGAGACATTATAAGTGCACATACTTGCGATACGAGTATGTAATGTATAATTACCCTAAGTCCCGAAAGGGAATAATGGGTTTATTAATAATAATAATTTAATTAATAGTTAAAAAGCCGGTAAGGACAAAATCACGTTTGATTCATGTTTATATAACCATTTCAAATATTTATTTTAAAATTTTCGGATCACATTTATTTGATTTTATTTCACACTAATTCGAAATTCGCTCGTGCGCCACAAATTTATTTATGTCTTACTAGTCCTTGTTTTTATTGTGCCATATGTTTATATTGTCGGATGCTGGCCTCTTTCGTGAGTAACCGCCCACATCTCTCTCTATCTCTTTTCCGTTGTTATTGCAAACACTAACATATATTATTTATTTTAATCATGTACTTATCTCTTCCACTATTTCACAAATTTACACCTTTGTGTATCACTTCTAATTATTTACTAACAATAATACTTTATTACACTCGCAAAAACCTCGTATTCGATAAATTCTTGCGGAGCCAAAATTACACGTCTATTCTCTATAACTACACGCTACTACGAAAATTAATACTGTTATTAATTTCTTCTTCAATAGTGAATTTTAATTTGTTGTGAAAATTGTTGAATTTATTTAAAAGGTAGTTTATTTTATTTGTCGGAATATATGTTATGATGTCATCTTCACATCTTTTGAAGAAAATGGGGTGGGAGTCTAATGAATTGATAACGTTTTGTTCCAAATGTTCCATTACTAGATTTGCAATAGGAGCAGCTAATGGAGACCCCATGGCAAAACCAAATGTATTGACTATAAAAAGAATTTTTGTATTGAAAATATGTGTTGTCGAGACAGAAATGTATACCTCTAATAAATTCGTTTTTATTTAGTGGTGTGTGGACTAATTTCATCCCATTTGGATTCTATTATGTTTATAGTTAGATCTGTAGGAATGTTAGTGTATAAAGATTACACATCAAGTGATATAATTTTGTAATTAGTTAGTACTTTTTGTTCCTTGATGAAATTTTGAAATTGCCATGAGTCTGGTATGATATTCCGTTGTTTTTATACAATACTGCAGACACCTATAACAATTTAAACAGTGAAACAACATATATCACGATTCCATATGTTCCACAATTATCAGAAAAAATTAAATACACTCTAAAAAAATATGATATAGCTACAACATATAAACTTAGTAATATTCATAAACATCTATTTTCAAAACTAAAACTTAAAATAGAAAAAATCGAGAAACACATGTCATCTATAAAATACCATGTCGCGATTGCGATAGTTACTACGTAGGCCAAACTAAGCAATATTTATACAAAAGAATACAAGCCCACAAATACTCTAAAACAGACAAAACTGCTTTATTTACACACAAACTACAACGCGATCACCATTTAGATTTCGAAAACATACAGATAATTGATAAAGAACAACACACAATGAAAAGGGAAATTAAAGAAATGATTAGTATTAAACAGGAAAAAAAGTCAATTAACAACAGAAGTGATATAAAAAATTTAAACAGTATATACTATAACCTAATTATGTAACGATCTGCAATTTACCATAATAATATATGTTGCTGTTATATAAATATATATCTTATGTCATTTAAATATCTGTACATTTGCTTATCATGCTGACAGTTCCGTGTTTAGATCCCTGTCTGGCTGTTCGAGAGAGAAAGAAGCTGAGGGTTTGTGGTACCAATTTGTATAAATAGTACCCTGTCTATCATAGGCTAACGAAATATCAAGAAAATTAATACTGTTATTAACCTTTTCACAACAAATTAAAATTCACAATTTAAGTACAAATTAATAACAGTATCTGATAATTGAATCGTAATTAATAATTTTGGGATTTATACTTTCGTCTTTGTATATCAATGCCTTCACTCTTTTGTGACTGTCTGATTGCCTTTCTCCAAACCATCCTTCATAACATCGTATTAATCTAATTGGTGAATCAATAGTTCGAGCGCTCTTAAATGTAGCAATTAAACATATTGAATTAAAATTGAAACCACCAAAGAATTTGTAGAAACACTACAAAGTTCTTTGACCATTCCTTAAACTGGCAGTCAAAAAATGTCAAGAACGAGGAAAACGGTTTGATTTTCCATCTTCAAATCGTAATGAAATTGTAATTTACTTACAAAAAATTAAAAATTCCCATGCAATTTCTGGACGTAGTAATTTATGTCACAAATATAATTTTCCGCAATTATTTTTTTTCTTGGATATTATTAATGTATCAGTGTTAATGATGATTAGTTTGGTTTCTAATTTTATTCGGTCGAGGAAGTCTCTTCAGAGATATAATTTGAAATAGTTTCGCAAACACATTTTCGAACATTGCGTAATAAGTAATTTTGTAGATTCATTTGTACTAAGCGCACGATGTGCTGGCTTTTGATATTTGTTATTCAATAGGAGTAATTGAAATAAATTGTATAAAACTCGTTCTATTTAATAACAAATTTGCGTTTGTATTCGACATACGTTCTTCGGATTTTTTATTTTTTATATATATATATTGTTTGTGTGCAATTTGATTTATTTTAGCTTTTGTGTGTTTTCTGGTTTCCCAACTTATCTTGTTTAAGTTTTTAATTTTATATTATTTATTATTATATATTTATATTATTTATATTATATATTTATTATTTATTATTATATATTTATATTATTTATATTATTTATTATATTTTCATCAAATCTTTATGTTAATTTATACTTATTATCTGCTCCTGACCATTTGAATTCAGAAATGCTTTAGTTTTTCTACAACCTCCTAAAAAATATAATGACTGACCAACATCTGTAAATCACTCGTGTATAGCATTTATAAAATGCCAAGGCTGCAGTCACAGAAATAGAACATTTTATTCAGTTTCTCACTTTGTAATAGCAACTTTTCTTTAAAGATAATCCATTGAATTTCTTCTTTTGGCGTCTCAAAAAGGGCATTATTATCACAGCTGATTGTATTAATCTAGGTCACGTAGAGATCGCTATTACTTGATTATTTTGGAGCCCCTGAAAAAGGGAAAACAACACAGGAACGTGTTGAATAAGATTCGTCTCTGGTGATGAACATACTAAGTTGGAGTTAACTGAACAAGTTGTTAATCCTGTTCGCTTAGGCAAATTTGACTCTTCTAAAGATGTTCGATCTCGTCCAGTAAACAAGTTCGTCTCTCTTCTCTTGATATTGTTCAAACTGTATTATGCAAATTCGGAAGATTGAAGACTCCCGCTTGCTCAGACCAGTTTTTTCGTGGGTATGTAGCTCCGGATAAAACGTCTACACAAATAATGCTTTACAAATCTTTGATATTACAATTAAACCAGCGTGTTCAGAAGGGCGAACGTAATTTAAAAATCCGATATAAGAATGGTGTACCTAGTATAATTTCTGCGAAAAACTTATTTGTTCCAACCGGTGTTCTGCAGCCATCACTATGTTCCATCAAAATACCCGTGGATTAAATTCCAAAACTCGTATTTTCTATACTAACGTATCTGATTTGTATTATGATATTGTTTTTTTAACGGAAACTTGGCTGAGTGATTCTATATAGTCCAATTAATTATTTACCCACTACTATCATGACAGAAAATTTGATTTAGTGAATAAGTCGAAGGGTGGCGGTGCTCTAGTTGCCTTTGGTCATACAATTTCACTTGATATTGTTGACACCCCTCTATTACTAATTTAGTTCCCATTGTTGGTTTAGTTGTATGCAAATGTAATTTTAGGTTATTTACGCTTCTAATTGGACTTATTTATATACCTACTTCAATTTCTTCCGATGATTTGGAAATATTTATTTCTATGCTAGAAACCTATTTGTTTAATCAAAGGCTTATTCCAGTTGGCGATTTCAATTTGCAAAATTTTGCTAATGTGGATAACCAGAACTGCCATAAAAGCCAAATAATTCGGAATTTTGTTAAACTGCTAGAATTGCAACAGAAGAACGTACATGGTAGATGTTTGGATCTTGTTCTTTCTAATTGTGATTTTAATATTGCAGTTCAGCACTCTGATTTGATACTGATAGCGGAAGATTCACATCATCCCGCGCTTTCAATTAAATACGAGTGCTTGCTCGCACATTCGCCCGCACGATTTCCTTCTTCAAGTTTTAGATATAACTTTTATAAAGCTGATTATGTCTCATTGTACAGTGAATTTACTAATTTCGATTTTTCATTCCATCACAGACAAATACGTTCCCAAAAAGACTAAATCTAGATCCTACTATCCTGCATGGTTTACACGAGAAATCGAAATCAATTTGAAAATAATAATAAATTTTTACCGTAAATGGATCTCTACAAAGAATATTGTATTTCTTAACGAGTATAAGCGCTGAAGATCTCTAAATATTTAATTTCTCGAGCGTAGTGTTTACATAGCAAAGGTAGAAGAAGACATTAAATCAAACCCTAGAGATTTGTGGAAATTTCTTAACAATAAACGAAAGTCCACTAGAATTCCTGGTACTTTTTTTGACAAGGATATTAAATTTTCCGAACCTTTAGACATAGTTAATGCATTTGCCCACACATTTTCTAACGTATGCTTACAAAATGAGTGCAAATTACCCTGAATCTTCTACGTACCTGTTGTCCATCTGTCACATTTCCTGCGATTACAGTGGATGAGTTGGTTAAATGTATGTCCAATCTTAACAATAAGTTTACTGCTGGTGATGACCTTCTACCAAACTTTTTAGTACATGACTGTAGATTTGTATTTGCCTCCCCTTTAATTGTGATTATGAATCTTTCCATAAAAACAGAAACCTTTCCTGATCTAGGGAAGCGAGCAGTTGTTTGTCCCGTTCATAAAAAAGGAGATAAAGCCATTGTTGTCAAACTATCGTCCTATTTCCATTCTATCCAATTTTGCAAAGATCCTTGAACGGGTTTTATATGCTAGAACAGGGATGCACAAACTTATAGGGAACAGGGGCCACTCGGGAAAATCATAAGCCAAGGACGGGCCACTACAAAGAATACTTATTAACACAAATATTTTTATTTTTAAATAGTATGAATTACTACAAATGATAAAAATAAAAGAACATTAAAAAATGTTTGTTGTAATTATGTAATCGTAATGTAAGCTAATCATTACAATGTAATATTTCACATTTTATTATTTTGATGCATGACATTGCATTGACCTAACAATTTTGTTTATGTTTGGCTCCACATTACTTGTCGCCACACGTAAAATTGCTTCCAGATTTTCATCTGCCAGACGGTTTCGATTTTTTGTTTTGTTAAGTTTCATTACTGAAAATTGCTCACCAATATACGTCGATCCAAATAAGCTTGCGCATTTCAATGCATTTATTCGCAACTCTTTATAAGCGGTTTTCTCAACGCAACGGCAAAAGTTGAGTAAATTACCTTCATTAAACTTGTTTCGTAAATTAGCATAATTTTGCATGTCTATCAATTCCAGCTGTATTGATTCCGGTGCATTTCACACAGCCAATCAGAGTTGTCGAGTTCGGAGACGCTAAGAAACCGCTCTAGTGACAACCCACGACTTAGCCACCTTACTTCAGTGTAAAACAGGAGATCACCACATTCGCTTTCAATATCCTCGAGAAATTGTGTGAATTGTCGGTGATTGGGACCTTGTGATTTTATAAAGTTTACAGTAGGTACTACAACTTTCATCACATTTTAAAATCCCAATAATTTTGAACAGAGGGTCTCTTGATGTGTAATGCAATGAAACTGCATTAATTCCTTGGTATCTATGTTTTTAGTTTGTAAATACTCTTTTAACATAGTTATTATCCCAGATTTACTTCCAACCATTGAAGGTCGTAATTCCAGATAATTTCGTTAAATCCAAATCCATTATAGAACATTTTTCCAGAAGAGCTTTGAGCATGTCACTCCCCTTGGTTTGACTTGTCAAAGAACTCATACCAATCAGTTCTTCACTCACTTCAAAATTTTGCGTTACACCTCTTAAAAATATTAAGAGTTGAGCAGTGGAACTAATATCTGTAGATTAGTCGAGTGCTATAGAAAAATACTCAAAACTTTTCGATTTCGTAGCTAATTGCTCTTCTATATTAGCTGCTAATGTGGTAAGTCTTCTTTGAACAGTCATCCGATTTAGTTGAATTTTCTCAAACCTCTTTGCATCTTTCGGACACATTTTTTTGCGGCGATATCTAAACACTGCTTAACAAACTCACCATATTTAAAAGGCCGACAAGTTTTCGCTATTATTCGAGATATTTCAAAGTTAACTTCAGTAGCTGTTTCAGCATCTTGAATTGGTTTTGTAAACATAGCTTGCTGGCCTATTAGTTCCCTTTCGTAAAGTGGAAATTTTTTGCGTTCGATTTTCGTTGGTTAATTTGGTAAAAGTATGATGCTGGGTTTCATAATGCCTTTTCACATTATATTCCTGGTGGAAATTTTTTGGGTTCGATTTTCGCCGATTAATTTGGTAAAAGTATGACGCTGGGTTTCATAATGCCTTTTCACATTATATTCCTTCGGAATAGAAACACTACTCTTGCATATTAAACAGACACTATTGTTATTCGATGAAATAAAAAAGTATTTCTTGGTCCAAATATCTTGAAACTGTCGATTTTCATCTTCAACCTTACGACTACGTTTTTTACTGGGGCCTGGTTTATCCATAACAAAATTGATATTATATTGCTACGTAGGTAGATGCCAAGTTCGAACGACGAAATATTTATTTTTCACAGATTACAATTCAAACAATATAACGTTCGCTTGTCCGTAGTTAAAACTTAACTGCCCCGATAGCGGGCGATGCGTTGTATTTATACGAGTTACCTAACATCGAGAGCCTACCACATTGTTCGGGGATAATACCGACGTGTTTCGCGAATCTTCGAGTAATCTAGTTGGTTCGAGAGATTTCTAGTCTCGTAACAATATGCTTGGAATGACGAGGAGCATACCTGTCCTACGTAGTAAACCTGAACAAGAAAGTAGTAGGTACTTAAAGATACATATCTTACTAACAATTACAAAAGTTAGAATAAAATAAAAAGTTAAGAAATATTGATTTGAATGGATTTTTACCTACTTTTGTAGTTTTTCGAAAAATTTTTAAAATTCGTTTGCGGGCCGCATAAATATCGACAGTAGGCCGCGGTATGTGCATCGCTGTATTAGAATCTATGAAAATATTTGTCAGTTCTTATCCCAAAACTAGCATGGCTTTCTTCCTGGGTATTCCACATTGACTAGTTTGTGTAGTATCTCTCTTGAGTCTTGAGTGAGGTTCTGGATAGGCGCACTCAGGTAAATGTTATTTATATTGACTTTTCGCATGAATTTGACAGTATAAGTCATAAAGCCTCACTTTCTAAACTTTACCCCTTTGGCTTTGCGCCATCTACTTTAAATTTCATGGATTCGTTTTTAAAAAATCGAATTAGTTATGTATCTTACAAGGACTTTCACTCATTTGAATTCATTGCAAAATTTGGTGTGCCTCAGGGTTCCAACTTGGGACCACTTCTTTTCGTGTTGTTTATCAACGACCTGTTGGCTACTCTGACTTACCCAGTTTTACCATATACGAATGATTTAAAGATATATTCTGAAATAACTGACATTGACGATACTTATCTTCTGCAAGATAATTTGGATATAATCTCAATTTGGTGCAATAGCTTCAAATTGGAATTAAATACTAAGAAGTGTTGTTCTGTGAGTTACACTTGCTCCAAATTTCCTATACTAGCGCAGTATATAATTAATAATACTTACTTGGACAGCAAAACTGTCATTAAGGACTTGGGTCTAGTATTTGATTCTGAATTGTCTTTTAAGCAACAGTTGCAAGACCTGTGTACATCCTCCTGCAAGGTGTCCTGCGTGTTTCTACCAATTTTAATAATATTGACTTGCTTAAGATGTTGTATTTCGCTTTTGTTGTCAGCAAAATGGACTATGCAGCTATTGTTTGGTATCCCTTCTATGCCACCCTAGATTAATTTTGGATAGAATACACAGGGAATTTTTAAAATTTTTCTGCTTTAAAATTGATGGAGTATATCCACCTACTGGAATAAGTCAGGGAGATTTGCTGCAGTGACACAATATACCTTCGCTCTTGGACAGAAGGGATCGCCAATGTGCTGCCGTCTTGTTGAAACTTTTAAATAATAGGATATGTTACATGTTCCTTCTGCCAAAGATTGAATTATTATTATTAAACTTGATTGTATCTTTGAATATTTTAATTTTATCGATGACAGCTACATATATATGACATTAATATACTGTCATTTATATTTTAAATTTCTTTGACAAAGGCATTATGTGCCGCAACATGTAAGATTATTTTAAATATATACATATTAAAGTAAAACAGACCTTAAATCGCTGACTAACTGAATCTAATATATATATATATATATATATATATATATATATATATTTATATATAACGTGTGTATAAATTGTCGCGAAAGCTACACGCAGCGACGTTCTTCGTTTGGTTCTGAATAAAAAATCTTAATGTTAAACTGTCGTATCATGCTTCGTTTGTTTTCACGGGGTTCTTGAATTTCAGACTTTTAGTGCGTAACTAACCTTTGCTCTTCGATATCTGTTAATAGAGATAGATGCAATTTAGTTTAAAGAAAAAAATTTTACTAGTATTATTTCGTAAACGTTTTCTTTTTTATTTAAAAGCTTGTTTTAAACATTTATTCATTAACGTACTTCCACGAAAAACACATTTGGCAACGTTGTAGAACAATAAATTTATATTTCAAAGTGAGTTCAATCAAAATCATTACTGTCAAATTTTGACATTTACGAATCTACGAAGCATGATACGACATTTTAACATTAAGATTTTTTATTCAGAACCGAACAAAGAATGTCGCTACGTGCAGCTTTTGCGACAATTTATACACACCTTGTATATATATATTTTTTTCTTGTGTTATATTATTCTGCTTAATTTGTTCTTAGTTTTAATTTGTGTAACCTTGTTATTAATTGTAGAATTGTAGTGGTAACATTCATTCATTTATTCATCATGTCATTAAGAAAACTCTTTTCGATTCATTAAAACGAGTTTTATTATATTCAATAATACTGTTAAGTATTGTTGGATCTTTATTATTAATCGGAACAGCATTTCATTTCTTTTTATGCTATATTATGCTGCGACCTTTCGGTACCCTACCGAAAGGTCGCGGCAAAATGGATTCCAAAAGTGATTACCGATGAACAAAAAGCCAGTCGAGTGACAATTGGTATTTAAATAATGTGGTTATATGTAACGAAAGTTGGTTTTATCATTACGACCCTGAAAAAAGCACGAGCTAAAAAGTTGTGATATCGATGAAATAAATATCATGAAAATATTCCTTGTGAAAAAAGCTTTAAAATGATATTAAACTTGGACATAACTAGGAAGAGATGACGTTCGTAATTAATTAACTTAATTTTAAAAAACGAAATGTAAAATTGTAGAAATTCGAAAAGAACGTTGAAAGTGAATGACCGTTCAATCAGGTAGATTTGGAAGGTTCGGTCGGCTAGTAGGTATGATAAGAAAAGAAAGGCTTTCTCTTTGCAAACGGATGTATACAGAAAATGGCTAAGAGTTGGAATTAATATTTTAAATTTGAAATATATTTGAAGAAATACAATTTAAAATTAAATTAAAACATTCTTAATATACGAAGTGTAACAATATTATTAATAATTTTGTTATATGTCTTGTAATTGGATTTTGTATTAGGTTATTATTATTAACTTCCATATAGGTATTCTATTGTTTGTTTTCTATGTACTTTATAATATATAATTTCTATATAGAAGGTATGTGTTAAAACAAACTTAAACAAATAATTCTTCCTATCCGACTTATTATTCTATACGGAGTTACTTCCTATTCAAAATATATGTTTCGGTTTGTCGAAGTCTTTCAGATTTCGCATTGTTATTGTTAACATTAATTGTTAATATTATTACTATATTTAATATTATTATTACTAATACCACAACGTACTAATGTTACATAACTATGGTTAGCCACCTAATGAAGGAGGAGGACTTGCCGTTATGGTTTGGATATATGGAGGTGGTTTCTTTGAAGGAGACACGACTTCCGAATTGTACTCTCCGGACTATCTCATAAACGAAGATATAATTATGGTTGCCATTGCATATCGTCTCGGCCTCTTTGGTAGTAAAACTGTTCATGTACATAAACGCTAAAAATAAATTAATGCACTTCCTTGTACAGGATTTTTCAGTACTGGAGATTTGGTAGCCCCAGGAAATAATGGGTTAAAAGATCAAATCCTGGGATTAAAATGGGTAAAGGAAAACATAGAAGCATTCGGTGGCGATCCAAACAAAATAACCATTTTTGGTGAAAGCGCAGGTGCTGGATCAGTGTCGTTTTTAACACAAACTCCTTTAACAAAAGGTATACTAAATTATGTATTTAGGCACTGTAGCAATTAAATTTTTTTTTTTGGTTAGCTATGTGGAATTGCAATTCTCAACGGAAAAGTAATTTTATTCTATAGTAAAAGATTATGACCAAAAACGACGATCCATATTAAAAAATAACTATGCTTGCCGAGCTGCAGACCAAAGTGTTAGAACCAAATACAGAGTCATTTAAGTTTCATGTCATTACTAAACTCATGTTCAAAATTAATGCACCACTCAAAGAAATCGATATAATTTTTACAAAATTGTTTTATTGGTGAATTAATTTTTAACATCATCAAAAAAATAATTGAACTGGAAATAATAAGTTTTTTAATGGAAACTTATGGAAAAATTATAAATTACATTCAATTACAAATTCAGAAACAAACGATATTATTCGAAATCTTTAAAAATTGTAAAAACAAAAAAAATGGAACGAAAGAATGAAAGTCAATCACGCGTGACACCTCCCCAACTTCTGATAACTGCTTGTATTCGCCGTAGTAAGCACACTATAACATTTTAGGTTACTTCTTAGGGAATATTATCCCACTCGAAAAGAACGGCTTGTTCCAATTCCTGGATATTAATAGGAGCTGGTAAATGTCGCCTTACTGATCTTTTTAGAGTATCCCATACGTGCTCCATTGGATTTAAATCTGGTCTTCGTGGTGGCCAGTCCATGAGTTGAATATTGACCTCTTGCAAATAATCCAAAATTTGTTTAACGATGTGGGGCCTTGCATTATCCTGCATGAAAATGAAATCGTTCCCTATAAATAGTGCAAAAGGCATTATATGGCCTTGAATAATGTTCTCAAGGAAGTATTCAGCATACATTTACATTTGGTGAATAGAGATTAACTGCAGGCGTCAAAGCAAATAGCTCCCCAGAACATTATTGATCCACCACCAAAGGGTTCCCTTTGAGAGATAGTGCATGATATCTTTCTCCACTTCTTCGGCATACCCTTTCATGACGATTTGGTGATTTTAAATTTACTCTAGTCTCGTCCTAAAACAAAACTCATTTGCCAATCTTCAACTGTTCAACCGCCGCGGTAAGTTATGATCTAACTGCAGGCCTCCTATTATTCAATCTTACTTCCCTCAACCACCTTCTTACAGTTAAGGCAGTTCTGTGCTGGTTATTCGCCTATTTCTGAAAGCTTGTAGTTGCAAAAAACGATAATCTCTCGCACTTGGGTGTCGTTTTCTACCTTGACCATTCGACTGACTGTCGTATGATTAACGCCAGCAAATTAGCTACATAATACATTGTGCGCCCTTCGTCATTCATCATTGGTTAAATGATGTGGTCGGTTCATGATTTTGAATTTAAACAATGTTAACTTAAATTCTATACATATACGCAAAAAAGTAAGAAACGGTCATTTCGTTGTATGGAAGCTGCATGTTCGTTGGGTACCCAATATCTTAACACCAGCTTAAAGGGTAGATCGTGTGAATTGATACAGAATCCTCTCTTGATTTGTAATGATGTAATAGGACAAGAAAAGGAAATTTATTTATATGACCTAAATAAGTAGCAATTATTTGGGTTTCCAAAATGAGTCTGCTCCAAGAAAAGTTGTTTATGAAAAAAAACGATAGTCATTACTGTCATTAGATAGTCAGAAGATAGTCATTAATTTTTCTACATCACAGATTATAATTATCAATCTTAACCCTAAAAGGGCCCTTGGGTTTGATATAATTATAGGAGACATCCTGAAACAACTTTTCAAGAAAGGTATCGCCATGCTTATAATAATTATTTAATGCATCTTTTGAATTGAAATATGTACTAAACACCTGGAAAGTCGCAGTAATAATAATGTTGCAAAAACCGGGGAAGTGTCTAAATGTAGCTAGATCGTACATACCTATATATGTATTTCTAAATTATTTGAGTAATTATTATTGAAGAAACTTGAGCCTATTATTGAAAGAGAAGAACTGATTCCAATCATCGATTCGAATTCGGACGAAGATATTCTACAATAGACCAATTGCACTGAATTACTGTAATAGAAAGAGCATTAGAAGACAAAGATATATGTTCAATTATCGTCTTGGATGTGGCTCAAACTTTTGGTAGGGTTTGGCACGAAGTTCTTATCTATAAACTGAACAATCTACTACCGAATTTCTATGTAAGCCGATCCTCCATTTAGAGCTGACTTATCAGATCTTGAGAATGCCACCATAGCTACGTTTGTAGATGACACGATGCTCTTAGCAGTAGGTAATGACGTAGATGATATAACACATAAGTTGTAAAAAGCCTGTGATAGAACCTGCAGTTGGATTAAGGATTAGAAAACGAAACTTAATGTAATTCTCAAGTTTCAATATTCGTAGTATGGTTTTGGTCAAGTCTAGAAACCAGTCTGGGTGGATGGTATACAATGTTGAAGTTGTGCCAAATCGTGTCCTATTAGAAATATACAAATATTTCAAAACAAAATTTTACGTATTATTGTTAATGCCTCTTGGGATGTTCAAAATAGTGACAGACATCCACAGAGATGTTGGAATCGTGGACGTGGCTAGCGAAATACGAAAATACGCAGCGAAATGTTGAAGCAATTAAACTCCTCAATATACAACATCTCAATAAGGTGCAATAGGATTCAATAGGATTCAATAAGACCAAACTATACGAGTTTATTTAGTATGTTGAGTGTGGATATGTGTGTTTAGTGATTAAAAGTAGAGCACAAGTGTAATATTTTGCACAACTAGAGTAAACTAAAAGATACAATTAGGTTAATTTTAGACATTAATTATGTAGATATAAAATTTTAGATTTAAATTAATGGTTGACCTTAGACTAGTTTTAATGTTTGAGTTGTCATACAGTGTATAAATTAAATGTGTATAAAAAATATCCTGATTATGTTGAAACTACAGGCTTGATTTAGTACGTTAATTACGAATGGTTCGTTGCCGTTTGCTTGCTTGAAATTCTTTAAAAGACTAAACGAGCTAAATACTGATTTTGTGAATTGTCTGCTATGTAGCTCCAATCTAGCACTCAACTGTAAGCTGCGAGAAATGCATTTCATTTGGGCTAATGAAGCCGTTGATGTTTTCGAAAGAAAGAAAAATATGTGCCTCCACAAATCATGAAGAAATTGGTTTCTTCAAATCGAAAGTGTAATTAATGACTGTAATAGGTGATATTTTGTAGAAAATGTAATAAAGTTTATGTTTATTATATTAGACTCAATATTAGGATGAACATTAGACTGTAATAACTTTTTATTTTCCTTTGAAGGAAAATTATTTTTAGTTTATTAACATAAAAAATATGTTTAATCATTGAGTTATTTGTTAATTTACTTTCGTTTTAGGATTATATAATCGTGCCATAATGCAAAGTGGAGTATCTAATTGTATTTGGGCTATTTCGAAATCGGCTCCCGCTGTTAATCGTAACACTGCAGCACTCTTAGGATTAAATTTCACTTCTTCCGCAGAATTGAAGCAAGAACTCAAATATGTTGATAGCAGAACGCTTTTCACCACATCGAATACGGCTTCTAGTACGGTAAGTATAATTACATAATAATCTTGTTCTTTCACATTTTAAATTCGCCACAGGCTACTGTTAGTAATAGGCGGATAAAATAATCTGTTTTTTTTACAGAAGTAGCATAAACAAACTACTCTTATACAGATACTTATATAAATTACATACTGTTGCGTTTTCGATCTTATTTACGAGGCTCTTGAACTAACTCTAAATTCAACTAAAATTTTTTGGATGAAATAAAAATGAAAAGCAATATCACTTAATTTCCACTTTTTTGTTTCCTTGGTCCTAGGATAGAAAAAGTGTGATAGTAATTTGTAAATAATTTACATGCGTTTGAATAGCTAGATAGAGCGATTGGAATAATTTAGTTTCAAAAATGTCAAAGTAATAATTATACAATGTGTCCGGGAAAATGTGGGAAATCTCTCGGATTCAGATAGAACATTTAAAAATAAGATGACAAGTTACCTTGTTTTTTTTCCTAGCGGCCCTCCCTACGGAGATACGGCCTCCTAAAGGACGCCACTGGAAATCAATTTTTCTTGAATAACTTTTAAACTACTTATTATAATTTAATGAAAATTTAATATGATAAACAGTAGTAAGGACCTCTTAAAATACTGCCCTTAAATTTAAATAAGCTTGTTTAGTTTACCAGGGGCGGACTAGGTTGTACATTTTAATACTTACATTTTTAACACCCTGTATGATAAGGAGTTAAAAAAACAAATTTGGATACCTTGAACATTAAGCTAAAGAAAAGGTACTCTTGTTCATTGTCGATAAAATGAACCGTTTTCGAGAAAAAAAAAATAATAAAAGAATTAATGTTTTATTTCTATTAAAAAGACCCTGATTTCTAATTTATTTTGTCTGCAACAAAGTGTGATACAAAAGTCATTCCAGGAACAAAAAAGTTTTAGTTTAGGTTATTTAATCCGACAAAATTACAAAGATTCTTAGAAATGCAGTTTTGTCCCAGAAAGGCACCTTAACAAAAATTATGTTTAGAAATGTACTCACTAAAGCTTGCAACGATTGAACCTAAATACGCTGATTAGAAATAATCAATTAAAAACTTCATAAGTGGGTTCAACATGGGATCCGTGAACTCTGATACACTCACAGGCACGACGAATAGAGGACTGCTGTACTCGCCACAACAACCCAGCATTGTTTCTTATCACATCACAATGAAATGTGATTCTCTGTAAAAGTTCCTCCCTAGTATCAACCGGAGAGGAATACACCAAGGTTTTGAGATAACCCCACAGGTGAAAATCCATTGGCGTTAGGTCGGGAGACCGTGGAGGTCAGGCAATGGGACCTCCTCTGCCTATCCAACGGTTTGGATAGACGTTATTCAGGTGGTCGCGTACAGCAACGCTAAAATGAGGTGGGGCCCCATCATGCATAAATTACGTGCTTTGGCGGGTTGCAAGTGGCAAATGCTCTATTGAATCCAGAAAAGCGTTCTGAAGGAACTGTAAATAAAGTTCACCATTCAATTGTGACGGCAATATGCATGGCCCAATCAAAAAATTGTCAATTATTCCTGCCCAAACATTAATTGATTGGAACTGATGTTGATAATGATGAACGACAGTGGCATGAGGGTTTTCATTAGCCCATACATGCGAGTTATGTAAATTTACAATACCATTTTTGGTAAACCCTGCTTCATCGGTAAAAATAATAGTGCTAATGAAGTTTGGGTTTGTTCGTTGCTGATCTAACAGCCAGTTTGCGAACTGGATTTTACGAGGAAAATCTTCAGGAAGTAGTAGATGCACTTTGTGCAGATGACAATGGTATAACAACTGTTCTTTAAGTACTTCATGAATTGTCGTTTTTGACGTATTAAGCTGCGCGGCTAATCTTCGAGTGCTTATTGAAGGAGTATCACCTACAGTATCCAAAATATTTTCCTCCAATTGCACCGTACGTACTGTTCTTCTCACACCAGCATCAGTACTTGTTTTCGCAAAACTTCCTAAAACATTAAAGAAAGTCAATAATGTTACCTTATTAACTGGAATCGCCCACCAGTCTCTCTTAGACGTTGGTCAAGTCGCTGGAATGTTTTCTGATTTGGAATATTGCGATTAGGATATCTTTCTTCATACAACCTTCTTGCTTCCAAAGCATTGCAAGATGTAAGACCGTACATAAGATGCATATCTGCATAGTCACTAAATGTGTATCCCATTATCAAATTAAATTTACCAAGATATTCAAAATTCAATAAATTAATATCGAAGTAAAGGATCAACGTGTTAACAATATGAAAGATTACAAGATTTAAAATTTACACGTCAATGCAAGATATTTATTAATTCGTGGGTACCATAGTAACGTTTGTAAAAACAATGCGTTTTTTAGTACTGAAAACAGTTTTATTTCAGACATCTTTATCACACTTTGTTGCAGACAAAAAAAAATCATGGTTCTTTTTAATAGAAATAAAACATTAATTCTTTGATTATTTTTTTTTCTCGAAAACGGTTCATTTTATCGACAATGAACAAGCGTACCTTTTCTTTAGCTTAATGTTCAAGGTATCCAAATTTGTTTTTTTTAACTCCTTATCATACAGGGTGTTAAAAATGTAAGTATTAAAATGTACAACCTAGTCCGCCCTTGGTAAACTAAACAAGCTTATTTAAATTTAAGGGCAGTATTTTAAGAGGTCCTTACTACTGTTTATCATATTAAATTTTCATTAAATTATAATAAGTAGTTTAAAAGTTATTCAAGAAAAATTGATTTCCAGTGGCGTCCTTTAGAGGCCGTATCTCCGTAGGGAGGGCCGCTAGGAAAAAAAATTATGGGAACTTGTCATCTTATTTTTTAATGTTCTATCTGAATCCGAGAGATTTCCCACATTTTCCCGGACACATTGTATATGTAAAATAAACCAAAAATCCCAGCGTAAGACATGAGCGGCTCTTTGTGCTATATTTGGGATTAACACATTTAAATTAACATTAATAATAAACAATATTTGATATCTATCACATTGAGAAAATTCACAATCATAAATTGAGAAAAGAAATTAGATGATATGAATGAAACAGTTTATCCAAAGATAAGCAAAGCATTTGCCAAAGTTTTGCGAATAAAAATAGACATTCACACCAAATTATTACGAAAACAATTTGAATTTAGTCTGATAAAGTCGTAGACGAATCCGGTGGTTGAAAAAAATGTATTTCAAATTAAAAATTTAAATAAATGATCTAGAATTACCATACGCATATTTAATTAACTTAGCCTCGAACAATTATTTAAAGTATTTATTAAGAAATTTATATTCATAGTCAAAGTTATATGTACGTAATCTCTTTCGATTTAGAGATATTATAAATTGGAATAACTAGAGGTGATATGCTATAATAAATAAAGACAGAAACACTTGTTCTTTAAACATTAAATTAAATTTCCGTTTTTTATTGCATACGTAAAACCTTCTACTTATATAACATTATACATAACTTTCGTGTTAATCATTTTGTTATTTATCGTTTTGATATTTTATTTGTCTGTTTATATAAGATAATATTGTAAATATTAACATCCACCTGTAAATCATTTTTCTACATAAATACATATTGAACTTAAAGAAAAACATAAATAAAAGAAAATATCCAAAAAAGGTTTCAGTATATCAATACGTTAAGCACGTATTACGCATTTGTTACAAATGAAACAGACATGTAATATATACATCTGTAACTGTACACATGGACAATACACCTCGTATTTTACAGCACTTACTTCTGCTTAAGACACGTGTTTCTGTCATCTATAGGCGTCATCAGTCAAGCTAGTGAAGCAATGTAATACAAAATAATACAAATCTATTTAAAAAACAGTTTTGTATCTGTATATACATTTAAGTTTAAATCGCCTACAAGACATAGCAAATTTCGTCCTATCCTACACCTTCATACGTAGTTTCTTCTCTTATGTACCGGCTTGGCCGGTCAAGGGAAGGGTTGCCTTTTTCGGCATTGTCTCTTTCGTCCGTCAGATGTCACTTATTATATAGTGCTACCTGATAGGACGAAATTTGCTATGTCTTGTAGGCGATTTAAGCTTAAATGTATATACAGATACAAAACTGTTTTTTAAATAGATTTGTATTATTTTGTATTACATTGCTTCACTAGCTTGACTGATGACGCCTATAGATGGCAGAAACACGTGTCTTAAGCAGAAGTAAGTGCTGTAAAATACGAGGTGTATTGTCCATGTGTACAGTTACAGATGTGTAAATTACATGTCTGCTTGATTTGTAAAAGAAAATACATTAAAAAAAGCAATTCACAAGTGTTAGTTGCGAAAGTGTTTAGAATTTACAAAAGAAGAGCTCTCAGATTTTAACTAAATGAATCAAAATTAAGTATTGAAATAGTATTTAATCTGTAGGTCGTATACATCATAGGTAAATTCTGATGATACGGTGATAATGCAGCAAATATTACAGCAGCAGTTCCCATTTCAGGATGGCAGCACCAGCACATATCATGTTTTGCACATACTCCTAACTCAATAGTACAGAAAGGGTTACATGAAATTCGGGACATTCAGCATAAAGTAAAAACCGTTGTAGAATTCTTCAAAGGGAGCCCACTTCCAACAGCAAAACTTCAAAATCTACAGAAACAAATGGATTTTCCTCAACTTAAATTGAAACAAGATGTAAGCACAAGGTGGAATTCTACTTATGATATGTTTGATAGAATTATTAAAATGAAAGATTTGTTTGATCACGATTTCGAAGTTGTTTCTATGTGCTGCAAAATCTTAAAACCTTTCAAAGATGTAACAGAAGAACTAAGTGGTGAAATAGTCGTGACAATTTCAAAAATTTTAGTATTTCGTAAAATGTTAGTGAATTATATATCCAAAATGAAAACGCAGTCGGTTACGGTCGAAGCAGGTGAGGCAGATAAGATGTACGAAATTGTATTAGCTGAATTACTTAAAAGATTTGAACAGAAGATAATCAAATTTACAGCGAGTCCACATTTCTCTATCCGCGATTTAAAAAGTATGGTTTCAGTAAAGAGTCAGCATATAATAATACCTCAAATAAGCATACAGAAAATAGCCGCTTTAATTGAAAAGCAAAATACAAACCGGAGTGAGCCTATTGCAATAGAAAAAAGTGTAGATACAGCAGACGATAACATATGGAGTAACTTTGATAATGATATTTCGGAAATAAAAACAACATTCAACCCTACTGCAGAAGCAATTAGTGAAATTGATAAATATGTTCAAGTATCCTTATTAGCTAGGAATCAAAATCCTCTTAAATGGTGGGAAGGCAGGAAAAATGTTTATATAAATTTATATACCCTTATGAAAGGTCGACTTTGTATTCTAGCTACATCTGTTCGTTGTGAATGTATATTTTCAAAAACTGGACAAATTCTAACAGATCGAAGAAGTAGATTATCTGCTTCAAAGGTAGAAAAAATAATATTTTTAAATTATAATTATAACTTGTATTAATGTAATTTTTGTACACAAGTACTATAGGTTTATATTTATTGTAAGATTCACATGAAAACATGTCAGTGATGTCATACAAGTAAATATAAAGTACAAAATAAGTACTTATAAATTCTTTTGCTACATACATATTATACATATACATACGCATGTAGCTTTTAAATAAATAAATAAATAAATAAAACAAACAGGCAATTATTCCGATCCAATAAAGCTAGATCGAAATGAATGTGTCCCTTGTGAGACTTTACAACTCTGATCGGTATTTAACATCGAGGTTGTTGCAATTGTTCCAAGGAACGAATCCTCTGGACTCATTCCAGCAGCGAGTTCAGAGGATTCGTTCCATCTGCAGAATGGAACGAGAAGAAACGAGTCCACAAAAGGAACGATTTCGCCCATCCCTACAGTGCATCAACTATGGTACGAAGTACTTTTACAGTGAAATAGCTGTAGGATTTCTATATTTGAACTGTCTGCAGATTTTCATAATTGTACACCTTATGTCCAAATGGATTTCTAATTGATTCTATAGCTTAGCACATTTCATTTACAATTTTCTTTCAATCAACTATTGACATTTGATACGTAGTTGCCTTCGCTTAGTGAAATTGTAGGTCCATCATCTGAATGGGTGATCTAAATATATATCAAAATAGCTAGTGTGATTGGACTGTTCCAACGCACAGTTATTTAGTGCGATTGAACTGATTTTCTTTCGACGGTAGTAATACACTATTTTTCAATTATTCTGAAATCTGGTTCAATTGTTTTAAGATTTCTAAAAGCTGCAACGGTATTTGAGCGTATAGCCAATATTGCCATGTTTGTTTTAATTGTTGGAAAATTGATTCTAGATAAAAAGTGCCTTGTTGGAGACATAATTGTACCGGGCGTAAATGTAATTGCATATTAATCTCTTTGTTTAATTAGAAAATGGCGATCTCGACTTCGGTAATTCATACAATGGTGAAGATAGACATTTAAGCTTAAGCGTATAAAATCTTGAAGATACTACAAAAATGGAGAGTATAAATAGGTTATAATTAGGAAAACAAAAATATGCAAATAAAAAAATACTTATAATACATAACTTTATTGATTCACTTAAAAATAAACAGATAAATTTATAATAAAAAATATAAAAATAATACATTTATAAATGGAAAAACTCCTTTCCACATTTGCTTAATATTACAGGATCCAAATCAATGGATTTTCCATCACATTTTTGAATTATTGGAAGATTTTGTCTCCTATTTTGCCTGTGACATGAAAAGCTCCCTCAGATTTCTTTTCTAGTTCTACACTTCGGGTTAATGGCAAAATATGTCCTCCATTTGTGTTATTGTTTTAGAAACAAATAATTGGTTTGTATAAACGAAAGTTGTTTTATTTCTTTGTTTTCGAATAATTGCTTAATATCAATGAGGGGGGATTGGGAAGATTCGTCAGACAATTCTGAAATTAGATCTTTTAGATCTTTGGTAGTTTTTCTTTATAGAACTGAACCCTTATCGGCGCTTTAAGGAATATTTTTTTCATGTTGAAAATTAAACTATTTACAGGAGGAAAATGTTTACTAATTGCTTCAGCAATCCTATTTAAAGCATGAGCAAGACATGTTACATGTATCAAGTTCGGATAAAAGATTTTCAAATTTTGCCCGGCGGTGCAAAAAAATTTCTTCAGCAACAGGCGCAGGAAGAAAAAATGTTGATAGTTCCTCTTGAAGAAATCTAGCCACTGTGAAGGAATTTATTTTTTCTAACACTTTAGAAGCAATGATGTAAGATTTTGGCAGAATCTCATCGCTAAGAACACCAATCAATAAATGAGCAATACGACGTCCTCTCGAATCGGTGGTTTCATTAATACATATGTAAAAATGTTTGTTCTGAATTTTAGCTTAAGTTCCTTAATTACCTCCGAATACAAGGAACTTACGTCGTTTCTACGTAGCATTGCTTCACATGGGACATTAAATTTGGATCTAATTGATTGAATTTGCAATACTTCTGTAGAAAATGAGTGAAGTTTTGATTACGTAGCTTTGACAAGGGAATATTTGATGTCATCATTGCATGACATAGGTCTCGATTAAAGATGTCTTGTTCGTTTAGCTTTTTGGACATTGGTTGGAAACATTGCATTAATGTGGATTGTGACACGTCTCCAGATTTCATCTTACCCAATTTAGTAATATGAACAGAAGTTTTCACGTGTTGGCCTATTTGATATTTGTTATCGCATGGTATCTGCAGTGAAAAAAAAAATAAAAATTGAAATATCAAATTGAAGAGCAATAATATCAATACTTAAATCCAAATCCCTAACAAATAAGTTCAAAATATTAAACGAAAGCGCCTCGAGTGTCCAAATGATGCGAAATCGGTCGATATACCAAGGATTCCGTTTAAAAAATTAATGCTGACAGGGCAAAACTGAAACGCCTTGTACATTTCTATGTATTTTCATTGTGTATGTCCCTCAAAAAGAATGCAATTTGCTTTTAACTTTTTTTGTATCTCAAAAAAATAACAGATATCGACCGATTTCGCACCACGCTCTATATTGAATATTCAAAATTTTACTTATAATTTTAACGCATGCAAAACGGTAAACTTTTCCCATATCTTTACGTAGTTCTTGTGTGGGTTAACCCACTTTGGGCATTTTACTAATAAAAATAAATAAAATACCACAACACTACAAAACGCAAATCGATGTTATCTCTTTAAAAGCACATTAGAAATAAAATTCAGAAATCGATTTATTATTTACCTACTTGTGGAAATATAGGTACAATAAAACCTCTAACGGTTTAAAACGAACTATTTTGAATACTCGGAAGTTAAGACTGGGAATACCCATACTCTTGTACCTCATAAAATGTTTTTTTTGTACTCGCTTATCAAAAGTCACTTTAAACACGAGTGCGTAAAAGTAAAGTTGGTACTTCCTGGAACTTGATTAATTTAGTCACATTTTAAAATCATAAATCCTAACCTTAATAATATGCTACCCAGTTCGTTGTTTTCCTATGAAAATAAAAGGAAATGAAATAGCAATTGTTATATTTGGAAGGTATGTAATTCAATGTCAGAACAGCAACAAATATTATTTTTTAAATTTATAGAAAACTAAAAAAAAATTGTCAGAAGTGGGATTCGAACCCACACCCTCAGAGAGGACCAGAACGCTCGAGAACCCGTATAACGGGCAAGGTAAACCTTGAGTCTGGCGCCTTAGACCGCCCGGCCATCCTGACAGATACTATTAATATTGTTAAAAATACTTATAAATATAAAGGTTTTGAAATTATATTTATATTTTATATAAATATTATTATTGTTTATAGTTCTCGTACAAAAAATATTGTACAAACTTCGTGCGTGAAACATTTCGCGAATTCGTGACCATAAACTGGTCACTCATTCGCGAAATATGATTTCAGGCACTTGGTTCGTAAATAACTATTTCTTGAGAACTCCAAACATATTAAAATAAATTACTTCATTAAGGAAGATTTATAGAATTGTTTATCTTAAACTCTTGAAACGACTGCCAAAGACCTACATCATTAAAAATTCTTTCAATTATGCACAATATGCTATTTATTAAGGATATATGCAAATATTTAAAAAATGCATATAATATGCAATATATGCAAAATATGCGCTTTGCATATTTGGCTTACATTAGTTATAATGAATAGGAAATGGTATGTAGAATAAAATGTAATCAGATTGTGGATATGACATGAAATGTTAGCACAAGAATAGGGTTCGATTTTTAAAGATTTTAACATGAAGATCTTTACATTTCTTACTAAGTTTAGCATTATTGGTGAAGATGACAGAATGATTGTCGAAATACGTATGTAGTATGGTAAGTATTTATATGCTTTGGAGTATGAAGGTATCAAAGCTTAGTGAGAAGTTATGGCTTCAAGAACAAATCTACGAGTAAATCTATTTTTGGTCACTATTAGAAATATTTTTGTAAATATTGATAGTATTCCCAGCAGTCTAATTTCTTCTTAATATTAGAATAAATAGAGTTAGTCTGTGTTATTAATTTGTCTCTTAAATTTAAAACAGAAATATTATATGACACAGACTTGTATTTTAAGAAATAATGAACACCGTATATGATTTTAGGCAAAAGGTAGAGGAGGTTTGAAAGCCATTTTAGAAAACTGTTTTGTAATTATGGTAGCAGTTAAGGGGCCAGTAAATTATTCTTAATTTGTGAGAAAGTTTTGCTTCTTTTAATTATAAAACTAAATTTCGGCATAGTTCAGAAATCAGAAGCTAAAAACTGTTCCGCCATTTGTAATGGTAAATTTCTTCTTTGTTCCAATATAGGCAGCCAATTTCTGTCAATGGTTGTGTAGGTACATAGTCAATGTATAATTAATTTGTTTCGGTTTATGAAAATCGCTAATGTAATAAATTGGAGAACGGACACGCTTACCACATGACGCAAAGCCCAGTGCAGTACTGGCGAAAGGCTGTATTTCTAAAATATTTAATTTTATTTATATAATTGGAAAACGAACGGGTGGTGATCTATAAAATTACGAAATACATATTTATTTGATGAAAAGTAGTATTTATAAAGTTTTTAATTTTATTTATATAATTAAAAAACATACGGGTGGTGATCTATCTATCTAAAATTAAGAAATACATATTTATTAATTAATTTTATTTATATAATTGGAAAACAAACGGGTGGTGATCTATAAAATTACGAAATACATATATGTATTTGTTGAAAAGTTGTATTTTTAAAGTTTTTAATTTTATTTCTATAATTGGAACATTTTTATTTGTTCATTTTGTCGTTCAAGTTGAATAAAGGAGTATTAATATTGACTAGCAATAGTTTCTCAAGGTTTTCTTCTGTCAATTTTGTTCTCTTTGAATTAAGTACATCCTTACAAATAGAAAACGTCCATTCTACATCGCAACTGGTTATAGGTGCATACTGGAAATATTCTTTTATTTCTTCAAATTTAGCCGTTAGATTTTGTGGAATTGTCTCCATACATAATTGCTGCAATGTAATTAAATCTGGATTTCTATTAAGAATTGCTTCAAACTTTTGCCGAAGGCCACATCCGAAGTCACTTGGAATAATTTTCAAATTATTAACAGCCACATCTAATGTGGTTAATCCGTCATTTAATTTGAGATTGCGTTTTTCAAAATAAGTGATTAGTTTTGGCAATTTTCCAAAGTGTTCGTGAAGAAAGTATAACTGATTTTTTAAATTTGGGATTTGTGTGAGCTCCTTGCACTCACCAATACTTCTAGCATCCTCCTTTAGCAGTGTTACGAAATGTTTTAGACTATAGAAATTCTCAGCATAATAACTAGTAGCTTCCAGCCATGTTCCCCATCTAGTTATTACTGGAGTGGGAGGCAGTGTCAGAGATGGAAATTTTTCCCTGAAAACAGCTACTCTCAATGGTGCTTTTCTGAAAACTTTTTTAAAAGCTGATACAAGTCTATCAGCTTCCGGAAAAGTGTCTCTCATATATTCACAGATTCTTGAGAGCATGTGCTACACAAATAATATGCAGCATATTAGGATATGTTTTATTCAATAGTCTGCCTGTTTTTAACATATACGCAGCACTATCACTGACAAATAAAAGTATTTTTTCTTTGTATGCGTGGCGTCCGAATGAAGCATTTTTTGCATATTCTCCTTAATGGTTTCAGCAACTGTTTCCGCATCAACTCTATTTATAACACTTGTTGCTATTACATATGAGTTATAGGGAATAGTTGGATGTGGTACACCAGCTACAACATTTACCACACAGCGTCCTAACATATCCACCGTTTCGTCGGCGCTTATCCATATGTATTGATTTAAAAGATGGCTTCTAATGCGTTCTACTGTTCTCGTATAGCACCTAGAAACATAATATTTGCGTAAAGTTGCTTCATCAGGAACATTTCGACCAGTATATTTTTTCAGAAATGTCTTCAAAATTGGATTGTTCAATTTAAATAATGGAATATTAGCTGCCATAAAAGTTTCACAGAGTTCTTCGTTAAAATTGTCAGATTCCAACGGGTTCAATTTTTTTTTCGTGCTTTAACGATCCTACGTGACGTTTTACGGTTGATTTATTGCAATTTTTCAATAACGTTTCACACACTTCACAATAAATTCCGGAAGTAAGAATATTCTAGATCCAAATAAACGAAATTAAATAACGAAATTTTATGCACACTTACGTGAAAATAATTGAAAGATGTTGCTTAAATAAAAAGAAAAGGAATGTACGTGCTATTTCTCTTACGAAATACGATAAACTTATTTATTTTATCTACGTACACGACACCACTGAAAACACTATATTCTCCGAATACAATAGCTGGGTTGTCCATTATTATCGCTGCGAGACCAGGTGGCCAAGTAAGTCAAACAAATACTTCATTGAATTACGCCGGGATGTACTGAGCGACGTTATACACAATTCCAATTGCCGATTGCGTTTTATGGAAATTGCATCCGTTCTCTAGTAATAATACAAAACGAATATGAAAAACATATTTTGCTTACAAATGTGCGTTTTCTAAAGAAATACTGACCTTAACATTTAAAATACGTAAATGCGCGATTCGATATTAATTATTGTGGCAATGAAATTTTTGTAAAGAATGTTTAAAAATTCGTTTAAAATTATAATTAACACAACGTTAATATTTAATTTTCATTGTTGTCCAATACCAGAATCATAAGTTGGTATATTACACGTGGCTATATTTACATTATTGCCAAGGTAAGGATGACCTCAAGCTTCGTGTTTGTAAATCACAAACGTGCGAGCATTTCCATTTTACATACGCGACCATTAAGACTTGTTCAATCATTTATACCAGTATGAGTTAGACATCAAGGATTTGCGATTTAGCGAATTATTTTATTCATATGAGAAAAGAGTTTAAATGATTTTATATATTTCATTGTACCTATTGGAAAGACTCCAGTTTATAGACAATTTAAAATTTATTAAATTATGTAATAAAAGAATTGGAAAATCAGAAACTTGTGTAAGATTATTTTGTAGTTTTTTTACAAAGTTTTATTATTATATATTATATTAATTATAATATTAAAATAGAGGTGTATAGATACTTTTTCTTCTTTACATATTATCGATGAGTACCTATAAATTCCGAACTTCTTATCTAAATAAATTTCAAGAAAATATAAGGATTTACATAACTTAAGATGCAACCTAGAAAAGTAAACACCCACCGTGATAATGACGATATTATGTCGATAATTTTTGACATATACAGGGTCTACCAATAAGAATGATATAACTTTAACTTGGTATAAAATGAAAACGAATTGATATGTTTCTATGAATTATATTTTATTTTGTAATATATTATATAACATTATGTTTTAAATAAGACGTCATTAAGATGGCCACGTCGGCTGCGGCGACAGACGTTTAGACGACGAACCCAATTTTCAATCACTTTTTCCAACAAGTTGGGCTGAATTTCGCGAATAACTCGGGTGATGTTGACTTTTAAGTCATCGCTGGTTTGAGGATTGTTAGTGTACACCAATGACTTTACATATCCCCAAAGAAAAAAGTCCAGGGGCGTAAGATCGCACGACCTTGGCGGCCAGTTGATAGGACCATGTCGCGGAATTATTCGCTCCTCAAAACGTTCTCTCAATAAATTCATTGTCTCTCGGGCAGTGTGCGATGTTGCGCCATCCTGTTGAAACCAGTTCTGTTCCAGGTCTCCAGTATCAATTATAGGCCAAAGAAAGTTTGTTATCATGTCGCGATAGCGCTCTGCATTGACTGTTACAGTATGCCCATCTGCGTCCTCAAAAAAGTAGGGACCGATAATTCCGCCGGCATGCAAACCACACCATACAGTAACTTTCATAGGGTGTAATGGCCTCTCGACTAGTTGCTGGGGATTGTTCTCACACCAGAAACGGCAATTTTGCGTATTGACAACACCATTAAGCCAAAAATGTGCCTCATCTGAAAAGATTATTTGTTTACCAAAATCGGCATTTTGTTCTAGCTGCAACAGCGCCCAATCGGTAAACGTTCTCCGCAAACCATGATCGGCAGGCTTCAATTCTTGGGTTAGAATCAACTTATACGGATGTAGGCACAAATCTTTCTTCAAAATGCGCCACGTTGACATCGGTGAAAAGCCCAATTGCTGAGAACGGCGCACAACGGACACATTAGCATTCGCATTCACGCTTTCCCTTACAGCAGCGATATTTTCAGCACTCCTTGCATTTCTTTGTCGTGTCGGTGGCTTACTATCCAGGAGAGTGTAATCCCGTTCAAACTTATCAATTATGCGCCTGATAGCGAGCTCGGAAGGCCGTCCACGTTGGCCAAAATCTCGTCGAAGAGCACGATAACAAGCTCTAACCGATCGCGCATTTTCGTAGTACCTTTGTTTGTTTGTTGTTTGTTTGTTAGTACGATAACTATACGTTGCTCTTTAGTTAATCGATTCATCGTGAAATGTCAGAGTATACTAAGCACAATTGACGTTTGATTTGCGTTATGACAGTTAACACTGTGCACCTATGACCGTGGAAAGTTCTATCACTCCTATTGGTAGACCCTTTACATTCAGGAGGATGTAGGCAGTAGTTGATTATAATTACAAACCAATTCGACATAAACTAAATATAAAAGAAAATATGGTCAGTCATGGTGTTCTATACATGCATTAGTATAACTAGGATCTGATTGGGGTATTCCATTTCGGACTATCCATATCTCATAACAAAGTGCCAGCAAAATCTTGGGAGACTAAACTTGATAGTCTTTAACCAATATGTCCCGCATATGTGCAACAGGAAAAGACCAGGAGATCTCACTGGCCATGGCAAGATATTGATTTTAGGTAACCTAGCCAAGCATCATCCTTGCTACAAGTAGTCAGGCATTATTCTGCTAAAGAACTGTGTGTTGACGAATCCTATGATAGGGTATGACATTAAGTTGCAGAACTTCTTGGGTTGAGTGGTCATGTTATCTCTAATAAAGAGTAGAGAAGACATACTGTCTTAAGTGATAGTTGCCCATACTATAACCCCAACTGTATGACGAACATTTCTTTAAATTCTTTAAATTATGTAAATAAGTCATTAGCCATAATTTATATAATACAGTCAATTTTATTGTAGGTTTTGAATTTACTTGATTTTAATAATAATTTATTTAATTTCAGTTGTATGCCGGCAATCCCATTGGTGGCTTAGCAATTGCACCAGTAATTGAACCGGAACATCCGACTGCAGTAATAACTAAAAATGTATTACGTACATTACAGATCGGCGATTTTAATTTGACACCATTAATGATTGGTTTTAATTCAATGGAAGCGATCGACTTCGTGAGTATGTATTAAAACGATTTTGTTTTGTATCAAAAATTTACGGTTTCATTTCCGTTTTACAGTTACTCCGATTGTTAGTGCATATTTAAATAGAGCTAGATTGGAAAGTTCTAATTTAGTTCCAGATAACTTCAATATTAAAAATGAAAAATTAAGGAGAATGGTAGGTCTTTTGATTAAGAAACTTTATTTCGACGATTTATCTACAGAAGTTTTTGGCGATGAACAGCTTCTACGTGTAAGTATTTTCATTCATCTAGTTATTGCCAAGGAGAGGTTTCCAAATAAAAAAAATCAAGAAAAATCGGAGGAACAAACTGTAAATATATTGTTTAAATTTTTATAATTATCGCAGTAATGACCAGAGGTAGAATATCAGATAAAATCATATACATGTTCGTAACATCTTCCTCTTGAAGATTTTCCACAGGATACAACTAAACACTAATAAAATATATAAAACAGAAAGAATATCACTACCGTAAATAGAATCGTACACGTTCCACCAACAATAGACCAGAATTTGAAAAATTGCGTAGCTTAGTCAAAACCGAAGTCTAGCGTGCTTATAATTAGTACATATCTAATGCTGAGGCAAATATAGTGAGTGATCCATCACAGTATTGGCGATATGAGAGACAAAAGAGTGATAAATCTCAGGCTCCTACATGCTTGAATTCAGAAACTGCATTTGCACCATGTTCAACTGTACCTGACACTGGGAATAATCTTTCATTTAAAAGCATCCATACTTCGTTCACTTAGAGTACATAGTGAATCATTAGCTACAATTTTTAATTTAAGTATTAGTACGTCTACTTTTCGGAGCTTTTAGAAACTAAGTCATACTATACCAATTTTTCAACATAGGGATTAAAATATTATCAACAATTATCGATCCATAAGTTTTTATGTATCTGCTCCAAAGGTTTTGAACAACTACTTTACTTTAAAACGTATACTATCGTGTTACCATATAAAAGTGTCCCATTAAGATTGCTTATTTTGAAATTTGAGAAAAACGCTGTGTTTATTTGAAAAGTTCTGATATTTCTATTGTAATAAAGAATGCAAGTTATATATGGAACACAATATACGATAAATGACCGCTTCGTGACTGATGGCACTGCCGGTTAAAGACAAAATATTTCCGCTTCAAGCACAAGGAGTGTATCGTATTCTGTGTTCGTGTGTATATTGGCAAAATGTGCGTGTGTCCGAACATGAACGTTGAACTAGACTGTTTAATACAGCCAGTTCAGTGCTGGCAGAACACAAACTCAACTCCGGTCATCAAATTCTATTCAAAGATGTCAAGCTTCTGTCCCGTGAATCGAATTACTTCCCTAGGAAAATTCGTGAATCTATTGAAATTCATGAACATCCCCGCAATCTCAATAGAGACGATGGCTATACGTTGCTTCCAACGTGGCAAACTCTATTGAATTCTAATATGAAATATCACGCCCATACGACGCATCCGATTGGCTCATTGTCTCGAGCCAATAGCAAGCTACCATCTGACCCGGTCCCTCCTATATAAGTTTGTGCCGTTCTCTGTTCTAGCATTCTTAAAGCTACTGCGAAACGACGAACATCTCGTACTGCCCTGAAGATGTCCCTTGCAACAGTGGACCAAACGTTGGCAATTACGCCGAACTCGACGCGGTTCCAATCCGGAAACCGAGATCTACATCTAGAGAACGACCGCGGAAATCTACACCTACGTTTAATACGAGGACTAGTTACCAAAACTTGGCAGGTCAACTAATTGCCAACACCGAGTATATTGCAATAGATTATACTTAGTTCATTCCTATCCGACTTATAATTTACGCTATTAGTGTCTCCGTTGATGTGAACCATTTCTAAAAAGCATCTTTTTTGTGATTGTTTTCAGCGTCCACAATTCTGACATCGCCAAAATTGAATGTATGACCTAGATCAAATACATGATCCACCAGTACACATCACTTTTGTATTGTGTGATACGCTGTTTTAGCCGTTGTAACAATCCGACCATGGTATTATTGGCATATCTATTAATAGATTGTGGGTTTTGTTAACCGTGTAGGATCTCCTGAAGAAGTTAACCAATGGTTGCGAAATATAGAGAATGAAATAAATGAGATTTTTATTTGACAGACCGCTAACCCGTTCAATTAATTATTCATTAATATAGTACGGCCGTTAATACTTACAAGTCTATATATATATATATATATATATATATATATATATTTAGTGTTTATAAGAATTTTATTTTTCTTATTTATTTTATTGGCCGTGTCTTAATATTAAAAATAATAGACTTTTTATTGGTTTAGCGACCTTTTATTGAATTATGATGTTTTATTCTACGACGTATCGACTTTTATTATTTTTCAAACTTTTTCAAGTAACTAGAAACAAGAATTAACGCAATGAAAGTAAAACACAGTTCTCATGTTCTCATTGCGTTAATTCTTGTTTCTAGTTACTTGAAAAAGACTGAAAAATAATAAAAGTCGAAACGTCGTAGAATAAAACATCATAATTCAATAAAAGGTCGCTAAACCAATAAAAAGTCTATTATTTTCAATATATATATATATATATATATATATATATATATATATATATTTATATATATATGTATATATATATATTCGTATTGCTATGAATTGTGGTTTATATATTTACTGCACCACCATCCACAACTAATCTACCCAACTAGGATACTCAGCCAGTTGATTTCCAACAATGAGACTTCTTTCTTATCAGGGTTCCAATCGGAAAACGCGGAACTGCAATATTATTTAGGCACCAGTTAATCGTACTTGACAAATATAATAGTGATATACTTTATAAGTTACTTATTTTAATAATTAAACAACAGTAAAGGTATATGGGATAAAAAATGAACACAAGATAAAATTTAAATGAATATTTAATACAAAAAAATCAAAAAAGAAAAAAAAAACTATCTTTATAGAGTATAAAGATTAATATTGCATCATTCAACAATTTCTGAGGTAAAACAATTCACTGAATATGACAGCTAAGTGAATTAAAGCTTCCTCTATGACTCCGAACTAATCTTACTAAAATAACAAAGTTTATTTTTAATTTCTCCCCAGAGAACCACACTGTATAAACAAATATAAAACACGTTCAAAACTACGCATGTGTAAACATCAAACACATGAAAAAAAATACCCTTGACTTTCCAACGTGCAAAATTTTCAGTTTTAATTTTTTTTATTACTTAGAAAATTTTCTTTATTATTTATTATTACTAATTAAGACTCTTGACTAATTATATTAACACAATTGAAATATACTTTTCAAAGCTTTTCTAATTAAGACGTCTTAAGCATGTAAATTTACTTACATAAAAACTTATTGGAGACACATTTACTCGACAACGTTGTTTAATCAATTACAAAAACAAACATAAGAGAAAATCAAACTCGTATAATTATCGGGAATAAATATGAACTACCATAACTATGGTCACACTCAAAAAACAACCCGTACTAATTAAATATTAAATATATCAATCACTACAACGTTCCCGGATAAATCAGATGTGAATCTCCCAGAATTTTTACTCTAGGCCCCTCAACCATGAGATCGATAACCAAAAAACACAAGTTTTTTATCTCACATGTGAGATTTAAAACACATCGGATATATACAGATATCCATGAATTATGTACATTCATATATAATTAAATTTTAAATATAAATTAGGGAAAAATCAATAACAGTATGTATATATATATATATATATATATATATATATATACAACCTGTCCCGTATCGTTATGTTCAAATTTTAGGAGTGTAAAGTAGACTTCATTTCAAGTAACAAAAACGCAAAACTTATATATCCATTTTTATTTGTTTCAAAGTTACAGATCTATGAATGTGATTGTCAGATCATGAAAAAAAATGTAAACTGATATTATTTAAAAAAAGTTATACGATTCGATAACAGGCTTGTGATTGTTAACGTTGCATAATAAAATGTTACCCTAAAATAAATAAACACGTGTCGTAGTGCATACAGTAATTTCTTGGAGATCTACAAAAAATAGTACTGGAAATTGATTTATGATGAAGAAGGTTCTTACTTATTTCGTAAGTGCTGAACCATGAATATCATACAATAAACAAATGTTCAGATGACTGTTAACGTTGAATTTTTTAATAAAGGATTACCTCCCCCTCTCAACCATGAGATCGATAACCAAAAAACACAAGTTTTTTATCTCACATGTGAGATTTAAAACACATCGGATATACACAGATATCCATGAATTATGTACATTCATATATAATTAAATTTTAAATATAAATTAGGGAAAAATCAATAACAGTATGTATATATATATATATATATATATATATATATATATATATATACAACCTGTCCCGTATCGTTATGTTCAAATTTTAGGAGTGTAAAGTAGACTTCATTTCAAGTAAAAAATAGTACTGGAAATTGATTTACGATAAAGAAGGTTCTTACTTATTTCGTAAGTGCTGAACCATGAATATCATACAATAAACAAATGTTCAGATGACTGTTAACGTTGAATTTTTTAATAAAGGATTACATTACATTTCAGTTCATACAACAGCTTGTTAGTGAGTGGACACGTTTTCTTTATTCAAAAAATGCCTTACCGATTTTCTTCTCAAGAGTATGCGGACATGCATTTTGTGTATGGCTACTGTAACGGCAGTGCACGTCAAGCAGTTATTGAATACCGACATCGGTTTTCCGATAGTCGCATTCCTCATTACAGAACGTTTCTGGAAGTACAAACACAATTTCGGGAATGCGGACTTCGTGATTATCTTTTCGACCGAGGAGTAAATTTGCCAGCAGACTTAGAGGAAGAAGCCGTAGCTATTGTTACAAGGGATCCAACTCTCAGTGTACGTAGAATCGCTAGACAACTAGAAGTGCGACGAACGATGGTTTGGCGAATTTTAAAACGTGAGGGCTTATATCCATATCACTATCGCAGGGGACACGGTTTGCTTGAGGCAGACCACTATGCTCGTCTAGTTTATTCTACCTGGATATTAAGACAATCACGGCTTCATTTTAATTTATGCAGAACAGTCCTCTGGACAGATGAATCTACGTTCACGAGAAGTGGCGTCACAAATCTGAGAAACCTGCACAGGTGGTCATCAGAAAATCTCAAAGCTACACGGCCATCTAAATTTCAACATGAATTTTCTATTAACGTTTGGGCAGCCCTAATCGATGACTTGTTGATTGGTCCTGTCGTTCTTGCTGGGAGGTTAAGTGCGGACAATTACCTTCAATTTCTTATTGACGAACTGCTGTCCCACTGAATGTTCGACGAGACATGTAGTTTCACATAGATGGGGCACCACCACATTTCGGAATTGCTGTCCGAAATTGGGTTAACGTCAATTATCCAAGATGGATTGGTCGAGGTGGTCCTGTTGCATGGCCACCCAGATCACCTGATCTTAATCCCCTTGACTTTTATTTATGGAGGTACATGGAAAATTTAGTCTACGCGCAAGTTTCGAACACAAGAGAAGAGTTGTTGGATCGCATTCACCTGGCTGCCGAGCAAATCCGACAAAAAAAGTATGAAATTCGGATAAGTACTTCTTCTGTTGGCTTACAGGCACAAGCCTGCATTCAACAAGGAGGTGGACATTTCGAAAATATTATTAATTGAACTTTTTTAAATAAAATCAGTTTTTATTGGCTTTAGGGTTACATTTTTTTCATGATCTGACAATCACATTAATAGATCTGTAACTTTGAAACAAATAAAAATGGATATACAAGTTTTGCGTTTTTGTTACTTGAAATGAAGTCTACTTTACACTCCTAAAATTTGAACCTAACGATACAGGACACTTGTATATATGGTAGATTCAATTAGTTGGCGATTTAAGATATAAAATTTTATATTTTAAATTCTTTGAAAAAGGCATCATATGCCGAAACATGCACAGATGTGAGATTGTTTTAAATATATACATTTTGAAGTAAAACCAGACCTTAAATCGCCGATTAATTGAATCTACCATAACATACAAAGGTCACGAAATAATTATCTTTATATATATAAATATATATAAGTAAAAATTTCATTAACGGGTGAGCGGTCTGTCAAGTAAAAATAAAACTCCTTTATTCCACTCTATATTTCATAACGCATTGGTTACTTCATCAGGAGTGTAATTCAGAGTTAAAATTTAGCAAATATCGGCACTAAACATGTTAAAATTCGTCAACTTTAAAACATCACATCAATATGTTGTTAGTTTGTCGTCAACCTCTTAAAAACTTAAAACTTAAAAAAAGGTTTTTAAGAGGTTGACGACAAACTAACAACATATTGATGTGATGTTTTAAAGTTGACGAATTTTAACATGTTTAGTGCCGATATTTGCTAAATTTTAGCTCTGAATTACACTCCTGATGAAGTAACCAATGCGTTATGAAATATAGAGTGGAATAAAGGAGTTTTATTTTTACTTGACAGACCCCTCACCCGTTAATGAAATTTTTACTTATACAGTACAGTCGATAATACTTTATAGTTAAATATATATATATATATATATATATATATATATATATAATACAAAGGTATTTTTAATAATATAAAATATTATTAAAAATCTGGTGTGAAGAACACAAATGCAGGTTCACTATTAATATTTTCTGTGAACGTGTCCGAATATATCCTATCCCCAGAGACGTAGATACGTATTTCACCTTTCTACAGGCTCATCGGTACGCCCCTGCTGGAGAAAGGATATTCCCAGACACATTCACAGAAAAGAACCACATCGCCCTATCACCGTAATTATCCAGACCGATCGCAGAAGTAAATTCGGCGCTGCCTGTTGTCAGACAGCCGAAGTACGTCGCATACCGTCCACTTAATTAATGTGAAGTAACGACGCCCTTCCAAAGGTTGGCACAGACAATCTCTCTAGAAAACTGCATTTTGTTTGTGTCTTCACTCATACTACGGCTTAACCGCATGTGTAATGTATCAGAATAATTGAAACATACATGAGTAGGTAAACCCCACGTTCACAGAAAATATTAATAGTGAACCTGCATTTGTGTTCTTCATACCAGATTTTTAATAATATTTTATATTATTAAAAATACCTTTGTATTATACAAATCTGGTGGGGTTTACCTACTCATGTATGTTTCAATTATTCTATTATTTAAATACATATATTTTGAAGTAATATACAGACCTTTAATCGCCTACTGATTAGGTTTACTATATATATATATATATATATATATATATATATATATATATATATATGTATTTAAAAAACTCTACATGTTTCGGCGGTACGCCTTTATCAAGAGAATACAAAATATAAATGACAGAATATAAATGTCAAGTAATTAAGTTGCTATGGTTTAAATTATTCAAAGATACATTCCAGTAATAATAATAAATCATGCCTTAGTATTCCAAAAAATAGATAGCAAGGTGTGAACATATGTGTTGTTCGCTGCTAGCAATTTGTGTCTCTTTCTGGGTATGAACTTAATTATAGCAACTTAATTACTTGACATTTATATTCTGTCATTTATATTTTGTATTCTCTTGATAATGGCGTACCGCCGAAACATGTAGAGTTTTTTAAATACATATATTTTGAAGTAATATACAGACCTTTAATCGCCTACTGATTAGGTTTACCATATCATACCAAGGTCACGAAGTTATTATATATATATATATATATATATATATATGGTAAACTTAATAAGGTCTGGTTTATTACTTCAAAGTATATATATATAAAATAGTCTTACATGTTTCGGCAATTACTGCCTTTTTCGAAAAATTTTATTTTATAAATGAATGTATATTAATGTCACATTAATATACTATTATTAACTATTTTAAGCATACTACGTTAAGTGGAGAATCTGAATAGTTATGGCTTGACGCGAATATAAATAACTTTTGATACATGTGATGCTAAGTTGCAATCAGAATGCAATTAAATCTGTTTCCATATGTGTCAAATATATTATTTATAAATATTATATTTTTATGAACTGCGAAATTTGAATTAAATTTTCTGAAATTGTATTTGCTTATGTAAGAAGTAGTAGTAGTATTTGATAGTTTATCTGGAAACTATTCTATATATTTTTTTAAATTCAGCAATTATACAGAGTTAGGCAAAGGTATGGTTCATTAGAATATCTTTGATATTACTACTTAGATTTTAATAAGACTTTCCATAATTAAATAAATGCAAATCTAGGATTCGATGAGTATATTTATATCCAACTCAGGCTTCCGATTTAGCCGGAAACGATGTTAACTTTTTTATTTTAAATGAAATAGATATTATAGATATATAAATATAGATATAAATAGATAATGTATATTTTGACCAATTTCAATAGAGCTCTGCTCTGGGAGTTCAGCAATAATAAGGTTTGGCACGCTTTTGTTCAACAACGACAGAGATATTTAATTAAATTTAATAATGCAAATTTTATTGAGAACAAGAAAAAATACCCAAAAAAAACACAAAATAAATATCAGCTAAGAAAGTTTTCGAAATGATGACAGTTCAGTTCTTCACAATATTCAAGTCTGTGAACAAATTCTTGAATGACATTTGCCAAAACCTCCTCGCGAATTAATTGCACTTTCTCTATTATTCTCTGTTGTAATTCGTCCAGATTATGCGGTCGTCTAGTATAAACCACAGATTCTAAACGCTCCCAAAAGAAAAAATCTAGGGGATTTAAATCTGGACCGTGCGGGCCATTCAATGAAACTTATAACATTAAGAGCATTATGAGGGGGTTCTCCATCCTGTTGGAACTAAACACTTACAGGTAATTCCCCATATTTCTCAATATTAGGAACAATCTGATCACGTACGTAAAAGATCTAAATATTTCTGTCCAGTTAGTGTACCATGAATGAAAAAAGGACCAATAATACGGTTCCTGAAAATACTGGCCCAAACGTTTAATTTCTGCGTTGTGTATACGTTTCTAGCATCAATTGAGCATCTATTGACCATCAGCAAATTGTATGTAAAATATTAGTCATTTTTGCAAATTTTATCATTCTTTCGCAATATTCAATTCGACGATCATAATCCTCGTCTAATAATTCTTGCACTAAGTGTGGTTTATACGGATGATATTTTTCGTGCTTCAATATTCTGGCTACTGATCGGCAATTTATATCATAGTTTAGAGCGAGGGATGTAGTAGAAGTTTATGGTAAATCTTCTAATGCTATACCAATATTTTGAGCAATAACTTGTGACTTTTCCGGTCAAGTTATACCTTCTCAATGATAGTTCGTGATATTGTATGCAAATTGTTAAATAAATCGCATACTTCTTCGTGAATTCTGACGCGGTCGCCAAAAATAATCATGATCAGAATTTCAATACGTTCTTTTTCAGTTAATTGAACCATTATTTTTACGTCTACAAAATTAATTCTGACAGTTTAAGTTAAATACTGAGTTTTAATTCCATGGCTTACTAATCATAAACATAATCTTAAAATATCAGCTTTAATTAAATATTGTAAAGTTTGTCTTTTCGGGTTCTTAAATAAAACTAACAATAACTTTAGACACATACTATATTAATAATAAAATGAATAACAATATAAAAACTAATTACTAAATAAGCACATTTATGTATCTGTATTTATGTTCACTCCGCGAAGCTCTGGTATTGAATGTCCCCATCCCTTCCTTGGCGGCTTTTATATCGTGGCTTATATTTTCTCGATGCATGCAGAACGCTCGAGAAAATGCGAGAGGTATGACGCGCTATGCGTCGTTGGATGGGTCATCACCATCACAATATATTTGTCGTTGTCGAACAAAGGGTACCAACCTTTATTATTGCTGACTCCCAGAGCAGAGCTCTAATGAAATTTGTAAAAATATACAGGTTGTTTCATTTTCATTCATTTAATTAATTGTGGAAAGTCTTATTAAAATCTAAGTAGCCATATCAAAGATATTCGAATGGATTTACACATTTGCCTGACTCTATATATATACTTAACATTGATTTCCAACACTGATTTCCAACATTGATTTCCAATAGTTGTGTACGAAGGTCTTGCTCGGAACGTACTGTGTGGTAGATCTTATACGTATTTTCTCTTCAACACGTTTAAAAAATGTAAAATATACCTTGTATATTGCTCAATGCGTTCCACAAGATGGCGAAGGCAGCATACGAACAAGTTTTTTACTAAAAGGGCGGAAAACGTTCTTGGTAAGGATAATTTTGCCCCGAAGTTTGAAATTATTTGTAATATAACGGCTTGGAGATGTTTCTTTGGATAGTTTCAAATAATTTTTAAATATGTATTCTGTTCATGTATAAGTTCGTAGGTTTTTGGCTTCTAAGATGAGAGTGCCTTGAAAAAAGAAATTTAGGCACATGTCAAGGTTATTTTAATGTAGTATTATTGTTTAATTGAAAAGTTTTTGAATTTGCGAATTTATGCAAAGATTGTACTAAGCATTGGCAAAAGAAAATGGAAGATCAAGTAGAAAAAACAAGCATTTCCTACATATTCTTTTGTTCAAGTTCAATAGGAATCCACTAGAACAATTTGCCGTCGTTTACGAAGACAACATAATTGGGGAGAGTTCAGTATGAAAATAGTTTTCATTTTAACATAAACGATTCTCAACGTTCAGGAACACCATCGAACTTTAATGAAGACTGTCTGAAACGCTTTAATTCATGATGATCCACACCGATCAACTTGAGAATTTAGCCATTATAATGGATTGAAATTAATCGACCATAATACATTTGCATTCCATGGACAAAGTCAAAAAATTGGGCGTTTAGTTGCTGTAGATTTTGAGTGAAAACAACAAGATTCATAATGTCAACATTTGTGATTCTTTGTTAGCTCATCGTTCAGCTAGTTAAATACAAAAAAAATCGCTTAACCTTGACGAAAAGGCAACTCCCAACCAAAAGCTGATACTCATCCGTCTAATCTTGATGTTGTGCATCTAGTGCCACAAATAAGATGTCGTTTACACTAAATTGCTTCCGAGGAAAGTAACTATCTCTGCCGAGATTTACTGTCAAAAATTCCATCGGTTTGAGGTCACGATTCAAGAAAAAAAGACTGGAAAGACATCTTCAAGTCATTTTCCAGCACGGTCTTGCTCGTCCTCATACTGCTTATAACAAAAGCTTGGCTGGGTAGTCATTTCAGAACTGCTTTATTCTCTTGGTTGGGCTTCGTAAGATTCTTTTGTTCTCTTTCAACAAATTTTTGCGGTCTCTCCTTTAATAATGGTGTCACGCTTCATAATGGGCTGGCGATTTCTTTACTTCTAAGCAAGCGGATTTCTCCAGGCGTGGAATCGATAAATTGCTAGATCGTTGGAAAGCAATCGTCAATAAGAGAGGGGAATATATTATTGATTAGTTAATGTATTTTGTTTGTTAAAAAATTAAGAAACTTTGAGCTCAATGGAAACTATACGAACGTATGCATCAATTAAATATTTGTCAACCGCCTCGTTGGTGAAACTATTTCAGTGTATTAAAAATTATTTGAAAATTTAAAACTAGTTTTCTAAACTATATTTAAATGCAGTTTCAACACGTATTCTCTTCATCAATCAATTACTGAATAAATTTATAAATTTTACTTTTTACAGTACTTTAGTGACGTGTATTTCATTATAAATATCATAGAAACAGCATATTTATCTTCAAAATTCACCGACGTGTATTTATATCAATTATCATATAATGGCACACTTGGGAATCCCTTGAGACCATATAATTTTGGTAAAGTATTATCTATCGCTATTTTAAATGCCTAATATTTACATATTTTGTTTGTTTGAAAAGGTACTGGACATGCTGAAGATTTAAATTATTTATTCTACCGTGCTACAAGCCCAAAAATTTTGAATTTAACCGATGCTAATGTTGCAGATAGAATGGTGCGACTTTGGACTAATTTTGCGAAATATGGGTATACGTTACACAAAATTGATCAACCGCCATTGCTTAACATAATAAATGTTACAGAACTCCAACTCCATATAGGGATGCTCTCTTACAAAATATTATTTGGCCCAGAGTCGATGAAATGTTGAGTTATTTGGATATTGGTGCCAATTTAACCGTGAATGTAAATCCACGTGGTGATGTTTATAAATTTTGGCTGAACTTATATGAACAATATAGAGAATTAGATTAAATTAGCTTTAGAATAGTTACTTGAAACGTAGATAAATATTTTTTTTTACAAATCATAGACAATTTTATTCTTCCTCTTAAGCATGCCCTATTAGCTAATCAATAAATCTGCTCTAAAACTTTTCTGTTACTTTGAAATAACAAATTGAATTGAATTTTGAAGGTTAGATACCTTCGGGGTTAATAGATGACAGAAACATCTACTGATCACTTGTAGCACACAAAAACGGACACGTTTTCGAACGACACTGCCTATAGTGATCCCCCATAAAGATAATGCTTTAGCATACTTCTTACAGAGACATATTGAAATGATAGAGATATGGCGTATAAACGTAAAAAGTGGGAGATCTACTCATTCTAGCTTATCTAAAAAACCAATCATGCTCATTTATATTTCTAAATAACGTTAAAATATTTCCAAGAGAATAAGTAAAATAACTGAGTATCTGCATGAACACATGAGAGGCCATCGTGGATCTCCATTCGCTGGAACTATTTGCGAAAGCGGAAGCCATGACTGCGATCCTGAGACTGAAGGCCAACGGCTTATGGCGTCCTTATAAGGTTGAAGGGAGTCATACAGATACGACGGGAACAATACTGGGAGAGCCGATATTACAAATGCCGGCGGACAGTATGGCACCTGAGATTACATTTACAGCTAAGCTGAACTTATCTATACCTAGAAGGAAGATATCATTATGTCTGGGGAACATACGACAGTTTTCTAGGCTGAATTATTTGCAGTCGCAGCCTGCGCCGAGAAAATTCGGAAAGCTGGCTGCACAAACAAAAAAAATTAACATACTGACTAATAGTCAGACAGCTATTAAAGTGATTATGGATCCATCTACTAGGTCTAAATTGGGGAAACATTGTAAACAGGTCCTTAATAGACTGGCACAAGACAATACGAAAAAGTCTTTTATGGAATGATAAATATATCGGCAATCAATTCGTATGTCATCTATAGTTGTAACAATCACAAACAAAACAATAAACCGCTATCTAGACGAGACTTTCTGATGAGCTTGCATTCATCATTCATCGCTATTTAGAATATTTTTTCCAAAGTTTACTACTAATAATGCTCAATTTAAAAATAAATCATTAATAACTCTAAAAGTATGACAGATAGGCATAGGGAAACCTATACCTATACGATGCAAAATGTTTATCTACTTGTTATGGCGTCATAATGACTAGAGAACGGATGCAATTTCCATAAAACGCAATCGGTAATTGGAATTGTGTATAACGTCACACAGTACATCCCGGCGTAATTCAATGAAGTATTTGTTTGACTTACTCGGCCACCTGGTCTCGCAGCGATAACAATGGACAACTCTGCTATTGTATTCGGAGAAAATAGTGTTTTTTAAAGTGTTTTCATGAGCGTAGATAGAAGCGGGGTTTTTATAATGTATTTTATTTATTAGTTTATATTTCGTAAGATAAATAAAGTGCTGTGAGTAAGTTTCTTGTTTTCATAGTTTTAACTGTTAATTACATCGTAATTTTTGTGATAGATCCTGTTTAATATCGTTTGATTGAATCTATTTCTACCAATTATTTCGACGTAAGGGTGCATTGAATTTCGTTCAGTTTCAATAACTTACGCACACATTTTTAGTTTTCATTTATTTAGATCTAGAGCATTGGTTAAGTTACTTTTTCAGACATGATATGGAAGAATGTCGAGAACGGCATTGTAAATGGCGAGTTGGATTGACGGTCATACTGATTGTATGTCCATTGTCAGTGATTCCGAAATTTATTACAAAATCCGTAAAATATCGTTAAAAATTCGTCACTTAGGATCGCAAACACATCTGAACTCTGTAAAACTTTTATGGCGGCTAATATTCCATTAAATAAACTTAGCAATCCCACTTTAAAAATATTTCTGAAAAAATATACTGGCCGAAATGTTCCTGATGAATCAACTTTACGCAAATATTATGTTTCTAGGTGCTACACGAGAACAGTAGAACGCATTAGAAGCCATCTTTTAAATCTATACATATGGATAAGCGCCGACGAAACGGTGGATATGTTAGGACGCTGTGTGGTAAATGTTGTAGCTGGTGTACTACATCCAACTATTCCATATAACTCATATGTAATAGCAACAAGTGTTATAAATAGAGTTGATGCGGAAACAGTTGCTGAAACCATTAAGGAGAATATGCAAAAAATGCTTCATTCGGACGCCACGTACAAAGAAAAAATACTTTTATTTGTCAGTGATAGTGCTGCGTATATGTTAAAAACAGGCAGACTATTGAAGAAAACATATCCTAATATGCTGCATATTACTTGTGTAGCACATGCTCTCCACAGAATCTGTGAATATATCAGAGACACTTTTCCGGAAGTTGATCAGCTTTTAAAAAAGTTTTCAGAAAAGCACCATTGAGAGTAGCTCTTTTCAGGGAAAAATTTCCATCTCTGTCACTGCCTCCCACTCCAGTAATAACTAGATGGAATAAAAATTGAGAAATATTTGACATTAGAAAAAATTATTTACTCTTGATGGCAATCTATTTAAGAATTAATGTATTGTTTGCATGTAGATTTTGGTGTATAACTAATTGCCTGCGCCATCATATATTTATTCCTATTTGTAATTGAAAATGAAAATAAGTCAGTCAATGCATTATACCTATGTGTAATGACATGACAAAAGAAAAACCCGGTATATACGTATATATACCGTGTGTCCCCGGATCGACGCATGAATAGGTATAAGAGTCTGTAAATGTTTTAGTTGAAATTTCATCTTCTCGGGTTCGGCCCTGCTTGGGTAGAAAGTAATTGTTGCCATACTTTTAATTTTCAAAAATGAAGGATGCCTTGGAAATTTACAAAAAGGTAGTTGTTTTCACTAATAAAGTACCTTTTTTTTGTAGGAGATACGACAAAATGTTATTAAGAAAAGTTATTCAGAATAATAAACTATGCAAGTATGCAAAATTTTAACAAGATCGAACATACTTTGAAAATTTACAAACAAATTATTCTTTCCACTAATAAAGTGCTTTTTCTGCAGGAGATACGATGAAATGTTGTTGAGAAAAGTTGTTCAGATTAATAAGTTGTGCCAAGGAGTATGTCAAGGAAATGTTTGTGTTGTTTTATTTTTTAATTGTGCTATGAAAATAAATATAAAATAACGTTTTGACACTTCTCAAAAAATTTAATTTATGTAGACGTAGTGTTTTCTGTACTCTAAAATTCACATTAAATTTCGTAAATATATATATAATCCAAAAATCCCTGTTACCATAACAATGGTGTAGGGCGTTTATCTTTTTCTAGCTTTTTATAAACGTTTTCCATTCATTTCTATTCCTTGTCATGTTCTTCGCTTCTGTCCATGTTTTGCCTTTCCTTCCCAGTATTTCTGCTATGACATCATTCCATGTTGTCCTTGGCCTTCCTCTTCCTTTATTTTTCATTATCCTTGCTTCCCATATCCTTCTTGTTTGTCTTGTATTTTCCATTCTATATAAATGTCCCCACCATCCTAGCTGTCTTTGTTCAATGTATTCTAACACTGACTGCATTTTCAAATCTTTTCGTATTTCCAAGTTTCTTATTCTGTCCATCCTTGTAACTCCTCTAACTCTTCTTAAATACTTCATTTCTACTGCCTGTAATTTATTCTTTTGTCTTCTATTTAATATCCAGGATTCACAGCCATATGTTAATATCGGTCGGTAAATTGCCTTATATACTTTTAGTTTTGTTTCTCGGGATATCTCTTTTTTGTTAATGAAATTATTCCTCATGCTGTAGTACAGCTTTGTTGTTTTTTCTATTCTTTGATTAATCTCAGCGTCCTGGGTCCCTCTTCCATCAATTCGTACTCCCAAGTACTGGAATGTTCTCACTTGTTCTATTTCAGTTCCTTCTATTACGATTTTCGTATCTACCTGTTCATCTCCCACTACCATTACTTTAGTTTTGCTCTTACTCATCGTCATTCCACTGTCCTTTAGTGTCATATTCCATGTTGTTAAATTACGTTTCAGATCTTCCTCATTGTCGGCTATAACTACTATGTCGTCTGCGAATGCCCCTTCCGAAACTTCGACTGTATTCAAGTTAAGGTGTCCAACCCTGAACTTTTTACTTTTACATGCACACTGTTTGATAATGTCATCCATATAAACAATGAACAGCATTGGGCTCAGACTTCCCCCTTGGCGCAGTCCCTCGTTTGTTTTAAATATCTCCGATTCTAAATTGTTAGCTATTACAGCATTAGTATTGTGGTAATATATTTTCTGTATTAATCGTCTTATTTTGCCATTGACACCTCTTTCTCTTAATACTATCCACAATCTTTCTCTTGGTACTTTATCGAAGGCTTTTTCCAAGTCTATAAATGCTAAGAACACCTTCTTCTGTTCTCTAGAGGCTTTTTGTATTATTTGTTTCACAGAGAATATTTGGTCTTGTGTGCTCCTTCCTCTTCTAAACCCACTTTGTGACTCATGTAACGTATTTTCGAGTTTTGTTCTTAGTCTTTTATCTATTATTTGCTCGAGAATCTTCATTGCAGTACTTAGAAGGGATATTCCTCTGTAATTATTGCATTCTTTCTTATTTCCTTTATTCTTGTATATTGGTACTATCAATGACTTCTTCCAATCGTTTGGTATTTCCTCTTCTCTCCATATTCTGTTATATATTTTCAACATTAATTCTCTTCCTCTTTGTCCTATATTTTTTATCATTTCTGCTGTTATTTTGTCACAGCCTGGCGCTTTTCCATTTTTCTGTTTTTGTATTGCTTCTTCCAGTTCGTCCAATTTCGTAAATACCACTGTGAAATATCACAAAAGTTATGCTTACTCTACCAGAACGGATCTACCTAATTCAATGTTATGGTATTGGGCAATTATCTATTCCAGCAGTTATTAGATTATTTATTGAGAAGTTTCCAAACAAAGTATTAGTCCAATCTACAGCATCCAGACTGATTCAAAAATTTCTAACTACCGGCAGTGTACATAATATACCGAAAAAAAGAAAAAACTTTAATGAAGATGACATTAGTACTGTGTTAGCAATGGATTCAGTACGCGAACAGACCAAACTGTCATTAAGAAAGCGGTCAGAGCAGATTCTTATTAGCAAATCACATTTGCAACGCGTTTTTCAAGCAAAAAAAGTTAAACCATATAAAGTTAGATTTCTTCATACATTAGAAGAAGGGGATGAAGCCCGAAGGTTGGAATTTTGTCTTACTTTGGGAGAGAAAATTCTGGAGCATCGACATTTTCATAACAATATTATCTTCTCAGATGAATTGACTTTTACCGTTAATGGTGTGCCTTCTTCACAGAATTGTCGATATTGGTCTGAATATAATCCCGATTATGTAATGCATTGTAAACGGCAATGTTTTAAAAAAGTTAACGTTTGGTGTGCAATTTCTTATCATTGTGGTGTTATTGGACCATATTTTATTGAAGGAAGACTTAATCAGCACACATATTTAAATATTTTGAATTGGTTTATAGCCGAACTGCCATATGAAGCAAGATTTTCTTCATATTTTCAACACGACAGTTGTCCTGCCCACTCGACTTTGAGAGATTGTGAATGTCTGAATGAACATTTTCAAGAAAAATGGATAGCCAATGCTGGTCACATTTTGTGGCCGCCCAGATCTCCTGATCTAACAATCATGGATTTTTTCTTTTGGGGCCGGATAAAACAAATAGTATATTCAAATACGATTCCAAATGATGTAGAGGTGTTGAAGAATCGCATTAGAGATGCTGTAAATTCAATTTCTCTTGAGGAGATAAGAACAGCATTCAACGCATTTCGGAACAAAATTGAGGAATGTGCGAATAAAGGCGGCAGACATATTGAATTAATGAATATTTTAGATATTGTGAATTGTTAAATGAATTTGAACGAAATGAATTGTTTTGAGTTTTATTATTTTTTATATTCATAATTAATAAACAATTAAATAAACCGATGTTGTTTAAATTTTGTACACTTATATAAATTATTAATCTGAATAACTTTCTTAACAACATTTCATCGTATCTCCTGCAGAAAAAGCACTTTATTAGTGGAAAGAATAATTTGCTTGTAAATTTTCAAAGTATGTTCGATCTTGTTAAAATTTTGCATACTTGCATAGTTTATTATTCTGAATAACTTTTCTCAATAACATTTTGTCGTATCTCCTACAAAAAAGGTACTTTATTAGTGATAATAACTACCTTTTTGTAAATTTCCAAGGCATCCTTGATTTTTGAAATTTAAAAGTATGGCAACAATTACTTTCTACCCAAGCAGGGCCGATCCCGAGAAGATGAAATTTCAACTAAAACATTTACAGACTCTTATACCTATTCATGCATCGATCCGGGGACACACGGTATATATAGTTCGATAATTATTTCTTGGCCTTTGTATATTATAGTAGATTAAATTAATCGGCGATTTAAGGTCTGGTTTACTTTGATATGCATATATTTAAAGCAATCTTACATGCTTCGACAAATAGTGTCGTTTTCAAAGAAATTAAAAATATATATGACAGTATATCAATGTCAGACTTATATATCTGTAGTTGACATGGATAAAATTAAAATATTCAAATATACATTCAAGTTTAGTAATAATAATTCATGGTTCAGAACACTAGACAGCAAAACGTCAATTACGGTGGATTGGCAAGCCATGAGTTATTATTATGTCTGTGCCCGTGGAGCGACTTAAGATTTTAAGCTGTCGGCATTCGCCTTGAACGAGAAGGAAAGCCACGAAAACCTACTCGGACAGCCCAGTCAGGGATCTACACACGAAACTGCCAGTATATCAATGTCAAACTTATATAAACGTTTTTTTTCGTATTGAAAAAGCATGTATGTAAAGAGATATATGCAAATATATGTAAATTTGGAAGTAAAGTTCACCCAAATGAAGAATCTTGGCTATTTTAAATAAATGACTGAAAATTTGCGAAAGCAATCTTCGTTATGTGCTGCAGATGACACTCTTATTTTATTTTAAAAATCTTTATTAGAAGCTGAGTATTAACAATTTTCGGAAACGACCACTAGAAAATTTTTGAAATGGACTATGGACCGCAAATTTTTTAAATTGTTTGTTTTCAGGTTTTATTATGTAAAGTATGTCAGAGATTTAGAATTTTAACCTTATTTTGCTCTAAAACTAAGTTTTCGTTAGATAAAAAATAATTAATAGGTTGTAATTTTCTATTCATTTGAAACTTGCAAAACCTATAAATTAAACCCAATAACAGCTTTTAGGTTTGCTTTTCCCCAACCATGTAGCATGCATGTCTGCATGAATTTAAGATAGCTTTAAAACTCCTAATATTTCTTTGTCAAAGTGCAATGTATTCCCAAAAAAAGTTCTGGACTAGTTTATTGCAAAATGCTCCGATGGGACAGAAGAATGGTAAATATCCTTCATGTATTTGAGTGTTTAAGAAAATAAGAGTGGTGGACAAAAAGGTGTCAAGCTGATAAAGTTGTGAATTCCAGGCTCCAAAAATCTTATAAATCATGCCAAAAAAAGTATATTTTATCCTTTCTTTTGTCATAATTTATAAGATTTTTTGTGACTTTTTGGAATCTGAAACTTTTATCAGCTTGACACCTTCTTACCACCACTCTGATTTCCTTAAAGACTCCAGCGCATGAACAATATTTACCTATTTTCTGCCCCATTAGGACATCTTGCAATAAATATTTGTAAATACTTAACGGATCTGTCGACACACTATCACCAAAAGTTTGTTTTAATCTGCATCTTTCGTTAATACACTATCTACTTTAGCAATAACAACGATATTTCTTACGTTGCTGATTGCATGTAGCAGTGTTATAGTGTTCACTATTTGCATTGAGATTTTGAAATTCTTCAACTAGTTCATTGTTATAAATAATTTGTAAATGTTTTAATTTGGCATCTTGCAATTTTTTTTTACTTTTCTTGACGACATTTGCTTTCTTGGCGGAACATTGTCTGTCAAATTTAAGAATACTTTTTGGAGATTTGAGGTAGGTTTTTTGAAATTTTAAATTTCTTAATTTCTTAAACAGTTTTTGGCCAAGTTTTTTGGCGATCAGTCGACTCGTCCATACATAACCTTTCTTCTGATTTAATGCTGTTTTTTATTTTATTGCGCACTGATATTTTTTCGTAAAGTTGTCCGATTGGGTAATTTCTAGTTCGAGTACTTATTCCAGAAAGCGCTAAATAATTATCTAATAAATGCCAAACGACAAACCATACTTTTCTTATACTTTGGCGTAGATGTTGACATTAGTCAATGAGCTTTCATGTTGTCTTTTTTGACTTGTCTGTATGCAGTAAGGGAGTTGTGGTGTATTTTGTCTATCTCAACACCATGCACTGACAAGTCTATAGCATGTGTTTACATGTCTGGGTAGCAGTTTTCACACTAATATGAATTTACATTGTGTTCTTCACACCCGATTTTGAATAATATTTTGGTATTAAAAATGTTTTCGGTTTAATTTTTTTTTTCATTTCACTATTAAGATGAATAGTACATTCTTATATGTTACGGAAACCTGAATTGAAGTAGTGAAATAGAGCAGAAATTTTGATGTTTTGAATATTTTTTACAAATTGGTTAAGTTCGATGGCTTACTGTGCAAAAAGAAAATCAACATAATTAGACTTTGTTTATTCGTCGCAAATTACAGGAATTTTTTTACATACATCAAAATGATTAACAACAAAATAAACGACCACTCCCAAAATCGGTATCACGAAATATTTTAGCTTCGAACACGAGTTTTTACTTTCGAGCATCTTAAACATGGCCAAACACATCTCGTGAATGTCATTCTGTAGCTTCTTGTTTTGCATTGTAATTTTTCTTTGGTACGTCAAAGTTTCATCGTACGAATTTCTTAACTTCATCAATTCTACCGCAATTTCTTCGCTGCTGATTGGCGAAAAATTGTCAAGCATCATTTTCATGGTACTATGTATGCTTTCTATAGATTTTTGTACATCATTTAGTTGTTTTATTTCGCAACCACAACCTTCTGTCGTATTACTAGATTTCGTTTTGGATTGCTTTGAAGCTTGTTTAGGACCATCCTGACACCAGAAATGATCTGAGATCGATTTATCGTTTGACGATGCCGTTACGGTAGAATATACGTCGTCGTTTTTATACAAATCTTGTACCAATTTTGTTTTATTACTTGCGTAATTCAGAGTGCCTCTTGGACTTTCTTGGAGGACGCACATGTCTCCAACTTTGGAGTTATTTTTATGATAATTCGCCTTGAGTTTTCTGAACCTTATATCATGTTTCATGTGGGAATTACTTCGTAACTTCTGAATTATGTGAGAGTCATCTCCGAATACCTCCATAAAAGTATCAACTAGTGACTCGCGATTATTTTTATTATTTAGAGTTATCAGCGATCCCTCTTCCTTATTGTTTGCTAGATCATCATAAAATTGAGATAGAGGAGGATTAGTTTTATCCGCTCTATCGGATTTCGCCGTTTTAAAGACTGTTTCATCCTCAGATTCCAAGTCAGAACATTCTTCTTTGTGTGTTAAGTTTTTAACATTAATGTCACTTACTAAACTCGGATCCAGTAACGTGTTATTAGAAAGGTTTCTTCCTATTCGTATATTCTTGTATAGGGGATTTAGAACATTCCACTTGCATTGATGAAATTGATGGTGATTGCTGTTATTTCCTACTTGGTTTAAATAAGCTTCTTGTAAAGATCGTTTGGGAGACTTATTTCTCGTATCTATTTGACCTTGAAGATTTTGGAATTGCAATTCTGGCATGGATGCTTGACATGAATTTTCAGTAGTTTCTGCGCATATATTGTAAATGTTATTCAGGATTTCTGTATCATTATCCAAAGTGAGACAGTCTTTATTACAACCATTATTCCCGGATACATCTTTTTCGTAAACATCTTTATGTATCTCGTGCTTGTTGTATTTATTGTTATCTTCTCCATTTAGCGCGCACGAACTTGCATTATCTTCCACTTCATTAGTGCCGGAGACTTCTTCATTTTCACCTTTGCTTAATGGATTTTCGTTTAGAGTGAACTTGCATAATTTTTTTGTTTTAGTAAGAATATTTGAAATGTTTTGATTAGATATCTTGAACGTATGCTGATTAGGATCCGAGAAACAGCGATTTAAGGAGCTGTTGTCTTCTTGAAATTCACTAGCTAATGTTGATTCACCACCTATTTTTCTGTTTAGTCTTGGTATAGAGGTGGTTTTCTTTCTTATAGATTCTTTATTCGGTGTATTCATAATGTAGAAAAGCAGTATTGGGAGTGTTTTCCTTAAACATAAAATTAATATTCAGAAGAGAAATGGCAAAAAATTTTGACAGTATCTAAATTGACATCTGTCGCTTAAGCACGTCAAATATAAAATATGTTTAGATTCGATGAAACTAGGTATGACAATTAATAATTGCGGATTGTTATGATACAAAATCCGAGTTTTCAAGATGTGGTATGAATTGATTTCATTGTTTAATTTTTTTTATAGTAATACGTAAAGCAAAGTGTAAGGTTTAACGTTAGCGTTAAGCTACAAGAACTAAATATTATTCGACAAGTACTTGACCAAAGTAAAAGGAATATGGAGAATATTTACAGCGAACAATACAAAGGTCATATCTCCCACCTATATAATCTATATCGTTATATACCAGTGGGTGTCAAGTTTTCATTCTGGATTTTTAATCCTTCAGGAAAATTTTCCATTCCAAAAGCCAAAGTTTGCAAGGCGCGCAAATTTTTTATATCGTTTCTTTTCATATCGTTTAAATGAAATTCTGAACGGTTTTCTTTTGTTCTACCTATTCATTTAGTTTTCCGTATCATTTTTGTTTGTCTTTGTTATTCATATTTTGCTGTGATTAAATGTCTTGCCCGTTTCTTCTATCTTGTTTTTTAAAGACTTAATGTAATACTTTCATATCTTCTCTTATTATCTACCGCATTCCTTAAACATCTGTTTCCAATTGTCGTAAATTATTTAGATCTTCGGAGATGTATTGGCATCGTGTCGGTTTATAACTTGATATCATCTGTCTATCATGCCCTCTTTATTCAATGATTTGGAATTTTCTAACCCATAAATTCTTGCGATGTGCTCTCTTAAAACATTTTCGACAATATTCGCATCTGAAGGCAGGTGTCGTCAAACTGTTTAAATACCTAATGCCTTTTTTCTCAAAATACTGTATATATTGATTTGTTTCGCTTTTTAAAGCCGCGCATTGTTTGCTGTGGCACATGATAAAGCAACTGTAAAAACACTGTAACACTGCAAAAAACACTGGCATTTTGGGCCTGAAATCCAAACATTTTCCCTGATAAGCTGATCTTGCCTGCTCCTGCCAACAAGCAGCCTAACCTAGCCGCTGATTCAATCGACTCTTCGCAACTAATACCAAGCACGTCAAAGGAAACGGAGCCTGCAGAGAGGATATTGCTGCAAATTTCGCCCATGCTTGTCATAACTCATGTTAGACCACGACGACGAATTGTAAACTCACCAGTTCTAATAAGCAGTCTTTTCATGGAATTTAAACGCTAAAAGGTACATGATACGGAGTTTAAGGAGACAATAAAGAGCGAGAGCGAAAAAGAGAAAAGAAATTTAGCTTTGCTAAAATTTAAGAGGATTCCCCAGATGAAGACTTTAAGAGTTTTGACAATAACGACTATCTGTCTGCACTGTAATGGAATTTTCAAAGAATCCGAACCAAAGGAAAAATAGTTTCGATGTATGAAGTGCGCCAAATGGTCTTATATGGAGTGTATGGGTGTGAGCCAAGAACAAAAGACTTGTGAACTCTACATATAAAATGGGTGTGTTGTTTTACACCAACACATTTATAACATGACGCGCTACAATACTGTCCTTAATAAAGTTTGAATATATCTGTGTATTAAAATTAAAAATTTTCGTCATTATTGTAATAATTTACTAAATAAAACACTTGGTATATTTGTTTCACAAGTTTTATTACAGCATCGATTGTGGGGGTATTTGAAAAATCCAATTGCGTGTTTGTGACCTGTCTGTTGAGATTTATGGCTTTTTTATTTCTAAAATTTCTAAGAAGTCAAGCCTTTTACCCTTATTACAAGAGTGTAAAAGTTTGAAATTATTAGCATTAAACAGATGAGAATTTTGAATACAGTGTTCCGCGAATCCCGTGCTTTCCTTATGAATAATTTTTACTCCGGACATACATACATAAAAACTAACAAAGTGTTTCATACCCTAAACTATATACCTGGGGTTAGCAATAAAGTTTCTAATAAACTAAATAAATTAGGTTTAAATGTCATCCTAGTAAATAAATGCAATTTAGGAAATATTCTAGTTAACAATAAACGAAAAACAGAATTGCGCGATAAGTCAGGGGTGTATGAATTAACTTGCAGTGATTGTGACGCGGTATACATTGGCCAATCAGGACGCTCTATAAAAGAGCGTATCAAAGAGCACAGAAGTTCTATTCTACATGGCAATATGACCACGGGATTCGCGGAACACTGTATTCAAAATTCTCATCTGTTTAATGCTAATAATTTCAAACTTTTACACTCTTGTAATAAGGGTAAAAGGCTTGACTTCTTAGAAATTTTAGAAATAAAAAAAAGCCATAAATCTCAACAGACAGGTCACAAACACGCAATTGGATTTTTCAAATACCCCCACAATCGATGCTGTAATAAAACTTAAAAAAAAAAAAAAAAAAAATAAGCCATAAATATCGGTAGGAGTATTCTTTTCAGTTAGTTTACATGACTCTTTGAGAATGACTGTATAAGTCGAAACATATGTCAGATATATTTTAAATACATTTTGTGAAACAAATATACCAAGTGTTTTATTTTGTAAATTATTAATCATGTTTCACCAAGAGCCAACCGTGAATTCTATACATTATGTCATTATTGTAGGCTGTTTTTTAAGTAATTAAGTAATCAAAGAGTAGTGCACATGCGAAGCTTTAGAATACTTCAAATTCTGACAGTTGTCATACATAAATTCAAATTATAAACGCTTATATTTTTTAAATTATTTTATTATAATGTCAGAGTTACAACATAAACTATTTATTTTTTAAAGTTACTATAGAACTGGCCAAAAATTAGAAAATGGAGAACGGGTTTATTCCAATAATCAGTGCTTACAGGATTTCCGGCAATGGTATACTAATCTTCCAGTTACTAACGCACAACTGCAACTGTGTTATTAAATTTGGTGAAATAGGGGCAATAACTCGTAAACCTGGCGGTGAAGCACCTAGAAAACGAACAGCAAATTGCATAAAGGATATTCGACGTCAAATGGACAACTTGCCCAAAAAGTCAATCGCGAAACTATTACAAGTTTATTTTTCAGTGGGAACATGTCATACTAACGAGTGATCATTAAAATTTTCGCTCAAGTAAGCCATGTATACAAAAAGTATGTCCTAACTTAAGTTATTAGAGGAGATTTGTCATTATAATTTCAAACGTCATGATTGTTAAAAAATAATTTGAAATGCTGACTTTTATATTAAATATATTTATAATTTTTATACAAAGTAATAGAATATTATAAAAAATGTGTAAAATGTTGACCATTCTCCACCAAGCATAATCGCACTCTATTTCGTAGAGCATTGAAAACATTGATCAGTATTTGCGGTGAGTTATTGATGTGTTCACATTTTTCTATGATTTTATGTCTTAACTCTTGTAGATTATTAATTGGTATTTCATAAATAATATTCTTTATATATGGCCACACAAAAAAATCCATGACTGTTAAATCACACGATCGTGGTGGATATGGAATCGCTGTATTTCTACTTATTATCCTATCGCCACAAAATTGTTGCAAAAACTGAATATTTTCAAGTGTAACGTGAGATGTAGCCCCATCCTGTTGAAAATATCCGACCTGGAGTTCATCATTAGTCAATTGATTAGTAAAAACACTGAGAATTTCGTTACGATATTTCTCCGATGTTATCGTGCCCTCAAAGAATATTGGTCCTATTAATCGGTGACGACTCATACCTACCCATACGCCTATTTTTTCTGGATGTAGAGGAACTTCTCTGTAGAAATGAGGATTTTCACTGGACCACATACGCATATTTTGCGAATTAACATAACCTTTCAAATAAAACCAAGCTTCATCGGTGAAAAAAGTATGATTTAAAATATTGGCTGTCATTGTTTGAATAAACCATTGGCAAAATTGTGTTCTTTTTTCATAATCCGTAGGTAATAGATTTTGTACAGAAGTTAATTTATATGGATACATGTGCAAGTCCTTTTTTAAAATTTTTTGACATGTTCCATACGAAAGCCCTACTTGTTGCGAAACTGTGAATAGATGCTTGAGGAGATTTGTTAATAATTTATCTGACATTTTCAATTACGCCGCGACTTCTCTTGAGAGGAGGACCGCGTCCTTTTTTCCTTAAAATACAGCCTGTTTGACGAAAAAGATTTACACAATGCATTAGCGTATCACGGAAAGTTTTATAGCTAGGAACAGTATTTGGATATCTCTCTTCAAACTCCGCAAGGCAATTTTCTATTGAATGCTGCCAAATACCATCAATTTTTTGAGATGTCAGGAAGTAACATTCTACCATAAACGCTTTATGCATATCATTAAAGGCCATTACTTTTTCTTTTGATGAAACTTTAAAATATATATTTGACACTGACAGATGTTTGAAATAACATCTTAATGACTAAAGCTACGACATAATTTTTATATACACGGCCAGCTACGAGTGAAAATTTTAATGATCGCTCGTTACCATTTCGCGTTCTAGATACAAAAATAACTATAGTGGCTAGGTGCATATTAGATTTTTTCCGAAATCGAAGGAAATTTTAAGCTTTTGACGTTTGGAATTTTAGGTAATGTCAATTCATGAAAACATATTTTTTATTAATATTGTAAAATACTTGAAGTTACTCCACATAAAATTGAAGCAGTTTCGGAATTCAAACAAGTAGATTTTGTTACAAGAACACAGTATTGTCTATGGGTTTTGAATAACATAAATAATAATGGCATTCTCGACAAATGCAAGATATGAGAATTTGGTCCACAGAATACCCTCAAGAATTTGTGGAAACTACGCTACATTCACAAAAATTACGCGTCTGGCTATCAGTTTCAAGAAGACGAATTATTGGGCCTATATTTTTTCATCAAACCATAACTGCTGAAAGATATCGAAATGAATTATAATTAGAGCCGTTTATTAATGAACCTCATGATGATGAACTTACGGAAGAATATTATCAGTAAGGTAATGCACCAGTGCACAAATCTAAAGAAACGATAGTTTTTTGCATGCATTTTTCGATACAAGAATTATTAATTTTCCTTCAAGATCTCAAGATTTGACAATTTTAGACTATTTTATTTTTCCATATTTAAAGAGTACCATTTTCAAGACCGGACATCACAAAATCGAAGAGCTTCGTAATGCTATTGTGAATGCTATTGTGAATTCTTGTGCCGACATAACTCAAGAGATCCTAATAAATGGCTTTGAAAGCACGAAGCGAGTTCAACTTTGTCTACAACATTTTCAACATCTGCATTAAATTTTCTTTTAATTTTGACTATTGTAATAAATTTGTTTGAAAAACTGAATTACTAATTATTACACAAATTTACGTGACATAACCAAACTATCAAAATTATACGTTTGTGACAGAATAAGTGCGCTGTCACCAGCCATAAAAAAAAATTAGCCGTCATAGGACGCCTGGCAGATGTGAAACATCGAAATCGATTGTTATTTAAAGAAGTGAATGTAAAGTAACGTAAATAAATATTTTGTGTTTATAAAAATAATTTAATTTTACAATCGCTGAAATACGTTTAACGTTATGTGAAATGTCAGCGTTGACAACTAAATATCAAATGTTAACACTGACAAATATGTATGCATGTATGTTGATATTAGAATTGCTTAAGAAAATACGTTTTCTCATGCACAACCTACTTCAACTCCGGATTTATTTGATCGCTCGTTATTTTGTGAGCCGTCGCCAGACACAACGTTGAGCGTATTTCGCTCGTGAGATGTTACGCCGATAGAATGTAGTAACATTCGATTACGAATGAACTTCTCTAATTATAATTATTAATTGTATTTGAAATTCTTATACTATATACTATAACTTATATCAGTGGCGGCTCTTGATGACGTACGATGTGCGCTGCTGCACGGATGAGACTGCTTCGTTTAAGCTTTCATATATACAGAGAAGCAAGTAACCGTACCGAAATCTTCCGAAATAGTTCGAAGTAGTCTCATCCGTGCAGCAGCGCACATCGTACGTCATCAAGAGCCGCCACTGACTTATATACTATACATATACAGGCTGTCACACAAAAAACGCCCGAAGCTGTAACTCAGTTATTTATATTTCGATTTTCATGAGATAGGTACCAAATGAAGTGGTTTGATGAGTACTATGTTTGCGGCTACACTTACTTTTTTCCAGCGCCATCTTCAATTTCTAGCGATTGTCAATTTTTTTTTCAAATTGCACGTTATATATTTTTTTGCATAATTGAATAGAGATTTTTTTTCCTGAATCCATTGATGTACAATACATCCATTTTAATTGTAAATTTAGAAGAGAAATAATTAAAACACTTTCCAAACATTCTCTTAAAGTGACTTGTATTATACTCAAAATAAACTTGTAGCATGTCAGTAAGTTGATTGAAATTCATGATTTATTTCAAAACTGTCAAAATATGCTTGCTTAGTACAGAAAAATCAAATATGACAGTTACATATGCGTAAGGCGTTATTTTTCCATCGCACACTACAGTATATAACATAAGTGACTAAGAGCATTATACGGACAGTGTTTTCATAATTTGTTTCTTCGAAATTTAATTAAAATTGATGTATTGCACATCAATGGATTCAGGAAAAAAATCTCTATTATTATGAAAAAAAATATATACCGTCCAATTTGAAAAAAAAAATTGACAATCGCTAGGAATTGAAGATGGCGCTGGAAAAAGTAAATGTAGCCTCAAACATAGTACTCATAAAACCATTTCATTTGGTACCTATCTCATGAAAATGTAAATATAAATAACAGAGTTACAGCTTGGGGCGTTTCTTGTGTGACAGCCTGTATAACGAGCGATCAAGATAATTTGGAATCGAGTCATTCATGAATCCGAAATTGTATGTCGATACTTGGACTGCATTTACATTACAAACGTCAAGTAAAACGTCAATTGAATATATAACTATGCAACGGTTACAATCGGAAAAGACATACGGGCTCAAATTCATGAATGACTCGATTACAAATTATCTTGATCGCTCGTTACTATATACTATAACTTAGTACAGATTTGGGACTGGGAGTAACTAGATAGGTACTGTTGTAATAGAAAAAGTTACAACATATTCGGTTGGAAATACTTTGATATGCTCCAAAGGACGCTCCGATTGAAATGAAAATTTGATACAATGGCGTGCACACACAAACACACACGTAAAAGAGATCAGCGCCTAGTGTATAGCTTTCAGGGATAGCGGAGAGAGGTGGGGGCCAGCATACATACAGGTTATAGCGTTCACCGATATACACGCACACGCACTATACGCGCTACAGAGAGAGGGGAACGCCAGCGGTATGGCGAAGAGAGGTGAGCGCTAACAGCGGTCGTCACGTGATGACATTCAAGAGCTGAGTTTACCCCCGTGGCGCACCTTTAGATGTTTTACATCAAAAATATGGTTGCCTCTAATAAGGAAAGTTTTTGAAGACACGTTGCAACTATGTATTTTGAAATAAAATTGATTATGTTTTTGAATGCATATTCAAATTTACCTTAGAAGTTAATCGCTTTCACGTAAAACATTTGTTAATTAAAAACTACGTCATTTTACACATCTTTTTCCTATTGGTGGTGTTACGTGCTTAATTATTTAGTGTTCATAATACATAATAAATTAACAAAAACAATTTAAAACGTGAGTGGGTAAAATTTCACCATTTTTTGTATAAAATAATATTTTTAATAATATCAAAATATTTAAAAAAACCGGATTGTAGAACACAATACGAATTGTATTGTGTGAAGATTCAATGTAACTTGTTTTGTGTTTTCCACTCCCGATTTTTAAAAATGTATTGATATTATTCAAATTATTTTTGTTTTATACAAAAAATGGTGCCGTTTTACCCACTCAAGTATTTTTCAAATTGTTTTTGTTATGTACACTGTCGAAGCATTCGACTGATAGTGATGACACATTAATAAAGTTTCGTCGGATACAGCTGTGACTGTCCGATGGAAACCACTTGACATTAGTCTATGAGCGGCCCTGATTGTTTTTCCATGCTGTCTTTTATGACTTGATTGTATGTAAGTAATATTGCAAGATATTAGAGGTGATATAACCTACTCCTTGAGCGGAGTAGGTGCACCTACCCGGATTCCAGTTACGAACTAGGTGCGGCAAACTAGGTGCACAAATCAGTTCCGACACCGACCGATTATGAGTCATATTTTGCGTCCGATCAGTCAGGGTAATCTTTATATTTACTTAGGCACACAGCTTGGATATACAAATAGCAGTTAACTTATTACATTTTAAATGAGGTGTCAGATTGCAATTTATAGATTTTTTTTTTAAATTAAAGTGCATACGATATACACAAAAAAATAATCACAAAAATAATACAATAAATATAGTATTATCGCCTATTTCTTATACAAAAAATATAATGTCTAGTCGAGAGACATAATCTTACTGTTAAAAAAAGTGAAGACTATAAATGTATGATGTATTAAAATAAGCACACCACTTGGTTTATTTGTATTTTCTCTACCTTCTTTTACTAAATAGGATATATTTCGATTAGTTGCATAATAAGTATTGTCGTTGGCGGTTGTAGTTTTGTGGAATTTAATTTAAATTTTATAAATATTTAAGAATGAGTTCTAATAGGCAAACCAGTATTGTATGGAATTTTTTTTCTGTAGTTGCTAAATGTAATTTATGTGGCCAAAGAATGTGTTACAAAAGTTGTGTGAAATGGCTGATCGAAATCAGGGTCCATTTCAGTGGTGGAAGGACAGTGAATATTTATTCCCGAATCTAAGTATCGTTGTAAAGGAAATTTGTTGTGTAATGGCTACTTCAGTTCCATGCGAGAGACTTTTTTCTAAAGCGGGGTATATTTTAAATGAAAGAGGAACACGGTTAAGTGCGAGTAAAGTAGAAAAACTAGTTTTCCTGAATATGAACGATGACTTCATTTAGATTTAAATACAAAAATTAAAACTATTTTTTATGTATTAGTTCTTATTATTTTTACTTTTTATTATATATTTTTTTGTGTAGCTAAAAATTTAGTTTTTCTTGTGACTAGAAATCATACTAATTATTAAAAAATAAATATATTTGGTTGCACAATTGCTATATACAATTATTCGGAATCACAGCAACTACAATTGCCAGTTGTATTTATTTATACATATAGGAGTAGTTGCGTCGTTTATTTATCATATTTCGCTTCGCTTAGTCGGACTCGTTCCAGGCGGACCTACTCTTTTACATAATACGATGCGAATATGTAGGTGCAACTGCGAGATCAACTCTCGGACGCTCCGACTTGAACGATCGGAATCAGAATTGTACGACTCGGAATCGTTTCAATCGGATCTACTCTTTTGGAAAATGCGAACTAGGTGCACCTGCTCCGGCACGCGAACTAGGTTCAAAGGAACAGATTCGGTTTAAAGCAACCATCTCTACAAGATATAAATAAAATTCAAAATTTAACTAATACCTACTGCAGGTAGATGAAGTCAGCATAATACGACAGAAGAATATTTTGAATAAAATCAAAAACTAAATCAATTAACACATCTTTTTGTGCAAACGAATATTGCTCTTAGGTTTTGATATGATAATTCGTCAGTCATATTAGGATAGTTTATATGATGTTTGTTTACAATTTCCCTCGCAATCCACACAAATTGATAGAAATGATATGTGAAGTTTATTATATCTAGACAAAAAGACAGCGAGATTTCTAAAAATATAATATCTCCATGTCTCCATGAACATGTAATGTTGTCAGCTTTCATTTTCCGTTTTCTACTCTTTCTTTTTTTTGTGGTGTGTACGGCGGCGGCCCATTGTTTTAAACTGAGAGCTTGTCAAGACTATAGGACCGCCTAGAGTATACAGGGTTAGGCAAATGTGTGGATCCATTCGAATATCTTTGATATGGCTACTTAGATTTTAATAAGACTTTCGGAGATTCGATGAGTATACTTATATCCGAATCAGACTTCCGGTTTAGCCAGAAACGATGTTAACTTTTTATTTTAAATGAATCAATTATTTTACGAATTCCGCTCTGAGAGTTCAGCAATAATAAGGTTTAGCACCTTTTTGTTCAACAACAACTAAGATATTTAATTAAAATATTTTAAAATCATGTTTATGTTTAGTAAGCCATGGAATTAAAATTCAGTACTTGACTTAAACTGTCAGAATTAACTTTGTAGGCGTCAAAATATTAATAATGGTTCAATTAACTGAAAAAGAACATATTGAAATTCTGATGATTGGTTTTAGTGACCGCGTTAGAACTCATGAAGAAGTATGCGATTCATTTAACAATTTGCAAGATCGACATCTAATATCACGAACTGTCATTGGTAAAACATTGAGAAGGTATAATTTAATCGGAAATGTTTGAAATTTACCGAAAAACGGACGACCAAAAGTCGCAACTAATGAAGATATTGCTCAAGATATTGTTATAGCATTAGGAAATTACTATAATCTTCTACTACATCCCTCGTACTAAACTATGATATAAGTTGCAGATCAGTAGCTAGAATATTGAAGCACTTTTGTGCTTCAATATTCTATATATCTAAATATCTTCCGTATAAACCACATTTAGTGCAAGAATTATTGGACGGGGATTATGATATCATGTGTTCAAAAAAAAAGCCTAAGAGTTGGCCATGAAATATTTAGGTATGTCGTAACTTAATCGCACCGTTCCGAATTGTCAAATGTTAATGTCATTAGTGTCATCGATAACACGGAATTTTATTTATTCATGACAGGGAAATTATAACCGAGCAATTAACCTTACAATTTTCTAACCTTGCAATTTTTTAAAGCCGTCTGTCATTTAGATGTAACTGCCATTTAAGAAGTTCATATTAGTAAAGTTACGACATGCTTTTTGATGTTACTTAGAAATTATGGCTCACTAGAGGCAGTTTTTCTTTGAACGCACGATAGTAGAATTGAATTTTGCGAAAGAGCGATGGAAATTTGCAAAAATGAGCAATATGTTACATCAGAATAATTGAAACATACATGAATGGGTAAAACCCCACCAGTTTTGTATAATACAAAGGTATTTTTAATAATATAGCATATTATTAAAAATCCGGTGTGAAGAACACAAATACAGGTTCACTATTTATATTTTTTGTGAACGTGTCCGAACAAATCCATCCCCAGAGACGCAGATAGGTATTCCGCCTTTCTACAGGCTCATCGGTACGCCCCTGCTGGAGAAAGGATACCTTCAGACACATTCACAAAAAATATCTACATCGCCATATCACAGAAATTATCCAGACCGAGCGTAGAAGTAAATTCAGCGCTGCCTGTTGTCAGACAGCCCAAGTACCCTGTCCACATAACCAATGCGAACCAACGTCGCCCTTCCAAAGATGGCACAGATATCCTTTCTCCAGCAGGGGCGTACCGATAAGCCTGTAGAAAGTCGAAATACGTATCTGCGTCTCTGGGGAGGGATATGTTCGGACACGTTCACAAAAAATATTAATAGTGAACCTGTATTTGTGTTCTTCACACCAGATTTTTAATAATATTCTATATTATTAAAAATAACTTTGTATTAATATGTTGCATATAATTTGCTGTTGTCTGACGAGGCTTTGTTTTGTTTGAATGGTTTCGTTAATCTCCATAATAGTCGATATTGGTCAATAGATAACACTCATTGGATGCTAGAAACGCGTACACAACATCCGCAGAAATTAAACGTTGGGGCTAGTATTTTCAGGAAGTGTATTATTGGTGCTTCTTTCATTCAGCCACCTTCCTGGTTGTTAGGATAATGAAAACTTCGTAAAAAGTCACTGAGGATAACAACTTAGTTTTCAAAATATGTATTTAGGATACAAGTATTAATTGTGGTGAGGGATTTTATACATTTTTCAAGTTTTTACTTAACCACAGTCTGAAGATAGATTAAAAAAAAGACAAATTGTTTTTGTAAACTAATTTATTTATTTTACATACTATACAATTAAACTAGAATAAAACCAAATTCATCAACGTTTTTACAAAAACTAACATGTAAATTATAAAATGAAAAGACGAAATAAAAAAAAATCGTACGCAAAGAGCAAGTTAATATAGAATGCAAGATTATATTTAATACTTCATTATAAAAAAGGAATTTATTGTATTAACATTCTATTTTTTTACTTATCGTATATTAGACATTTTGGTATGTAAGATTAGTTGTATTTATGCTTTGATGTTCTGATATTCATTGGTCTGATTTAGTACTAATATAAGCTAATATAAAAATCACTATAAAATGTAGAACGAACTAAACTACAATATCGCAGTACAATTTTATTATTATTTTATTATATTCATTTTTGGGATACCTATATATACGTAATATTCTAAATTTAATATACCCTAATTATAGTCATATTTTTTTCTTACGTCAGATGAATATGTTAATTTTTCGGTTTCATTTATATTTTGATAATTATTTGCTGATATGACAGGTTGTATAGTGAAAGAATATTCTTTCGGGTTTAACCGATGTTTGTTGATCATGCTGCTGGATTCTTCAGAAGTTTTCCTGTCTTCTGGTTCTCGTTATGTAGTTCTGCACCTTTGGTTGGCGATGATCTAACATCAACCTCCAGGTATTGCTCAATCAGTAGAAATTTTCTCGGTTGAAATGATTGGATTCTTCATTATTTCAATGGTGAATTACTAGAAATAAAGAAGAGCCAGTAATTTCAACCGGTAGGATAGTTACAGGTTAAGTAATATCTAGTGATTGTTATTAGATAATCATCAAGGAATAAATCACCGAATCACAATAGATATGTTTCAGCCAATTGTTATGGATACGACACAACGAACTGAAGTTACCTGTAGGTATATAACGAAGAACAACAGCAGTCTTTAGATAAGTTTCGAAGAAGCTGGCAGCATGGTTAGCAAAATATCAAGAAATACATTAAACTACGCCTTAACCCGAATGAAGATTATTCAATTGAAAGTGGCTGCGAAAGCCTACATTCACAGGTTGTAAAGTTATTCGTCTTTGTTACCAAAGTAACACATAACATTCGTACTTATAAACATGGAAAACAGACAACGGCTTAGTTATGATAAACTAGATTATTAGGCGTATAGAATCATGTACATAGTCGCAATGGTATCTCAATAATAATTATTATTGTTTCTCGACACAGCAAATATACAAAAAAGCAAATGTAAATTTAAACAAAATCTATCAAAATCTACGATCATTAAAGAACAAATAGCTAAAATTAGATCAAACATCCAAGGTAAATTAACTAATTGGTTTTGCACAAATGTATGAAGTATGAAGGATGAAGTATACAACTCAATTTTTGTATCCGCATTAGTGTACGGAGCGGAAAGTTGACGGATAGATATAGAAGCATGAAAAGAGCTTGTGGAATGAAGCTTTTAGAAGGATATGGGTAATTTTAATTTACCTATGCAGAAAAACAAGAAACAGATTTGGAGTAAAATTGTTGAAGAGTGAATAGTTGCATAATGAGTGACTAAGTTTTTTGGATATATGGTGAGAGTGTTGCAAAAAGGCAAGAGAAACAAAAAGTGAAAGTGTCGAATAATAAGGAGAGGATGAAGGAAATAGCAAAGAATAGAAGGGTTTTGGATTATAAATTGTTGCCTAATTAGCATAACGGAATTGTCTGATGTAAATGTGTTTAAATCTTAATTATAAATTTGAAAAGCAAAAGATAAATTAGGAGATAATTTTTAAAATAATAGGAGCTGATTTGTCGACCTCGATAATGTATAGTTTACACTATTTCATTTTTCGTTTGATCTTGAATTTGATTAAATCATTAGATAAAATGAAATGTCCAGCTACGTCTAAAATTTTTCCGTTTACACCTTTTTATGTTGGCGCGGGTTTTTGAAGTGTCCGTGTCAAATGAAATATTTTGTAATGAGTAGTAATGACACAGAACACATTTTTACAATAATTGCTGGTAGCTTGTTGTGTTGTTGTTTTGGCTGTCTCAGAATAAGATACGATATAGTCCGTGGAATAATTTAGAATGTAATATGACCTCAAAAAGAACACGTCAATTTAAGGCCACAAGTAGCGAGCCAAATACAAATTTATTATATCGAGGCAGGCGTATTTGTAAAATCAAGCACAAAATCAAATGAGAGTGAATAACATGCTGTTCTATTTTTAAAAGCCGACTGAAAAATAAAACTGTTCAAAATAGAAATAAAACTACGGTTCTAATCTTCACTTTTAATCTTTAATCGTAACACGACAATTGTTTTTGCTAATCATCTATTAGAAGAAAACCACACTTTCGATGAAGATTTTCAAATTCTGCATTTAGAAAATAAAGGCAACAAATTAAATTTACTGGAAAGTTTAGAAATCAATAAATTAAAATAGTCACAAATTTTATTGAATGACCAATTAGATTTAAATAACTGCCCTTTATTAAATTTATTTACTTAAAATCTATTTAGACGATAATACAAATGTATATGTAGTTTATTAAACAAATTTTATGCGTAAACATGTTTAGTACCCTATAATATACAGTTAGGGCCGACCAGATGTGCCACATTTTCTCACTACCGACAATACTTGTGTAAATTCATAGATTTCTTTAAAAACATTGTAAAATAATACCATCCTTCTTGATTTTATATATATACATATATGTTTTAATTTAGTTTGTAACGTACTCTTTAGATGTAAGCACCTGAGAAAGCCACTGTGCTGGCGAAACAATTATCGTGTTACGATTAAAGATTAAAAGTGAAGATTAGAACCGTAGTTTTATTTCTATTTTAAATTATGGATCTTCATCAAGTAAATGCCGAATCAATTCAATTATTAAAACTGTTCAACTCAAACATTGTAAAGAAAATAATATTATTAGGATTATTACAGGACTTGGCTTTTACTGTAAAGGTCCAGGGTACCTGTTAGTTAATACTTTTTGTGGAAAGTTTTTCATTGAATGGATATGATTAATTGTATTATAACTCCAATACTGCTCACTGATATCGGAATAGTGTAACAAGGTATTATTCTTGTCGTATTGTAGCAAAAAGTTTATAAATAATCCAGGTGGTTTATTTATGGCATAGTTAATTATTGAAGAACTCTCTTTTATTAATTTCATAGTTAAGTACATGTACTTCGTTTCTTTAGTTACAAAATGATATATCCGCTGGGAAGAACATAATTTCGGTTATCACAAATATATGGCCTTATGGCGTTGTTTGAGTGACCTTTGCCAATTTTATGATGTTTTGTTTTAAGATTTAACACCTTCAGTTTATACTAGAAACAAATTGCACGTAATTTTCTTTATAAATTCATATTTTCGACATATTTGGCTTTCCTATTTCTGCAGAGGCAAGAAACCTGCTCAGCCTCACAAAGAGATATTCGGAGTTAATTGTATCGATTGCATAAAGGAACTCAGGTGTCAGTATTGGTTAAAAAAATTCCGTACGTGCGATTTCTCACCCAAAAATGACCAACCATGAAGTTGATGACCAAATAACAGCCATAATTGAATCGAACTATCAAATAACCATGCGAGAGATTGCAGAGAGGCCAAATGTATCACACGCAACTATGAACAATCACTTAAAATGTCTTAAACCTATTAAAAAGCTCGATATTTTGATTCTATCTGAATTGAAACGAACTTATTTTTGGGATATGCATCTCAAATGCAATAATTTGGTTTTTTTTTTCAAACGAATTACCACTGAGCTGGTGAGTTAGTTTAAATCACGACGAAAGTTGAATCGTATTTTAAAAAGATAATTCTGTCAATGTTATGGGATTTGAAAGGCGTATTTTGAGCAGCTTTCGAGTAACCAAACAATATTGACATGTATACATGTATACAGCAACTAATGAAACTGGAGGATGGATGTAATCAAGTAAAAATGCCAGTATTGTCAAGTCGTAAATAAATCGTGTTTCATAGTAACAACGCTAAATCACAAACATCTTTGGTAACTCGTGAAAAATTAGTGGCGCTTGATTGAGAAGTGATGTCATATCTACTCTATAGTCCTGAGCTTGCATCATCTGACTACCATTTACTTCGAGGTTGGCAAACCCCTTTGAATGATAAAACTTTCACTAATGATCAAACTATAATATACTAAATAATAAAACTAGGATCAGTTTGTTGCCGATAAAGATCAGAAATTCTATAAGAGTAAAATCATGAAGTTACCAGAAAGATGGCAAGAGGCATCGAACAAAATGGAAAATATATAACTGATTAAAGTTCATTCCAAAAAAATTAGTTTTTTATCGCATTAAAAAACCGAAATTATTTTCTTGCCAACTCAATATACTTCATATTTTATAATTTTCCCCGCTTTTTCTATATTATTCCATGCCTGTTTACAATTTACTTACACATACAGTCCTTAAATACTATGATAATAAAAACAGATTTGGCAAAAAATGTTGCATTTATCTTAATGAAATACCATCTTCTTTCTTAATAGAAACATAGTTTATGCCTATTCATGTTTGACTTTTTCATAACATTGCAATTTTAGGTTATATTGCGTGCATAATGGAAATATGAAGAAAACTTAAATAATCGATTATAAGTGCGTACGTTTTTGTGTATGCGATATCGTTTTTATCTGTGGAAGTAATACTTAATGAGGTCTTCCTCTTTATTTCTAAAAATAAAAAAAAACATCTTCCATCATTTATTTTCATTAAAATACGTCCGAGAGAGGTGGTCTCGGACCCGGAGGACGATAGTCGTTGATGTCGTCTCCCAGTGGGGCGCACTGATGCGGCGAACATGTGATCTGACCGCCGTTGCCGCAGACGCACTCAACGCAATTTCCGGTATCGTGAGGCAGCCTGTCACCGATCTTGTATTCACGACCTGCGAATGAAAAAAAGGGTTTGTATTTGTTGTTTTGTTGTGACGTCGAAACACCCTCTGAAAAGGATGCATTCGTGCTGTTGACATGTGAAGAAATGGATGGGAGGATTTTATTTAACGGAGTGAATTTCAAATGGATATTATTAATGAATGAAAATTAATTATGGATAGAATAAATACTTAATCACAAATTTAGAATGACTTAGTGGTATTTTCTTTTTTAAAACCATACTTATATTGAACAAAAGAAGATCATTTGAATTTCACTAATTTATTGTTTAATACGGAGGGTAACAATTGTTTTACCACTGCAATGACTTCATCAGATAATTAGTCCATTTAATAGAATTATAAATTAAAATAAAATTGATAAACTAAGAAAGGTTCTTCTTCCTTAGAACATCTTGATGAATTAAAAACTCCATAGAAACTGATAACACTTATTAGAGCGACAATGGAATAGCCGAAAGCAATTATTAATAATGGACGTTGTGTAACAAATAACATATAAATAAATAAAGTCGTGCGGTGAGGACACGCATTGTCAGCATTGATGTTTATAACCGCACTTGGGAGGATTATAAGGAAATAAATAAATGCTGAAATGATTAATACTAAGTCGGCCAAGATCGTAACACACGCTGAATATTTGGCAATCGTTTCAAGAATTAACAAGATTTGGAAGAAGTGGTCAAAGTAATAGAAGAGAATGCGAGAGAGAAGAGATTAATAAAAATAAAATAAGAATATGCATTGTAATAAGCATAATAAAAAACGATTCACATATTTTAAAATATTGCAATACGCCTTTGAAAATATAGAATATTTCTTATATCTTGGAAACAATAATAAACAGAACGGGTAAAATATTAGATATAAAAAGGAAAATCCAACTAGGATACAAAGCTTCTTATAGGAAAAAAGAACTATTGAAAGACAAAATGATAAGCCGAAACACAAAAATTTTAAATTACAAAACAACGATTAGGCCTATGTAACATATGCGGCTAAAACTAATTTTGCTACACCATGACAACGCAATTTCCCCTAAAAAAGTTTTTTTCGTAAATCCGGAGACCAATTCGTCACAGAGTCATTATATACCGCCCAAATCCTGTACCCAACGATCTTAATATGGGATCGTTTGATGCGTGCCAAGACATCTTCCGGCGCCAATAGTTTCCGAATTTCAACGATATTTTGATGACTTGCCAAAAAAGTGTATTCTGCCGCTTTGGAGAAATGGTTCTAAAGAATTAGCAAATCTACTTGAGCTAAAGAGGGATATTTTGAAAAACAATACAATGATTTTCTTTAAAAAACCTATAGTTTGTTCTAAACAATATTTTTCAGAAAAGCCTTCGAATTTGATAAAAAGTAGTGATTTTAGGATCAAGATACTCGATGCTGAAGTTACTTGAACTCTTGGTTTAAGTTTGCTACTGTTATGTTCACATAAATTCAATACTGATTTCATATTTTATGTTGGATCTGTTCCTATTGTTTAGCACACATAATTTTCAATCTAGCATGCCTGACTGCCTAACAATGTGCCAAAATGCATGTGATTGAGAAAACTTAGTGTTATCAACTAAAATTTTGATCATTATAGATTTAGTAGCCATCACAAGTTAACGCGTCAGAAGAATAAAAATGAAAAAAAAACTGGGAATGGAACGGCAATTGACTATTTAACGAAGGAAGACCAAGCACCTTCTAAAATTAAACATAGTTTGGATGTTTATGGAGAATATCTTCGAACAATTGCCACTGTGATAGAGTGGGCAAAAAACTTCGTATCAACATGATAAATGTTAAAATCATTTTAAACATGATGCTGAAAATTAATAATGTCCTATTGTGGAGTGCTAGAAGCAAATTCTTCACGATCATTTAGGAATGTACAAAGTTAACACAAGGTGGTTATTGGAATTTTCTACTGTTTAACTCTAGCAGCGTGACGATTGAACGCGCTCCTCCCTCGAATTGTGTGAGGGCAATAAAGTACACATATTTTAGAGTCGATCATTATTAGTGATGTATAACTATTGTGGTGCTTAATAGAGTCCATGTAGTGGCGAAGATCAAACAAATGAGCTTCACGTAAAGCCCATGTGTATTAATTTTTTTGGGTTGCCAGGATAGATGACTTTAATGAAAACATTATGTCATATTTCTGCGTAAATTGCGGACTAGGTACTATTCAAAAAGACTGGAAAAATTTATTATATCCAGGATTGCTGATATTCGAGATTATGGCTTTGTTCGCATAGCGAATTCACCATATAGTCTTAACATGGTTCCAAATGACTTATTCCCCAATCTAACAAAAACACCGCGAAAACGCTGGTTTGACACGAGAAGCAAAACTATCGTCTAAGTATGGTGACACTGTTGAAAGCTCCCCGAAGGAGACAGGTTAAGGAGTCGACAATCCGGGTCGGTTCTCGAAACGGAGGCAATGTAAATTATAGCTTTTAAAATTTTCAAATGAACTCCAATTGTTTCAAATTATGTGATATATAATGATCTTTTATAATGAATAGTTTGCCAATATCGTCTGTTTAGGTTAAGGATTTCATAAAAGCGCGAACCCTTGCACGTAAAATTGATTTCGTCAGACTTTTCTATTTTTAATGTCCAAAAACTAGTTTTAACTGCTGAAATAGAAAGTAATACGTACCCATAACCACACATATTTTTGGAGGAGGTCGTGTGGTGCTCATCGTCGACACGGTTGTTGTGCTTTGAGAATTTGTTGTGGTTGATGTCTCCGTGCTTGTCGTGGTAGATGTGGAAGAAGTTTGTTGTTTTGTTTGTGAAGTTTTGGTTGATGCATTACTTTTGGGCTTTGGTTTTGATGTGGTTTCTCTTTTGGCTTCATCACCATTTACTGTCAATGATAATATTGTTAAGGGAAAAGATGAAGTGATAGAGTAACAATCAAATAGAAAAAAGTAAATAATTAAATAAATTAATAGGAAATTGTTTATTTAATATATTTGTAGATATGTTCTTATCATAGTGAAGGAGCTGCGATATAGTTTAATTGTTTTTTGGTTCTATCCTACTGTAATTATTAGCTAACCAGCCAGCCTCTAGAGCATTCATATAAAACTGATGTGTTTGATCAGCTCGTGAACCTGGCTTTGAATATATCGATTTTGACAAAACATTTTTTAGTCTGACAGTTGCATTAGCACCTAATGTAGCAGTCTATAAATAATTTAATGGAAGATCATGTATCATTGCCTAGTAGCGTTGTTTGAATATACTAGTTAATCAATCCCATAGTGGTACAGTCGGTAATTTTCTCCCACTAGGAGGTGCTGCGCTCTATTATAAGAAGATCAGTATCGTAGATATCTATTTAATTCGACAAAATCTTTATAGAACTAGAACTAAATTATCTCCTTTATTTACTTTAGTATTTACTTGTATTAACATAATAAGTATTAAGGAAATTGTTAGCTAAATAATTTTTTTAATTTTAGGCATAAACTCTTCCTAAATGCTGTGCTGCCAAATTGCCCTTTAGATGGGGTTTTCCAAAGTACAGAAGAGGTAAGGGGGCGGCAAAGATCGTGTAGTTTTATCCACAAGGATTTGCTTCTTATATTATATGATAGAAGAATGGATCTTATTCATAGTATACCTATCTCTATTCTCTGTTTCGCGCATACATTTTCAGAAGATTTTAAGAACGTGTTTTTTGTTTTTGGGAATATGCACGCGTTTTGATATAATTACATGAGTTGATGATAATTATTATTATTTAGTTTGCAACATCTTAAGGTACTCTTTTTTGTTTCACTAAAAATTGAGGAGGAAACGGAAATTCTAAAGTAGGATATAATAAAAGTCTTATTCATATTTCCAACATTCAAAAATTTATTTGTGTAATATACACGTTCAAAATACAACTCAACATAATTCTCTTAAATATATTATAAATAATTTAAAATTCTGAGTATTCCCAAATCTAATCCATATCAATGATTTTGGAGAATAGCAATTTTGGAATGCTTTTTGGTGGTTTGAGCTATTTTGTAGTTCCTTGAAGTAAATTTACAATATTTGTATACTTGTGATCTTATTAGTAGATCCAACATGAAATCTCTATGTTTTTGACATTCGTTGCTGAAGCGGAACCATTCAGGTAACTTAATCGAGAGCCTCTGCAATATTTTCTTCTTAGTATTGTAATATATTTTACCTTCCAAGTATTTTATGTTAAAACGTGCAAAATATTTTAATGACAATTTGGTAAATTTTTTCAAAATTTGGGATGGTTTTTTTAATACACCAGGTTTTTCAATATTGTAATTTTTATATAAAATAAATAAATGATCTGTATCTTTTAACATACTATCACCTGTGAGAGTTTCTTTACAATAATTACAATTAAAATCGTCAATGCATTTTTTGGACAAATATTCTGCAAAATAAACTGTTGCAGAGTCTTCCAATTTGACACTATTACTTTCATCAGATATACTACTTATATAATGCGATGATGATGGGGATGAATTAATATTCTCTGCAGAAGAATTTTTTTCGGAAACCATATTTGTTTCTTCTACTTATAGAATACTTTCTTCCTGATCCTCTTCTTCAGAATATGCATTTGCACTTTTAGGTGGCCTCATGAGGTTAATGACCATATTTAATTTAAATGAAGCAATGAAATTTTTAATAGTAGGATTTCTATCTTATCCACTTCTCTGACGGTAAATAGAAAACTGATTCTCAAGAGCATCTTGATTTAATCTGGATGTCAACAAATAATCATATTATTTGCCGACAATGCACTACGACATTATTTAAATTGACTGCTATTTAGAGCATCAAAAAAGTTGTCCACATTTTCAACAAAGTCAGCAGTATGTACTGCACTTGCACTTATTTAATAGGCTTTAATTGCAGTTCTAAGAACTGATGCAACACTATGACTAAAAACTTGTGCAGCTAATCGTACATTCATTTTCTGAAAAGCATTAGGGCTTAAACGAATGTCTCTAATTTTAAGCAAAACTTTGCCAGTTTTGCTGATTTTATCTATATCATATACTTGACGTATATACCGAAATGATAATATTTCATTATTAAATTTGAAGTCATTGTATAAGAAATTACTTCTTATATTTTTTAACAAATGAGGAGGATCAAACATTCCATAGTATTTTGTTCTATCAAGCTCAAAAAAAGGCTTCTCTGTTGTAATCCCTAAATCTTTAAACACTTTTTGATTAACCCGTGACTGATCACAAGTTATCACTAAAAGCTGAAATCCACTCATTTCAATTTGTTTAATAAAACTTATTAGTATATTTTTTAAATTTGCACTATTTATCCCTTTCTCTGTCAAAATATATCCCAATGGTATTTTCCATTTAGAATAAATTCCACGTATCATGAAAACCAGGACTTGTCCAGCTGGAACTGCTTTTCTACCAACCCTTCCCAAATCCTGATATGCTTCAATTAAATCAGTTTTTCTTTTATAGTCGAGGTGCTTTTTCAGTGCCATTTCATAAAATAAAAGTACACAATTCTTTTGCATATTTGTCATTGTACTTGCTTTTAATTTTAAAACATAAAAGAGTTTTGCTCTAATACCAGCATGACATTTAAATTTCTGATTCCATTTTTTAATTATTGACACAGAAGGTAAAATTACCCCTTTACTTCTTAAGAATTTATATGCAGTCGGGCTTTTGCAGAACATGCACAGAGAAACTCTTTTTTCATTTGGTAGCTATGGTATTAATTTTTTATGTCGCAGTTGCATTTTTACAAGATATTTTGAGAAATAAGGAAGTAAGTCTATGTTGAATTTATTTGACAAACTTATCTTACTTAATTTCTGTTTTACAGTATGTATCTTTCTTTAACTTTCTTTTTGTGGTATCTAACTCTGTCTTCAATTTTTTATTTTCTCTTATTAATGAACTTGTTTCATCTTGCTTCCGATTTCTGCTTACTGGAAAATCTATTATATTCTGCAAAGATATATTTTTACTAGAACTAGAGCTATCTGAAAGAGGAACCTGTTGTTTGGAGGATGATGGATATGTTTTGGGACTGATAGTTTTTAACACTTGATACTTTGCTGAGGAATTTGATTCTTGAACATTGTCATATATGGCGGGCACTGCATTGAAGGTTAGGCGTTTATTAAGCATATGCACTTGGATAAAATGTTTATCACAAATGAATTTAGTCTTGAGTGTTTTGGGGCTCATATTTAGTAATTGCACATTACCTAAAAAATGTTTATAATTTGTTAAATAATATACAATACAAAAGGGGTACCCTAAATTACCTGAATTAATTACTTCTAGACGAAAGTCCACAATTTATGTAAGAACATTTGTGCCCAGACATATCTAGCAAATAAACAACTTGAATATGCTAATACAAAAAAAAACGATAAGACATATCAAATCAAATCTTGTTTATATAATTCCACTATCACTAGATCATTAAATAAATAATACAAATGGAAATTAAATACTTTTTATATCGATCTTGTATATTTATAAAAGCAGACATATAAAGCACGCAAACCACACGAATATGAACATATCAATCATATAAATGTAATTGACCGGATTTATGTAAATATAATAGAGAACAATAGAGAATAAAACAAAAAACATTAAATAATATTTGGCAATGTTGGAAAATAGTTTCAACCCAATTTTTACTAGGGCCATCTAGAATATGATAGGAGAACTATTTAAAATCAATTTTATTCGAAATGGGCGCAATTGGAGTGGTGGCACCTGGCGGTCTAGCCCAAAATGTTGCAAAATTTGGTAACTCTATTTCCCATAAGGTTGACTAACTTGTATATTCAAACAACGCTAGTAGTATAGTTATGATATAATTTTTACTGCTCTACAACTGCGCGACGAATTCTCACTGCGATCTCTGTTATAGCAGCATCGCATTCGAGAGCATCGACGACGATACAACGTCAAACGAAGCCGGAAGCAATGGCCGGGCGAATTATTACATTAACGAAATTAATAGTGAATCCCAATATCGTTGAACTCTGGCCACTTGAAATACTTCAACAAACACAGGCAATAATTGATGAAACTCACAGCGAAAGTGGCGTTCAACAACTTCTACAGACATCACCGAGATTATTCGTTGTAGACCCGGATCAACCGAAAATACAAGTCAGGATAACAGAAAACTACCGAACCGCCCAAAGAAGAAAAAAAACACCACCGAACTCAGAACAAGAAACAACCTGAAAACAAAACTGATGACTTTATATACCCGAAATTTACAAAGAAGCGAAAACAGGCGAAACAACTATACCGATCGAAACAAAAAATTCCTACGACGCCCTCGAAACCAAAATCGAGGGAAAAATGGAAGAAGAAACAACCGAATTCACCCCACAGCCATCAACATCAGACAGCACACCCAGGGTAAGTGACAAAACAAACACCACACAAAACACAAACACCGAAACGCAATACACAACACAAAATCGCACCAATAATAATAACAGAAAAAGACAAATGGGGACATATACGACAAATACTTAAAACACATAACATTAACACCGTACAAAACAAACTTGTGAAACCTGGTATTCACATCGAACCGAAAACTGACGAAGACTACCGTACACTTAAACACATACTCGACACAGAACACATTCAATTTTACACGTTTCAATTAAGAAGCGAAAAAACACTAAAGGTAGTTATGCGAGGCATTCCTACCTTTATCACTGACATAGACATTAAAAGGACTTGACTGACCAAGGCTACCCGACACTAAAAATTAAACGTATGAACGGTAAACACGGCATACCTGCACCACTTGCATTAATCGAACTGACGAGACAATACAAATCAATCTATAACATGCACGACTGCTGCGGACTCACAATTAAAATTGAACCTCTAAACAAACGGACAGACAATACAATGCCACAAATGCCAGACTTTTGGACACCATCAAAAAAACTGTAACGTAAACTACAAATGCATGAAATGCGGAGACGAACACTCGACACACCTATGCACAAAGACGAAAACAACCCCACCAAAGTGTGCAAACTGCGGTGGTCCTCACCTTTCCACATTCATAAACTGTCCTAACAACCCAAACAACCCTGCCCCTGGACACAAAAACAAAAAAACACAACACCTAACACAATTGACGAATTAGCACTTGCCTTAGGCAATATGCTAATAACATTACACTCTACAAACGCAACAGCACAACAGATACAATACTTTGTAACGCAAACACAGAAAATAATTACTCTTTACAACAACAAACAGTAAACACACACATGACTGAAACGCAAAAGACCGATGACCAGTGACTTAAACGCAAAAAAGCGACAAACACACAGACTAAACACACGCAACACAGAACCGCACAAAAACACACAAAAACACACGATTATTTATTAATCAGACACAAACACGTCACAACCCTGGGAGATACGAAACAGTGGAGTGGAAATGGAGGCAACTTCGACCACAAAACAAAATTAAAAGGACTCATATAACAACTGCGCGAAAACTTTGGTGTTTTAAATTTCGCATGTTTTGTTCTCTATTCTATATATTTATGAAATATTGACAATTTTAGATACTTACAACAGGGACTGAAAGGTCCTCTATCCCTGCAGGGTCCTTCCAAGGTTGGAGGACAATCTTGCCACCAACAAAACATTTCTCCATCCAAACATAAGCAAAATTCGCATGGATCTTTTCTGTATATCTGGAAAATAAGATTCAAGATATTCAAAATATGATATTTATCAAAATTACCATATAATTTAATTTATTACATATTGGTGTATATTTGTGCTCGCGACAGTATTTAGGTTGTAATATGAAATTATAAAATTATAATAAAATATAAATGCGATTTTACGTCTCTCACAGCTGATAAAGTCAGCAACGGTCCATTATTGCGTTCTGCTTCACAGTTTGCAATCGCGGATACAACAAATCGCTTACATTGACTGCAAAACGCTTTTGAATAGTAATCAAACATACGTAAATATGACAGAACGATATGTGTCAACATTGAACATTCGCACTAACCCAAATCTGTATTCGCAGAGATGTTGATATAAATATTATACTTCCTATATTGTTTTCATGTTGGTGATTCAGAACATTCTGTTGATGACGAGCACGTTTAGAATCGTGAGCGGCGTATAATTATTATGCATCAAGGCACAAAAGTTTCATTTTTCATTACGATTGTGTATATATTTGCCGAGGCGATAGCTGAAGCAAATGAAACACACGAGTACTGAAAAATAACTTTTTTCGAAAACTGTCAAATCAAAAGTTGACATATTCGCTAAATTTCCAGTTGACAAAGTGAGTCTTTTTTGTCACCTAGCTGCGAAATACTTTTACGTTCTAGAACGAAATAGTATATTAAAAAACAAGTTTCATAAGGCACCATTTTGCCGCACGAGATCAGTTTAGAAAACGAGCCGCGATAGCGGCGAGTTTTCTAAAGAGTGAGTGCGGCAAAAGGCCTTATGAAACGCGTTTTTTATACTATTTTTTGTATTTTGCATTTTTTACATTAATAAATTGGAATTATTTAATTTGGAAGCTCAGAGTTTAATTTTTATATAAATCATGCAGTTGGTCACATTGATATTTGACATTGTCAAATTTAAATCTTGCTATCCGCGAAGTATATTATATTACATATTATTTATTAATTTTCTTTAACATTACTTGATATTTTATTTAAAAATATAAAAATGAGTGACATGGAAACTAATATATCTTGTTGTCAATTGTATACAATATACGTTGTTTGTGTAGAGTACGAACATATATCGTATCTGTCAAATGTACTTAAATTCTTAAAATCAAATGACAGCAATGATATTTATTTCTGTGTTCGAACAACGCCAACATTAAAAAATGAAAAAAAGCGTATCGAAATGAAGCTCATTTCGATACTGTTTTGGGTTTCATAATGAGTTCATTTCGAACGCAAAATAGAAAATAGTATATTAAAAAACGAGTTTCATAAGGCACCATTTTGCCGCACGAGATCAGTTTAGAAAACGAGCCGCTTGCGGTGAGTTTTCTAAAGAACGAGTGCGGCAAAAGGCCTTATGAAACGAGTTTTTTATACTATTTTTTCTATTTTGCATTTTTTACATTAATAAATTGCTTAAATTGGAATTATTTAATTTGAAAGTTCAGAGTTTAATTTTTATATAAAGCATGCAGTTGGTCACATTGATAGTTGACATTTTCAAATTTAAATCTTCCTATCCGCGAAGTATATTATATTACATATTATTTATTAATTTTCGTTAGCATTACTTGATATTTCATTTAAAAATATAAACATGAGTGACATAGAAACATATATATGTTGTTGTCAATTATATACAACATACGTTGTTTGTGTAAAATACGCACATATAACATATCTGTCAAATGTACATAAATTCTTAAAATCATATGACAGCAATGATATTTATTTCTGTATTCGAACAACGCCAACATTGAAAAATGAAAAAAAGTGTATCGAAATAGAGCTCATTTCGATACTGTTTTTGATTTCATAATGAGTTCATTTCGAACGCAAAATAGAAAAAAAGTCTTTTTCATTCTATAACATAAAACAAATGTCAAAATAATTTGTAATTTTTCCGAAACTTATTTATGATTTTTTTGGGATTATTAATTGTGAATAATTGTGAAAAACAGTACTTTATGCCGCTTCCAATACTTCCCCTGGTAAATGCTCGTCTTCACTTTCCGAGATCATTTTGAATTAAACACTCTTAGAATATGAATTACAATATATCATTCTGAAACTTTTTGAAGCAACTAATATTGATTGTTTATTAGGTTGCTATCGTTATTGCAGCCACCGCACTTAAACCGTTTTGTTTCAAACACAGTTCAAACGATTTCAAATATAAATTAAATTGTTGTGCATAACACAATTGTCTTATTTTATTGCAGTTTTCGAAAAAATATTGTTTGTATCTCGAACGCGAAATTCTTTTGCGTTCTCGATTGGATATTTTGCCTCGCTAAAGCTTGGCAAAATAACTTCCATTCTTGGACGCAAAAATACCATTTCGCGTTCTAGATACAAAAATAACTATAGCGTCGAGGTGCATATTAGATTTTTTCCGAAATCGAAGGAAATTTTAAACTGTTGACGTTTGGAATTTTAAGTAATGTCAATTCATGAAAACATATTTTTTATTAATATTGTAAAATACTTGTCATTTCGGGTTCTTAAATAAAACTAACGGTAACTTAGACACACACTATATTAATAATAAAAACGAATAACAATATAAAAACTATTTACTAACAATAAGCACATTCATGTATTTGTATTTATGTAAATTCACTCGGCGATAATTTGGTATCGAATAGATTCTCAATCCCTTCCTCGGCGGCTTATATATCGCTGTCGAATCTCTCTCTCGAGTTTTCTATTCTCGTACTTTCTCTTTCTACATCTATCGAGAAGCCGCTTGAGTTATACTAAGTGACGTACCGTTGAACGAGTCATCACGATATGTATTGCAATTGAACAATTTTCATTATTTGGAAATGTTAATTGGGGCCAACTTGTTGGGATTTTGCAGGTACAATTGAAGTTGAAGTAAAATCATTTAAAGCCAAAGAACTTGAAGAATTCTTGATGAAATTTCTTCTTTTCTCTTTAGAGATGATTCAACATAGCCTCAGGAATAGTGGAACTTTTCCAATTACCATGTTGGTTTAAGGTTAAAAGGTCCACTACCTGTGTCTACTAAAAGAGACGCAGATTTTCTTCGGAGGGCACGCCCTGTATTGATTTTGGGGTTAGGTAATTTCACATAATTGGCAATGAGACGGAATTTTATATAAAGTATGATTACCGACAGGTTGAGTTGAACATTTTCCATTTCGATAAAATATGAACAGTGACCTGTGTGAAGTGTGGTTGGATCTTAAAGCAACATATTTACTGTACATATCAAGTGGGCTTACATTCTCACACATTTTATTTGTAATGAATGGCAAAAGTCCTCCTTTTTCCATTCTTGGAAAGAGGAATCGTAATGACTATCATGTTTTCCATGTCTACTAAATCATCCAGCATCAGCTTCTTCATTTCGTCCATAAGGCATACTCCACTTATGCCAACAATTAAATCACCTAGCTCACCTTCCACATAATGTAAGAATTATTATTAGCTTCTTCCATAAATTTGTTTATATCTTCTCGTGTAAAGATATTATATTTCTTTGGCTGGTATCCTGCATTTTGGTGTTTAATAAATGCTATTAACCTTGAATATTTAGAAATATTAATGTTAGGTTTTATAAGTATCGTATACTTGAGTATTGAATATATACTCCACAATGTGGTGGATGCTTTCCAAACTTTTGCTTTTTCACTGAAGTAAACAAGAAGTACATTTTCTGTTAAATTTACCACACTATTATGTTGGGCCTACAATGAGAATTTTTCGCATTGATTTTCATACAACTTAGCCGATTTATTTGGCAATAAATTAGCAATAATCGTACTTTCAATCTGTTTGAGATCAGGCAGTGTGCAAACCACTTCCTCTTCTCCATCCATTTCACGTAACTACTTAATTAGAATTGATTGAAAGCACACCGAAGCTTCACACGGTCTACAAGTGCTTTGTTATCATTTATTAATAATCAAATGTCAAATGTGTCACATTGCAGCGCGGAACGCAGGTATCTATGTATTAGAAATGAGTTAATTTACATCACACTCATTTACTAGAGCGGTTGTTGGTGCGATATTTGCTATTTACACTAGCGGTCGCAGAAAATTAGTACATTGTGTGTCTAGTAGTAAAAGCAATACATTCTTGGACGCCAATGTAAATTGTTGGCTGAGGTGTTAAGCCGAGGCCAACATGTATTGAAGTCCGCTTTTTTTATGAAATCGCAATCAACATTATAATAAATTAAAGAATTTTTATTAAAGCATTACATTTTTTCATTACCATTAATTGCCTATGAAATCATTTCCTTGACAGTCACTGTTTTTATTGTGAAAAAATTCAGAGATTCATTACTTATTTCGATTTAATAACGACTTATCGCTAAAAAAATTCAACAGCGCTGATGATGTCCTGGTGTGCGGGACACCACCGGAGTTAGTAAAAGCTGCTGAAGATATTGTCTGCGCGTATTTATTTACTATTTAAAATGTATATAAAGAACCGATACGAAAGCTACCGATTTTCCCGGCCTAGGACGAAAAAAACCTTCCCGGACTGTTTTCTGATGTTTGCATAGCAACGGACTAAAATATTAGAATAGCTTATTTTGAGATCTGAAATTGCGCCGAGAAAGTAGGCAATCTTCGCCGATTTCAGAAAATAGTACATTGTGTATCTAGTAGTAAAAGCGATACATTCCCGGACGACAATGTAAATTGTTGGCCGAGGCCAACAAGCATTGGAGTCCGGGAATGTGATTTTACTACGAGGTACACATACTATTTTTTCTGTAATCGGAATCAACATTATTATAAATTAAAGAATTTTTATAAATACATAACATATTTTCATTGCCATCTAATTGTCTATGAAATCGTTTCCGTGGCGGTGACGTTTCAGTGACAATTGTTGTGGAAAAGGTAAGAGATTCATTACTTATTATTTCGCTTTAATACCTAGTTACCTACTTAAAAAATTTAAATGGATAGTGCTGATGATGTCCTGATGTGCGGAACACCACCGGAGTTAGTAAAAGCTGCTGAAAATGTTGTCTGCGTGTATTTATTTATTGTCTGAAATGTATATAAAAAACCACCGGTACCTAGGACGAAAAAAATCTTCCCGGACTGTTTTCTGATAGTTGCATAGCAACGGACTAAAATACTGGAAAAGCTTACTTTGGGAACTGAAATTGCGCCGAGAAAGTAGGCAATCTTCGCCGATTTCAGAAAATAGTACATTGTGTATCTAGTAGTAAAAGCGATACATTCTCGGACGACAATGAAAATAGTTGCTTTTCAATGCTATAACAAGCATTTTGTCTACCTAGTAGTAGAATTTAGACTTTAATTGGTCAGTAACCAAAAAAAAAAAACATACATAGGTCGTTATAGCGCCACGATCACCACCTGTGATGCTAGAGATCAGTTATTGTGCCCTCATAGTACAAGTCTGGGCTATAGTGTCCTAAGAAATAGACAATCCTTTGGTAGATCCTTCTATGTACTGCATCCATGTCGTCATTTTGCCAAATATTTAATATTCTATGATAAATTTTCATGAAGTTCTCAATTAATTTATTTGTATTTGTAACGATAAACTTTAATTGTTTTAACGATTATAGAATACATTCGGTTCCAATGCTTTTCGTGGCCTTTTCTTTTTCATTGTACATTACACGGATTTGAGCGAATTACATTTCATAAACGTTTGAGCGCGCTAACTTTTTAATCAATAGAATACAAGTTCATGGAGTCATTTAACTACGTTCCGATGGGGTTTCGTTATTTATTTTAAACCGCTCCACGCTGTACTTCAAACTCCCTTATACATTTTATTGCGCTTTCATTAAGTGGTTACCTAACGTCGATTACGTTCGCAGTTTGCCGTTTTCGTGGCGTGGACGGGTTCACGTTTAAATTAAATTATAACAGGGAGCTAATGAATGGTTTTACTTTATGAAGTGACTTCAAATATTCGTTGCCGAATTGTGCGATTGCTAAAATAATTTATATACATGTCGATGATGCAAAAAGGTAATGAAAGTGAGAAATTAATTAATAAAGGATTTTGAAACTAGAATCATATTAAAAACAACTAATATGAGATAAACTAAGTGATAGGTGATTGAGATGTGGAATCTGAAGTTCTGTTCCATACAGCACATAAAAAACCGAACAAAAACAATTGGTAAATTTTATGACTATGCAAAGATGCCATGGGTGGCCTAGTGATGGTTTTCTTTAAAAGATAACACTTTATTTGTGACTAGGGGAAGGTGGGGTAAAACCGCATAGCGAGGTCAAATCGCATAGGTCCAAAAATATTATTTATCGATTAGAGACACATATTTTTGGAAAGCCACAACGTAAAGTTATTTGTGTACGGTGGTATTACAGAATACCCCAACGAAATTCTAATTGGCAAAGAAATCACAGCTGATTAATTATTTAGATAGTTGCTGATGTAAAATTGTGAAGTTTTGTTTTAGTCGTTGTTTTAGTATTTTATCGAATAATATCAAGTAAGTTGGGTTTGTTTTGTACTACTCTCTTTATATGATATTTTCCCTTAGTTATTCATTGTTTAAAACATTGTTGTTTTTTTAATCAATAAAATTATTTGTTTGTGTGGTTATGAGGCAAAATCGCATACAAAAGAATGGGGTAAAATCGCAAATATGCGGTTTTTCCCCATCCAGCTGTAATTAATGGCGCAAATTTAAAGGCTGGTTTTTACTTTAGGCGATCGGTATGCGTACTTATAAAAGGAAAACAGGGGTGGTCAGAGCGTTCAATGGAAAAGGCAATTGAAGCATGCCTTAGTGGTAGATGCGGCTATCTAAAAGCGGCTAAACATTTCAATGTTCTTAGAAATACGTTAAGAGATAGAGTCACTTTGGCATTGACAGCAGGAAAAAATGCTACTGAAGCTGCAGTAAAAGGAATGGGACGTTACAAAACAGTTTTTTCCACAGAAGAGGAAAATGAACTGATTTCTTACATTTTAGAGTTAGAGACGAAATTATTTGGACTAACAGTAGCAGAATTAGGGCGATTAGCCTATCAGTTACACACAACTTTAATAACAACATTCAAGAGGCCGGTAAGGACTGGGTACGAGGATTCCGACAACGACATTCTGAACTGTCCCTACGAACTCCAGAAGCCACATAGGCTGTTCGAGCAATGGGCTTCAACAGAACATCTGTTCAAAAGTTTTTTGATTGCTTAACTACTGTTTATAATCGTTATAAGTTTCCTCCGACATTAATTTTAAATTGCGATGAAACTGGAGTGACTACCGTTGCTAAAACTCAATCAAAAACTATCGCAAAAAGTGGTAGAAGACAAGTGGGGTCTATTTCATCGGCCGAGCGTGGTAAACTTGTAACCGCAGAGATTTGTTTTTCGGCAGCTGGTACCTATATCCCACCTCTTTTGATTTTTCCAAGACATGAATGAAGGCAGAATTGCTGGACTGGGCGCCGCCGAGTACAATTGCTGCGTATCACAAAAGTGGTTGGATGCAGCGCGAAATATTTGTGCAGTGGTTGCAACATAAATCATACAAAGCCATCCGCAGAAGATCCAGTCTTGTTGATAGTCGATGGACTCATGCAAAAAATATTGATGCAATAAGTCTAGCTCGTGAAAATCATGTGATTCTCGTTTGTTTTCCGCCCCATTGCAGGCACCGACTGCAGCCTTTAGATGTAGGATTTATGGGATCTTTAAGCGCCTATTACGACCAGGTAGGAATATAAAAATGGGATTCATATACCAACCTACCTACTGTTTACCTATCTTCCTTTTTCAGGAAATTAAAACTTGGTTAAGAACAAATCCAGGTCGGGTTGCTACAGAGTTCCAAACTGGAAAATTATTTGGTGCTGCTTATGCGAAAGCAGGGAATTTAGAAAAGGCCATCACAATGCCTTTGCTAAACCTGGAATATGACGTCTTAATGAAAATACTTTTACGAATATAGATTTTGCTCCATCTGAAGTCATGGAACGAGAAAATCCAGCACAAGAACATCCTACTGAAGTCACAGAACAAGAAAATACTGACGCCATTAATGATGAAGCTATATTAGTACAACACATTTACCAAGGCAACCAGACTTCATCTCAAAATACAAGCTCAATTGAAGCTTCTAGCAGTATAAATAACATGTCTATAACCGAGGAAAATGCAGAAAAGGAAACAGATATTTCACTTCCGGGCTGTTCAAACACCAGCTTCAAAGTTCCGTCCCACAATGTTTGCCCAATCCCACAGGGTACTCGCAAGGAAACTAAACGAAAGAGAGGAAAAGCGGCTATTTTGACGTCCACTCCTTACAAGGACGAATTGGAGCAACAACAAAATAATTCCAAAATAAATGTGACAAAGAAAGATCTTGAGCTTAATGTCGCAAAGTCAAAAAAAATAGTACATAAAAATGTATCCCTTCATCCTCAAGCGACTCAGAAAATGACTTTAGTGACGACGATGATCCGCTCTGTATGGTTTGCAAGAAAGCGTTCTCCAAATCGAGGGCTAATGAAGGTTGCGTGGAGTGTCGCCGGTATAACAAATGGCATCACGAGGCATGCACTGGTGTAGCAGATGAAGATTTGGACTATTTCATAAGTAATAAGTGCATTTAGACAGAATTGTTGGTTCTAGCGGTTTTGCTTCATAGGGTGCGGCAAAATCGTCAAAATGTTTCTGGAAAAATTTTAATTTATTTATTACTGTTATGTTAATTTAAGAGAGTTTTTTTTAAGATTTAATAAATAACTGTTTGCTACATGTGCCCGTTTTTTTTTCCATTTAGAAAAACCAATAGAATCTCCAGAAAAAAAAAATATAAACCTTAAGTGTGCGGTTTTGCCCCGCCTTCCCCTACATGGAAATATTAGTTATTTTTTATAAATGAAATGATTAATTAATTAACAAAACTTAGTTGGCTGGTTTATAAATCTATTGCGGTACTTTTAATTTTCTCTCAAATGTAGGGCACTTGAACATCACTTTCAATTACAAAGTTTGGTTTATTTATATCGTATAAGAAGCGAAATAAAAATTCAGATATTAGTATATAAATCATTTTCATGACAAAAAAGGTGTCACAATACTAATTTATACACTAATATCTAATTTTTTCAACCAGTCCAGAGCTGCAGGAGTTGCCTTGTCCAGTTCATTAATGGCACCAGGGAAACTTCTTTTGGAGCAATCATTTACTATGTGGGCCATAGTTTGTTCCACATTTCCTGAGTCGCAAACGCTAGTAGTATCTGCTAGATTTCATTTATATAGCATTGATTTGCACCTTCCGTGGCCTTTGTGGAACCTATTTTATTGAGACCATTATCTACGTGGGAGGGTTACGCCCGGCAGAGGTTCTGAAGGATTAGAAATTAAATCTCTAATCATCAATTCACATTCACATTTTCCGTATCCAGTCTGATCGGTCTCCTAGATTTCAGTCGAGTCCTGGGGATGCTCTCCAAATGATCGTGTATGGGAAGATCAATGTTATTGGAAATCTTAGCCCATTCATTCTGTGTTGCAGCGAGACGTCTGATATCAGGCGAGGCAATGTTAGAAAGAATCGCTAAATATAGACTTGAAGTGGATTGAACAGTATCGGTGACGATCCTCATTGTATCGTTAAGTTGAATATCTACTAGCTTGGTGTGAGAGCTTCGATACCAACCAGCAGCATAGTATTCAGCAGGAGAGTAAGCCAGTGCAATGGCTTCCGTTCGCAAGGTCTTCCCATTCGCTCCCCATGAGCCACTGGCAAGTTTATGTAATATACGTATTATTGCGGGTCTTCACCTTTTGACTAGTTTTATAGAGTTTGTTATATATCACGGTATATTCACAACATACGGAGTACCCTATTTTGGAATCTTTGAAGGATTTATATAAATTAGAGGAACTGGCAGAACTTCATAATTGTATACTGTATCTCCATATAGGTTACAATATGATTTTATAGATGAGGAGCTTTATTTTCTAGTAATAGTCGGCATTTTCTTCCTATTATCTAATACACTTAACTCCCAGTTTAATACTTCCTTTTTGTAAATATATGTTTTCGTCATGTTAATCTTGCCTCCTAGTGTATTTCTAGATACTTGGCTTCATCGGCTCGGGGAATATAGCTGCATTTAGTTTTTCTGGTGGATGGTTTTACTTTTCATCATTATATTGGATGAAGTGATTTACTTTCATTCGCTTTGATCTTCCATGTGCTCATACATTTTTCAATTTTACTTGTATATATCTGAAAATCTTTAGATGCAGATATTGGATCGGAAAGGGATGCCAATAGTGCTGTATTATCAGTGAAAGTAGTAGTTGTAAATTGTTCTCGCAGTTGTAAGATCAGCGGTGAAAGGAAAATACAGAATAGGACCCATCACATTTCCCTGAGGTACTCCAGTTTTGATTGTTTCTTTTAATAATAGCATTAATGTTAGTAACGCAGATCAAATTTTATCTATTTTGAATCATTAGAAATGAAATGTACTTTTTCATAGATATTTGTTTTATGCTAATTTCAAATCGGCTTATATTTTTTTACCAATACGTACATAACTCTTTTTACATATAGAATAGTACTAAATAAGATATATTTAAGTTTTTTCCATAGTTTCAGGAGTAATAAAATCCAAATCCAAAATGAAAAATACAATTATATTTAGTGTATATAAATTTACGATAATAAAATAAAAAAAGAAAGATTATTAATTGCTAAGATAGTAAATCGAAATCTTTGTCTCTTAATACTTCGTTTATGGATTTTATTAACATCGTTACGAAGCAACATTCGAGACAGTAATCCTTCCTTATGTTTTGATTTCAGAAACCGGAATATCTCTTTTTATTAATTGTATATTCTGATGAAAACGCTTACCTAGTTCATGTTTCAAGTGAAAGTAAGAAATACATTTTCAAGGACATTTGGCAACCATCTTTTTGATATTCATTAAACAATTTTTCTGCAGCATCTTGATAAAGCGGGGACTGTTTTTCGTTTTGTTTTTGTATTACATAATTTTTCTGTCTTTTCTGATTTTTCATTTAATTAGTGTCTGTTTGTGACGATGTTGAGTAGTAGGACCAATCTCCAATCATCCTCTTCTCTTATTTAATAGAAAGGTTTCAATCAGCTAACTTATTTAAGTATATTTGACAATAATATTTTTGATTTGATTGTGAGGGAAACAAATAATTATGCTGAAACCATGTTTCTGGCTGCGGGTACCTCAGATAAATCACGAATTACAAGATGGAAACCTGTCACTTCTGCCGAAATTTTCATTGGCTTAGTGTTACATATTAGAAGAATTCGCACAAACCGCCTTCAGGATCACTGGAAGGGTCATCCCTTATTTAATTTACAGTGTTTTTCTAAACATATCAGTGGAGATCGTTTCCTACTCATAATGAGGTGTTTGCATTTTGCAAAAAATGCTCCTACAGGAACTCCAACGGATCGCTTACATAAAATAAAATCTATTTTAAAATTTTTCAACGAAAAGATGACAGCTCTTTATTATGCCTAAAGGGAACTATCACTGCATGAGTCGATGGTGTTATGGAGAGGGCGTTTACTATTTCTTCAGTACTTCAAAAACAAAAAGCATAAATACGGTATAAAATTATATATACTTACCGAACCTTGCAGGGCGATATTGAAAGTGTTTGTATGCATCGGGGCAATGGACAATATAGGTGAACAAGGGCGTACTGCAAAAGTCGTACTTGATCTTATGCATAATTATTCGGGTCTTTCTCTGTACTTAGATAATTCGCAATTCGCACTGCACAATACTCGACTAATATTATCATCGGAAAGTGGAAGGATAATAAAAATAATATATATATATATATATATATATATATATATATATATATGATTTGCTTTGTAATTTGTAGACAGCAATGTTTACATCCCCCTTAATTTGCAATTACATACATACTAACTTGATATTTGTAAATATTTCATATAAAAGCCGAAAACAATAATTTATCAATTGTTATATATATATATATATATATATATATATATATATATATATATATATATATATATATATATTTAGTGTTAATAAGAATTAAAATTTATTTCTTATTTATTTTATTGGACGTGTCATAATATTAAAATAATAGACTTTTTCTTGAAAATTTTTTCTTTGGAGACTGTGGTTAAGTAAAAACTTAAAAAAGGTATATAACCCCTTACCACAATTATTAATCGTATCCTAAAATCAGTCTATACGTGGACGCGGTGTAAAGTAGTTGCTGCGTAAGCGGTTTTCTAGCTTTACTGTGCCTCATGTGCGACTTTTAAATTAGTGGTTTTTACCTACTGACGATGACAACTTAGTTGTCGAAATACGTATTTAGGATACGATTAATAATTGTGGTAAGGGGTTATATACCTTTTTTAAGACTTTTTCTTGGTTTAGCGACCTTTAATGAATTTCAATTTTTTACTAATCACTTGAAAAAGACTTAATAATAAAAAAAGTCGAAACGTCGTAGTAAAAAATTGAAATTCATTAAAGGTCGCTAAACCAAGAAAAAGTCTTTTATTTTAATATATATAAATATATAATGAATAATTAATTATCGGGGAAGCGGTCTGTCAACTAAAAAACTCATTTATTTTAACCTCTGTATTTCGCAGCCATTTGTTACTTCTTCAGGAGACTAAAAATAGAGTTAAAAAAATTATTTTAACATGTTTAGTGACGTCCACTGATAATTTTTAACTCTGTTTTTAGTCTCCTGAAAAAGTAGCAAATGGCTGTGAAATATAGAGGTTAAAATAAATGAGTTTTTTATTTGACAGACCGCTTGCTTATCCGATTAATTAATTATTCATTATTATAGTACTGTCGATAATACTTACAAGTCTATATATATACATATATATAAGGAATTTCTTATTTTCTTGGCCGTAATTATAATACGATGTAAAAGTAATGTGTTTTGGGGAGTAGTGGCGGGGTAATTAAAACAATATTTAATTTGACGTTTCGGTACTATACCTAGTACCTTTTTTAAAAGCTAAAATTTATTAAAATGTTAAGAAAGGTAGAAGATGATATTATAATAATTCTACTTACATTAAATATTTTTGGTGTTAACATATTGCGACGTATTTGTTTTGTATTTCTAAATAAAACTAAACTTTTTGTATTGGCAGGTAAACTATTTCCGGGGCTATGTGCTTTTTTGGGTCAAGTGGAAGAATGTTGGCTTTGTCAACGCTTTGCGGGGGAGGGAGGGTGGTTTAACTGTTCTCGGACATGTGTTTTTTTATTTTATATTTTATGTGATATTTATATTGTTATTATACGGGCGGTATTTATATAATGGGTAGGTATCTTACTGACAAATTTACTAAATCTGCATGGTCGTTATCCATTGCTTTCATGAAATTTTTCATTAAACCTAATTTTATTTGTAATGGCAGCAGAAGTATTTTACCAGGTTCGATTAGTGAGTTATGAAGTATATTTATTCCTGGAGAAAACTCCAGGAATAAACTGAGCCCTGACTGTCCAGTCTATAACAATGTAGTTTGAATTTCTTGATCGACTGTCCCACTCACAAAGAAAACAGTACTTTTTTGTATACCCTGGTTGTAAACCATATAGAATTTTTACAACTTTGAGATCTTCGCTAATATACATTTGTACATTGTGCAATTAATTCTGTCTAGAAAAAGTTATATTTTCATACGTTTCTTTTACATTCGTCGGGATGGTGTTGGTGACTTACTACTAACATCAAATCGTCGACATTATTGCAGTATGAAAGACTCGTCGGTTGAAAAATGTTATGATAGTTGTTTCTGACGATTACGATACATAGAAATATGTGTGACTGGAGCTAATAATTTCTATACTTGGAGTCTAGATCCTAGTATTTCTACTTTAGTTTTTGACAAATTCAGATCTTGAATAAGATCATTTAATCCTAACTGATTTATTAGATGTGGTTCGTCCTCTTCAGAAAGCAAATATTCATCATCGCTGGTCGATAACTTGACACTTGCTTCTTCTGGTTCTGTAAAATCATATTTTTCATTCGAAATACCTTGTGTCCTATGAGGTACTGGACGAGTAGCAGAGATAAGACTAGTATAACTAATATTTTTTTATTTTTGTTGAAAAACCTGAAAGTTTTCGTGCAGCAAAAGTAGCATTTAGTCGAATTGTCCCGACATTATGAAATAAAAAATGGTCAGCTATCACAAACCTACTGACATTGAATCGAAAGAGCTGTGTGTAGCTCTTTACATGCCCACATACTCGGATATTTACCAATTCTTAATTTGATTATTGGTTCCAGAGCGAAAATGGGCGTCGTTTAAGTGCTTTGACGTAGGAAATATATAAGGACGTGTTCAGACACGTATACTTCATGTTAAACAGAACAATATCTTTAGTAGTATCTTTCTTATACAAAAGTAACTTTGAAATTTGTAAAAGTTAATGCATTGTTTGGAAAAACTATTAATAAAATATCTCAAAAGCCTCACGTGATGGAGCAAATTTTAAAACAGATTTAGAATCACCATGACAAAAGACATAAACTACACTCACTGGTGTATAAGAAAACTAAACTATGTTGACCAGCGTTATTAATAAATAGACCTTCTTCCGTTCACTGTAACTGTTGCTGATTTAATTCGCGCTTTAATTTATAAAAAATTATAGCACCAAAATGCTAGTTAGTTATTAAATTTCATGTGTTTTTTCATAGACGTGTTCAATTTAACAGATTGAAATTTAAAAATTCGACAATTGTTCTTCGAAATGCTATTTTTGTTAAACTTTTAAAACATTAAACAAAAATGTTGCTATGGCATTTGTATTAATAATGATTGCGTATTGGTTAGGCTCAACAATTGTACATGGAATCAAAAACCAGTTTGTCAGAAAATTTTATGATTTGATAATCTTCTTCAGTTTTCTTTTTCTTTTGCAACAAAGATTGCAGCAAAATTATTTCGGTAGTTCGAGGATACTTTCTTATAATTTGTAACAAGCTGTGCACACGTGAAAGTCTTTGACAAAATACTATTAATTATGGTTAATGTGACTATAATTGGATGAAATTATAAGCGCCACGTGGTACAACCTACTTCACCCCAATATAATTTAACTATATACTCAGGAGATTTTAACAGCGCGGAATCGACACAAACGATTATAGGTTTCGTGCAGATACGTTCACCAGTAATAATACTGGTGTCGATAATAATTACAGGAACACAAGATCGTGCTTGGAGAACGTAGTCACTGTTATAATTGGTTTAGTTAAAGGCATCAAATGTCGCCGTGACGCAGTGCTCGCGTTTTGCAAATCCACGAGGGGAGAAAATCGCGTACACCACGTCAGCTGAACGCATTTAATATTCTCACACGTCGGAGCTAGATTTTTAGAATTTTGAATACGTTTACGATTCAGGAAAGTCCCAATTCGATATGGGTTCGTGAGTTCGTAAGTTCTTCTTCCGTTAATATTGTTGGCATCGTTTGTTTTTTAGAGATAAAGTCAAATGTAACGAAAATTTCAGTATAATAATAATAATAAATTATGTTAGTTACAAATGCGTGTACACCTATAATATACTTATGAGACAATATAGACAATCTAGTCATAAATACGAGGGAAAATTTTTTAATTAAGGTTTGTTTATGAATGAGAGTGAGAATGACGCGTGATCGCTGCTGTGCGCATGCGCGTCTGTTTCCAACATGTTTGCGCGCGTTTAGACGCCATTTGCAGCGATATGTCTATATGCTGAGCTGTAGAAGTTTATAATGCTTAAGAAAATTGAGTCGCCTGTCGACTGTGAGATACGATCTGTAATTATTCTTGAATACAATAAATTTGACAGCAGTGGAAATTCACCGTCAGATTTGTGAAGTTTATGATAATGCTATCAGTGACAGTAAAGATCGAAAGTGGGTAAGAATGTTCAAGGACGGACGGTTTGATATGCATGATGAGCCACGCCCTGGTCGACTGTCTCTGGATTTCTGAAGATTTGGTTCGTAAAGTGTACAACAAAATTCGAGAGGACCGACAATTCACAATTTCAAAGTTATCAATTAATTTTTCATAGGAGATGAATTTTGCGACCACATCGTTACAGACCCAGTGATTTTCACTTGTTTCGGTACTTAAATAAGTTTCTTGGTAGTTAACAGTTCGACAACGACGAAGAAGTGAAAACAGCAGGCATAGATTGGGCTTCTTCACAGGCAGCAGATTTCTTTAACATCGAAATTTAAAAACTTGGTGAACGGTATGACAAATGTTTGAACAAAAAATGGAAATTATGTAGACAAGTAGATGAAGGGATGTAGAATGTCGAGATAAATATATTTTAATGATATTTGCAGTATTTTTCTTCTTATACAAAAACGGAGCTTATTTAAAAAATATCCCTAGTACTAATTAGATTTAATGAGGCATAAAAAAGAATGGTATAAAACTAAAATACATATTTTCGAAAAGTCCTGCGCTTACACAGAGTTGGGGACGACGTTTGTCGTCTATCGAGTTATCCACTATTTTCGGCAAAATTTTTGTTGTAGTTTCAAGAATACTTCATTTCAGATACTCCAAATTTAGATGACTTTTTTTTCAAGCCGTATCTTCGAGACATCCTATAATTTATAGACAAGAGGGTTCAGGTCAGGGCTACCAGACGGTCAATCGGAGGGTTTAATAAACTAAGGAACCTTGTCCTGTCAAGTTTAGGCATTTTCGCTATGTGAGCAGGCACCCATTTTTTCTCCCAACGCAAGACATCTGTCAGACGTTTCTCTATAGTTTCCAACGTAAACGAGATAATTTTTCACCTCAGTCTCAGAAGAAACACCTTTGTAAGAGGCACTCCAACAAACCATTACTTAGGCTGAATGGTGACCACGCTGAACCAGTGCCATAGTCTTCTGGGCGTTTAGAGAGAAATTCGAGCATACATTTTATCATTCTGTGATTAAATTTCTTCTCAATAGTAAAGATTGATGATTTAATGACTTAACTTTTTCGATCTTACGATTCTTATGGTCTTCAAAGCTGGCGTTAAAAGATGATGTTTGATCCTTCTATAAGCCTTCATGCCTAGATTTTTAATGATACGAGATATTGTTTTGGGTACGATGTTCATTTCATGGATCAAGTTTGTTTACTTCCGCAGTGGACTTCAAGCGATTTTTACACGTACAGCTACTACAGCCGTTGACGTAAATGCAGAACGCATACGATCGGCGCGTGGACGATCAACGACATTGGAAAACGAACAAGCGCTGAAATTCTGTCGCGCCTTCTTTCCTACATTGTAATAGTCAATGATGGCGATACGGTTATGGTATTCGGACCGCAAAAGTAAGCATAACTTATACTACTAGTAATTATGAGTATGGGTTATGTTTACTGAGCGGCTTCCAAACAAATACTGACATATTGCATATCCCTGACTACGTTTGCGCTGTAATGTTATTCCCTGACTACAATGTTATTTTGGTATAATTACACAGCATTCACAGTATTTTCGTGTCCAATCTAAGTAATAGTACAACGGAAAATAATGTAAAAAGCACCTTATAGAAAATAATATTATCCTATCGGCATGCGAAAGAATTACACTTAGAAATTCGGATATTGCAGCATTTAAAGTAGCTGTCCCTGAGTACGTCGTCGAGCGAGTATTTGATGAGAATATTTGGCCTCCAAACGTTATATACAAATTTTTATCGGAAGGCTTTGCCCACAGTACTAACAAAGTAATAGAGCGAAACGACAGCAGTACATTAATAAATATACTTCATTAAAACATACAAAGCTTCTGTATAGCAAGAGGAACTCATGGAGGATCTTCTTAAAATAGTGATACTAAACATCTATAGGCCACCTGATGGGGATACAAAGGCGTTTTTCTTTGTATTGGAGGATATGCTGGCATATGTAAATCAAACAAAACCAAGACATAAAATAGTTGTTACAGGGGATTTTAATATACATTTCCATAAAACCAATAATGCAATTTATAGGAAAATGAGGGATCTGGTAGATTCATTCAACTTAAGTATTACCATAAGTGAACCAATAAGAATCAGTAAAATTTCTAAAACAACAATTGACAATATAACTACTAATGCTGTGAATTATGAAGCAAGTGTAATTAGTGCTGCACTATTCGATTATTCAGCGCAGCAAATATCAGTAATAACAGAGAATAGCAATGAAGTAACATCTTGCAAGAAAGAAATACAGGTGCTCTATTATGAAGATGTACAGCTCTTTAAAAATGATTAACTGATATACATTTGGACATGATAACAATGAGTGAGGATGCAGATACGTTGTATACCGTATTTATTAAGGCGGTTAAAAGTAAATACAATGAGCTGAGCAAAGGAAAAGTATTGAAAAATATTAAATCTAAACAGACATGGATAACCAATGAAATCAAACAGAAAACATAATACAAACGATTTTGTAAGAGATTGAGACAGGACATACAAAATGAAAAAAGAAAAGACACCTCACGTAATAAAACTAGAGCTACATAGCAACTTGTAAAGAATATATGATCTAATACGAGAAACGAAAGCTTCAGTATAGATAACATCAAGATGCATATTAACAGCGACTCAGACAAAGACAAGTTAACTTTTATAAACAAATGGATAAGATAACTATGTGTTAAGGCTAGAAATAATAGTCCCTTTGATGTGTCTAATATTGACTACAATCCTCACAAATTAATGCTTTATTCAACAGACTCAATCGAAATATCTAGAATAATTTGCAACCTCAAAAATAGTAACTCGTCAGGCGTTGATAATATACCAATAAAACTCATAAAACAATGTTTTTCTGAACTTTCTATTATTCTCGAACCTCTTGTATATAGATCTCTTGAAAAGGGCATTTTTCCTAATGAGTTGAAAAAATCAACAAAGGGGTGATAAAACTGATTTAAGTAATTATAGTTGTTATGAATCCTATCTTACTTTTCAAAAATTTATGAAACAGTTATTAGTGAACGACTGTATGCATTCTTGGAAAAGTATGATATCTTTAGTATAGAACAGAATGATTACATCAAAGAGAAAACTACGACAAGAGCAATCTATCAAATGTTTACAGAAGTATTGGAAGGCATTAACTGTGATCAGACCACAATAGGAATATACATATATGGATTTGACACGGGCATTTGACTGTGTAGATTATAGCATATTATATGATAAATTAGAGAAGATGGGCACTAGAGGTGTAGCCATAAAGTTAATTCAATCATACCTAACTGACCGAAAGCAAACACTTAAACACGGTGATAATACCACATATTCAGAATCGGAGCCGATTGAACTTGGAGTATCACAAGGCTCAGTTTTGAGACCCCCTTCTGTTTTTGATCTATGTTAATGACTTTCTTAAACAAGTTTTATATAAAACGATACTTTTTCCTGACGCTACGTACGTAGTTGTAAAGGATTCAAAGAGTAATGTCGTACACAATCTAACAGATACGTTGAATAGGCTTGAGAAGTAGTTTACACAAAACAACCTGAATTTGAATGATAAAAAAAAACAAATTTGGTAGAATTTAGTTATTTTAAGAGAGAAGAAATTATCCTCTATTATAACGATAAGAACCTAACAACTGTAAATAGCACAAGATTTCTTGGATTACAAGTTGACGAACAAATGAATTGGAAAATTGGCATAGATCATCTGTCGTCGAGGGTGCCGTCGTTTAATTATGCATTGAGAGTGATATTCAACCATGTGAATGAGGTGGCGGGTCTCGGTGCATATTACGCGTACGTATATTCCCGGTTACGATATGGCGTAATATTTTGGGCAGTATCTATTGAGGCGTCCGGGCTATTTGTGTTACAACAATCATGTTTACGTAGTGTGTATGGGATGAAAGCAAGAGAATCGTGTAGAACATCTTCAAAGAAAAGATAATACATATTTATATATGTGCTGGAATGGGTAGTGTTTGCAAAGGAAAGCTATGAACTTTTTAAAGAAAATCAAGTACAACACATGTATTGCACTCGTGGACACGAACAAGGACATTTGCTACCTGTACAGACTATAAAAGGTATGGTAGAAAAGAGTGTACAAATAATTAGAGTGTACAATCATATTCCAACCTACACTGTAAGAAGTATTAAAAGAGAACTGCGAAAGATATTGACCGATAATATGTTTTATCACAAGAATGAGTTTTTTAATTTTAGTTTGAAATTGTGACAACGCATACGTGCATATTTATACACATTTATTAATGTTTACACTGTATGTTGTTTATTTGGCAATTTAAGGTCTGGTTTTACTTCATTATATATATATTTAAAACAATCTTACATGTTCAACAAATCAACGTGTATTACTGAATAAAGAGAATCTATCTATCTACGAGTATTTATGAGGAGACAGTGTAATAGTGCCAAAATTGTCACTGTAGATAAATGCTAATTGTCTCTTATTATATAAATAACATTGCTCTATTGAAACGTTAATTTGGTTGTCTTTGATATACTCAAGATTTTGAAGATTGTCCTAAATTAACCTTAACTAGCCAGCCTTCACAGTTTTACGTTTTTCTTTGCATTTTCATGTAATACAAATAAATAATGGACAACTTTAGTTTATCTCATTGACTCAAAATTATAATAAATATTTAAAATGATGTTCCTCTTAGTCCACACATCTTAAAATTCTCCATTCAAAATATCTGACGACATCCTGTTATCTGATCACTGTTAATTTCTATGAATTTCTGTTCGATTTTTTTCTGTATATCGTACAAATTCAAGACAACTGTTTGCTGTTGTATAAGTAAAGCCACAAGAAGAAGATGCACAGTGTTAAATTACATGAGCGACTAAATATGCGATGATCAATAATCAATTTTCTTTAAAAAAATAGTTTCTACTGTACAGAGATAAATTGCTCTGTCTTGGTTGAAAATATGCGTTTTGAATGCCACCATCATGCAATTGATCAATAAATGTTTGTAGAAGTTTGGTGCGATATCTTCAAGCATTTAACGTTCGCTGGAAAATTGTTGGTTATTGCTCGACTTTGGTTTAACGCTGCCAAAACACTAATTCTCTTTTGATATAGCGATTTTTTAATAATTGGTTGTGGATTTTCGAAACTTCTCTGATGCTGTACATGTTTATAGATGAACTAGAAAATTATAGACTTCTTGGATTTGTAACAGCTCTTGTGATGTTGTGATGCGGTACGGATAGAGCTGAAAATGTTTATTTAATATTATAAAGTAAGTTGAAACATACTTGAGTAGGTGAAAGCTCACCAAATTTGATATAAAACAGAAAAATTTTTAATAATTTAAAATATTATTAAAAATCAGCTGTGGAGATACACAATACGAGCTCATATATTTGTGAAAGTATCTCTCCAGAGACGCAGAGATGTTCTTCATCTTACTACAGAATCGTCAGTGCACCACCACTAGAGAGATACGTTCACAAAAATAACAACCTTATGGAGACAGTGATAGTTGTTTTGACATCCATCAATGAGCAGCGCTGAATCTTCTTCTATGCTCTGTCTTAATAACTTATGTAATATGGCAAGAGCGTTACTTTTGTAAACGTATCTCTCCAGTAGTGGCGCACTGACGATCCTGTAGTAAGATGAGACACGCGTTTGCGTCTCTGGAGAGATACTTTCACAAATATATCAACTTGTATTGGGTTGTCTACACGCGATCTTTAATAATATTTTATATTAAATAAAATATTTTTGTTTTATTTAATATTGTTTGAGTTGTATTAACAGAAAGGTTAATTTGTTGGCTTAAGTTTCGAACAGATGTATTGTTCATTTTCCATTATTTCTTAAACATAAGTGTCTACTGGTGTACGTTTCTGAAATGCCCTCTTGCGTGATTTTCTTAAAAGACTGTTAGTTGCCGAATTAAATTAGTTGTAAAAGTTATGCGAATATCATTTGCATCTAAATTGAAAAAAGGAACTTTTATTTATATAAGTATTGGCGCATATACCATGCTTCAAAGATATAATGCTTTATTTTACAGTGAAGCATTTCTCTTTCTATGTTTACATCACAATTAATTCCGATCGCTGATCGACACAAGCACTCGCTTTTGCATGTATAAATAATTCATGAAGCTTCCTTTTGGGAGGGCACGAATGTGCCGCTGCTAGGCTACACTACTGTACTTTATTTGAATAACGAACAACACTTGAAGAATCCGAAAAAGGAAGTGTATTCTTATTTGGTAAAAGATGTATTTGACGAATTGACAAATTCATGTTGGTTGAGTTACTATTTTTAGCCATGAAATAGATTCCATTTGTTAGTTTTTTGTGGAATATTGACGGGAATATAATGTTTTATTGAACGTTAATGTCAATTCAGGTATATTATCAATGCGGGAAATAAAAATATGGGAAGTCTAAGAGTTTAGTTTCTTAATACATTTCTTTTGCTGGTTTTCTTTTCTGTTATTGTTTAGACATTATTTGAAAGAATGCAGTAAAATGTAAACTAAAAAACTTTTTTAGATTACTTATTTACATTAGATTAAAAATAATATAAATTTATCCCCTATGTAAGAAAAGTAATATTGTTATTAGCGAAGAAATTAGTAAAATTCAAATATTAGATTTGTTTGCTCGCCAGAGTTTTTCTGGAATAAAGTCATTTCTATTATTTTTCAGAATTTTTAATTGAAAAATATCTTCAAGTATTTTGTATACAACTTCTCTTATAATTTTTAAGATATATGCGTAAATATTACGAGGAAGTGCTACATTTGAGAAGAGTTATGTACCAAATACGCAAAATAAAAAAGTACCAAAAATACGCAAACTTTATTTTTAAGTGATCAATACGCTTACAATACCAAAATAAAAAGCCATTGAAGTTTTTAAAGATAATTCCAAAAATGAGCTTCTTTCCTTGAAAACAAAGAGTTCGAATTTCTGATCAATATTTAGGAGGACATAGGAGGGCTTTTCTCTTTCTGCTGATCATTTTGTATACGAGGTGCGGTTATAAAAAAAAAGGCTGATGCTGCAAAACTTTTTTTTTTAAATTTATACATATTTAATCACTATCCCCTTCAATATAAACGCCTCCTCTTTCTCTACACCGTTTCATTCCAATTTTCTTTTGTAAAAAACAGTGCTGGAAGTATTCTTCTATGAGCTTGTTCATGACGCGTGCTGCTTTTTTTTCCAGCTTCAACGGTCTGAAATCATGTTTCTTCTAATGCAGATTTGACATTTTAGAACAGATAATAGTCACATGGTGGCAGATCAGACGAATGAGGCAGATGGTCTAACACTGGGATGTTATATTTGGCTAGTAATGTCTTGAGGCAACGTAGTGTGCGCTGGCGCGTTGTCCTGATGAAGAAGCTTATAGATTTTTATTTAAAATTGACCTCATTCTTTATCAATTCCCACAGTTTCAGCAATCGCACGAATTGTTTTTTTTCAATATTTTCATCCCGGGTGTGTTTCACCTTCGACGAATTCTCGGTCACCTTGAAAACGATTAAACCACTCAAATACTCGCGCGCGTGATAAAAATTCATTGCAACGTATTTCTTCTAATAAAATATAAATCTCAGTAGCGGTTTTTACAAGTTTTGTATGAAATTTCATAACAATTCGTCACTCTACTACAACACTTTAATTATTTCGGAAAAACAAAAAAAAATAGATCTTATACAAACGAAGGCCAGACTATTACGTCTACAGACACGGAAGATTCGACAATCCAAAAAGAAGGGTTCGCGTTACACAGCTGTCGGTCTTAATACTTTGTCACATGCGTAGTTCGTCTGTGGTAGCATCTGCCTCGTTATTTTATAGCCACACTTCGTATCTAAGTTCTTAATTATTTCTTATTTCCTACAGTGAAATACATCCTCCTCATGCAATTCTCTAATTTAGTTCTTTTAATATATTACCAGAACGCTAGTTGTGTTATGTGTTGCAACACATTTGAGCGTCAAATTGTAACGTAGACGCTGATTGATTTGTATTTTACCACGTGGGGGCGTCGAACTGCTAAAAGATGAACGCTTGTGGATTGCATAGTTTTGTTCTAGGCTAACCGTAGCGTTAATAATAATGAAAATTATTTGGAATAATGTGGAAATACGTAGCTTGCTGAAAGAAGTTTTATTAAATAAAAGAAAACATAACGACGTTGTCCCTAAAGTTTTATTTTATATTTACACTAGCTGAACTCGGCAATGCGTTGCTGAGTATATATAGATTAAATTAACACAATTGAAAGTTTGATATCAATTATTGTATTTAGTTAAAATTAGATATTTACATATACATTATTATTCTTGTGTTTGGAATTACATAAATTGTAATTACTGTTGTGTTCAGCTTTAAATTAATTGGAATGCTCTTGGATATACAGTGTTTTTGATGATTGCACTTAGCATATATACAAACAAATTCCTTGGTTTTTCCACACGGAAGCATGCAACCTATAATTGTCCATGAGAAATTCTCCGAAGTCAATCCACATACTCGCAATGATTGACATTGTGGTTTGTTTATCGTTATTGAAAAAGCCAGTTTAATTGAGAATTGCAATCGTTTGAATTGGATTGGCATATCTGGCATATGGTATCATTGGTGTACTTGGTATTAGCACATACTCTCCTTTGAATTTCTCAATTAAAATTGTTGCTTCGATGAGATTGTTTAATAATCTTTTGACTGACAATCTAGTGCCATTGCAAAGATGCAAATGTTTCTAAGAAAAATGGTAGCAACATCAACCTTCAGATTAATGATGTGGGGTGGCAATCCAGATAAATCAAATGAATTTAAGAATTCGGTTGGATAATTTATTGTTTCATCTTGATCTATAACAATATCTATAACAATATTGATATATAACAATGGTCCGCACTTGCCCATCCGGTAACCATGGCCGCTGCCGGTCACCAGGATCAGGGCAAGTGCGCATTGAAAGTGAAAGGAGGTCGGAGTCTTCGCCGAGATATTAAATAAAATATGCAGTGGAATGTGCTTTTGATTGCTTATTAATCTTTTTGTTCACACTACAACTTATGCTTCCGGCTGTTCAGTCTCGTAGATTTCCTAGAGCTCACTTCTCTCGGGTCGATCCTTGCGGATATGGGCCAGGTTATATTTAAAGTAAAACGACAAGCATTAATAAAAATCAGATCTAGTTTGTTTACAAGTTTAATAAAAATAAAAAAAAAATAAAAAATCCCTTTACTGAATGTACAGGGAGCTAAAGCAGATTAAACAGTAGCTTAGGAGGAAAGACTCTTTATGAATATGACTCGCACAAAGAGAAAAACCCCCTGTGACTCTCGAGCAAACATATAATTAATAAATACTTTAGAAATTTGTCAAGTTTGACCTCTACTGTAACCCCTAAAAATCAAATGTCAACAACTACAAAGTTATCAAATACGCGTGACAGCCTTACAGTCATGCGCAATAAAACATGACAAAATCAAACCCATAAACAAAAAAAAAACCAACCTGAATTTAAAACGATCTAGAATATTTTATCTTGAAGAAAGAACTCCATTACAAAAAACATGACAATTTTCTCTAATATTCATATACTGATTTAAATGTCAAAATAATCACAAATTATACACTAAAATTACAAACATAAGCAAATCATCATATAAGCAATAATATAATTAAGTGTTTTTACTTACATCGATCTAAGCACAATCAACACAAAAAACTACGTGAGAGATACCATAATTTAATTAAAATATCAAAAACGAGATCACAAACTCTCGTAAAAATCGCAATAACTTAAATGCACAAAAATAAATGCACCAACTAAATAAAAAAACCCGACTTTACTCAAAAACAGAGAATAAAAATGAATTTCTTATACTCTATGACCACTTGGTTTGCTAGATCTGGTATCTCTAAATAAATTACCGCGAAAATCTCCTACATCGAATTCAATAGTACACCATTTAGCCGCACCCACCAATCTAATATAATACATACAGGGCCGGTCAAAAATATAATTACAAACATAATAAATATAAATAAAATTCAAAAATACATTTAAATCCCAAATTATTCAAATGTAGTTCAAAACTTAATTCTACCAATTTTTCTCTCTCTCTCTCTGGTTAGAAAAATTCACGACAATATGTTGAATACTGATATTAATGAAATTTACGTCCACATTTTTTTGCAGCTAATATTGCATGTTCACTTAACCATGGAGGACTTTTGTATTTTTCTTTGATATTTGGAAATACGCATTGAATCAATTCTTCTCGTGAGTGAGTTATACTGTAAAAATCGTTTGATAATTTAATGCGGACTGTTGTTTCTTCAATTATCATTTTCCCATTTCCTATATTCAATAATTGTATCGTAAAATTATCTGCAGAAGGATCATTTTGTAATTTAACACGTATGTTTGCCGTCAATGAAAATTTACAAATGTGATTCTAAATACGCATTTTTCATCAGCTGGTATTGAACGTTGTTACGCAAACAAATGCACTTTCCCGCACATGACCCATATTAGTGCAAGTTTCCTCTATTATTTCTCTTAAAACCCTCGTAGCCAAAACTTATAAACTAATTTCTACTAATGTTATTTAATTTGCTTTAAACTCCATATATCGAACAGTTTGGACCCTTCTTCTACAATTTTGACAACCCTTTACATTCATTCAAATCATCCTGGAAGCCTATGTTTTATAGCACGCGACCATCTTTTAAATACCCTTGTCCGGAATGCTCGCAATATTTTCACTGTTAACTCGCTAAAAGTCATACCGTATTTCAAACTGATTTTGTAGGAATTTTTGCTATGAAATTTAGATCATCTAAACGCATCTTCTTTTGTTAATTACGGCCCTTTTGTAATTATTTCTAGTTTAATTTTAATTCCACCGCTTATTGCGCCATCTCCTTTTCGTTGCTCGCCCTCTGCGACAGGAATCTCACTTACCGACTCCTTTTAGAACTTATCGTCTCTGGACTTAAAATTGTTTAACGTTTTTAGATTTATTTGTCACATTTTGCGATTTGAAATCATTCTCGAGTTTTCGAGAACTAAATTCTCTTTCTTCTTGAACTTCCGAAATTACGATGACGTGTTTCCGGCATCTTCATCAATATCGTTACGGCCGCCATTAAGACTTATTCTTCATAAGCGCTGAGTCGTGTTGTGGCACGTTTTCATTGGAAACTAGATTTCTGCGGTAAAGTTATGGTTATCTTCTTAATATTATTACTATATCACATTTTGAACTTTCAGGATTCTTTTAAACGTTTATAATAACGAGGATTTCTCTGATTTCGGAGAATTTATTGGATTTCTTTTGTGAGGCGATAGGCGTCCCTCCGGTAATTTTAACCTGAGTGTTTTGGGGCTTAATTTTGGCTGTTCGAATTACTCCGACGCAGATCTGGAACTCCCTTAAGCCGTCCGCATCCTGAGTATTTTGGGGCACATAAAATTTGTGAGTCCCGTTTGGAATAGGAGAAAGGACGCGGTTCATCCATATTGGTTTCCCAAAATGGCGTCGCTGTGAGGACTGCTGGGAAAAATTGAAGTATTATTTTGCAATTGTGAGCGGTAATAATATTTGGAAGGGGACGATTTCTGTTTGTGAAACCCAGATAAAGTAGGTGTTGCCTTAATTACTTGTTGTCCTAATTTAAAGTAGATCAATTAAATTTCGAATAGCGTTTAGTTAATTTCTAAATTTAAAATTTAAATCAAGCTGATACTATCTTTATAAGACACTCACTTTGAGTGATAGTATAACCTGTTAATTCAGATCATTTAGAAGTGTTCTTTACCCTATTTCATGTTTGTTTTCTGTGTCAATCGAGTCTGTTTCTATATTTAACCCGTTGATGATTTTAAATATCCCAGGGTACTGGAATAGAAACCTAACATTAGCACCAGAAGACCGACAGCTTCACTGTCTGTCACCTGCTTAGTTTTAGTGTCTTAATCGAGGGCAGATCCTTCAGATCGGACCTTTATTAGTTTGTTTCGATACCTTATAATCATAGTTCTATCTGTAATCTTACTTTACATGTTTGTTATATACTGTACAGAATTCAAATTACGTATACGGAATTGGTATTCTAGATATATACTTTTGTTAATTAATTTCTTCGAACATTTAAATATATCTGAATTTTGCACACCTGTTATACAGGGGGCACTCCAAAAGTTTCTCTCTGGGTGATTTGATTTTCAAGTTCGGTATTATTACTTACTTTTGTTATATTTGTAAACAAGGCATAACCTTGGTTACTGTTATAAGGTAACCTACCGTATTTCTTGAGATTTTGGCAATACTAGAATCTTTCGCATTAAGTCTTTTGAGACTTCCTTTTTTTTACTCGTCCGAAGAATCAATTTATCATTAACCTGGAGGGATAATTTAGGGATAACCCCTCTCACCTCTCGATATACTTATACGGGGGGGAGAATTTTAGTTTTTGGACTTTATGCAATTTACTCATAATTCATTTTGCTTCTTTATTGAATCATTGAACAGGGCTTCACCTTTATTTTTAAAACGTAATGTGTCTTGAGTTGCGACTGTGTCTGGCAACTTTTATTTGTAAGTGTTGAATTCGCCGTTTTGTTTTATTGTTAATTCTATCGCTCGTGTATACAATAAATTTGTAGCTTTGTTGATTGTGTTTCGATCTCCATCCTTCCCACTAGTTTTGAGTTTAACAAGGTTTCTTGCTCCGCAACGAGTGATAAGGGGCTGACCCTCTGGTGTTTAGTTGGAGCTACCAGGTCCCGTCTGCTCCCGTTATAGCGTTATCTCTGCAGGTGGATAATAACGGTGGCGTCCATATTCTTCCATCTCGCGGCCTTGAATCCGCGACGTTCTCCGAAACAAGAGAGTTAGCCGGCAGAGACCTTCCTGGGGACATAACATCATCAGGTAGGTTCAGACCAGAGAGGATCAGCGAACGATCACTCCTTATCATCTTGCCACACTAATAATTTTACGCCGCGTTGGTGGCAAGTTTTTGGCGCCCTGTGTGGAGGCCATTTTTCTTTTTTTAAATCTTTAGAAACTTTGCTTGCTCATACTTGTGGGAGGGGCTTTTGGTTTACTGTGAGACTTTCAAACAGCTTAGGGTTGTGTAAGGACCATTTGAGGTTTTCGGTCTGGCAAGTTTCCGTACTTTACACGTTTCGTTCGACTTGGACCATCTTCGGTTTACTTCTTTTTTAATTTCAGCTATTTTCTTTTCTTTTAGGGACATTTGGACAGATCACGCTGTGGTGAAGGGTTTGTTTTAGATTTATTGAATTCGTTTAGAATTTTGAGGTTTCGATATTTTTGTGAATAGATTTTCGCTTTGTGTGTCTGAACATTTGTTGTGATGGAAGGTAAGATCGAAATCAACAGGTTAGAGCGAGATGAGTTAGTTTACGAACTAAGGGTTCGAGGAGCAAACGAAAATGTTCCTGTCAAGACGATGCGTGCGACTCTTAGGAGTTTGTTACAGTTAGAGAGTGGGGGTATTCCGATGGCTAAACCGGCTAATCCTTACACTATCGAAGAGGACACTCGCGAAGTCAAGAGGAAGATCGCCGAGATCAATGATCTTTTAGATCAATTTGTCGAAATAGAAACTAGCTTAAGGTATCGGAAAATTAACACAAAAATCATTCATGCTTTTTCGCGAATTAGGCGAGCAAAGCCAGTGACACCCGAAGCTGAGGAGGAAGTAGCAGGTATTCTAGTTGAGTTGGTAACCCTTCAGACATCTCTTAAGTCTAAGGCGCGGAAGGCTAGGAAGTCAGCTTTGGCAGGTACCGTTCCTGCTGACATGTCGTTTGTGTTCGCGTCCACTAGTGTTGCACAAGGGCCTACTGTTTCTGATAGCGAAATTTCCGATTCCGCAGAATCTGTGGGAGAACCGATTCTGTCACCTGTTCGTGCGACTGCGTTACATGCGGTGAGTTCGACAGCTGTCTCTGCGTCAACTCCGTCATGTAAGGTTGTTCCGGTGTCTAGGTGGAGCTTCTCCAAATTCGATGGAGAGAATTCGCGTCAATCCTTGAGTGCATTTCTCGAAACCATAGAAGACAAATGCATAGCAAACAATCTCGCTAAGGAACAGCTAATTAGATCCGCTACAGAGTTGTTTTCAGGAAAGGCTTTGGTTTGGTGGCGTTCCACTCGACATAAGGTAACGACTTGGGTCGATTTCGTACGAGAGCTTCGACTACAATTTCAACCTCCCAACTATAACGACAAATTGTTTCAGGAAATAAAGAGGCGAACTCAAGGGCCGAATGAGACGATAGGCATGTACGTGGCGGTAATGAATGGTATGTTTGGGCGTTTGACTGTGCCAGTTGCCGAGGGACTTAAATTGGACGTTCTGTTGCAAAACATTGCTCCGTTTTATCAGAGTCAACTAGGGCTTACAGAAATTAAATCCGTGGACCAGCTTTTAGAATTGTGCAGAAAACTAGAAGCATGTAAGATCTCTATAGAAGCTTTCGCACCTCCACCTCGCAATAAGTCTTCTTTATGCGAACCAGACTTAGCCTATGATTATTCACCTTCAACATCTGGTGTAGCAGCAGTTTCGGCGCCTTCGTCCAGCAATGGACCGAAGTGTTGGAATTGCAATGTAGTAGGTCATCTGGTGAGAGAATGTCCTAATCCTCGCAATTCACGATTTTGTTATAGATGTGGTGCTCGAGGTCATATCGTGAATTCCTGCCCTCGTTGTCGACCTTCTAGGAAACGACAGAAGGAAAACGTAGTTCCTGATACACTATCCCGCTCTGTGCCAATCTTGTCAACTATCGATGAAACTGCTCCTGTTACCGATAAATGGTACAATAGACTTGTTCGTGCTGTTAAAACGACTCCTGATAAATATCCGGCCTTTCAGTTTGTCAATGGTAAACTTTGCAAGTATCTTCGACCTTCTCGCAACTACTTTAGTGATGATGGTGACTCTTGGAAAATTGTGGTTCCTAAGGAACGCCGATCGGAATTAATTAAAGCTTGTCACGATCCTCCTACTTGCGGCCACTTGGGAATAACGAAAACCTTGAGCAGAATTTCCCAGAGACATTATTGGCCTAAAATGACAGCTGATGTCATTCGTTACGTGAATCGATGTCGCACATGCTTACGTACGAAACCCGAACAACGTAAACCAATCGGACGTATGGGAGGACACTCTCAAATTGACAAACCTTGGGAAGTTCTCAGCGTAGATATTGTAGGACCCTTGCCGAGATCTAAGCGCGGGTTTAATTATATTCTCGTTGTTTCTGACTGTTTTAGCAAGTTTGTATTAACTTACGCCCTACGTAAAGCCACGGCCACTAATATCATTAAACATCTTGAGAATGACGTGTTCTTGCTGTTTGGCGTACCTCGCACGATTATTTCTGATAATGGGGTTCAATTTAAATCCAAGGAGTATCGGCAGACTATCAAATTAAGTCTGCGTTTACATCTTTCTACCATCCGCAGGCGAACCCTGTCGAGCGAGTGAATCGTGTAATAAAAACTATGTTGATCTCCTATGTGTCGGAGAATCATCGTGAATGGGATCTAGTTCTTCCCAAGATATCTTGTGCCCTGCGCACCGCCAAGCATGACGTAACCGGTCTCACTCCCTATTTCATCAATTTCGGCAGAGAAATGTCCACAAGCGGGGAACGTCCGCTGCAGAAACCTGAAGGTGGGAATGCTCCAAACGTTGTTTGTATCAGAGACCCTGAAGAACTTATCTCTAGATCTTATCAATTTACACGAATATTCCAAGATGTAAAATCTCGACTACAGACGGCTTACGAGAAAGCTAAAACACGTTATGATATGAGACATCGAGCAGTAGAGTTCTTGCCGAATCAGTTGGTCTGGCGTAGGAATTTCGTTTTGTCTGATGCATCTAAATACTATACGGCGAAGCTGGCAGATAAATTTTTGGGACCTTTCTTGATACATCGTCGTTTGTCTACCGACACCTATGAATTGAAAACTTGCGAAGGCGAACTTCTGCCTGGAACTTGGAATAGCGCACACCTAAAAGCGCAACCTGGAGTTGTTTAGTATTTTTGTGGCCTGTTTGGGGGCTGGACGAATACTCAAACTGGTGTAATCCACCATGTCGTAAAAGGCGACAGAAAGGAGTCATGCTCAGCTCTGATCGTTACATCTTGAATCATTTTGTGGCCTGTTTGAGGGCTGGACGAATACTCAAACTGGTGTAATCCACCATGTCGTAAAAGGCGACTAAACGGAGTCTTTGTCTGTTTGTTCATACCATCTGTAACATGTTGTATATTTCAGGTTGAAGTTAGTTCTCAATAATCTATCGCACCGTATCCCGATTATGACTTTGCTTATTTATCGTGACATTCTTATGTCTGTTCAGGTTCGATTATTCGTGTTGACAAGTTTACGTTTCGCAGATCCTTTTATTTTGGTATGTTTTGTTTCTAGACGTTGGGCTAGATCTTGGTTGTACTTATTTTGAGATAAGTTTGTTATATCAAGTTTGGATCGGACTGCGTTTGGTTGTTGATACATTTCTCGATTCTTGATTCTGACAATTTTGGTTTGAGATGATGTCTTTTAATTCTAGAATAGCTTATGCTTTCGAGTTGACTCTGTAAACAATCTTGTAGATTGATATACTAAATATTATGAGTATGGACGTTATAAGGTTTAGAACTGTTGATAGTGCTGATCTTTTGCTGTTGTTGCATCTCTATTTAGAGGATTTGGAGATCACACTTATACACAGATCTTACCTGTTTGAATTGTTCTGGTCGTATAGAGTTTTATTGTACCGTGTAGGTTTTCCTCGAGTGAGGGATTTGTAAACTCTTATACGTACTGGACGTTTGTTATTGACTTTTGGATTTTATATATTCCAATATTCTTTTTTATACCGATTTTGACTATTGTTTAATTTTCTTATAGAGATCTTCACTTTAGGTTAATATTTGGCATATGGGTTGTTATTTTACCTGCATATTTGCTGTTTACCGTTTTCTCCTTGACCTTTGAGAATGATTCTTTAAGATAATAGTATGTGGACTTTTGGATACATCTTGATGTTCTTTATATTTACCGATTTTGACTCTTTCGCTTTAAGAAGCGGGATGGACGTCAAAAAATTCCGTCGTCCATTCCCGTTAGCTTCTTATAGGGCTGAGACCGACACCCCTCGTTTGTAATCGCGATTTTTCTTTTATCGGTCATGGACGTGTCTATGTTTGTTTACTTTTTTCTGTTTATTGGTCCTCAACCGTATCAGTGTGGTGGTAGGCCGCCGCTGCACTTTAAACTTTTGTTGAAACGTATCCGCTTATTTTGTTTGGCCAGATTAAGTTTCTTTTTGTTGTTGTTTCTATCGCAAGGCGTAACGATTGTAAGATTGTTGGAACTCGTAAGTACACAGTGTCACAGTTACTCATATCCTACCTTTTAGATTCTTACCTACTTTTCCTTAACCATTTGCTTCCTATACAGTAGTAATAAACCTTTTTAGTTAATCCTGTTTTTTTGAGCTGCTACTGCTTCACGGTAGTTAGTCTCTTTAGAGCTGTCGGAAGTTGTTCCCTAGTTTTGGTTGTGACGCGACGATTTTCGTGACTTGTGTTCATAGCGCAGCTTTCTATCTTCTTTCGCCGCTAGGAGTAATGATCCCCTCCTAGTCTGTGCTTTTTTCGGTGCTATATGCAGCTTTTCCTTCCCCTTTCTTGTTCTCTTCGTGGCGCTTGAACACTCGGCATGATATCGGCTGTTGCACATTCTGATGCTGGGGTGACGACCGTTCAGTACTGTTTGTTTTGTGTTTTCGTTATTTGTAATCCTCGTACCGACCGAATGTCGAAGGGCCTCTGTGGTGGTTTAGGCCGAGCTAACTGTAGACATGGTGTGTTGGATTGGTTTTTGTGGTACTAATGAGTTTCTGCCGTCGAACAATCTGTGCGTCGATAGTTTTGCTCGACCTTGTGTCATTTTCGCCTTTTGCGTTTCGCTTTTCTTCTTTCTTGTTTTGGATAGATAGTTGACTCTGTGTCAATTTCGCTTTCTGCGTATTACCTTGCTCCTATCTAGTTTTGATAGTTTTGTCTGACGTTGTGTCAATTTCGCCTTCTGCGTATTACTTTGCTCCTATCTAGTTTTGATAGTTTTGCCTGACGTTGTGTCGTTTTCGCCAATTTCGTTTAGTTTCGCTCCTATCTAGTGAAAGATAGTTTTGATTGACTTTGAGTCGATTTCGCCTTCTGCGTCTCGTTTTGCTTCTATCTGTTTTAGATAGTTTTGTTTGAAGTGTATTTCAGGTTCATGTTCTTAGGTCACTCTTCTGTGCTTCCTATTGTTTTAGACTAGTGTCGTTGGACAGATTGTATAACTCCGCTTATGTTTTAATATGGTTTTACCGCAATTCTCTGTATTGTTTCATCAGATTCTTGCGTTTCGCTTTTGTGGGTTAGGTCACTTTAGTTTCTTTATTTAGATTTATTTGCGTTTCGTCGATTCCTTTCAAATGTTCTGCTAGATACCGTCGTTTATGGACACCGCACTGCCGAACTTTTGTTCAGCTGTTGATTTTAATTAGGGCTCACGTTTTCACTTTTCTGGTTTTCCTTGGGGGACTTACCTTCTACATTTGGAGAAATTTACAAGTAAATTTCTGCTGTGAAAGGGGGGAATTTGTTACGCAAACAAATGCACTTTCCCGCACATGTCCCATATTAGTGCAAGTTTCCTCTATTATTTCTCTTAAAACCCTCGTAGCCAAAACTTATAAACTAATTTCTACTAATGTTATTTAATTTGCTTTAAACTCCATATATCGAACAGTTTGGACCCTTCTTCTACAATTTTGACAACCCTTTACATTCATTCAAATCATCCTGGAAGCCTATGTTTTATAGCACGCGACCATCTTTTAAATACCCTTGTCCGGAATGCTCGCAAGATTTTCACTGTTAACTCGCTAAAAGTCATACCGTATTTCAAACTGATTTTGTAGGAATTTTTGCTATGAAATTTAGATCATCTAAACGCATCTTCTTTTGTTAATTACGGCCCTTTTATAATTATTTCTAGTTTAATTTTAATTCCACCGCTTATTGCGCCATCTCCTTTTCGTTGCTCGCCCTCTGCGACAGGAATCTCACTTACCGACTCCTTTTAGAACTTATCGTCTCTGGACTTTAAATTGTTTAACGTTTTTAGATTTATTTGTCACATTTTGCGATTTGAAATCATTCTCGAGTTTTCGAGAACTAAATTCTCTTTCTTCTTGAACTTCCGAAATTACGATGACGTGTTTCCGGCATCTTCATCAATATCGTTACGGCCGCCATTAAGACTTATTCTTCATAAGCGCTGAGTCGTGTTGTGGCACGTTTTCATTGGAAACTAGATTTCTGCGGTAAAGTTATGGTTATCTTCTTAATATTATTACTATATCACATTTTGAACTTTCAGGATTCTTTTAAACGTTTATAATAACGAGGATTTCTCTGATTTCGGAGAATTTATTGGATTTCTTTTGTGAGGCGATAGGCGTCCCTCCGGTAATTTTAACCTGAGTATTTTGGGGCTTAATTTTGGCTGTTCGAATTACTCCGACGCAGATCTGGAACTCCCTTAAGCCGTCCGCATCCTGAGTATTTTGGGGCACATAAAATTTGTGAGTCCCGTTTGGAATAGGAGAAAGGACGCGGTTCATCCATATTGGTTTCCCAAAATGGCGTCGCTGTGAGGACTGCTGGGAAAAATTGAAGTATTATTTTGCAATTGTGAGCGGTAATAATATTTGGAAGGGGACGATTTCTGTTTGTGAAACCCAGATAAAGTAGGTGTTGCCTTAATTACTTGTTGTCCTAATTTAAAGTAGATCAATTAAATTTCGAATAGCGTTTAGTTAATTTCTAAATTTAAAATTTAAATCAAGCTGATACTCTCTTTATAAGACACTCACTTTGAGTGATAGTATAACCTGTTAATTCAGATCATTTAGAAGGGTTCTTTACCCTATTTCATGTTTGTTTTCTGTGTCAATCGAGTCTGTTTCTATATTTAACCCGTTGATGATTTTAAATATCCCAGGGTACTGGAATAGAAACCTAACATTAGCACCAGAAGACCGACAGCTTCACTGTCTGTCACCTGCTTAGTTTTAGTGTCTTAATCGAGGGCAGATCCTTCAGATCGGACCTTTATTAGTTTGTTTCGATACCTTATAATCATAGTTCTATCTGTAATCTTACTTTACATGTTTGTTATATACTGTACAGAATTCAAATTACGTATACGGAATTGGTATTCTAGATATATACTTTTGTTAATTAATTTCTTCGAACATTTAAATATATCTGAATTTTGCACACCTGTTATACAGGGGGCACTCCAAAAGTTTCTCTCTGGGTGATTTGATTTTCAAGTTCGGTATTATTACTTACTTTTGTTATATTTGTAAACAAGGCATAACCTTGGTTACTGTTATAAGGTAACCTACCGTATTTCTTGAGATTTTGGCAATACTAGAATCTTTCGCATTACGTCTTTTGAGACTTCCTTTTTTTTACTCGTTCGAAGAATCAATTTATCATTAACCTGGAGGGATAATTTAGGGATAACCCCTCTCACCTCTCGATATACTTATACGGGGGGGAGAATTTTAGTTTTCGGACTTTATGCAATTTACTCATAATTCATTTTGCTTCTTTATTGAATCATTGAACAGGGCTTCACCTTTATTTTTAAAACGTAATGTGTCTTGAGTTGCGACTATGTCTGGCAACTTTTATTTGTAAGTGTTGAATTCGCCGTTTTGTTTTATTGTTAATTCTATCGCTCGTGTATACAATAAATTTGTAGCTTTGTTGATTGTGTTTCGATCTCCATCCTTCCCACTAGTTTTGAGTTTAACAAGGTTTCTTGCTCCGCAACGAGTGATAAGGGGCTGACCCTCTGGTGTTTAGTTGGAGCTACCAGGTCCCGCCTGCTCCCGTTATAGCGTTATCTCTGCAGGTGGATAATAACGGTGGCGTCCATATTCTTCCATCTCGCGGCCTTGAATCCGCGACGTTCTCCGAAACAAGAGAGTTAGCCGGCAGAGACTTTCCTGGGGACATAACATCATCAGGTAGGTTCAGACCAGAGAGGATCAGCGAACGATCACTCCTTATCATCTCGCCACACTAATAATTTTACGCCGCGTTGGTGGCAACGTGGCGTAACAGGTGATGTGTGTCGAGAATCACCTGCTAAGAATATTAGCATACCACCGTGGCCTGGCGTTTCCACTTAAATTTTGCAATGCTCGATTCAATGCTTAATAATTTTTTATGCGCCATTGTGCATTTATCCCATATAATTATCTTACATTGCTGTAGTACTTTACTCATTCCTGATGTTTTTGAAATGTTACAAGTTTGTGTTTCACTGTTTTGTATATTCAATGTCTATTTAAGTGCTGAATGCGCTGTTCGAAAATCATCCAAAAGGATCGCCGCAATTCCAGATGATGTGATTACGAATGCGATATTATTTTGTGCATGTATGGTTGCTAGTACCATAATAAGAAATGTTTTTCCTGTACCTCCTGGACGTCCAACAAATACATTCGACCACTCTCATCATTTGTTACTCACATTATCGCATCATAAACATGTTTTTGTTCTTGAAGTAATTTTTGAATATTCGATTGTACAAATATATTTAATGTATTGTAGTGGAAGTTATTTTCGCATTGCAATTCAGTATGAAATAATGTCATTCCCTAATGTTATTATGACAATACTTAAGCACCATCTCGTGGCGCCATCTACATTTAAATAATAATGCACCACTCTTGATATTATCTTGTTAGGCTCCTAACTTTCTTTCTACTGGCCAGATTGAGGATGTCAATAGCTTTAAACCTGCTCCGGATAACGCGGATCGTTTTGCAAAAAACCGCGCGTAAATCGGTCCAGTGGCTTTTTAGTTTATAACGTTTAGTTTATAATAGGTTATCTGAAGGCTGTCGTTTATGACCAATGTGATACAAAAGATAGGCTGTTTCTTTAAAATATGAATATGTCACAAAGCGACATATTATCCATGAATTTTTTAACATTTTTGAATTAAATTTATTTCCGAAAAATACGATTTAAAATTGAATTAAAGAAACCCTTGATACGTGCGAAGTATAATAAATATAATAACCCTATCGTAAGTTCGTTTAATTATTTGATTTATTTCAGGTATAGCTGACGTATTATTCACTAACATTCTCCATCATTGGTTAATTTCCCCTTAATTCAACTTTATTAATTTTCTAGTACATGTATGTATGTAGTTATCCTAGCCATTATGTTACTGTTGGTGTTTGAATTCTTGTTCTTCGTAATATTTTCAGTTTTCTCTAGTTTGACCTCATGTTATCTAAAGATTTAATGTTTAACGTGTGAACTTGACATCCTTTGTTGGCATAATCTGAATATTAGTAACTCCGTTTGTTTACATGTGCCTAACCTTTGCTTTCTCCTCTTGTACTTCTTAGTGTTTATGTAGTGCCATAATATCCCAATTTTTTATTTTACCATATCTGCCTGTTTAATCTTGTTTTAGGCTTAAGTGTAATAATCAAAATTTCTTCCGGCGCCTTAATTGTTTTCATGGTTGTCATTGTTATTCAGGTTTAGTGTATATCTGGGGCACGTTGAGTTAGTTTTGTTTAACGCTTGATTTCAGTTTCGCTTGCTTAAGTTTGGTTTCTGTATTTTCTTAATTAATTAATTCCTTAGTTAATTCTTCTGTTCATTAAGATTCATTTCTGTTCCTTTTTTTTCGATTTTGTGTTTCCTTAATGTGTTTCTATCCTTCAATTCGTTTTTGAATTATGCATCAACCAAATATAAAAGGAGAAAGATTACTGGATCTATTCCCATATGTCACTGTTTTTCTAAATTGTCAAAAGTTTTACTTCTTGTTCTGGTATGCTCATATGTATATTGTAATAAAAATATTGTAAAATACATGTTGTGAATGTCGGGCTTGATGAATCAATGTTATGGTTGCATTCGGTAATCTTCGGTGACTGTTTGTTAAATGAATAAATGTACTTTGATCAAAATATATTTATTTACACTAATATACATTTATTTTTGGATGTACAGCGACTTATACTAGCATAAAATTGCTGTTGAGACTGGCGTCTCTTGTTAAAGTATGATTGTTATGTTGAATTTTAAGACTGTGTGTGTCTTGTGATCTTGTTTCTTGTTGTGATATTACGAATGAGAATGTTGTGCTAAGACTGCGTTTGTTATGATGTTACGAATAAAAGCGTTGTGTTAAATCTGTGTTACAAGTAGGTAAGAATCTACTACTACCTCTAGAAATTATTACATAATTAAATGCGTGTATTCGTTGTATATTGTATTGTTTGACGGCATACCGGGGGATTTTTCTCAATGTTATTAGTTCGTGGAAATTGTACCACGGGAACAATACCCAAGGTTTACGATAGTGTCTTAAAAATCTAATCTTAACTAATCAATAATAAAATATAATTACTAATTAAGTATTGGTGTTATAAATCTAAGTATGTAGTAATCAAATTTATTATACATATTTAGGGAAAGTGATCTTAGTAATGACTATAACCCAAGATAAAAAGACAAGAGGTCTAATATATAAAGCAATAAATTCGCAAATGTAAAAGATATCGCTTTCTTAGAACCTGAAGAAAGTTTTACTATTTGAAGGTGATAATAAATTATATTATACAGTGGCTTATATTTAACAATAAAAAATGTTTGAAATTAACATATTACAAAAGGATATTAAATGTATCCTCAAATATACATAGTAGATAAGAAAAGTATTGCGAATGTACTACTATGACGATTATTTAAAGAATGTTTTTAAATTAAAGTACATGACAACTATAATACTAGTATTGATGAGTATTAGAGTTGTCATCTTCGTGAGGTATTTTTCCATTGCAAACAATTACCTATTCTGTACAGATCTTTTGTAAGATCTAAAAACATTGGCTAGATAGTTGTTATAAATATAATTTATGTATTTTTTGAGAAGCGATCTTAATTATTCTGCCAGAAAATTAGATTTACATATTTTAATTTCTAAAATGTGTTTAAAATTAGGTTTCGGCATAATTTTTGGTCATTCTAAACGGATTGTAAAATGCAATATGAAGAATGCTTACATCAGCAATATTATTCAAATTGCGCTTTAAACAAGTAAATGAAATTATTGCTTGTTTTCCTTTGTTATCCGATAATTTCTTTCTAATAAATAAAGCAGCACACATAAAATATCCGGCGAAAGCGAATACATGAGAACCGCAGAGTGCGGTTTTTGCAGGCTGACAGTACTGAGTACTAACCTCCGTAATAAAATACGAAATAGTCACTAAACCGCAACGGATGACCAATAAGCACAAGCAGCCAAGTCGTCACTGTATGTGAGGTACGAACTGCTGCATTATTTAGGGCACACGCCCCGATAATTATTGCTGCTGGTGATAGCGACAGCTGGTAAAGGAATGAATTCACAGCACCGATGGGTACTAAATGTTATGTAAATAGTACTGAAAATAAACACCAAATGACTAATGAATATTGGTGTATTTGATAAAATGCACGTTTCACACATCATTAACTACATGGAAAATTAATGACTCAAAACGCCTTTGTTCATGCGCTCGAATAAAAATATTTCATATTTAAACATGTAAAATATTGGGAAAATGTTGTTCTCAATGATCTGTGATTTATCAATTACAAAACTATTTCTTTTAGAAATACCCTTTTTATGTACAACTCTAAGATAATTATATGAACTTCATCGAAACTACTAAGTTAGTAGTAGTATATGTTGAGCACTTGTGAAATTATTACACTATTAAACTTAAATAACACACCTTATATTTTTACAAACAATAGTATATTAACTATATGTACATTTCATGTGCACTGCACACATCGTCAGTAGTTACTATTTAAACGTATTATTTTCGAGTACATGTATAGTAAAAATATCTTTAGGTAGGGCTGTAAAAAACTACAAATGGTCGAAAAACATGCAAATAATCGAAAAGTATGGTCGTATTATTGTAAAAGTGCCTACTAAACTCTATTGAAATTCTAAGAAGGAAAAATTTGGGAAAGACTGTTACATATGAAAACAAGACACCTGACTGTGTTAGTCATTTAGGGTTATATTAAATAACAATATAGTAAAGTGAAAAGGATCTATTAATTATTAGATACTGTTGGTATACAATTTAAAAGTTTATTATTAATAGGTGAAATGTCATTGTTAAGGAGGTAATTTTTGTATTTTTTCATATGTATGGCTTCCCATATGTCTAAATTTCTATTGTTACATTTTTTAATTAATTTTACATTATCTAAGCTGAAATTATGTCCGCTATCTAAATGATGTAGAGCTAATGCTGATTTGTCTACATTGTGAAGTTTTACATGAGCTAAATGTTTTTTGAAACGGGTTTGAATATTTCTTCTTGTTTGGCCGATATATAATTTCGGGCAAGAATTACAGTTAATTCTGTAAATACCTGATTCTTTCAGTGGGTCTGTGCTAACTAACTTTGTTTGAAGGTATTGTTGTAACTTGTGAGTGTTGGAAAATGCAGGAGTTAGATTATATTTTTTAAACAATTTTGTTACGTGATTCTGCCAACTTTTGTGAAAAGTAATTTTGCAATATTTTTTGGTATTACTCTGTGTATTTGGAGTTAATCTGATTTTAAAAGTTTTTAGCTTCTTCTTTTCTAGTTTGTTTTTGATTTTTTCCACCAATTGTTTATCGTATCCGTTAGATTCTGCTACTTTAGTTATGTGGTCTAGTTCTTTCTTAAAATTCACTGGTGATAGAGGGATTGATAATAATCTATTAATTAAAAAATAAAAACTACTTTTTTTATATTTGTTAAATGTATCTGATTGTTTATGTATGTAATTTTTAATGTAATGTTTGTAACTACATAGATAAACAATCAGATACATTTAACAAATATAAAGAAAGTAGTTTTTATTTTTTAATTAATAGCTTATTATCAATCCCTCATCACCAGTGAATTTTAAGAAAGAACTAAACCACATAACTAAAGTAGCAGAATCTAACGGATACGATAAACAATTGGTGGAAAAAATCAAAAACAAACTAGAAAAGAAGAAGCTAAAAACTTTTAAAATCAGATTAACTCCAAATACACAGAGTAATACCAAAAAATATTGCAAAATTACTTTTCGCAAAAGTTGGCAGAATAACGTAACAAAATTGTTTAAAAAATATAATCTAACTCCTGCATTTTCCAACACTCACAAGTTACAACAATACCTTCAAACAAATTTAGTTAGCACAGACCCACTGAAAGAATCAGGTATTTACAGAATTAACTGTAATTCTTGCCCGAAACTATATCGGCCAAACAAGAAGAAATATTCAAACCCGTTTCAAAGAACATTTAGCACATGTAAAACTTCACACTGTAGACAAATCAGCATTAGCTCTACATCATTTAGATACCGGACATAATTTCAGCTTAGATAATGTAAAATTAATTAAAAAATGTAATAGAAATTTAGACATGTGGGAAGCCATACTTTTCACCTATTAATAATAAACTTTTAAATTGTATACCAACAGTATCTAATAATTAATAGATCCTTTTCACTTTACTATATTGTTATTTAATATAACCCTAAATGACTAACACAGTCAGATCTCTTGTTTTCATATGTAATGGTCTTTCCCAAATTTGTCCTTCTTAGAATTTCAATAGAGTTTAGTAGGCTACAGGTTGTAGGTTTAGTAGTTACAATAATACGACCATACTTTTCGATTATTTGCATGTTTTTCGACCATTTGTAGTTTTTTACAGCCCTACCTAAAGATATTTTTACTATACATGTACTCGAAAATAATTCGTTTAAATAGTAACTACTGACGATGTGTGCAGTGCACATGAAATGTACATATAGTTAATATACTATTGTTTGTGAAAATATAAGGTGTGTTATTTAAGTTTAATACTAAGTTAGTATTTTTTAGGGTTTATTCTCATAAGGAAGAGATGAATTTCTATTTTGCATTATATAATAAGTGTTTTTACACTCCTTTCTTTCTGTCTAATCTAGTAAAGTAATACACATTTTTTTGGCAAAACACATTTGTTTACAAGCCCACAAATACTCCAAAACAGACAAAACTGCTTTATTTACAAACAAACTACAACGCGATCACCATTTAGATTTTGAAAACACAAATAATCGATAAAGAACAACGCGCAATGAAAAAGGAAATTATTAATATTAAACAAGAAAAAAATTCATTAACACAAGTGATATAAAAAATCTAAGCAGTATATAATAATAATAATGTAACGATCTGCAATTTACCATCATGAATATATGTTGTAGGTGTAGGTTTCCGCGGTCGTTCTCTAGATGTAGATCTCGGTTTCCTAGTTGGAACTGCGTCGAGTTAGGCGTAATTGCCAACGTTTCGTCCACCGTTTCAAGGGACATCTTCAGGGCCGTACGTAGATGTTTGTCGTTTCGCAGTAGCTTGAAGAATGCTATGACAGAGATCGGCACAACTTTTATAGGGGGGGGGGGGGGCGGGTCAGATGGTGGCCTGCTATTGGCTGGGGACAATGAGCCAATGGCATGCGTCGTATGGGCGTGGTAATTCTTAGTAGAGTTCAGTAGAGTTTGACACGTCGGATGTAACGTATAGCCATCATCTCTATTGAGATTGCGGGGTTGTTTGTAAATTTTAATAGATTCACGGATTTTCCTAGGGAAATAATGCGATTCACGGGACAGAAGCTTGACATTTATGAATGGAATTTGATGACAGGAGTTGAGTTTGTGTTCTGCCAGCGCTGAACCGGCTATATGTAACAGTATAGTACAACGTTCATGTTCGGACACACGGTCAGCGACTGGCCGCTTAGTTTCGCCAATGTACACACTGCCACACGAACACGGAATGCGATACACTCCTTGTGCTTGGAGCGGAGATATTTTGTCTTTAACCGAGGGTAAGAGGTCCGAAACTTTAGAATGGGGTCTGAAGACAGTTTTGATTTTATTTCTATGTAGAACCTTTCCTATATGATCGGTGATACCTTGAATATACGGTAAGAAGGCGGTGCTGATGTTAGGATCGCGTTCACTCCGACGTTTGGGGTTTCGATGTCTCACTATAGTACGGTGTATGTCGTGGGCGTTATAATTATTCTGGAGTAGGGTGTTAGAAACATGCTTAAGTTCGAAGGGTAGTGCCCTAGGTTCTGAGATAACGAGAGATCTACGTACAGCGGACAGTGAAACAGTGGACGAAACGTTGGCAATCATGCCTAACTCGACGCGGTTCTAACCCGGAAACCGAGATCTACATCTAGAGAATGACCGCGGAAACCTACACCTACATTTATCTACCCTCTACGGGGAGGAAATATGGAAGAAGACCAGAATTTTTGGTACTCTGCGACGGAGATTGGTAAGACAAATTTCTTTATTAACATTTTTACTCCGTTGCCGAGACAGCAATGTTGTACCTACCTTCGTACGCATTACACACCACATCAAATCCCGTTCAGCCTAAAAAATCTGTCGCCGTGCAAGCGCCTCATTACTTCGTGAGAGGGTAAAGCACACTAGGCGCGATTTGAATTCTCTTTCGGTTTAGATTTTCACTACGCATCTTGAACTAGCGCAACGTCTCACCCACGATGACTTTTCTCTCATCGATCGGATAACCTTTCTTCAAGCCGAAAAATCACATGCCCTCTCGACGGTCGTTCACATTCGGAAATTTAATGTACTTCAATCCAAACAGGTCACTAAATCAGTCTCTCCTCCACGCCAGACCGTCATCAATTTGTCACAGCACGTTCTAACTCCCGACGAACAATCTATTCTTTCAAAAGGTTCAAATTTTGCTTTGACGTCGAAACACATACCTACCGAAGAGATTATATCTGGTATAGGAAGTGCTCTCATAAAACTCCCAGATATCATTGCAGACCCTATCAGACACCAAACTTCAGTTATTCTTCGACGTGCCAAACCCCCTAGACCGAACGTATAAAAATCAGAAATATCTGCCCTAAAAACTCTCAGAACGAACCCCAAGATTGTAATATTAAATGCGGACAAAGGGAACGCAACAGTTTTACTCGACAACAATGTCTATCAGAAGAAAATAGACCCTACTCAAGACGATTCATATCGCCTCTTGAAGCGGGACCCTACGGCCTGGATAGAACGTTCTGTAAACAGATCTCATCAAACGATAATCTATCCCCGGAGACATACAAAAATCTCTTATCCAAAGACACTCCAAGCCGCCGAGATTATATGGATTACCTAAAATTCACAAACTCAACGTGCCTCTTCGCCCCATTGTCAGCGCTATCGACAGCCCCACCTACAAATTAGCCAAATATTTATCTAACATGCTCAAACAATACACAGGTGATAGTAACTATGCGATTAAAAATTCTAAACATTTTGTAACTCGTTTACAGGATTTTTCCTTGGACACTAGTAATTTACTAGTTAGTTTTGACGTTGAATCTCTTTTCACGAAGGTCCCGATCCCGGACACAGTGTCAATCATCTCCGACATTATAGCTGCCCACGGCAAACCGAATGATATATCCGAACTCGTAAATGTGTGCTTTACTTCCACGTACTTCCAATTTCGAAACAAGTTCTATGAACAAGTGTCGGGAGCCGCTATGGGTTCCCCCTTATCCCCGGTTGTCGCTAACATTTTTATGGAAGCGTTCGAGCAACAAGTCTTAAGCTCCTTTCATTTAAAACCTAAATGTTGGTTTAGATATGTAGACGATACGTTCGTCATCTGGCCGCATGGGCGGCAGTCTTTAGATGAATTCATTCGCTTTACCATAGAGGTGGAATCAGACGGAAGTCTCCCGTTTTTAGACGTCTTAGTGACCCACAATATCAATGGCAAGCTGGGCCACACGGTTTACAGGAAACCGACTCATACGGACCGATATCTGAACGGGTTTTCCCATTATCACACGGCACACAAACAAGCGGTCATCAATACGCTTTTACATCGTGCGTTTTCTATCTCAGAACCTAGGACACTACCCTTCGACCTTAAGCATGTTTCTAACACCTTATTCCAGAATAATTATAACGCCGACGACAAACAACGTACTATAGTGAGACATCGTAACCCCAAACCTCGGGGTGAACCCGATCCTAACATCAGCACCGCCTTCTTACCGTATATTCAAGGTATCACCGATCATATAGGAAAGGTTCTGCATAGAAATAAAATCAAAACTGTCTTCAGACCCCATTCTAAAGTTTCGGACCTCTTACCCTCGGTTAAAGACAAAATATCTCCGCTCCAAGCACAAGGAGTGTATCGCATTCCGTGTTCGTGTGCAGTGTGTACATTGGCGAAACTAAGCGGCCAGTCGGTGAGCGTGTGTCCGAACATGAACTTTGTACTAGACTGTTACATATAGCCGGTTCAGCTCTGGCAGAACACAAACTAAACTCCGGTCATCAAATTATATTCAAAGATGTCAAGCTTCTGTCCCGTGAATCGCATTATTTCCCTAGGAAAATCCGTGAATCTATTGAAATTTACAAACATCCCTGCAATCTCAATAGAGATGATGACTATACGTTACATCCGACGTGGCAAACTCTACTGAACTCTACTAAGAATTACCACGCCCATACGACGCATGCTATTGGCTCATTGTCCCCAGCCAATAGCAGGCCACCATCTGACCCGGTCCCCCCTATATAAGTTGTGCCGATCTCTGTCATAGCATTCTTCAAGCTACTGCGAAACGACGAACATCTACGTACAGCTACACGCGGTTCCAAACCGAGATCTACATGAATATATGTTGTTATTATATAATTATTTATCATTTGTTATTTAAATATCTGTACACTGGCTTATCATGTCGGCAGTTCCGTGTGTAGATCCCTGACTGGGGTGTCTTAGTAGGTTTTCGTGGTTTTCCTTCTCGTTCAAGGCGAATGCCGACAGTTTAAAATCGCTCCACGGCGCAGCTTAAGTCGATCCACGGGTGCAGCATAATAATAACTCATAGCTTGCCAATCCCCCGTAATTGACGTTTTGCTGTCTAGTGTTCTAAACCATGAATGATTACTATTAAACTTGAATGTGTCCTTGAATATTTTAATTTTATCCATGACAACTACCGATATATAAGTTTGACATTAATATACTGTCATATGTATTTTTAATTTCTTTGAAAAAGACACTATGGGTAAGATTGCTTTAAATATATACATGTTAAAGTAAACCAGACCTTAAATAGCCGACTAATTTAATCTACTTATATATATATATATATATATATATATATATATATGGTAAACCTAATCAGTAGGCGATTAAAGGTCTGTATATTACTTCAAAATATATGTATTTAAAAAACTCTACATGTTTCGGCTGTATACGCCTTTTTCAAGAGAATACAAAATATGAATGACAGGATATAAATGTCAAGTAATTAAGTTGCTATGGTTTAAATTATTCAAAGATACATTCTAGTAATAATAATAAATCATGCCTTAGTATTCCAAAAAATAGATAACAAGGTGTGAAAATATGTGTTGTTCGCTGCTAGCAATTTGTGTCTCCTTCTGGGTATGAACTTGTGTGTTGGTTGCTGCTGGCAGCTTGCGTCTCTCTATGGGTGTGTGGTTTTGGGTGAGAGCGTAAGTGTAGGGTTTTGTATGTCGGTGCGTTCGTGCGTGTGTTTAGTGATCGGTCGCATGAATTTAGAGAGGTCGGATAACCAGCCGTTGCGTAGGGCCGCCAACCCTTTCCCGACAACTTCTTTACAATTCCGTGCAGTACTTCGACGGTCTGACCCCCGCCCCAACGAGGCAAGGCGCAGACAGGCAAAGCGCACCCTGTACGGGGTTGCTCATCGCAACTAAGGGAACACTCTTAGTGGCTACCTCGGTCGACGATGGTCACACTTATGCCATCTTAACGTTTTCCGCCGAAGCGGGGGCATAGCACACACGTCGAACGTGTGTGTGCTGTTAACGGCAGCCTAGCCAGGTTGTCGCCCAGGACCGGTCCTAGTGGTGTGTACGCGGCGCTATCTCGTCGCCGCGCAATGCACACACCACTAGGACCGGTCCTGGGCGACAACCTGGCTAGGCTGCCGTTAACAGCACACACACGTTCGACGTGTGTGCTATGCCCCCGCTTCGGCGGAAAACGTTAAGATGGCATAAGTGTGACCATCGTCGACCGAGGTAGCCACTAAGAGTGTTCCCTTAGTTGCGATGAGCAACCCCGTACAGGGTGCGCTTTGCCTGTCTGCGCCTTGCCTCGTTGGGGCGGGGGTCAGACCGTCGAAGTACTGCACGGAATTGTAAAGAAGTTGTCGGGAAAGGGTTGGCGGCCCTACGCAACGGCTGGTTATCCGACCTCTCTAAATTCATGCGACCGATCACTAAACACACGCACGAACGCACCGACATACAAAACCCTACACTTACGCTCTCACACAAAACCACACACCCATAGAGAGACGCAAGCTGCCAGCAGCAACCAACACACAAGTTCATACCCAGAAGGAGACACAAATTGCTAGCAGCGAACAACACATATTTTCACACCTTGTTATCTATTTTTTGGAATACTAAGGCATGATTTATTATTATTACTAGAATGTATCTTTGAATAATTTAAACCATAGCAACTTAATTACTTGACATTTATATCCTGTCATTCATATTTTGTATTCTCTTGAAAAAGGCGTATACAGCCGAAACATGTAGAGTTTTTTAAATACATATATTTTGAAGTAATATACAGACCTTTAATCGCCTACTGATTAGTTTTACCATATCATACCAAGGTCACGAAGTTATTATATATATATATATATAACACAAATTATCTAATCACTTATATATATATATATATATATATATATATATATATATATATTAATGAACATCATGTGTATGAGAATTAATAATTATTAAATCTCATTTTACATGCGATTGTCGCTATAATTTGTTGCATTTAATTAATGAGATTTAATAATTATTAATTCTCATACACATGAAGTTCATTACAGTTCGTATATATACACGTAGTTTAGAAGTGAATATCATGTCTGTCTTCGGTAAGGTGCACTGATGATCTGTAAAAAACAGTGAAATATCGATATATGCACATTCCGCGCAGATAAGTTTTTCACAAAATTTTTCATATATATATATATATATATATATATATATATATATATATAGTAGATTTAATTAGTTGGCGATTTAAGGTCTGGTTTTACTTAAAAATGTATATACTTAAAACAATCTTGCATGCTTCGGCACATGATGCCTTCTTCAAAGAATTTAAAATATAACTGCCAGTATATATATGACATTAATATACTGTCATTTATATTTTAAATTCTTTGAAGAAGGCATCATTTGAATCTACCATAACATACATAGGTTACGAAATAATTATATATATATATATATATATATATATATATATATATATATAAATATTATATTCTTGGAGTTTTTCGGCTTTTATATGAAATACTTACAAATATTATCAAATTAGTATGATTTGCTTTGTAATTTGTAGACAGCAATGTTTACATTCACATTTACTTCGCATTTACATACTAATTTAATAACATTTGTAAATATTTCATATAAAAGCCAAAAAACTCCAAGAATTTATCAATTAATATATTTAATGAACGGCTAAGAAATTATCTCAACACACATATAGCACTCCATAGCTATATGTGTGTTGAGATAATTTCTATAATAATTTAATAATTAGCAATTTCAAATCTTCAAAACTGATATCTGCTTTCAAAACTGACACTTGCTTTCAAAACTGACATCTGCTTTCAAAACAGACATCTGCTTTCAATAACTGACATTTGCTTTCAATAACTGACATCTGCTTTCAAAACTGATATCTGCTTTCAAAACTGACTTCTGCTTTCAAATCTGACATCTACTTTCAATAACTGACATCTGAATCATTAACACTGTTACTTTATATGCATTTCTAAATAGCTTGAACCAAGGTCTATCGTGGCTTAAGTAGTAAAGCAACGGTCCGGCAAACCGTAGACTTGGGTTTAAGTCCCAACGTAGACAAAATTTTTCAATTAAAACTTTAGTATGATTTGCTTTTTAATTTGTAGACAGCAATGTTTACATTCACATTTACTTCGCACTTACATACTAATTTGATAATATTAGCAAATATTTCATATAAAAAAGTTTCATATAAAAAAGCCGAAAAACTCCAAGAATTTATCAATTGATATATTTAATGAACGACTAAGAAATTATCTAAATATATATATATATATATATATATAGAGAGAGAGAGAGAGAGAGAGAGAAAAGGGAGAAGTTCTTTGGGATTCCAGCAAACCAATATTATTATGTGTAGTTTGACTGAATTGAGATAACAGGCGTTAAAGAAGTACATGTTAAGGAAATTAAAAATTACTTACAATTTGAACCTTAATTTTTGAAGAAAGTTTGCAGGCTGACATGTAAGAACATAAGGATGGTGGCGCTACGAGTATAAGTCCTTGTTCTTTTTTAAGCGCGAGGTCAGAACACACTACAGATTAAAATAAAGTCTTGATGTAGTCAAAATTGTGTCAAAAATTTAAAATATAAAATGAAATATGAATGGGCAACACATAAACGTGGACGATATAGACATGATCGAACAGCTGATTGTTTTCTCCGCGTAAATGCTTAACTGCCACTCTAAGAAACTGAAATTTACTGCGTAAGTATCAAGTTCGTCTAAATTACAGTTTACTGTTGTGCCAATACCACTGACGGATAGGAAACCCATGTTACATCGTCAACGCGATAATAAGTCCAATTAAAACTAAAGAAGTAGTTCGTTAGAATATCCACCTCCAGGAAGCGATTGTGTAATACCTATTTGAGAATAAGTAGCAAAACTACCGTTGTCAACGGTTAGGTTATACTAAAGATGCTAATGCGGTTATGAAAACTCTGTAAATATTACAATATTATGTGAAACAAAATGAAATGCAGAATGTTTAAATTAAACAATTAATAAAATACATATTGTAAATGGCATGTAAACATTTTTGAAATCAAAAAACAATTAGAATTGCGCAACAGTTCTGAATATTTTAAATGTATGGGAATCGTTAGATCTGTTTTAATAAACTTGTATTTAGCACAACCACTGTTAACAACCCCACATTACGAAACATCAGCGATGGTAACATCGACATATACAATAATGACACAATTAAGTACTACCGTAATGACATTATTGTGCCAACATAGTGTTTTAGAAACCTAATCAAATGTTTTTAAAACTATCTTTAACATAGCTTCAAAAAATATGGGATTAATAATCCCTCTCTGGCTAATAACTGTCCAAACTTCAATTTTTTGCGAATGTAATTTAGTCTCTACAAAAAGTGTGGATCATTTTTACTTTAAATTCTCATATTTTGAAAGTTGACATACCCAGACAGGTGAAACCACGATTCGTCTATAAACATAACTTTCGACAATGCTTCATCGTTGTTATTGAATTGTTCAATAAATCGTTGGCCCAATTCTTGTCTACAAGAAATATTCCATGTATTCTTGTATATGATAGGATGCATATGTAAATCATTTTTAAGGATAAGTCGATAGGTACTCTAAGAAAGATTTAGTTCTTGCTGTAAATGTCGTACAAAAATTTATGGATGTTCTTCAACTACTTGCCTTGCCGCTTCGACAATAATTCTATTTCTGACCATTGATCTACCTGTTCCCATTTACGATTCACACTTCCTGTTTCTCTGAATAAATTCATAAAACGACACGAATGCAAACACAGAAATGATCATATGGGACAGCGTCATTTACAAGTTCGACTTTTCTGCCTTTTCTTAGGTGCTCATTAAATACATAAGCCATTGTTTAATGATAAATTTCTAAGAATATTCGAAGATATTCGCAGTGTCAATTTAATCAATACATTTCAGGAACTAGGTATGAATTACACTCCGACATGACTGCTATAGATATCTTTCTCGTTCATAGTCTAATTGAAAAGCTTCTTTTGGCTCGCATATTACTATAGCAACCACAGTTCGTCATTAAATAAAAATGTCCAACGCAAATATAGTAGTTGATCAACATTTTATGTTTAGGAAACGGTATGTTAGCTAACCAATGTTAAATTTTTGTTCGTGCAACTAAATTAAACATAGATTAATTTTATCAACGGTTTAGTTAATCTTGGTTAACGATCTAATCACGGATATTGGTGGAAAGAGCATTGGTAATTTAAGCATCTTAAAGAAAAGCTTCTGCTATTTTTACCATTTAATTCCATTTTATCTTCAAAATGTTTCTAGTTTTTTACCATTTATTTAATTGTTTACTTTTGTTCTTTGTAGATAGTATAGGTTACAATTTCTATATCACGGTGATGGTGATAAATGCATAAATCGCATCCTGTTAATGTGATAACAATTTCTCATAAATTAAAATTAAATTATTAAACGAAATTGCGAAATATGCTTTACTATGTAATAATTATGTGTGTTCTAGGACGGATTTGTGATTAATGTCAATATAAGAGTATAGTTTGTTTCAAATTATAAGAATATAACTTTGAACGGCTCTAATGCTTTTATTGCACCACCTTCTGTGATGATAATTATTATACCTGGTTTCCTTATTGAACGGGTACGGTTTACCGTTTTGTCATTACGGACGTCAGCAATTTGTTTGCGTCAAAGATAATCGTATTCAGCCGCCAGGTAGTTATTACCGCAGGTGGTGAAATAAAAGCATTAGAGCCGTTCAAAGTTATATTCTTATAATTTGAAACAAACTTATACCTTAGCTTTTATTGAGTTTTATATTACCCCAGAAATGTGGACATAATATACATAGTATTTATTACGGTTAAAGTAACTTGTATTAAAACTGCCCGCCTAAGGATTAACTTTCCCAATTTGTCGTACTTTTATAATTACATGGTGGTAATTGGAGGTGTTAGTTACACAGAAGTTGATTCACCCGGACGGATGAACAACGAACAGACATCGAATGCGAACCAACCGACCGGATTAGAAAGTTGTTAATGATATCAATTTTGTTGAGGTATAGTAGCACATAAAGCTCGTAGCTTGGAACTTGTTCACGCGATACGTCTCTTCTGTGAACAGGAAATATCTTCTTTGTAAGTTCTTTGAGACGTACATAATTGCTTCATTTTCTTGCTGTACTTCGTTGCATTCAGTCAGCAAGTAATGTATACGCTTTCAGAAAGTTCACTTAGTAGTTGGAAAGTGGGCGTATGCAAATTTAAAAGCTTCTTTTACAAAGCCGATAAATGTATGGCGAAAGCAGATAGTAATGCTTTTTTTAAGAGTGTAATTGGCGGTTTAAGTGGAAATAAATATGGAACATCATATCTTTAAATGTAGTCTTGGTAAATATGTCAATTTTTACGTAATTTATTTAGCCAGGAAATCCGTAAGTTTTCCTAGTTTTGTTATAAAAAATTATATTATATCATAGATATAATTATATATATATATATATATTTATATGATGTGTGACGGTTGTAATATATAAAAAAAATATTGTTTAAATAAAGAAACTATAGGATTAATGTGAAAATCAATATGATCAATTGCAGTTAAGTTGCAATATTAAATAGACCTCTTGTTTTTCTCTTAAATTGAAGTTTACTTGTTTGCCTATCTGAAAGGCTTTGTCTATTTTTAATATTGTACGATTAAAATTGGAAACAGATAGGTTAATTTTCCAAGAAATGTATTTTAAATCTCTTTAAATATAGTTGTGAATAAAACATATAGAGGGAGAGGTTTTGAATATTACATATGTTGCATGTGGGTGATACATTTAAAAGTTTTCGTTTACAAACGAAGTATACATAACCTCAACAGGTGTACATGTGTTTATTATATTGTTTCTTTCTTTAATGGGCTCAAAATTATACGTATAAATGTCCAGCTTTTTAAGAACATAGAGACTCTTTTGTGGTGCATCTGGAATACACTTTACTCGTGGGATCGGTGACTCGAATAGAAATACATATAGAAATTGATTATGTCCAAAATAATAAATGATGGTGATTTTGTCTAAATAATAAGGATAATTCTACAAAAATGAAACGAGTGAGTACAGGAATAAAGTAAATGCTTTAATGGAAGATATTGTTTCACAGGTAAGTTAATTAATTTAAAATAAGTACTTATTAATATGCATCATGTCACGTGATTATCTCTACGTAAACTAAATTTAAGGTTAAATTAATGAATGTGACAAATTTTACTTTAATTCTTAATAAACATAGATGCTACTATTTAAAATTTAATGGATTAAAATATAGAAAACAGAGAATTGAGAACTGAGAAAAGCGCAAGTTGAACTGTATTCTTCGTAACTTAAATTACGTAATACTTAAAACTAAAAGTACCCATTAGGTATATTCATTAAAAAGACATTCATCAAAGTTTTGCTACGAGAAATTAATTAATATAATTCTCAAAATTACAGAGGAGATTTCAAAATACTTAAGTGACCAAGGGATGAGGCAGGTTTTTCAAAAATCTTCTCGTTTCCAAAAATGCAGGATACAAGTTTAGCGGGTGGTTGAATGGCGTCACCTCTATAGTTCGGGCCTCCTAAGATGCTGTCCTCGGTGAAATGAAATTTCCGTTTTCTCAGGAACTGGTTGAAGTATCGATTCCCAAAAGGCGTTAAAATGTTGCTGGATATTCTGGTAATATTTTAAGATGTGTGTTGTATAGTTTTCTATTTAATTTTCAACTTTTTTTCTATTTTTAGACGGAGCACTTAATTAAACGTCGGCGTGGTGTTCGGAGAATTTCAACTTAGTCACGCCCACTATCTTTTGTTTTTAATCCTCGTTTCTGATTCGTTCAATTAGTATTTGTTAATTTAATCTCGTTACTTTTATTTAATGAAAATGACAATTTAATTATTTTAACCAAATGGCTACTTTACAAAAATTATATACATTGTTCTTGTGAATAAATAATAGTTACTTGTACATACAAGTCTTTATATGCTTTTTATGCTGATTTATAGTCGAGATATTTCCAACGGTTATTAATTTGAAACTGTACAGCTTTCTCTAAAGTATATGTCATTGATAATCGATCAATTAAGTTGAAATGTTTTCGGTAATTCATGATATATAAATAAAATGACTTAGGCAAAAGAAAAGATAAACATAAATGATAATGCAAATTAATTTCTAACAATTAAAACGCGAAATCAACTTTATTGATTTAACAGATGAAGAATTCAGTTCAAAAAATTATCTTAATTTCTAATTTTTACATTCTAACTAATAATCTGTATTTTAACTAAACTAGGGATTCTTGTGGGGGTAGGCTTGACCTACCTCAATATATATAAAGATAATTATTTCGTGACCTTTGTATGTTATGGTAAATTCAATTTGTTGGCGATTTAAGGTCTGGTTTTACTTCAAAATATATATTTAAAACAATCCTACATGTTTCGGTAAATGATGCCTTTTTCAAGGAATATAAAATATAAATGTCATTTATATTTTATATTCCTTGAAAAAGGCATCATTTTCCGAAACATGTAGGATTGTTTTAAATATATACATTTTGAAGTAAAACCAGACCTTACAATACTATACAATACTTACTATACAATATTTTTTGTCGTTCCATTGTGTGTACAGATATAGAGATTGTCTGACTCTAGAACACGCAACATATAATTGACCATACTCACAAAATGAAAGCTATGATAAACGATACAGCTCAATTCAAATGAAATGTCACACAAAATAATTAAATCAAAATGAAAATAAATCGAAATCTATTAAAATTTCAATATAATAATGCAATCGGAAACATTAAAAATGCTAACTGACAGTCAAGAAGTACGTTGTACGTCAAGCAGACGGCGTGTTTTTACCTGTAACAGGTGTGACATACGCATGTTTTTACCTGTCACAGATGTGACGCCTCTATAATATTCGAATGGAACGTTGTGTTAAAATTTGAAAGAAATCGGTGAAGAACTTTCGCAGATTTAAGATTTTGAATAAACAAACATTTACATTTTTGTTTATATAGATTGGTAATAAAAATTGAGATAATTATAGCCACATTTAAATCACTATCGTAATTATCTAAACCATATCATAATATATTAGTCTAAAGTATTTTTCTCAAGGAATATTTTAATGATAATAAGTTCATCGACATCACAACCATTTAGCTAAAGTCTTTAATTAATTCTTAATTTTTTAAATTTTGATTATAAATTGAAATTACATTATTCAGCTATTAATTTACAAAATAACTAACTTTCTAGTGTGTATTTATTATGCGTTATTTTTCAAATACTATTTAATTACTTTAATACATTTCAAAGCGCAATTTCTTCATTGTAAATATTAAATGAAACGTTAAGGTAAACGTTGTGTTTTCTTTTATTTAATAAGTCGTATTTAGTAAACATTTATTTCAGCATACTACGCATATCCTGGACCTTTGATTCTCATCATCACAATATTTTATTATTTTAAATCATTTATATTATTGTTAGGACGCTACAGCTAGCTCGGAACAAATCAACAGAAGCCACGAGCGTCTATTTCTTAACAATTTGGCGCTCCAACGTGGTAAAATACACAACCCAACTATCGTTCTTTTAACATAAGCATTTAATTAGTAATTGAAAGTTATGGCTCTTCTAATAAGTGGTGTGTACGCGGCGCTATCTCGTCGCCGCGCAATGCACACACCACTAGGACCGGTCCTGGGCGACAACCTGGCTAGGCTGCCGTTAACAGCACACACACGTTCGACGTGTGTGCTATGCCCCCGCTTCGGCGGAAAACGTTAAGATGGCATAAGTGTGACCATCGTCGACCGAGGTAGCCACTAAGAGTGTTCCCTTAGTTGCGATGAGCAACCCCGTACAGGGTGCGCTTTGCCTGTCTGCGCCTTGCCTCGTTGGGGCGGGGGTCAGACCGTCGAAGTACTGCACGGAATTGTAAAGAAGTTGTCGGGAAAGGGTTGGCGGCCCTACGCAACGGCTGGTTATCCGACCTCTCTAAATTCATGCGACCGATCACTAAACACACGCACGAACGCACCGACATACAAAACCCTACACTTACGCTCTCACACAAAACCACACACCCATAGAGAGACGCAAGCTGCCAGCAGCAACCAACACACAAGTTCATACCCAGAAGGAGACACAAATTGCTAGCAGCGAACAACACATATTTTCACACCTTGTTATCTATTTTTTGGAATACTAAGGCATGATTTATTATTATTACTAGAATGTATCTTTGAATAATTTAAACCATAGCAACTTAATTACTTGACATTTATATCCTGTCATTCATATTTTGTATTCTCTTGAAAAAGGCGTATACAGCCGAAACATGTAGAGTTTTTTAAATACATATATTTTGAAGTAATATACAGACCTTTAATCGCCTACTGATTAGTTTTACCATATCATACCAAGGTCACGAAGTTATTATATATATATATATATAACACAAATTATCTAATCACTTATATATATATATATATATATATATATATATATATATATATATATATATATATATTAATGAACATCATGTGTATGAGAATTAATAATTATTAAATCTCATTTTACATGCGATTGTCGCTATAATTTGTTGCATTTAATTAATGAGATTTAATAATTATTAATTCTCATACACATGAAGTTCATTACAGTTCGTATATATACACGTAGTTTAGAAGTGAATATCATGTCTGTCTTCGGTAAGGTGCACTGATGATCTGTAAAAAACAGTGAAATATCGATATATGCACATTCCGCGCAGATAAGTTTTTCACAAAATTTTTCATATATATATATATATATATATATATATATATATATATATATATATATATATATATAGTAGATTTAATTAGTTGGCGATTTAAGGTCTGGTTTTACTTAAAAATGTATATACTTAAAACAATCTTGCATGCTTCGGCACATGATGCCTTCTTCAAAGAATTTAAAATATAACTGCCAGTATATATATGACATTAATATACTGTCATTTATATTTTAAATTCTTTGAAGAAGGCATCATTTGAATCTACCATAACATACATAGGTTACGAAATAATTATATATATATATATATATATATATATATATATATATATAAATATTATATTCTTGGAGTTTTTCGGCTTTTATATGAAATACTTACAAATATTATCAAATTAGTATGATTTGCTTTGTAATTTGTAGACAGCAATGTTTACATTCACATTTACTTCGCATTTACATACTAATTTAATAACATTTGTAAATATTTCATATAAAAGCCAAAAAACTCCAAGAATTTATCAATTAATATATTTAATGAACGGCTAAGAAATTATCTCAACACACATATAGCACTCCATAGCTATATGTGTGTTGAGATAATTTCTATAATAATTTAATAATTAGCAATTTCAAATCTTCAAAACTGATATCTGCTTTCAAAACTGACACTTGCTTTCAAAACTGACATCTGCTTTCAAAACAGACATCTGCTTTCAATAACTGACATTTGCTTTCAATAACTGACATCTGCTTTCAAAACTGATATCTGCTTTCAAAACTGACTTCTGCTTTCAAATCTGACATCTACTTTCAATAACTGACATCTGAATCATTAACACTGTTACTTTATATGCATTTCTAAATAGCTTGAACCAAGGTCTATCGTGGCTTAAGTAGTAAAGCAACGGTCCGGCAAACCGTAGACTTGGGTTTAAGTCCCAACGTAGACAAAATTTTTCAATTAAAACTTTAGTATGATTTGCTTTTTAATTTGTAGACAGCAATGTTTACATTCACATTTACTTCGCACTTACATACTAATTTGATAATATTAGCAAATATTTCATATAAAAAAGTTTCATATAAAAAAGCCGAAAAACTCCAAGAATTTATCAATTGATATATTTAATGAACGACTAAGAAATTATCTAAATATATATATATATATATATATATAGAGAGAGAGAGAGAGAGAGAGAGAAAAGGGAGAAGTTCTTTGGGATTCCAGCAAACCAATATTATTATGTGTAGTTTGACTGAATTGAGATAACAGGCGTTAAAGAAGTACATGTTAAGGAAATTAAAAATTACTTACAATTTGAACCTTAATTTTTGAAGAAAGTTTGCAGGCTGACATGTAAGAACATAAGGATGGTGGCGCTACGAGTATAAGTCCTTGTTCTTTTTTAAGCGCGAGGTCAGAACACACTACAGATTAAAATAAAGTCTTGATGTAGTCAAAATTGTGTCAAAAATTTAAAATATAAAATGAAATATGAATGGGCAACACATAAACGTGGACGATATAGACATGATCGAACAGCTGATTGTTTTCTCCGCGTAAATGCTTAACTGCCACTCTAAGAAACTGAAATTTACTGCGTAAGTATCAAGTTCGTCTAAATTACAGTTTACTGTTGTGCCAATACCACTGACGGATAGGAAACCCATGTTACATCGTCAACGCGATAATAAGTCCAATTAAAACTAAAGAAGTAGTTCGTTAGAATATCCACCTCCAGGAAGCGATTGTGTAATACCTATTTGAGAATAAGTAGCAAAACTACCGTTGTCAACGGTTAGGTTATACTAAAGATGCTAATGCGGTTATGAAAACTCTGTAAATATTACAATATTATGTGAAACAAAATGAAATGCAGAATGTTTAAATTAAACAATTAATAAAATACATATTGTAAATGGCATGTAAACATTTTTGAAATCAAAAAACAATTAGAATTGCGCAACAGTTCTGAATATTTTAAATGTATGGGAATCGTTAGATCTGTTTTAATAAACTTGTATTTAGCACAACCACTGTTAACAACCCCACATTACGAAACATCAGCGATGGTAACATCGACATATACAATAATGACACAATTAAGTACTACCGTAATGACATTATTGTGCCAACATAGTGTTTTAGAAACCTAATCAAATGTTTTTAAAACTATCTTTAACATAGCTTCAAAAAATATGGGATTAATAATCCCTCTCTGGCTAATAACTGTCCAAACTTCAATTTTTTGCGAATGTAATTTAGTCTCTACAAAAAGTGTGGATCATTTTTACTTTAAATTCTCATATTTTGAAAGTTGACATACCCAGACAGGTGAAACCACGATTCGTCTATAAACATAACTTTCGACAATGCTTCATCGTTGTTATTGAATTGTTCAATAAATCGTTGGCCCAATTCTTGTCTACAAGAAATATTCCATGTATTCTTGTATATGATAGGATGCATATGTAAATCATTTTTAAGGATAAGTCGATAGGTACTCTAAGAAAGATTTAGTTCTTGCTGTAAATGTCGTACAAAAATTTATGGATGTTCTTCAACTACTTGCCTTGCCGCTTCGACAATAATTCTATTTCTGACCATTGATCTACCTGTTCCCATTTACGATTCACACTTCCTGTTTCTCTGAATAAATTCATAAAACGACACGAATGCAAACACAGAAATGATCATATGGGACAGCGTCATTTACAAGTTCGACTTTTCTGCCTTTTCTTAGGTGCTCATTAAATACATAAGCCATTGTTTAATGATAAATTTCTAAGAATATTCGAAGATATTCGCAGTGTCAATTTAATCAATACATTTCAGGAACTAGGTATGAATTACACTCCGACATGACTGCTATAGATATCTTTCTCGTTCATAGTCTAATTGAAAAGCTTCTTTTGGCTCGCATATTACTATAGCAACCACAGTTCGTCATTAAATAAAAATGTCCAACGCAAATATAGTAGTTGATCAACATTTTATGTTTAGGAAACGGTATGTTAGCTAACCAATGTTAAATTTTTGTTCGTGCAACTAAATTAAACATAGATTAATTTTATCAACGGTTTAGTTAATCTTGGTTAACGATCTAATCACGGATATTGGTGGAAAGAGCATTGGTAATTTAAGCATCTTAAAGAAAAGCTTCTGCTATTTTTACCATTTAATTCCATTTTATCTTCAAAATGTTTCTAGTTTTTTACCATTTATTTAATTGTTTACTTTTGTTCTTTGTAGATAGTATAGGTTACAATTTCTATATCACGGTGATGGTGATAAATGCATAAATCGCATCCTGTTAATGTGATAACAATTTCTCATAAATTAAAATTAAATTATTAAACGAAATTGCGAAATATGCTTTACTATGTAATAATTATGTGTGTTCTAGGACGGATTTGTGATTAATGTCAATATAAGAGTATAGTTTGTTTCAAATTATAAGAATATAACTTTGAACGGCTCTAATGCTTTTATTGCACCACCTTCTGTGATGATAATTATTATACCTGGTTTCCTTATTGAACGGGTACGGTTTACCGTTTTGTCATTACGGACGTCAGCAATTTGTTTGCGTCAAAGATAATCGTATTCAGCCGCCAGGTAGTTATTACCGCAGGTGGTGAAATAAAAGCATTAGAGCCGTTCAAAGTTATATTCTTATAATTTGAAACAAACTTATACCTTAGCTTTTATTGAGTTTTATATTACCCCAGAAATGTGGACATAATATACATAGTATTTATTACGGTTAAAGTAACTTGTATTAAAACTGCCCGCCTAAGGATTAACTTTCCCAATTTGTCGTACTTTTATAATTACATGGTGGTAATTGGAGGTGTTAGTTACACAGAAGTTGATTCACCCGGACGGATGAACAACGAACAGACATCGAATGCGAACCAACCGACCGGATTAGAAAGTTGTTAATGATATCAATTTTGTTGAGGTATAGTAGCACATAAAGCTCGTAGCTTGGAACTTGTTCACGCGATACGTCTCTTCTGTGAACAGGAAATATCTTCTTTGTAAGTTCTTTGAGACGTACATAATTGCTTCATTTTCTTGCTGTACTTCGTTGCATTCAGTCAGCAAGTAATGTATACGCTTTCAGAAAGTTCACTTAGTAGTTGGAAAGTGGGCGTATGCAAATTTAAAAGCTTCTTTTACAAAGCCGATAAATGTATGGCGAAAGCAGATAGTAATGCTTTTTTTAAGAGTGTAATTGGCGGTTTAAGTGGAAATAAATATGGAACATCATATCTTTAAATGTAGTCTTGGTAAATATGTCAATTTTTACGTAATTTATTTAGCCAGGAAATCCGTAAGTTTTCCTAGTTTTGTTATAAAAAATTATATTATATCATAGATATAATTATATATATATATATATATTTATATGATGTGTGACGGTTGTAATATATAAAAAAAATATTGTTTAAATAAAGAAACTATATGATTAATGTGAAAATCAATATGATCAATTGCAGTTAAGTTGCAATATTAAATAGACCTCTTGTTTTTCTCTTAAATTGAAGTTTACTTGTTTGCCTATCTGAAAGGCTTTGTCTATTTTTAATATTGTACGATTAAAATTGGAAACAGATAGGTTAATTTTCCAAGAAATGTATTTTAAATCTCTTTAAATATAGTTGTGAATAAAACATATAGAGGGAGAGGTTTTGAATATTACATATGTTGCATGTGGGTGATACATTTAAAAGTTTTCGTTTACAAACGAAGTATACATAACCTCAACAGGTGTACATGTGTTTATTATATTGTTTCTTTCTTTAATGGGCTCAAAATTATACGTATAAATGTCCAGCTTTTTAAGAACATAGAGACTCTTTTGTGGTGCATCTGGAATACACTTTACTCGTGGGATCGGTGACTCGAATAGAAATACATATAGAAATTGATTATGTCCAAAATAATAAATGATGGTGATTTTGTCTAAATAATAAGGATAATTCTACAAAAATGAAACGAGTGAGTACAGGAATAAAGTAAATGCTTTAATGGAAGATATTGTTTCACAGGTAAGTTAATTAATTTAAAATAAGTACTTATTAATATGCATCATGTCACGTGATTATCTCTACGTAAACTAAATTTAAGGTTAAATTAATGAATGTGACAAATTTTACTTTAATTCTTAATAAACATAGATGCTACTATTTAAAATTTAATGGATTAAAATATAGAAAACAGAGAATTGAGAACTGAGAAAAGCGCAAGTTGAACTGTATTCTTCGTAACTTAAATTACGTAATACTTAAAACTAAAAGTACCCATTAGGTATATTCATTAAAAAGACATTCATCAAAGTTTTGCTACGAGAAATTAATTAATATAATTCTCAAAATTACAGAGGAGATTTCAAAATACTTAAGTGACCAAGGGATGAGGCAGGTTTTTCAAAAATCTTCTCGTTTCCAAAAATGCAGGATACAAGTTTAGCGGGTGGTTGAATGGCGTCACCTCTATAGTTCGGGCCTCCTAAGATGCTGTCCTCGGTGAAATGAAATTTCCGTTTTCTCAGGAACTGGTTGAAGTATCGATTCCCAAAAGGCGTTAAAATGTTGCTGGATATTCTGGTAATATTTTAAGATGTGTGTTGTATAGTTTTCTATTTAATTTTCAACTTTTTTTCTATTTTTAGACGGAGCACTTAATTAAACGTCGGCGTGGTGTTCGGAGAATTTCAACTTAGTCACGCCCACTATCTTTTGTTTTTAATCCTCGTTTCTGATTCGTTCAATTAGTATTTGTTAATTTAATCTCGTTACTTTTATTTAATGAAAATGACAATTTAATTATTTTAACCAAATGGCTACTTTACAAAAATTATATACATTGTTCTTGTGAATAAATAATAGTTACTTGTACATACAAGTCTTTATATGCTTTTTATGCTGATTTATAGTCGAGATATTTCCAACGGTTATTAATTTGAAACTGTACAGCTTTCTCTAAAGTATATGTCATTGATAATCGATCAATTAAGTTGAAATGTTTTCGGTAATTCATGATATATAAATAAAATGACTTAGGCAAAAGAAAAGATAAACATAAATGATAATGCAAATTAATTTCTAACAATTAAAACGCGAAATCAACTTTATTGATTTAACAGATGAAGAATTCAGTTCAAAAAATTATCTTAATTTCTAATTTTTACATTCTAACTAATAATCTGTATTTTAACTAAACTAGGGATTCTTGTGGGGGTAGGCTTGACCTACCTCAATATATATAAAGATAATTATTTCGTGACCTTTGTATGTTATGGTAAATTCAATTTGTTGGCGATTTAAGGTCTGGTTTTACTTCAAAATATATATTTAAAACAATCCTACATGTTTCGGTAAATGATGCCTTTTTCAAGGAATATAAAATATAAATGTCATTTATATTTTATATTCCTTGAAAAAGGCATCATTTTCCGAAACATGTAGGATTGTTTTAAATATATACATTTTGAAGTAAAACCAGACCTTACAATACTATACAATACTTACTATACAATATTTTTTGTCGTTCCATTGTGTGTACAGATATAGAGATTGTCTGACTCTAGAACACGCAACATATAATTGACCATACTCACAAAATGAAAGCTATGATAAACGATACAGCTCAATTCAAATGAAATGTCACACAAAATAATTAAATCAAAATGAAAATAAATCGAAATCTATTAAAATTTCAATATAATAATGCAATCGGAAACATTAAAAATGCTAACTGACAGTCAAGAAGTACGTTGTACGTCAAGCAGACGGCGTGTTTTTACCTGTAACAGGTGTGACATACGCATGTTTTTACCTGTCACAGATGTGACGCCTCTATAATATTCGAATGGAACGTTGTGTTAAAATTTGAAAGAAATCGGTGAAGAACTTTCGCAGATTTAAGATTTTGAATAAACAAACATTTACATTTTTGTTTATATAGATTGGTAATAAAAATTGAGATAATTATAGCCACATTTAAATCACTATCGTAATTATCTAAACCATATCATAATATATTAGTCTAAAGTATTTTTCTCAAGGAATATTTTAATGATAATAAGTTCATCGACATCACAACCATTTAGCTAAAGTCTTTAATTAATTCTTAATTTTTTAAATTTTGATTATAAATTGAAATTACATTATTCAGCTATTAATTTACAAAATAACTAACTTTCTAGTGTGTATTTATTATGCGTTATTTTTCAAATACTATTTAATTACTTTAATACATTTCAAAGCGCAATTTCTTCATTGTAAATATTAAATGAAACGTTAAGGTAAACGTTGTGTTTTCTTTTATTTAATAAGTCGTATTTAGTAAACATTTATTTCAGCATACTACGCATATCCTGGACCTTTGATTCTCATCATCACAATATTTTATTATTTTAAATCATTTATATTATTGTTAGGACGCTACAGCTAGCTCGGAACAAATCAACAGAAGCCACGAGCGTCTATTTCTTAACAATTTGGCGCTCCAACGTGGTAAAATACACAACCCAACTATCGTTCTTTTAACATAAGCATTTAATTAGTAATTGAAAGTTATGGCTCTTCTAATAAGTTAAAATTAAAACATCCTATTGGAGGGTGAATTAGTTCCATTTCGTTATTTTTTCTCTGTAAGCATTGATGTGTTTTCACCTGGTATACCATTTTTCTCTATTCTACAATGCCGCCTTCTATGTCCTCCTTTCATATACTTTTTGGCCCTCTATTCTATTCTATTATATACTGAATTCCACTATGTTATATATTTAAAAAAAGGTATATAACCCCTTACCACAATTATTAATAGTATCCTAAATACGTATTTCGACAACTAAGTTGTCATCATCAGTAAGTAAAACCACTAATCAAGGTGTCGCACATGGGGCACAGTAAAGCTAGAACACCGCTTACGCAACAACTACTTTACACGGCGTCCACGTATAGACTAATTTAAACATGCAAATATATCTAACGAAAAGATCGACAAACTTACCTCTCTTAGGGAAACGGCATTCACATATGTTTATACTCCCATTTGAAATATATCGAACGAAAGATCGACAAAAATTACCTCTCTTAAGGAAACGGCACTCAACATGTGTTAATACTTCAATTTAAAACGTAGACGACCCTTTTATGGTTCTAAGAATGAAAAGAGACAAGTGAAGGGGATCGGTGCTTTATCACTGTTCATAGAGTGTTGTTTGTTTTTAGCGATATGGATACTTCCGTAGGCGTCAAGTTCGCGGGGGTTATTAATGCCCTTGACAAGCTTTAACCCTTTAATCGACACATTGTGTAGTGTACTTAAAGCATGGTTGGCAACGTTAGATTTATCCGGTCTATTGTATTTAATAATGTGATATGTGTTCTTTAGACCGGGTTATTATTGGTCGTTTTGTTTGGCCTATATATTTCAAATTACAATCATCGCATCTAATTTATTGACTATTTCTATGTCAAAGCCATTATATGTCGCGATATTTTTAATGAAATCCAGTTCTATTTCATATATGTTATATATCTTAATATCGACTTCCCTATTCTAATATGTGATTGTACCACCTCATTAACATTGACTTAATAATTCCTACTAGTTTACCTTCTCATTTCTTGATAACTTTTAAGAATCATTTAACAAATCCTGACGGAAAACTTTTTTTTCATTTTAATTATTTTCTCATTACTTATTTGCGTTGAATTTTTATTATTAGCTTCAGATCACCTCATATTTCATGCAACAATCCCACGTACACGCTAATGATTAAATAACGAAATTTATTCCTCACTGAAATACGAAGTTTACTGTAAAACAACAACAGTAAAAGCCTAGGATCGCCGCATAATAAAGGTACTTATAATACGGTTGAGTAATAATGTTTGAGTGAGAACGTCTAACGCAAAAACCAGCTGTTTTCAATTTAATTTAAGCACAACCAACCACTACAGACATCGCGGCTTTCGCACTCTCGCTGCCGTCAGGGTGTTTAAACTTAAACGCTCAACAAGGCGTTAATCTTGTTTATGGACCTGCCCTGGAAAATTTACAACCTTCTACCTCCGTGTATCTTCACTTTATATATGCGTGTGTATCGAAGAATTCGTCCATAGTACTTCTGACTATTTCCGAGGAACGGACAAATTCAAATTAGGGTGATGCCTGTTTTTCATTCTTACATCCACGTCTATTTTGGTTTCTCTGCGTTTTAGTTGAGCGGCTTAATGTCCAATGCAAATATTATCTTAGGAAATAGGAACCCTTATTTGCAAACTCTGTAGAATATCATTATCTATATTGTTTTTGTTCGTATGGGAAGACATTGAAGTGTATTTGATCCGTAGATGGTTTATTTATAAATATATGATATATTACTTTAAAAATATATTTATTTGCGTACTATACTCTGTTTACTGTAAGTTCCGATTTTTTAAACGTCGCTTTTCCTCCACATGGTTGCGGTTAACTGACAATTACAGAATAGGTTATGTCTGATGTTACTTAAGTGATATATGGGTTATGTTTTTGTATTGATTCATGCTGATCACATAGTAATGAAGTAAAGAGCTATTAATGAAATTTAAAAGTTATTCGAGTTATTTTATAACTACATACATAATATATCAAATACAAAAGAGCTAATATTGCTACTCACATCTTTCTGCACACGAAAGAATTTATAATCAATGGTACACGAAATAAATCTAATAGGAGAGAGATCGTATTACTTTGCGGAATGGTTTACTGCATATAATTAAAATGGATTAAAAATAGCACAAATATTATAGGAGTCAGCAATGAATAATATATGAATGAACATAATCTAATAAATTAAGCAAAAAAGTTTATAAACGAAATATTTATTTGAATATTGAACTACAGAGTATCTATTTACAACAAATAGAATAGTATATTAAAAAACGAGTTTCATAAGGCACCATTTTGCCGCACGAGATCAGTTTAGAAAACGAGCCGCTTGCGGCGAGTTTTCTAAAGAGGGAGTGCGGCAAACGGCCTTATGAAACGAGTTTTTTATACTATTTTTTCTATTTTGCGTTTTTTACATTAATAAATTGCTTAAATTGGAATTATTTAATTTGAAAGTTCAGAGTTTAATTTTTATATAAAGCATGCAGTTGGTCACATTGAAACTTGACATTTTCAAATTTAAATCTTGCTATCCGCGAAGTATATTATATTACATATTATTTACTAATTTTCGTTAACATTACTTGATACTTCATTTAAAAATATAAACATGAGGGACATAGAAACATATATATGTTGTTGTCAATTGTATACAAAATACGTTGTTTGAGTAAAATACGGACATATATCATATATGTCAAATGTACATAAATTCTTAAAATCAAATGACAGCAATGCTATTTATTTATGTATTCGAAAAACGCCAACATTGAAAAATGAAAAAAAGCGTATCGAAATGGAGCTCATTTCGATACTGTTTTGGGTTTCATAATCAGTTCATTTCGAACGCAAAATAGAAAAAATATTTTGTAGTATCAATGCACTAATTCTATTGCAAACATACGAAACTCATTATATATACATATTACACAAATGCAGTAATGACCACTTGATTTAAGATCTACTGGTACAAATTACACACAACCTTATTAGAGACGGATCGAAAAGGTTTTCTTGATGTCTTTACTTAAAATTAATCGGAATCAGCACTATCACTTGTATCAAAATAAATAATAAATTCTGACATTTCATTTTTATCAATCACAACCTCCCTTTTCTACCAGTCTTATATAATGTTTGCAAAATGGTTGATACAATTCTTCCACATTTCTAGTGTTATATGTTCCAGTGCATCCTGCCATAGTCTCGAAGCATTATCTGCCCCTACGCCATATATCCCTATATTATCGTAATATTTTTTCGCAATTCCCCATACATTTTCAATTGCATTGAATGTACAATGATATGGGAGTAATCTAAGAACGTTGTGTCCATACTTTTCAGTTAACTTATCTACCACACACTTTTCTTGGTCTATGTCTTAAATTAAATAATTAAGTAGTGCTAATTATAGAAGTAAAAAAAAACTGCTTAACAAGTTGCAGGAGATCTGGTTTCAAAGAGTTGTCATCATATTGTATTTTATTTATTTTTCACTTAAGTATTATTTGTTCGTTTCACCTTGGATACGGTTACCATAAACACGGTCATATCGCCCTTGGGCGTTATAACAGGGCGATATGGTTCATATTGCCCGCGAATTTATTTACAGTGCTTAATGTTGTGTGAGTATAAATAAGGCCCGAGAAGAAAGGATATACATTTTATAGAACTAATAATTTGAATTTTTAGGAAAGTTTGAAGAAAGAAGCAAGACTTTAGCATTCTTTATGTTTGTTTCTGTATTCTTAAAATTAAGAGTATCTAAACATTGACAACTTGAAAACTTCAAAGTGTCAAAAACTGTCATTTAAAATAAAATTAAGGTTAAATCGTTGATTCAAGGAGCCATGTTAGATTCCTAACGACATGACAGTTGACAGAAATTTCGGAACTTTTCCAATGTAATTTGGATTTTCCCCTTAAGAAATTTAAAAAGAAGTGAAAAGTAAAATCTTGTATGAACCATTGGCGTTATGGCAATATAATACCCATAACGCCCTTGGTGCATAAATAACTATTTCATTTAACCAACCCTGGACGATATTAATCATTTTCCACATAGAAGTTGGGATACTTTTTTCAGTAACACCACGGTTTGGTGCATTGTCCATGATAATCAGAGATGGCTGCTCTAGATTCTTAAGTAGCGGTTTTTCAAACTATAGCAGAAAGTTACTTGAATAGATCTTGCCACGATCTGTCTATAGTGCCATTTTGGAAAATTCATAATTCATCTACAAAAACAGGCTTCCACAAATAATTCACATTTTATTTTTAATGTAACCCACCAGAAAATCTACCAGACCAAGAATAATATGAGATTATTCCATTAGTGCTCTGCGAAGATAATTTTTTCCAACGGAAACCAATGTTACGTAAAATTATTGATAAAGATGTTCTAGGTCATGCAATGTATTAAGCGTAATATGTTGCTCTGAAGGATATACATATGATGTGGTTATGATATAATGAGATACAAAAAATGTTACTTACTATTTCAATACATATATATATATATATATATATATATATATATATATATATATATATATATATTGTATTCCGAATAGCCATTTGATCACAGTCATCACTGAGTAATAGTGACTAGTTTTTTACGATTCCGTGTTTTTTGGGGATAGCTCAAAGGTCAACCTTTCTTGATATCTTTCGATATAGCCGAAACAGTACTAGAATGAAGTAGCAAAGCATCAGCATGTCGCTGCGAATATTTTTTTTTTTTCAAAACAAATGTTTTTAACGCATATATTTTACCTTTCATATATCTCTTGGTCCACCATTATCACGCTCTTTCTCAAAATCGCAAATCAAAGAAGCAACATGATTCTTTGATTGAGAATTCAAACATTTCGATATTCTGATGTTAGATCTAGAACTTGTCACCAGATAAGCGCAAGATTACCGATTACTATCGCGATGTTGATTTGAAATAAAAAAAAACAGTTAAGATTGGAATAAAGACGCGAAGTTAAATAAAATAAAAGAGGGAATAAGTACATAGTAGTAGGGAGAAAACCGGTAGCAGTTAACTCCAATGTTCAAATTCAAATGTCAATTGCCAACAGCATAAATGTCAACAGCGATTTTTATGTTGCAAATATGCATTTTGGCGGGAGTAATATGCGTATACATTTGATTTTAAATAATGGCATTATCGCATAAAGTAGATGGTGAAATTCGTTATTATGATGCCCTCTTGAATCCCCTTAATTTAGTTAATTTAACTTGAGTGAATGGAGTATTGTGATTTGATTTTTGAGAAAAACTTAATGCAAAATGAAACACACATTAGATAATGAAATAGGTGTTGTCCGAGAAAAAGATAACCTACCACCAATGAAAGAGGAATAAGTTTCGATCAAGAGATTAAAAAACGAGTAACAAACAATTCATTCTAAATAAATAGAATGCGAGTATAACTAAAGGGGGTGACCAATTGATATGTGAATATTGTAGAGGTATAAAATTTTTAAATACAAGTTTTGGAATAACATGTTAGCGTTGAATTATTAAAGATTCCGTTAGAAGAAAAATCTTGCCATGCCCGTAAAGGAAGTTCCAAATAAATGAAGATCGATTATAGTTCAATTCCATATTGAGGTAAATGGTAAGAACTTAGAAAACTTAATTGGAAGTGGCAGAAAAAATGGCCTTATTGTATTGTATTAAACGAATATCCAGAAAATGTAAGCACATTTTCTGGATATTCGTTTAATTTTTTCCATTCTTTAATTCCATTTTAAATATCACAATTGCTCCTATATTCAGACTATTTTCTTGAATAGGATGTAATTAATATATCTTTTATTAATTATTCTTCGCGGTAGTTCAGATTTATGGCTATAATTATCGTTGTTAGGTTGTAGAATTGTTTTTTTTTGGAATAACTAGATTATTACTTATCGCGTATGCGGATATAAGATATTGTCGATCACGTGTCCTCCATTTTGTTGGTTAAGCAAGGTTGTTCCCTTAAAAGGGTCTTAGTAAGGAGTGATAAGTCTCCACCATTTTTTACATACCATACTGGTTTCCATTTGGGCAAAACCATTTCAAACCTGATTTTGGAAGATATCTACATCTGTGAAAAGGAATCACAGATAAATCTCTACACAGGAGACAACTATCCTGAAACTTCGACTTCGGACTCAGATTTTACTTTCTTTTATTAAGTTTTTTTCAATGCAAGGGAGGGAAACATCTTTTTCGTTCTTTAGGTAAGAAGAGATACCCAAAATAAACATTACAGGAATTTTTAATGCACAGAACATTTATTTCATAAACAAATTAAATGTCAAGCTCATTTTATTATAATTTAAATCCTATCGATATCCCCTGCTTTAGCATGTTCACAAGGTGATCGAATTTAGTCAAAATTGGCCTGCGGTCAAGTCCATTTTTTTTTAAATAGATTGCTATTGTATTCTGAATTTAAATTTTCTTATATACTGTATGTTACTATTTAAGGCCAATAACTTGCAATAGTATTTTATATTTAACAATGTTTTTTTACGATAACTTTCAACTATAATTTCTATTAAATTTTTTTACTATTTATGTAATATACTGTGTGTAATACCTTTGTAAAGTTCAGCGACAGATCTGTGGTCGAACTACAATTTTCGATGTTAAGTTAAGGCATGTTGAAATATCGAGCAACTAATTGATTTATCTGATTTTGGAATTTTCAAATTGATTCAGTGTAAACCCTTGTAATTATCTTTCTTTCGTAATATTGTTCAATAATTTAATGATCTGATATACCGGGTGATCCAGAACCAAGTGTCGATTTTTCATAACGTAACTATTAACTTTTCCTTTTGATTTGAAGCAAGTTCATCGCTTTTATATTATTTTTATATTATTAATTGCGATTTGAGAGCCATCTGATAATCCTGATAATTTCTGTTATTTATTTTCCTTCTAGAAACGCATATTTTTTTCTAATGTGCTAAGTACCTAGATGTTATAATATTTGATCTGTTTGTGATATAATAAACCCTCTTTATTTTTGTAATTTGAATTATTTTTATTGGTAATTTGTTTGCTTGATCCCTTCGGATTTATTTTTCTTACCTTCGGAAGCTTCTGTGTTAGCTGTGCAGGTTGATATTATAAACACGGTGGCACCTATTCATATTAAGAACCTATTCCTTGCTTGTCTCTAAAGTGGCTAGCGTCTCAACTTAAGATCTCTGGGGTATTCGAGTGTAGTAGGTTGGTAAATCTTTAGGGTTTTAAGATATTAGAAAAGGTGTACGTAACATTTTATTGACCACATCTAGTGGTATGTACGCAAATAGTAGTACAAACACTTTCGGTAATACAATAACAATATTACTTACTCAACGTATGCACAAGAAATTCATTTATTACACAAACTGTTAACAGTACTTACACCTTTTAGAAGCACGAAATGATGCAGTTACTGGATTTCTAGTACAGCACAAGAAAGAGAAATTGCCGACCGGCACAGGGTCAAATACATGTATTGAGACGGGCAGCTGTCGGTGGTTCCAACGCTGGCTTTCTAGACCACTGCGAAAAAATTTGTGAAAAGGTGGTCCCATATCGGGACCACTGAGCTTGAACGAACGGGTTAAACAAACCATTATGTATGAATTTTATTAAAACTGATCAACTGTGTATTCAGATTTTTTTGAAAGTCACTATATATTGCTTCTAACGTGACTAAATAATAAATAATTATTTTAACAAAGACTGTCTTAGGAACCAGATGAACTTGTTTTTCTCTACACAATCAAATACGATGTTTTATTTAATAATTCCGTCAACTTCGGAAAATTATGCTGTATTATGTAAATTTCGCACTTCATAATCAATGTAAAATGATTAATAATTGAAGTTGTTAAAGTAAATTAAGTAAAATGCTTCTCTGCTGGAGAACGACGTGTGCATTAAGTTTAATTTGAAATTCCAGCTTTCGCTGGCATAAATCATATCCGAAACTGTTTATTATGTGAGGCTATGTAAGCTGGGTGGGTTGCCAGCAATTTAGTAAGGAAGCGAATGAAAATTTCGGCACGAACTCACAGATCTAATTTTGCGCTCGTCCGGAAACGGTTTATTATAAAAGTTTTTCGTTCACTAATGCGTCTTCGAATTTCTTTTCTTGCCAGACACTTTGAATATTTAAGGGTGCGGAGAAATGGTTTATAATGATCTAGATATGGAGAAACTTTTTAGATAAGACGATTTTATTGGACGGGAATGCATTTGTTTACATAAATCCGTGTAATATACTTTTATTTACATTTGTAAACTTAATTAGAATAGTTAAAAAGAATGTCTTGTTGAATATTTTGCTAATTCTAGATATCATTATTTCTATAGTACATTTGCATGATACTTACATAGAATTTGAATATGGTAATGCACGTAATACATTTGAAATTACAATTTGTAAATTTTGATTAATTTATGGTTTGCTCGGTAAGATCAGACAAAGTTAGGTTGGTCTTCTAAATTGTAAAAACATGGTAAAGATGATACCATAGTAGTTTTCGTAGGAATATGATTAGATAAGAAGCCGAAAATTTATTTCTCTATTTTCTTTCGTATTTATGTTCAATTATTTTGAACTCAGTTCTATAATCTTCTTGATATTTGTTTCGCGTGCGTTTTGATGTGCCATATTAAACAGACTTGTGTCAGTTTGTTAGTAAATTTTGTCGTGGCATAATTTTTTTAGTTATTTTTCTAGTTTCTTAAGGCGTTTATTGAATAAGTGTATTTTACTTTATCAAATTAAACTCGTGCCAACAGTTACAGAGGCATGCCGTAAGATATTAGCAGCATTTGGGGAAAATGATACAATGGACTGCATGGAAGAGATGTAAATTTTTTTTTCTAGCGACGAAGCATTCAAAATGCGTTACATTCAGATAGTACGACAATACGAATGATAAGAAAGAGTTACGATATGTCATTTACTAAAATTCGCATATGCTGTTTTAGGCACTCTCAAATATGCACCAACTGGGAAAATTATGAAAGCAGAAAAAATATATGATACATGGTGTATGGTATCTATGTTTAAAGACTAATATACAACGCAAAGTGAACTCTTTTCTCGTTTTTCTTACTTTACTAGATTTCTCCTCCCCTCCTGATGTATATTTAGTTTCTCAAGGTATTTACTTTGAACATATATATTTTAAACTTGTACCTTCCATGACGATTTAGGTCTTATAACAGTTTATGCTACAATCTTTTTCTCGGTCTTGTTTCTACAAGAGTTCGCTTTGTTTAAATTTTAATTCAAGTATCATTCTCTATTCTATAAACAAGGCCATACTATCATTTAATTCTGCATGATTTACAAACTTTAGTTACTCGTATATTTTTTCCGTTTAGCAACATTTAGATTTTGTGATTATTTTACTTTTCCCCATCTCTTTGGTTCCAATTTTCCTTTCGAATCTTTTAAGTTTTTCTTATTCTTTTTGCGTTAAACTCACTATTTCTATGACGCATGTTTTTGTGGGTCTTATCTTAAGTTCTTACATTAATATTTTTGCTTAGTCTTTATCTTTAAAAAATGTTTTGTTAACGCGAAATGTTTTGTAGCCTACTTGTAATCTTTTTTTATATGCGTCTTTTCATTCTTTCTTTGTATTAGCATGTTAGTATATTGTGTTGCCTATACTTCTTCTAGTTTGTATGCGCCAAATTTTAAATTTGTTAATTGTTAAAAATAAATTAGCAAACTCACATCAAGCTTTGATACAAAATAATACAAATCTGTATAAAAACAAATTTGTATCTGTATATACATGGACACACAGTACGTATTTACCTATAAAAACAAATTTGTATCTATATATACATGGACACAGTACGTATTTATATACTGTGTGTCCATGTATGTATAGATACAAATTTGTTTTTATATGTAAATACGTATTGTGTATTCATGTATGTAGGTACAGATACATATTTGTTTTTATACAAATTTGTATTATTTTGTATCTAAGCTTGATGTGAGTTGTCGCATCGATATGCTCATTTGTTTTTGGTATATTACGCCACCTGGCGACGAGTTAATGGACTCACAGTAATATGAAAATTTCTCTTTTCCTGTAATAGCGGAAAAAATGGTAGAAGAAGAAGCAACCGAATTCATCCCACAACCGTCAACATCAAACAGCACACCCAGGGTAAGTGACAAAACAAACGCCACACAAAACACAAACACCGAAACACGCAAAACACACAAAATCGCACCAATCATAATAACAGACAAAGACAAATGGGCATATATACGACAAATACTTAAAACACATAACATTAACACAGTACAAAACAAACTTGTGAAACCTGGCATTCACATCGAACCGAAAACTGACGAAGACTACCGCACACTTAAACACATACTCAACACAGAACACATTCAATTTTACACGTTTCAATTACGAAGCGAAAAAACACTAAAGGTAGTTATGCGAGGCATTCCTACCTTCATCACAGACACAGAAATTACAAACGACTTGACTGACCAAGGCTACCCGACACTAAAAATCAAAAGAATGAACGGCAAACACAGCATACCTGCACCACTTGTACTAATAGAACTGACGAGACAATACAAATCAATTTACAACATACACGAGTGCTGCGGACTCACAATTAAAATTGAACCACTAAACAAACGGACAGACATAATACAATGCCACAAATGTCAGACATTTGGACACCACCAAAAAGACTGTAACATACACTACAAATGCATGAAATGCGGAGACGAACACTCAGCACACCTGTGTTCAAAACCCAAAACAACCCCACCAAAGTGTGCAAACTGCGGTGGTCCTCACTTATCCACTTTCCTTAACTGTCCTAATAATCCAAACAACCCTGTAAACAAAACCACACCCAAACCCGAATACATACCAGCACCACCCCCAACAATAAACCCATGCACACAAAAACAAAGAAACACAACACCTAACACAACTGACGAACTAGCACTTGCCTTAGGCAATATGCTAATAACATTACACTCCACAAACGCAACAACAGAACAGATACAATACTTCGTAACGCAAAGACAGAAAATAATCACACTCTACAACAACAAACATTAAACACACACATGACTGAAACGCAAAAAACCGATGACCAGTGACTTAAACGCAAAAAGCGACAAACACACAGACTACACATACGCAACACAGGACCGCACAAAAACACACAACACACGATTATTTATTAATCAGACACAAACACGTCACAACCCTGGGAAATACGAAACAATGGAGTGGAAATGGAGGCAACTCCGACCACAACAAAATTCATGTCTCATATAAAAATACAGTCGTTTGTTTTCGTAAATTCTCCATTGATGAAGTGGTTAGACAGAAACGCATGCCTCTGGTGGTTGAAGAAAACGCTGGTAAATACGTACTGTGTGTCCATGTATATACAGATACAAATTTGTTTTTATACAGATTTGTATTATTTTGTATTGTTAATTGCTCATTAATGATAGGTCCTTTAACATTTTATTTTTCTTCTATTAGTGTGAGTACATCTACTAATTCTCTTTTATATCTTGTAATGATTTCTAGCTCGTCTGCATATGCAATCACTTGTACAGACTTCGTATTAGTTAGATCTAGTCTAATGATACTATGAATAGGAATACTGACAGTGCATCCTACTAACATACATTTCTTTTCACTTCAAATTACACTGTTCTTTTCTTGACATATTGCTATGAACTGTGCCTTAGCTTATGGGTGCAGTTCACAACGAATCTCCGGATAAACTCAGTCGCTCAATCTCCAAGCTGGAATCTTCTTATCTCAGGTCTTGCTCTCGAACAAGCAAGATACGTGTAAAGAAAAACAATATAGCATTAACTAAAATTCACAATTTTCCTAATTAACATTTATTAAAAAAAAACAAAAGAAAAAAAAATCCCTTTACCGAGTGTAAAGAGAGCTAAAGCAAATTAACAGTAGCTAGGAGGAAATAGTCTTTGTGATTATGACACGCACAAAGAGAAAAACCCCCTGTGACTCTCGAGCAAACATAAAACTAATAAATAATTAAGAAAATTGTCAAATTTGACCTCTAACTGTAACCCCTAAAAATTCAAATGTCAACAGCCACTAGATTATTGACTACGCGTGTCAGCTTTACGGTCATGCGCAATAGAACATGACAAATATCAATCCCGCCAAAACCAACCTGAATACAAAACGATCTAGAACATCTTGACTTAAAAAAACTCCATCACAAAAAACATGACAATTTTCTTGAATATTCATATACTATTTTAATATCAAAATTATGCAAATTATACACTAAAATTACAATCATCAGCAAATCATCGTAATAGCAATTATATAAATCAACTGTGTTTTGTACTTACATCGATCTAAACACATAAACACCAACTAAGTGAGAGATACCAATATTTAATTAAAATATCGAAAACGAGATCAGAATAACTCGTAAAAATCGTAATTGAATTCAATGCACAAATTTAAAGCACTAACAAAATCAAATAACCCGACTTTAACCAAAAAACAGAATAAAAATGAAGTTTTTACTCCGACCACATGCCTTGCAAGACCTGGTATCTCTAAATAAAATATCCCGGAAAATCTCATACATCGAACTGAATAGTACATAAACCTGCCGAGTCCATCGGTCTAATATAAAATTATACAGTCCTGGTCATAAAGATAAATTCAAACATAATAAATATAAATATACATAATAAAATAAAATACATTTTAAATCAATGTTATGCAAATAATGTTCAATATAATTCTTCTTTTTTCTTCTTTCTTCTGCAGGGAAAAAACCACTGCAATATGTTGATGTAGAATAATAAGTTTGAATAATACCGGATTTATGATTTTTTTGAGGGATTTAATTCTTCCGTATAAAGTTTTATTTTATTTCGCTTATGAAGAGCTTGTATAATATGTACATCACATCATGATCGATTTATTTTCATAATTTGGCCTTGGATACATCACTACAATTCTAACATTAAAATAGAAAATAAAGAATGGAAACATAAGATCGCACGGTCGACCGCAAAATAATGTTTCTTTTTTCTTGCATACGGATCATTCTTATCAAATCCTTTGCTTAGAATTACGTCATCCCCATCCATTCGCTTGGCAATTCTATTAATTCAAAGAATTAGTGCACTTCTTAGCAGTGGCCGACCGAGCTTACTTGCTAAGACGTTTCTAAGAGAAGTCTTAGTTTCTTCGTTATACCTAAAACAAGTAACATCAATTGTTCATACGATAGTACATATATGTTAAAATATATCTGTATACATACAAATGGTATGCATAACGCATACCAAATTCGTATTGGAGATTATCAACCTACGGACACGTGTTTCGGGCTTTCTTGTCCTCATTAGCGTGCGACGTAAAAGGTCACCGATGCCTTGATGCAAAATTTGTCGCTTAGTTTTCCACAAATTTCACGAAGATTGTTGCAAGAAATCGTTGCACATAAGCTAGGCTGTCACAAATTTTGTGTAAGATGGGTACCAAAAATCTTGACAGAAAACCACAAGAATCAGCATATGTGCGGCATCAACGACATTTCTGGAATCTAACGAAAAAGATGCCGACTTATTACTTGATCGAATCGTAACTGGAGACGAAGCTTGGGTGAAACATGTGAATTGCGAGACCAAATTGCAGTCTCAGGCGGTAGAATTTTTTACTATGGAATTTCAATGCTTGCTCGCTGATATGATAAGGGTTTAAATTTGTATGGCGGCTATGATGAAAAGTAGTATTTAAGTGTCGCATTCAAATGAATATAACATAATTTTTTTCTAAACTTTGTTTTTTTTTAATACCAAAACGTAATCTAATTTCTGGATAGCCCACGTACTAAATTTCAAAATCAATTCTTCAAATCAATTTCACTGTATATTAAATATCCTCAAGTGTTCGATCGCTAACACAAATATATTAAAATAAGCTTATATGTAGAAAATGCATTTTATTTGTACAAGTCTTTTTACAACTTTACAACTCCAGTGCACAAAATACCTCATGCCACTGGATATGAAATGCGGATGCCGCGTTCAGGGCTTTATATTTCTGGAGTTTTGGCGTAGTTGCCTATAATTTTATTGTCTCTTAACACGCCGTCTATTTTCTACTGAACTTTTTACAAAATCATTACTATTTCTATTTCACTGTATTTATTATTGTGGTGATTTTTTATGATTTTAACTTGTACACAATGCATAACAAAGTCCTGGAATTGATCCATTCATGAATATAAAATAACGCTGTCTATGAATGCCGGTTGTTAAAAAAGTTGTGTAATATTTACCAAATTATAGTACCGGTGGAAAAAAAATGTCAGTTAACATGCGGACCCATGTTAACTGACATAGTCTATTCCATATTGTTTTATTAAGATAAAAATTACAAAGAATTTCTGATGACAATTTACATTATTAAATAAAAGATAAGTTAAAGAAAAAACTAAAGAAATTGCTTTATTTGTCCACCGTTCATTTCTATGCACGATTCACATCTTCTTATGAAAGATCGGTCTACCTTTCTGAAAATTTCTGAAGACCTCCTAATTTCCTTACAACAACTTACTCAGGCAACTATTGTTACTTGAGTTCTACCAAATTGTTTACAGATCGTGCGTGCGCTAATTCCTTTGGATGTTTCCAAACATAGAATTTGAGAGGTGTCAAATCAGGTGATGATGCATTTGGACCACCCCGTCCTATTCATTTCCCATTGTAATATTGATTGAAAGTAATTATAACTTTGATGGAAAAATTGTGCAGGAGTCCCATCATAAACCAAATGTTTAGTCAGTTAAAAAGTAGCACATCTTTCAACAAAACGAGTAATTCATTTCTTAAAATATCCAAGGATACTTGTCCCAGTAAACGATTAGGGAGAAATACTGGACCAATTAAACATCTCCAAAAGTAGCAAGTCAAAGATTTAATGAAAACCGGTTTTAGTGATGCAGTTCAAGAACAGCATGGGAATTATCATCTGACCACTCGTGATTGTTATGAAAATTGGATATCCCGTCTAATCGTAAATACAGCCTTGTTATTAAATAAAATCTGAACCGCAAAAGTAAAACTTTCTGTCCTAAAATATCTACTGCAGGAGTAGAAACTGATTTAGATCTACCAGAACGTCCATTAATCTTAAATGAATCACTTTTGGACAGCTGGTTATGAATTCACTTGGTAACAATCGATTTGAAAATGCTTCGGCATACATACGCCGCCGTGCTTTAGTAGCATTACCATTAGCACAGCCGTACATAAAGTGTATGTCAGACATTTCTTATATTTAATTTTGTGCTTTTATTATTATTATTATTATAATTATGTCGTCGAGTCATCTCACACTTCCTCAGCCTGTAGCTGGGAAACATTTTACTCTACCCACATATATGAGGGTATGAGGTCGGTGGTACGCGGCTGATGTTGTGGTATTAGTATACATTATCGAACGGTATTTACTACAAGTTCCTTATGATGTAATTTCTTGTTATTGGTTTTTGTTATCATTTCCATGATTCTTGAGATTATAGAAGTCAATATCGGGCATTCAATCAACGATTCGAGTTTATTCTATTTGTAAAATTTGCGGAATATACTATACCGTGTGTCCCAATTTCGATGCTCACCATTGGTATCTCGGTTATTAGAAGATATAGAACAACGGTTAAATGGGGAATGTTTTGCAGAATTCAATACTCGCGGCAAATCTCATTTCAAATTTGATCTAACTTTTTAAATTTTTTAAATATTTTGAAAAATCAAAAATTTGCCGATTTAGTTATTCCTCAATAACTCGATAACGCTTAGTCTGACCTCTTTTAAAGTTTTACATTGTTGAGACACTTTTTTAAAACAAATTATTTGATACAAACAGAAACCCCCGATTGTCATTTGTTTTTAAGTTATTACCACTATCTTTTGTTTTTCATATGGCGGCCATATTTGATTTTGGGTTTGTTAGGTAGTCCTCAAAATGTGCTTTTCAACGATGTATAACATGCCTGAAAAATTTTTATTTATAAGGAAAATATTAATAAAAACGTAAATTAATCTTTAATATGAAATTAGTAGGCTGAAAAATTAAACACCAATGTCAAATGAAAGTGAAAAGATATTCTAAGTATAGCAAACGCCAATTAAGTTGGCGCGAGGAGGGGTAAGTTCGCGCAGGATTAGAAGTAGTGGGGAGATTTGGTGTTACATCAAATGTCAGATAATTCTAACCTCTGAGCGTGTATCACTAGCAAAGACATTATGTTCCGTCAAACGTCAATGATAAATGTATTCTGACAATGAAGCAAAACGATAACCTGTCAAAGTACAATTAGTGCTGCAGAGATAAGTTAATTAAAACTACTTGTAGTTAGTGATAAGTAATTATTGTCAAGTATTAAGATTTATAAGTATTGATAATGGCACATACATATTCAAACGAAGAAAAAGTTGATATGTTGGAAGTGTATTTCAAAGCAAATAGAAACACTAAAAATGCAATGCACGAGTTATGCAGAGCGTTTTCCAGAAAGACAACAGCCACACAGGACAATTTTTAGAAGACTAGTTAGCAAATGAAAAAACTTTGGAAGCTTCGAACAAAAACGAGCTAACTATGAAGTTAATGATGCTGATACACGTCGAAATAATATTTTGCAGAACGTTAGGAACAATCCCAGCACATCAGTTCGTCGTGTGACACGAGAAACAGGGATTTCAAAATCTACTGTTCACAGAACCTTGACGAAAAACAAGTATCACCCTTACAAACCAACAATTGAAACACAAGGTTTACACAAGGGGTACAAGGTTTAAGTGATAATGACAATCTCCGACGATTACAGTTTAGCAGGTGGTACCTTCAAAAATGTGAATATGACGCTAATTTTCCTAGGAAAATACTATGGACAGATAAAACACGATTTACCAATTGTGGAGTGTTCAATAGGAATAACTATCATCATTGGTCTACTGAAAATCCACATTTGGTAAATCAAAGAAGATTTCAAGTTCGATTTGGTTTTAATGTCTGGTGCGGTTTAATTGGTATGACATTTTGTTTACATTTTTTTTTGTTTTCTAAACTCTTTTTTTCGTTTTAGATAATCAGTTAATAGGTCCATTCATCTTTGATTACAATTTAACTGGTAACAGATATTTGGAGCTGCTAACAAACGAGATAATGCCTGCTTTGAGGCAAATTATTAATCCCGAGAACATGCAAAACATCTGGTTCCAGGAAGATGGTTGCCCGGCCCATAACACTCGTAACGTGCAACATTTTTTGAGAGAAAACTTTAATGAGATAGTGATTTCAAATAATGGACCCGTGCAATGGCCTGCGAGATCACCCGACCTTACGCCGCTTGACTTTTATTTATGGGGTACCACTAAAAACGAAGTATTTGATTATGAACCGCCAGAAACTCGGGAAATTTTAGAACAAAGAGTACTAGATGTGCTACGATCAGTAAACGGAAACACGCTACGTAGAGTTTGTAACTAATAAATAAAACACACATAAGATGTTTTAGATTTACACTTTATTAATAAAATAACGACAGCTGTTTCGCTAACACAGTAGCTTCTTCAAATTCAACTTAAGACTAAAGATACATACGAGATACAGCGTTTATCAGGTAGTTGACCCAAGTTAAAATTCTAGGAACTATTACATTTATATTTTGCTTTTTAAAAAAAACTATACAATGTGCTACTTGTGTGAGGTTTAATTATAAAAATATAGTATAAGCAACTAAGAAATAATATATCAATGGGTGAACAGATTTAACAGTGGGGATGAATTCAAGTCTAATTTATCGTTTAGTAACATTTCTGAGTTTTTAAGTTTATTAATTTCTAAAGATTCTAAACAGTTTAGTTTTCTACCTTTACTTTCTACATGTATGGTGTCGAATTGTAAATTAAATTCGTGCTCATTCTCTATTAAATGATTAGAGTAGGTAGAGTCAGTTTTCTTATTGATATAAGAATGATAGTGGTCTTGGATTCGTTTTTTAAACGTTCTACCTGTCTGTCCAATATATGTTTTGGTACATGATCCGCATGATAACTTATAGACTCCTGATTTATTGTCTTTGGTAGTTTTTTCTTTATTATTTTTAATATATTTGGCTAGATTATTATTAGTTTTATAAGCAATATTAATGTTTTCTTTTTTAAGGAATTTAGATAATTTAAGTTGCTGTTGACCTATGTAAGTAAATGATTTAAACTGCTTGTCTAGATCCACTTTAATGATCGGGTACACCTCCCTTAATAATTTATTGACTGATTTTTTAACAATTAATTTATCTATTAGATTTGGGTCATATCCGTTGTTGTGAGCGATTTGTTTTATAATATTAAGTTCTTTATTATAGTCTTCATTGGACATCGGGATGTTAATAAGTCTATGTGTCATGCTGTGAAAAGCCGCTACCTTGTGTTGGACCGGGTGGTTAGATTTATTATGTATCGTGGTATCTGTATGAGCCACTTTGTGGTAAATAGAAAAATGGACCCTATTGTTTACACGTTTTAAAGTGAGATCCAGAAAGTTTATACTATTATTAAGCTCCTTTACCACAAAGTGGCTCATACAGATACCACGATACATAATAAATCTAACCACCCGGTCCAACACAAGGTAGCGGCTTTTCACAGCATGACACATAGACTTATTAACATCCCGATGTCCAATGAAGACTATAATAAAGAACTTAATATTATAAAACAAATCGCTCACAACAACGGATATGACCCAAATCTAATAGATAAATTAATTGTTAAAAAATCAGTCAATAAATTATTAAGGGAGGTGTACCCGATCATTAAAGTGGATCTAGACAAGCAGTTTAAATCATTTACTTACATAGGTCAACAGCAACTTAAATTATCTAAATTCCTTAAAAAAGAAAACATTAATATTGCTTATAAAACTAATAATAATCTAGCCAAATATATTAAAAATAATAAAGAAAAAACTACCAAAGACAATAAATCAGGAGTCTATAAGTTATCATGCGGATCATGTACCAAAACATATATTGGACAGACAGGTAGAACGTTTAAAAAACGAATCCAAGACCACTATCATTCTTATATCAATAAGAAAACTGACTCTACCTACTCTAATCATTTAATAGAGAATGAGCACGAATTTAATTTACAATTCGACACCATACATGTAGAAAGTAAAGGTAGAAAACTAAACTGTTTAGAATCTTTAGAAATTAATAAACTTAAAAACTCAGAAATGTTACTAAACGATAAATTAGACTTGAATTCATCCCCACTGTTAAATCTGTTCACCCATTGATATATTATTTCTTAGTTGCTTATACTATATTTTTATAATTAAACCTCACACAAGTAGCACATTGTATAGTTTTTTTTAAAAAGCAAAATATAAATGTAATAGTTCCTAGAATTTTAACTTGGGTCAACTACCTGATAAACGCTGTATCTTGTATGTATCTTTAGTCTTAAGTTGAATTTGATGAAGCTACTGTGTTAGCGAAACAGCTGTCGTTATTTTATTAATAAAGTGTAAATCTAAAACATCTTATGTGTGTTTTATTTATTAGTGATATGGATTTACATCAAGCAAAGGTCGAAACAATTAAAGTAGAGTTTGTAACTCTACTCGAACAAGGTGTCAAAATTGTGTGGAACAGAATGGTCGTCATATTGAACAATTTCTTTAAGTAAATGTGAACCTTAAGTTCTGTATCTTTACTTTTTATTTCTATAATTTTTTTATCGTTTCGTTTGTTTACAGTATTACTTAGAATATCTTTTCACTTTCATTTGACATTGGTGTTTAATTTTTCAGCCTACTAATTTCATATTAAAGATTAATTTACGTTTTTATTAATATTTTCCTTATAAATAAAAATTTTTCAGGCATGTTATACATCGTTGAAAAGCACATTTTGAAGACTACCTAACAAACCCAAAATCCAATATGGCCGCCATATGAAAAACAAAAGATAGTGGTAATAACTTAAAAACAAATGGCAATCGGGGGTTTCTGTTTGTATCAAATAATTTGCTTTAAAAAAGTGTCTGAACAATGTAAAACTTTAAAAGAGGTCAGACTAAGCGTTATCGAGTTATTGAGGAATAACGAAATCGGCAAATTTTTGATTTTTCAAAATATTTTAAAAATTTAAAAAGTTAGGTCAAATTTGAAATGAGATTTGCCGCGAGTATTGAATTCTGCAAAACATTCCCCATTTAACCGTTGTTCTATATCTTCTAATAACCGAGATACCAATGGTGAGCATCGAAATTGGGACACACGGTATGTGTTGAGTATTATTGATCGCTTTATTAATTCGTTGACTTTAGATGGTAATTCTAATGATTTGAGATTCTTAGAGAACTGATGTAGTGTTATTCCGCTAACTGATAGGGTGTTATATGAAGAAGTTATAGATATATAAGTTTTACTGTTTCCAGATATGTTGAAGTTTCATCTTCAGTGGTATGTATTTTTCAGTTTTTTTTAAATGTTTGCTGTTAATATTAGTATCTGTTGGTACAGCTTTGTCTATTAAATATGTGATGTGTTACAATTTATCTTTAAGTACGATGTCTGGCCTATTTGCTGAAATATATTTATCTGTATGTTTTGTGATATCCTAATAGAGTTTGTATCTTTAGTTTTAAAGAATTGTTATAGATGTATATTTATAGTAGGGCGTAGATGTACCATTAATGATGTGGTATTTTTGTGCTGTTGCTTGTTGTAGTATTTTGCTGCATTATTATGTCAATTAGTATAGTTTATTCCTGCTAGTGTTTTACATCCGGCAGTAATATGGTCTATGGTCTCAGGATGTAAATTGCATCTCCTGCAACTATCTTTCTGAATGTTTGTGTCTTTAATGATGTATTTCCTATAGTTTGTTGTACATATTACTTAATCTTGTATTGCTGAGATGAAAGCTTCAGTCTCTGAGAAAAGCTGTCCATTTTCTAGCCATTTGTAACTATCAGCAACATTTATGTTTTCTCTTGCCATATGGGGGCAATGTTTTCCATGTAGTTTTTTCTCCTCCCATATCGTTTTCTTTATTTGGCTATACGTTAAATTGTTATATGTATGAATCGTGCGTACTGTTTTTTAGTGCTAGGTAACGGTGTATATAGTTTTCGTCTGCTTTTGTTATTGCGATGTGTTGGTTATCGTGTTTGTTGTGAAAGTATTGTCGAAGGTTGCGTATTTGTATCGCATGGAGTGCATGCACATCAGATATTGTCCTTCCTAATTTTCTACTTAGCTTTATTCTTTCAACGTAAGACTTTGGGTGTAGTTTTCTGTATTTTTGCATAAGTGCGCGTGTTGTGAAACTATTATTATTAAGATCTGTTTTTGTTCATTTATCATAGAATTTAGATATTATTAGACAATGGCTATTAGTCTACAGGTATACTGTTGTTTTATCTCTGTATTTAAACGCATGTGGTTAATGTTTTTAATTTTGATGGAAACCAAGGTATAAGTGTCTTGTTCTTCTATAAAGTTTGTTTCAACATTATCTAGTGTTTCTTTTGTAACAAGCTTTTTCCATTTTCCTTTTTCAATGTGTAGTGTTTTGCATTTGCTTATGCCTTACTCGATCTTAATATTGGAGGTTGTTTATTCTTTGATTTTCATTAATCCTCTTATTTGTGTCATTAAGGGTGTGTAAAGTTTAATACATTAAATGATTTGTTTTATGTACCTAGTGTTGTTTTATTTGATTTGATATTGAAACCGTATTGCGTATCGTTTAAAAATAGATACCATCAATACCTGCCACTTTCAAAAGATTGCTTCGGGATGCTGTTATTAAACACTGTTTGGTCATGACATGAGCCTGGGCCACCTTACCATTTCTTATTTTTAAACTTGCATCAGATACTCTCTGCATGTTTAGAGCAAAAAAAGCCTTTCCTACATCAAAAAATATCTGCATCTTCTTCTTCTTCTGTATTGCTGCTGAATTGTAATTAATGTACAGTCACTTGCACCAATTAACCGAGGGAATCTAGCTTTTCATAAAATTTTTCAGCAACTCTTTCCACTTCTTCGTCAGTAGCAAATATATTTATATATTTTTGATCAAACGAGGTTATAGCATTCGATACCCTTATCACAATCCTTCATGCAGATGGCTTTTGATATACCAACAAAATCAGTCAACGAAATTAACATAGCAAGAAATCTTAGAGTTAACCTCATTTGGATCATTGCTTGTATGCTGCCTCCTCTATAAAACACAAATATGTTATTCAAAAGCTTTTATAAATAACACAATTACTATATCTGTAATGAAAGTAGAGTTGGCTTTGTTAATTTGTAACTTTCAAAGAATTTACTTTTGTTATATTTATTGAAACAGTCTTTTCTTATCTTATATACTTTCCTTCGTCTTACTACCATTTCTATTTAACCTTCGGACGAATTCGAATTTGCATTCATAATATTCATTTTGGACAAATAAAAAAATTATAACCTATCACCGATATAAACAAATTCTTCCATGCATACACGTAGCTTATCTTTATTTCGATGAATTAAATATAGGCAGACTTTTGAGTTGCAGTGGAAAAAATGCGACTTTAGAGTTAAAGTGGACTATTATTTCAAGCAGTAATTATAAATCGCATCACGAAACTTAAGTTCATTTTTAAATTTGAAGGTACTTTAAATTGATTGTGAAACCGGCCCTTACTACAATATTATGAATTATGTTGGTAACATAGAGGCGAAGCAAATCTTTGATAAATTCTTGGTGCTAAGATAGCATTACATCATAATCTTGGGTCAGGTGGTGCCGTCGTTGTTACTACACATTACACATACACATTAAAATTTCCGGAATACCATGAAAGAATAACGTGTTTACAAGTAGAACAACTGAAATCTAAACTATGCGTTTATAACATAATTTGCCTTATCTGTGTTGTTCATGATTTCTTCTCGAACTCCAAGCTGGAACCGCGTCCTTGGCGCTGATTCTTCCTTTGCCGACGTTTCGTCCACTCTTACTAGGAACATCCTCAGATCGCCAACAACGGTGCAGCCCTGAATATGTCCATTGTCCGTATTTGTAATCTTATTTCGTTTTTTATTATATTAAATGGTTTAAATGTTAATCTTATTGTTGCAATTACCGTCATACATATAATTCAACCGAGGATCTAAAATTCTATTCGAATGTTATCATTTACGTTGTTAGTCTTTGTCGTATTTAAAAAGGAGTATTTCTAATATTTATCGCACCTTGTAGAATCTGAATCAGTCTGAAGTAATTACATATAAAAGCAAAACAGCGAAGTCTGTGTAAAGTAAGTAGTTATTCTGTTTATTAATTATATAGCTAATGAATAAAGCGCCCCTAATTCATGTTTCCTGACCAAATCATTTATCAATAAATAGATTGTTGCATCATGTTGCATCTTCTTCTTCTTCTTCTTCTCTGCTTTGTGTTGGACGCCACTACGTCCAGGCACTTGAGCATACTGCTCGTTGTACTATCCCCAATAGATCTCTCAATTCCACTCTGTTAGTCTTGTGTTCTCGATAAAAGCCACTATCCTCCTAAGGGGAAGTTTGAGTACACTCGAAGGATCCAATAGATCCCTCCCGAAATATTTCTGTCTGAGTTCCTTCAGTTCCTCACACGTGCATATTACATGAAGGCTAGTTTCCTCCTGTTTTTCACATCTCCTACACCAGGGCTCGCTAACCAAGCCCATGGTGTACAAATTCTTCCTTAAAGGACAATGTCCGGTTATTAACCCGGTAATTATTTTAATTTCTTTTTTGCTACTACGAATTAGGTTGGCTGAAAACTTTCTGTCCAGCCCCCTTAGAAGTGTTTTGGTATGGAGTTGACCTTCCGTTAACCTCCATTTATTTATGTTGCATGTACGTACTCTGTTTATTTGTATCAATACATAAATTCTACTTGCCTTTTAGGGCGCCCTACTAAACCAATTAAATTTTAAAATGAAACATATTTTATTGAAAATCAAAAAACAAAAAACCCAAAAAGATACGGTATCAAAGTATTTTCCTTTTTTAGTGCTGATAATATTTTTATTTAGTTGTAAGTCGTAGAAACAGTAATAACAAAATTAAAATTAGAAATTTGATATCAGTCATGTAGAAACAAACTTTGAAAATCCTTACAAAGTTGACTAAAAGGTAAATACATTTGTATGAAAATTACGTTTCCTGTTAAGAGAAAATTGTTTAACTGGAAAATATGTAACATAGATTTTCCTGTCGTATTTCTGTACTTTCCAACTTCCGTTTTCTCTATTACTAGTACATATATCATGCTATTTCAAATACTCTTGAAACTTTACTGACGTAAATATTTTCAATGTGAAATAAGTTCAACGAAATGGATTTACAAGCACCAATATTGAACGATTTTATTACTTCATTTCAGCGTAGAAGTATATTTCTATATACTACTGCAGAGAGATAGGATTTATAGCATACCTGGATTTAGTGAATGATTTTTTTTTACATTTCATTATCATTTAACGATCAGGAAACTTTTACTTTGTAGTAATACGAGGGTGATTTGATGGGAGAGAGCTTTTCATTTATTTTTATTTTAGGGTAAAAAATATATTTTATTTTTCGACATATTTCCCATCCAATTCTCTACACTCAACCCAGCAATTCTCGATTTCTTAGGTCTTCTTAAAAGTAGTGTTAAAAGCTAGTCAAAACAGACATTCATTGAGACTATGCTATCACTAACGTAACCCAAATATGCAAAGCGATATTTTGCATATATTGCATATTATATGCATTTTTTTAAATATTTGGATATATCCTTAATAAATAGCATATTGTGCATAATTAAAAGAATTTTGAATGATGTAGGTCTTTGACAAGCGTTTCAAGAGTTTCAATTTAAACAATTTTATAAATCTTCCATTATGAAGTAATTTATTAAATTATGTTTGCAGTTCTCAAGCAAAGAAATTATGAGGTATAAGAGTATGGGTATTCCCAGTCCTAAATTCTGAGAATTCAAAATAGGCCGTTTTAAACCGTTAACAGGAGTTTTATTGTACCTATATTTCCATAAGTAGGTAAATAATAAATCGATTTCTGAATTTTATCTCTTATTGTGCTTTTGAAGAGATAACATCGATTTGCGTTTTGTAGTGTTGTGGTATTTTATTTATTTTTATTAGTAAAATAACCAAAGTCAGTAGAGCGTCAGTATGGGTTAAGCCATACAAAAACAAGTTAAAAGCAAGTTACATTCTTTTTGAGAGACATACACATTGAAAATACAGGGAAATGCATGGGGCGTTTCAGTTTTGCCCTGTGTGCATTAAATTATTTTTTAAACGAAACCCTAAGTATATCGGCGGATTTCGCACCATTTGAACACTCAAGGCGCTTTCGTTTAATATTTTGAACTTATTTGTTAGGGATTTAGATCTAAGTATTTATATCATTGATTTTAGATTTTATATTTCAATTTCTGTGCTTTTTCATTGCGGATACCATACAATAAAAAATATCAAATAAACCAACACGTGAAAACTTCTGTTCATATTACTAAATTGGGCAAGATGAAATCAGGAGACATGTCACAATACACATTAATGTAATGTGTCCAACCCATGTCCAAAAAGGTAAACTAACAAGACATCTTTAACCGAGACCTATGTCAGGCAATGTTGACGTCCAATATTCCCTTGTCAAAGCTGCGTTATCAAAACTTCACTTGTTTTCTGCAGAAGTATTGCAAATGTCAATGTCCCAGATGAAACAATGCTACGAAGAAATGACGTAAGTTCCTGGAACTATCAACACTTCTTCTTCCTACGCGCGTTCCTGGAGATAATTTTTTGCTCATTTTGTCAGATGCAGCACCGTACATGATAAAGGCTGGGCAAAATCTGAAAATCTTTTATCCGAACTTGATATACGTAACATGTCTTGCTCATGCTTTAAATAAGGTTGCTGAAGATATTAGGAAACATTTTCCTCTTGTAAATAGTTTAATATCCAACATGAAAAAATCTTCCTTAAAGCGCCTATAAGAGTTCAGTTCTATAAAGTAAAACTATCAAGCACTCCTCTTCTAGCTCAACTTGTTATTATAAGATGGGGCACATGGTTGGAAGCCTCTTTTTTATTGCGAGAATTTCATTCAACTAAAGGATCTAATTTCAGAATTGTCTGACGAATCTTCCCAATCTCTCCCTCACTGATGTTAAGCAATTATTCTAAAACGAAGAAATAAAACAACAACTTTCGTTTATAAAAACCAATTATAGCTTTGTTTCTAAAACAATAACACAAATGGAGGAATCTAATTTGCCATTAACCCGAAGTATAGAACTAAAAGAACTAGAAAAGCAATCTGAGGCAGCTTTTCATATCGCAGGAAAAATGGGGGACAAAATTTTTCAAAAATTCAAAAATGTGATGGAAAAATTTGTGGAATTCGGTTTTTTAGCCAAGTAGCTAATATTTTAGAGGGACAATTTACTGAATCCATTGATTTGGATCCTGTAATATTAAGCAATTTAAAAAACGCCCCTATTACATCGGTTGATGTGGAAAGGAGTTTTGCCATTTATAAATTTTTATATTCAGGCAGGAGAAAAAATTTTTTAATTGAGAACTTCGAGAAATATTTAGTGGTTTACTGTTTTTACAACTAACGACAACCTACCTTGTGTTATAAATGTGTATTTAGGTTTAGTTCAGTATGTAGAAAAATTAAAGTAAGTCTTTATTTATTTGAATATTTTCATCATTTTTATGCATACGAGTATTTTGACTAAATTCGCATATTTATACGCATATTTATACGCATATTTATGCGCATATTTTTGTGCTTTCCACCTGCATATTTGGGTTTCCCTAGCTATTACCTTCTACATTTGTTCCGAATCTTTTCCGACTAAGCTTGGTAACAAAAATAAATCAATAGAAGCCAGAACTGGTGAATATGGTAGATGTGGCAGCAATTCGTAACCTAATTAGACAAATTTAGGCGTTGCTATAACGAATGGATATCTTGACGGAACAAAATTTTTTTCTGAATAAATGTGGTTGTTTTTTATTAATCAGCATAATATTGGTCAGTTATTGTACTTATTCTACCTGTAAATATTCAATAAAGATTACACCTTTGGAAATTCCAAAAATCGTAGCTATAATATTATCGGCAGGTTTTTGGCTTCGCCGGAACACGTTTATCAGAAAAAAATTGTTAACTGCCTTTTTTCTCTGGAGTATAGTGATGATTGATGAATCCAGATTTCATCTACGGTGACATATCAACCACATTAGCTATCTCGCATACTTTTATTAGGCCGGTGTCTATACAATAGTATGGACTTTACTAATAGTTTCTGGAGAAATTACTATAAATGGCAGTTGCGGATGTCCAGCATTTTCCGTGCTTATATGAAAATTTTGGAAACCATTTACAAATCATTCCATGGGAGGGAAAAGATTCATCATAGTATCTTTTCATCAGTTTCTTTAAAAATCATGTTTAACTACCACACGAAATAATTATTTCTCCAGATTAACACAACAATAAATAACTTATTTTAAACGATTTTAAAAACCTATCTGTCAGGCAGATTTAGGTCAAATTTTAATAGTAGGCTTTAAGCATGACTGAAGTCAGCATTATACTGATCATAGCGAATGTGCTGCTAATTTGTTAAAATTACGGTCCCGTTAAATTGCCGTAGTAGATAATGTGCGGTTAAGAAGCATGCCGATGCCTTACAATGCCGCCAAGTAACACATTCTTGCTAGCATCACTATAAACTCTGTCTTATTTCCAATTTTAAATTAATTATTATACGTATTTCATATTCTTAAAAAATTAGAGTAAATAAATACTTAAATGAAGTTGATATTAATTTCAGACAGAATAAAAATATCAATTGTCTCATTCATACTAAAAATTTATCTTATTGTTTCTGGACGCAAGGAAACCCGGGACCCCATTAGCAGTGAACTGAAGAAAATACAGAGTGACATATGAAAGTTGTGTATGATTGATCTAATGCTCCTTAACGTGTTATTTTCCAACAAGTCGATTAATCTGGATCAACAGGTAAATATACACAGGTACTTGTAAATGACAAATATTGGTTGATTATAATTGGTGCTGTCCCTATGAATAAATTTAATGTATTTTTCAAAGAATACCAAAAATTTATATATATATATATATATAATAACTTCGTGACCTTGGTATGATATGGTAAACCTAATCAGTAGGCGATTAAAGGTCTGTATATTACTTCAAAATATATGTATTTAAAAAACTCTACATGTTTCGGCTGTATACGCCTTTATCAAGAGAATACAAAATATGAATGACAGGATATAAATGTCAAGTAATTAAGTTGCTATGGTTTAAATTATTCAAAGATACATTCTAGTAATAATAATAAATCATGCCTTAGTATTCCAAAAAATAGATAACAAGGTGTGAAAATATGTGTTGTTCGCTGCTAGCAATTTGTGTCTCCTTCTGGGTATGAACTTGTGTGTTGGTTGCTGCTGGCAGCTTGCGTCTCTCTATGGGTGTGTGGTTTTGTGTGAGAGCGTAAGTGTAGGGTTTTGTATGTCGGTGCGTTAGTGCGTGTGTTTAGTGATCGGTCGCATGAATTTAGAGAGGTTGGATAAGCAGCCGTTGCGTAGGGCCGCCAACCCTTAGTTGCGCTGAGCAACCCCGTACAGGGTGCGCTTCGCCTGTCTGCGCCTTGCCTCGTTGGGGCGGGGGTCAGACCGTCGAAGTACTGCACGGAATTGTAAAGAAGTTGTCGGGAAAGGGTTGGCGGCCCTACGCAACGGCTGGTTATCCGACCTCTCTAAATTCATGCGACCGATCACTAAACACACGCACGAACGCACCGACATACAAAACCCTACACTTACGCTCTCACACAAAACCACACACCCATAGAGAGACGCAAGCTGCCAGCAGCAACCAACACACAAGTTCATACCCAGAAGGAGACACAAATTGCTAGCAGCGAACAACACATATTTTCACACCTTGTTATCTATTTTTTGGAATACTAAGGCATGATTTATTATTATTACTAGAATGTATCTTTGAATAATTTAAACCATAGCAACTTAATTACTTGACATTTATATCCTGTCATTCATATTTTGTATTCTCTTGATAAAGGCGTATACAGCCGAAACATGTAGAGTTTTTTAAATACATATATTTTGAAGTAATATACAGACCTTTAATCGCCTACTGATTAGGTTTACCATATATATATATATATATATATATATATATATATATATACACACAAGTGTCCCGGATCGTTATGTTCAAATTTTAGGAGTGTAAAGTAGACTTCATTTCAGGTAACAAAAACGCAAACTTGTGTATCCATTTTTATTTGTTTCAAAGTTACAGATCTATGAATGTGATTGTCAGATCACTGGACTGCGTGATTATCTTTTCGACCAAGTAGTAAATTTTCCAGCAGACTTAGATGAAGAAGCAGCAGCTATTGTTACAAGAAATCCAACTCTCAGTGTACGTCAAATCGCTAGACAACTAGGAGTGCCACGAATACGAATTTTAAAACGTGAGGGCTTATATCCATGTCTCTATCGCAGGGGGCACGGTTTGCTTGAGGCAGACCACTATGCCCGTCTAGTTTATTCTACCTGGACAATAAGACAGTCAAGGCTTCATTTTAATTTCTGCAGAACAGTCTTCTGGACAGATGAATCTACGTTCACGAGAAGTGGTGTTACAAATATGAGAAACCTGCACAGGTGATCATCAGAAAATCCCAAAGCTATACGCCCATCTAAATTTCAACATGAATTTTCTATTAACGTTTGGGCGGCCCTAATCGATGCCTTGTTGATTGGTCCTGTCGTTCTTCCTGGGAGGTTAAATGCGGACAATTACCTTCAATTTCTTATTGACGAACTGCCAGGTCTTTTAGAGGATGTTCCACTGAATGTTCGACGAAACATGTGGTTTCACATGGATGGGGCACCACCACATTTCGGAATTGCTCTCCGAAATTGGGTTAACATCAATTATCCAAGATGGATTGTTTGAGGTGGTCCTGTTGCATGGCCATCCAGATCACTCGATCATAATTTCCTTGACTTTTATTTATGGGGGTACATGAAAAATTTAGTCTACGCGCAAGTTTCGAACACAAGAGAAGAGTTGTTGGATTGTATTCACCTGGCTGCCGAGCAAATCCGACAAAACAAGTACGAAATTCGAATAACTACTTCTTCTGTTGGCTTACGGGCACAAACCTGCATTCAACACGGAGGTGGACATTTCGAAAATATTATTAATTGAACTTTTTTAAATAAAATCAGTTTTTATTGATTTTGGGATTACATTTTTTTTCATGATCTGACAATCACATTCATAGATCTGAGACAAATGAAAATGGATATACAGCAGACCGATTTTAATGTGGCCGGTGGGAGAATTTGTACGTGCGTCAAGTAAGGGTCAGTGTTAGATAGAGACAGTATTCGGAAAAATGAAATGCAAACACTTTGTGCGAGACGTGCATTGGGACGTAGTAAGGGATAATAAGGGATGCCAGAGGTTCCCCTACCTATGAATTTCATGCGCATCTCGAGGGCGGTACTTCTAACCAGCCACATTAAAATCGGTCTGCTGTACAAGTTTTGCATTTTTTGGTACTTGAAATGAAGTCTACTTTACACTCCTAAAATTTGAACATAACGATACGAGACACTTTGTATATATATATATATATATATATATATATGTATATATTTATAAAGATGTTATGGTAGATTAAGTTAGTTGGCGATTTAAGGTCTGGTCTTACTTCAAAATGTATATATTTAAAACAATCCTACATGTTTCGGCAAATGATGCCTTTTTCAAGGAATATAAAATATAAATGACAGTATATTAATGTCATACTTATACATTTGTAGTTGCTATGGATAAAATTATTCAAAGATACATTCCAATATAATAATAATAAATCATGCCTTAGTATTCTAAAATAGATAGACATCAAAAACAGGGAAACGCAAGACATTAGTTATTACGTGTGCGCCAGTGGAGCGACTTAAGATGTTAAGCTGTCGGCATTCGCCTTAAACAAGAAGGAAAACTACCAAAACCTACTCGGAAACACAGGGATCAAAATACGGAACTGTCAGCATGATAAGCAAATGTATAGATATTTAAATAACATAAGATTGTATAATTATATAACAGCAACATATATTATGATGGTAAATTGCAGATCGTTACATAATTAAGTCATTGTATATACTGCTTAAATTTTTTATATCAGTTCTGTTGTAATAACTCAATACACGGTCATGTGTATGTGTAACACTTTGGCAAGGCGATAGCCTCGGCTTTAATACAAAACATTAATGTATTATACAAACACGGCCTTTCTCCGTATTTGTTATGTACACAAGGCTATGTATCAGGGTTATACACTTGTTTCTAGAACAACTTGTAAGTGACACAAGGATCTTCTTTGGTATATAAAGGTGATAGATTAAGTTAGAGGGATAGTCACAACAAGTCAGTGGTACGAACTGTGGATACGTCATAGTACCCCGTTCTACCCCTGTCTTAGTTAGTATAATCTTTATGTACATATCTTTGTAAATACGTCTGTTAACTATGTTTTAAGTGTTAATTAATTATAGTATGAGAACCAAACTCCGTACTAGTATTATTTGATTCTTCACCCTGCCTCGGACCTGCACAACAATATGGCTGCTCAAACGGCCCACATTACATGGCGTTCCTTGCCAGCCCCTTAGGGCATAGGACATTATATGGCGATTCTGACTTAAGGCGATTCTGCCTTAGGGCATAAGGCCCCACATTACATGGCGATCACTGCTAGTCGGTTAAAGCCGTAAGCGCACATTACATGGCGATCCTGCCAGGATTGTAATGTGCGCTTACGGATATGTACATAAAGATTATACTAACTAAGACAGGGGTAGAACGGGGTACTATGACGTATCCACAGTTCGTACCACTGACTTGTTGTGACTATCACTCTAACTTAATCTATCACCTTTATATACCAAAGAAGATCCTTGTGTCACTTACAAGTTGTTCTAGAAACAAGTGTATAACCCTGATGCATAGCCTTGTGTACGTAACTAATACGGAGTAAGGCCGTGTTTGTATAATACATTAATGTTTTGTATTAAAGCCGAGGCTATCGCCTTGCCAAAGTGTTACACATACACATGACCGTGTATTGAGTTATTGTTATTACACTGTTGTTAATTGAATTTTTTTCCTGTTTAATACTAATCATTTCTTTAATTTCCCTGTTCATTGTGTGTTGTTCTTTATCAATTATCTGTGTGTTTTCAAAATCGAAATGGTGATCGCGTTGTAGTTTGTGTGTAGATAAAGCAGTTTTGTCTGTTTTAGAGTATTTTATAGATGATATGTGTTTCTCGATTTTTTTCTATTTTAGGTTTAAGTTTTGAAAATAAATGTTGATTAGTATTACTGGTTTAAAAAATATGATATAGCTACAACATATAAACTTAGAAGAAGGGCTCGCTTAGGTTTTAATGCTTTGTTGATTGCCCGTTTGCTAAAGCCATTCTACTGGAGTGCATTGTGGAGTTTATCCATTTCTTGAATGACGTTGTCTTCATTTACTAATCTCTGTGATCTTGTTACTAGGCTCTTCACTACTGCTTGCAACTGAGCTGGGTGGCGTTAAGGCATCGATCTGTATGTGTGGATTTCCGGTACACTATATGGCTTAATTCTCCATTTTCTTTCTTCTTAACCAAAACGTCGAGGAATGGTAGTTGATTGTTTGATTCTACTTCCATTGTGAATTTTATTTTTGGATGGATACTATTCAGATGTTCCAGGAAGCTCTTAAGGTGGTCTTCTCCATGTGTCCAAATCACGAACATGTCGTCAAGTAGCCAAAGTTTGGGTTTATGAGTGCCCGTCCTTAATGCTGTTTTCTCTAAGTCTTCCATGAAGAGGTTCGATATAAACTCCACAATGCACTCCAGCAGAATGGCTTTAGCAAACGGGCAATCAACAAAGCATTAAAACCTAAACGAGCCACACCACAACAGGAAAAAGAGCAATCAATAGCCAAAACCTACTTACCCTATGTCAAAGGTACCACCGACAGAGTATCCAGAGTCCAACGAAGACACAACATTGAAACCATATTCAAGGCAGACAGAAAAATCAGCCAATCCTTCGGAATCCAAAAACAAGAATACGTTTAGAAAACCAGGAAGTTTATGAAATTCCATGCCTTAATTGTGAGAAGACGTACATCGGCCAAACAAACAGAAGGGTAAACGTAAGAAGATATGAACACCAAAACTCCGTAAGAAAAGACGAGAAAACTTCATCTTTGGCTCAGCATGCAAAGGAAACGTCCCACACGATAGACTTCAGAAATACCAAATTATTGGCGAACATATGAACGTATGAAAACCATAATAATCAGGGAAGCTATCGAAATTGGGAAACGTCCGGACAATTTGAATTCGCGAGATGATACCCAGAGGCTACCAACAGCATGGAAACCAGTATGAAGCAAAGAAGTTGTCAAAAACAAACAACAAACAAAAACACCTACACCACAACCCAGCCAGTACACTCCAGCTACAGGCCCAACGATACGGAGCCGCGCACGCACTCAACCATGTGTAACCAACTAGAACGCTAATCGGATATTTAACCACCATCCTAAACTCGACAACGTCAGTTTACGAGTAACCAGAAGCAGAAGCAGACAGTTATCGCAGACCTGAATATGGCAAATGGGATTTTGCCGAAACGTCGTCCAGAAACCAGCACCGGTCTTTACGAAGACCAAACAGTGGAAACGCGGAAGAAAACCCGGAATCCAGTTACAACACATACTGCTACCCGCAGAAACCTAAAAGAAAACATATATGTATATATATGTATATATATATATATATATATATATATATATACCATATATGGTAAATTCAATTTGTTGGCGATTTAAGGTCTGGCTTTACTTCAAAATAAGAAGAAAGAAAAATTTTAAACAATCCTACATGTTTCGGCAAATGATGCCTTTTTCAAGTAGTATAAAATATAAATGACAGTATATTGATGTCATAGATTTGTAGTTGCTATGGATAAAATTATTCGGAGATACATTCCAATTTAATAATAATAAATCATGCCTTAGTATTCTAGAACATAAACAGCGAAACGCAAGACATGAGTTATTATTATGTATGCGCCCGTGGAGCGATTTAAGATGTTAAGCTGTCGGCATTCGCCTTAAACGAGAAGGAAAACCACGAAAATCTACTCGGACAGCATGTCAGCATGATAAGCAAATGTCTAGATATTTAAATAATATAAGATATATAATTATATAACAGCAACATACATAATAATAACTCATGTCTTGCGTTTCGTTGTCTATCTATTTTAGAATACTAAGGCATGATTTATTATTATTAAATTGGAATGTATCTTTGACTAATTTTATCCATAACAACTACAAATGTATGACATTGATATACTGTCATTTTTATTTTATATTCCTTGAAAAAGGTATCATTTGCCGAAACACGTAGGATTGTTTTAAATATATACGTTTTGAAGTAAAACCAGACCTTAAATCGCCAACAAATAGAATTTACCATAACATACAAAGGTAACGAAATAATTATCTTTATATATATAGGTATATATATATATATATATATATATATATATATATATATATATATTGTGGTAGTTCTTAAATTTGTAAAATTTAAACAATAATTATCTATTTAGTTAGAAATATATTTCAAAATTTAATTAATTTAACGTACTTTAATAGCGACATCTTTTAGGATATTAGATAACGAACCTGAAAAGAAAATAAATTAATGTGCTGTCAAAAAGCTGTTTAATTAAAAAATTTAATAGTAAAAAAATTTTTTTAAAGTGATATTAATTATAATACAAAATTGAGTTCTGGTGCAGCGTGGGCATTGTGTGTGATCTAGCACTATATATATATATATATATATAACAATTGATAAATTATTAGAGTTTTTCGGCTTTTATTTGAAATATTTACAAATATCAAGTTAGTATGTATGTAATTGCAAAGTAAGGGGGGATGTAAGCATTGCTGTCTACAAATTACAAAGCAAATCATACGAAATTTTTTAATTGAAAAATATTGTCTATGTTGGGACTCGAACCCAAGTCTACAGTCTAATAAACGGCTAAGAAATTATCTACACACTCATATAGCTATGGAGTAATAATTAGCATTTTCAAACATTCAAATCTGACATCTGCTCTCAAAATACTGACATCTGCTTTCAATAACTGACATCTACTTTCAAAATAGGCATCTGCTTTCAAATCTGACATTTGCTTTCATAACTGACACCTACTTTCAAAACAGACATCTGCTTTCAATTACTGACATTCGCTTTTACTAACTGACATCTGCTATCAAATCTAACATCAGCTTTCAAAACTGACTTCTGCTTTCAACTTGACATCTACATCCAATAACTGACATCTGATTCATTAACACTGTTACTTCATAATGCATTTCTAAATAGCTTGAACCTAGGTCTATTGTGGGTGAGTGGTAAAACCGACAGTCCGGCTAACTGTAGACTTGGGTTCGAGACCCAACATAGACAATATTTTTCAATTAAAAAAAATTCGTATGATTTGCTTTGTAATTTCTAGACAGCAATGTTTACATGCCCCCTTACTTTGCAATTACATACATACTAACTTGATATTTGTAAATATTTCATATAAATGCCGAAAAACTTCAATAATTTATCAATTGTCATATTTAATAAACGGCTAAGAAATGATCTAAACACTTATATGCATATATATATTAGGGTTGGTCAATTTCTTTTTCTATAAAGCCTATAGCAAAAAAGTAATCTATAGATGATTCTGAGTAAAATTGCTGAAGAGACAATATGTGTAAATCGAATTTGGAGCCCCAGAAATTTTCAAAATAGATATTTTCTTTAATAAATGTCTATTTTTTTCAATAAAATCCCATAGAATTATAGTAGACTATTTTTTAAAATTTTACTGTAGATATCAATTGTTAACACTTAAAAAATAGCCTAAAATGTATTTTTAACTAAAAAATCATTTTTCTACGATTTTTTTCATGAAAACATATTTTTTTTGGTCTATAGCGTCTCAAAAATGGATGAAAACAACAAATCGGATCTGGGTCCGCCGAAATTTTCAAAATAAATATTTTTCTTAATAAATGTATATTATTTTCAATAAAATTCCATAAAATTATAGTAGATTGCACAGAATAGGTTTGCTGGAAAGGTATTTCTGCCACCTTTCAGAACCACTATTAAAATCTAAGTTTTTTTAAATTTTAGTGCAGATATCAGTTATTAACACGAAAAAATACCTTGAAATGGATTCTTAACTAATTAATCATTTTTCTATGATTTTTTCATGTAAACATATTTTTTCGTTGTATAGCATCACAAAAAAGAGGAATACAACAATTTGGAATTTCTAAATTATTATTGATATGGAGGAACCATTACCTCGTCTGCACCATCTTCATGAATGGAAAGAAGAATATCAGTAAGCTCTGAATCTAGATTGTCACACGCCTTATAATATTTTTGTATTTGGTTCATCAAGTGATGTAAATGATCTTAATTTGTCGACTAATCGTGATATTTTAAAATATAATTTCTTCTTGAATGATCGTGCTAAATTTGAAAGCAAAGTGTTGTCGCATAAAACTCTTACTCCCCATGTAGCAGATAAATTGATCATATCTAGAGTAAGTTTAATATTGAAATCATTAACGGAAAAAGTATTTTAAAAAAATTAACTGTTTTGCTTGATAAATACTACAAAAAAAAAAAAACGAAACAAAACAAAAGAATTTAGAGCATTCGTAGATTCAACAAACGAATTGTTTTATATTGATAAATGTAATTGTAAGTTAAAAGCAACAAAATGCTCTTGTGGTTTGATTCTACAACATATAAAAGAATTCATGATGGACCAACATAATGACAGAAGGTTGACAATAACTGAATATATGGCAGACGTTTTAGACACAATAATATCAAGAATTCCAACTGGAAGTGAACCAACATACATTTCACATTAATCAGATGTGGATATAGTTGAAAATGAAAAACTTGCAGAAGTATCTACTCCAATGAAATCAGGGCAAAAATACGACTCTTTGAATTTTGTTATGATGTGTGATAGATTTGTAGTTTCAGATAGGATGGCTTTATGTTTGGCAATAGCTCTTTACGAAGACATAAATTTTAAAGGATGGCCTTGAATCACCGATTCATTTAATCTACTATATCATACAAAGTTCAAGAAATAATTATATGTATATATATATATATATATATATATATAAATATAATAACTTCGTGACCTTGGTATGATATGGTAAACCTAATCAGTAGGCGATTAAAGGTCTGTACATTACTTCAAAATATATGTATTTAAAAAACTCTACATGTTTCGGCTATATACGCCTTTTTCAAGAGAATACAAAATATGAATGACAGGATATAAATGTCAACTTGACATTTATATCCTGTCATTCATATTTTGTATTCTCTTGAAAAAGGCGTATATAGCCGAAACATGTAGAGTTTTTTAAATACATATATTTTGAAGTAATGTACAGACCTTTAATCGCCTACTGATTAGGTTTACCATATATATATATATATATATATATATATATGAAAAAATGTGTGAAAGTCGTATCCACCCCGGAATGTGCAGACGCCTGCGTTTCATGGCGGCATTGGCAGTAATGTGAGAATTTAATGATTATTAATTCTCATTAACATTACGTTTATCATATATATATATATATATATATATATATATATATATATATATTAGCTGACCCGGCCACGCGTTGCTGTGGCTGTTATAATAGTTTTCAAAAATGAATTGAATGAAAAAAAAGAATTAAATAAATTTTTGATTTTACATTTTATTCATCTTATATCTAAGTATAGTATATAATAAATAAATAATATACAAAATTCTTAACTGATAAAATATAAAAATTAGTTGAATGAATGAGGTATATAATGGTCGATTTTTAATTATGGCTAATAATATTATTTTAAATTATAACTATCTATTTCAATTTAATTGAGCGCTAATCGATGCACAATATTTCTTGTTAATCTGTCCTTTGCTAATACAAATAGATTAGATGGTTTACACGCAACACGTGAGCATGCAACATATAATTGCCCATGGGAGAAACATGGATTTTCTAAGTCCAAGCCGCAAATGGACATTATCTGGCACAGAGTTGTCACACGTTCTTCACAACTGCCCATAAAGTAGATTTGGAGAAACTTCGGGTCATCATTAGGCATCGGCATCAACGAACCAATCTTATGGTACACTTGACCTTGTATTTTAAAAGTTGTTTCAAAATTATATCTGTCGGATGTTTGATTATTAATTTTTGTTGCCCGAAATGACGTCGTTTGAAAGCAAGAATTAAATTTGCGTAACTTGCTTAAAAATAATTTTAAATCATCTGATTGGCCAGCAAGAAGAGAATGTAAGGGTTCCGGTGGGATGGGAAGAGGTGGTAGTAACACTTTTCCTGATGCGCAACAGAGGCCAAGTGCTTCGTTGTGGAATTTTAACGCCTGACAATATTTGCATTTTTTATCCATTGCACTGATGGCAATTTTAGAATGCGCCGAATAATTGATGTCTGGTGCATATTCAAAAGCAAGACGAACGAATGATTCACGTGCTAATGTGCGGCTGGTTTGCTGTCTCTCTCGATCTTGTGCTCTGAATGTGGCCACATGTTGTTCACGTGCTGCTCTTGTTCGAAGTATATTTTGTCGCAGACGTTCGTCACGCTCCTCTTGAGATTCTCGCGAACGGTTCTCTGTTGTCCTAATTCATTGATCTTCGTTTCTTTCCATAGTTTGGTCTTCTGACCTATTAGTTCATTCAATACGTTTGCGTCGTGCTTCTCTGCTGATTTGATTATGAAGGTTAAATTTTCTTCGCGGCATTTTACTAAAAATAATAATTAATTTCACTTAATTAATTAAGTAATTAATAATTATTAATTTATTTAATTAATTTTTAAATTTAAATAATTTTACAGGAAATAATTAAACCAATACAGAACAATTAAAATAATATCAATGAAAATAAATAAAATCAATCAAATAAAATTAAAATAATACACTTAATTTGATGTATTATAATTAAAAATAAAAAATAAAAATATGTAACAAATATCTTATAATAATATTATCTAATATTATTTAATATAATAAAATTTTATTCGATAATATGATAAAAAATAAACAAAAAAGATAAATAAATCAAGTAATTACTTACACGTTATTGAAATCACTGTAGAGTTCTATTTAATTTTATAACAAAAAGGAAGGTTATAATATTTGATATCAACACTAAAAAAAAATTAGAATGTAAAAAATTTTACAAAATTAAAGACAATAAAGAAACTATTACACAGCACTATGATAATAAATAAATTAATATTATATTAATAAAAAGTAAATAAACGCTTCTATAACGTATATACGTATAGAAGCACGTGTGAATAAACGTAAATAAATGAACACGTGTAAAATAAATTGTAGCATCATGGTTAGAAATCGAAACACAGCGCCATCTGTTGGAAACTTATAAAATTAATCAATATTATATATAATGATTTGTCATATAAAAAAAAAAAAATTTTGCAATAAAAATATCGCGGTCATTAATCGAAATAAAATATAGCCTATATTTTAATTTGGACAAAGTTACATATCTGTGCGAAATTTCATTAAAATCAATCCAGTAGTTTCGGAAATTGGCCCGGACAAACATCATGACACGAGATTTTTATATATATATATATATATATATATATATATATATACAAATATACACATACATAAATAATACATCAACTTTCATAACGAAATCATAGATTCGACACATTTTATGTCCTTTTCGTATCATCTAAGGAGATCTTGTGCGAATATGTAAGTATAATAGTATCAGAATAATTTAAACATACATGAGTGGGTAAAACCCCACCAGTTTTGTATAACACAAAGGTATTTTTAGTAATATAAAATATTATTAAAGATCTGGTGTGAAAAACACAAATACAGGTTCACTATTAATATTTTTTATAAACGTGTCCGAACATATCCCTCCCCATATGTTCGGACAAGTTCACAAAAAAATTTAATAGTGAACCTATCTTCTTGTTCTTCACACCAGATTTTTAATAATATTTTATATTATTAGAAATACATTTGTATTATACAAAACTGGTGGGGTTTTACCAACTCATGTATTTTTCAATTATTCTGAGACATTACACATGCGGTTAGTCCGTAGTATGAGTGAAGACACACACAAAATGCAGTTTCTAGAGATACGGCTGTGCCATCTTTAGAAGGGCGTCGTTGGTTTCCAACAGGGCGAGGTACTTCGGCTGCCTGACAACAGCCAGCGCTGAATTTACTTCTACGCTCGGTCTGGATAATTTCTGTGATATGGCGATATGGTTCTTTTTTGTGAATGTGTCTGAAGATATTCTTTCTCCAGCAGGGGCGTACCGATGAGCCTGTAGAAAGGCGAAATACGTATCTGCGTCTCTGAGGAGGGATACGTTCGGACGCGTTCACAAAAAATATTAATAGTAAACCTGTATTTGTGTTCTTCACACCAGATTTTTAATAATATTTTATATTATTAAAAATACCTTTGTAGTATATTAGTACATTGCACATTCTATTAATTTTCGAAAAGTAAACACTTCTTTCCTGTGGTAAATATTTCAAAGAATATTCGTCTTCTTTTAATGAAATCCTTATATTAACTTCTGTCAGCGTTATTTATCACTTTAACTGATTGGGTATATTACATCTGAATTACACAGATATGAACTTCTGACCTTCCTTTACTTAACGGAATTAAATTTTATACCTACGTACGTTCATACAAGCTTACTAGTCATCGAGAGTGATGAATTAGATACTTTCTCGGAGTTATCAGACGCAGAGGGCCAGATAACGCAAAATAGAATAGTTTTATAGAATTTATCTGCTTAATACCCAGAGAGATTTATTCGATATTGCTTTTTAATAATCTTTCAACAAGGAAATATATTAAGGTTTTTATTAAACGCTTGAATTAAAAATCAGTTATTTAAATACGTCGGAGGGATTTTTAATTATTTGTTGTAATTATTGTAGATGTACGTTAGCGCTTCTAAGGCGTAAGCGTACTGTAGACAACACTTATATCAGATTCATGTATTAATTTGTAGCGTTTCTGATTCTAGGATAAGAGTTGTTAAAAAAATAATTAGGCATATTTCAAAATTATTTTAATATCGTATTATTGTTTAATTTAGTAGTTTTGTACGAAGTCTGTGTTAATTATTGACAAAAGAAAATGGAATGTCAAGAAGAACAAAAAGGGGTATCTCCGATGTACGAGATGCTACCCATAAATTCAGAAATTTGAATGTGGGGCGCGAAGGGATGGTAGTATAGCTCTATAGCGCTAGATGGTGTGCTCTACGTCTATACTAAGTCAGTCTGTCAAACGATCCTTTGCTAGGTGGTGACAAATAGTTTGTCACCACCACCACTGAAAATGTTGATGCTTTAGGCCAGATGCAAACTTATGAGTGGTACAACCATTTTAAAAATGGACGTGTGTCGGTTGATGATGATGATGATCGTTCCGGTCATCCATCGACAGAAATCACACCACAAAATGTAGCAAAAGTGCGTGGTGCTATCCTGCAAAGACCGAAGGAGAACAATCCAAGACATTTGTTAGCTTGTCGTATGGCATTTCTCAGTGTACTCTGTACAGTGAATTCAACATGCGTCGGATAGCTGCGAAATTGGTGGCAAGGTTCTCAAAAATAAACAAAAACGGCACCGTGTTCATGTATGCCCAGAAGTGAAGGAAACTGCCGAAAGGGATGCGAACTTCAGTACCAGAATCATTACTGGCGACGTATTATGGGTGTATTAAGGTATGATCCCGAAACAAAGCAGCAATCATTGCAGTGGCAGTCGTCATCACTACGACCGATGAAAGCTCGGTAAATTCGAAGCAAAGTCAAATCAATGCTGGTTTGCTTCTTTGAGCAACAATTCGTGGATCCTACTGGTAGTACTACTTCACCCTCCTTACTTCCCAGATATTGCTCCTTGTAACTTCTTTCTGTTTCTAAAATTGAAACTGAAGGTCAAGGCGCCGTTTTGAGACGATTGAGGAGATCCAGATCGAATCGCAGGCAGTGTTGAACACGTTAACACAAAAAGACTTCTAGCACTGCTTTTAGTCATGAACAAGTCGCTAGGATCAGTGTATATATGCAGAAGGAGAATACTTTGAAGAGGATGGTAGTGAATAAGTTGTAAAAACAATTTATTGTGTTTCTTTTTCACATTCCGGGAATTTCTGGGTAGCATCTCGTATCTTCTGTTCGAGTTCAACAGAAAAGTTAATGCATCCTAAACCACTAGAACCATTTGTGCCGTTTACGGAGAAAACGTAATGACGGAGAGTACAACACAAAAATGGTTTTCTCTATTTAAAAAAGGTCATTTTGTCATAAACGAGTTTAAAGTTAATGAAGACAATCAAACTTTGATGAAGATTGCCTAAATACTTTAATTAATGATGATTTCTGCCAGTCAACTCGGGAATTTGTCATTATAATATTGTAGTCAATCGACCATAATGAGAAATTTGTATTCTATAGGCATTGTTAAAAAACTGGGTGTTTCTGCTGCATCTTTTGCGCGAAAACAACAAGATTCAGTGTGTCAATATTTGTGGTTCTTTGCTAGCTCGTTATCGCTTAGTCATCAACAACATAAACCGTTTTTGCCCCATATAGTTACTGGTGATATTCATTCGTGTAAGCTGATGCTGTGCATCTGGCAGGGCAAAGAAGGCGTCGTCTACTATGAATTGCTTCTCCGAGGTATGAACCATTACTGCTGAAATTTACTGTCAACAAATCTATTGGCTTGAGATTGCAATTGAAGAACCAATACCGGAAAGATATTTTGAAACGCTCGTCCTTATATAATGCTTTTATAATGGTGGGAGGTAATTTCACATCCGCCGTATTTTCCTGGTTTTACTCTAACCGATTTTCTTATCTTTTGCTCTTTATCAAACAATCTTCGAGCAATCCCCTTCAATAACGATGTCATGCTTAAAATTGACTTGACGAGTTCTTCACTGGATTTCTTCAGGCGTAGACTCGAAAAATTGCCTGATCGTTGGGAGAGAATCATAAATAATGGAGGAGAATATATTCTTGATGTATTTTGTTTGTTAAAAAATGGATAAATTTTGAATTTAATAAAAACACTATTAACTTATGCACTTTGTAATTCCCCGTTGTGTCGTCTGACGTGGAATTCCCCGTGTTTACTGTGATTTGATTCGCGTCGATTCTTTATTTTATTTGGTTGTATTAAAGTTGTTCGTGTCACAGTATGAAGTGCATTCGTAGTACAATGCCGAAACAAAAGCCCGCAGTTGAAGACTGGATTAAAAATTACAAGGAATGAAATATGTACGCCATTAATTATTTTGCCAAGCGTGCTCAAAAATCGTTAGTTTTATTTGCACTTAAAATTATAAAATGTATTTCTTTTACCAGACTCATGTGACAAGAAATACTACATAAATCAGCATGTCAAAATGCTATTGTACCAGGAAAAACTAAAACTAACTAAAAGTCAAACCATGAAACAACAAACTATAGGTACAGTTTAGTAATCTGAGTCATAAATTTCCGGCTATACTGAACAATCAAAATTTAATTTTAATCTTTGTAAAGCTCAGGTAAAAGCAAGTATACCCATTTATAATTTGAAAAAGAAGTATTTCAAAACGTTTTTAGAAATATATTGCGCAATACCAACTCCTGATGAAAGCCATCTCCGTGAAAATTATATTAGTTCAGTGCAGGCGCGGCTCGTGATGACGTATTTTGGTTTGCAGTACAATGATCCGAGTGCTTCGTGTATTCTCGTGTACTAAATGTAACGTTTGCTTAGTAAACACCGAAAACACACGAGGCACTCGTATCATTGTACTGCAAACCAAAATACGTCATCACGAGCCGCGCCTGGTTCAGTGTACAAAGAAGTTATTCAGGAAATAAAAAATATTATTGGAAAGAATTGTATATGTATATTTGTAGATGAAAGAACAGATGTATGTGAATGATTCGTTAGAAATTGAATACTCGGAGTATTAAGTGATGAAAATTCGTCAAAAAGTTTTCTAATAAGTACGAAAGAATCAAGTAGAATAAATAACAATACAATAATAAGATTTATTCACGACGAATTAACACATTTTTTCTTAACGGAGCCGGTACCGAGTGATGAAATTGTACTGATGCCATGTTAGACGCAGTGGCATATAAAGTAAAAGCTGCATCTAAAATGAAGATTTTTTATCCGAATCTAATTCATTGCACTTGCTTAGGGCATGGACATAATCGAGTAGCTGAAACTATAAGATTGCAGTCCCCGTTAGTAAATAAATTCATAACATGTGATAAACAAATATTGGCAAAAGCTCCTTTGAGGGTAGAAATTTTTAGCGACAGATTACCAAATACCCCATTACCCCTAGAACCAGTTCTAACAAAACGGGGAATATGGTTGGATGCCGCTATATGTTAGACAGTTTCAAAAAATTAGTAAATCGATTTCCAGCTACAGTTAGTCATGTAATATAAGATTGTCAGGCCGTACTAAAAGAAGTAGAATTACAAAATAATTTGGCGTTTACGAAAACCAATTATAGTTATGTAAGTGACTCTATAAAATTACATGAGAAGCAGGATCTGCCTTAATTTACTGCAGTACAGATTATTAAAAATTTTTAAGATATTGTATATTGTGTCAAGACATATTGGTCAAATAGTCATAAATAAATTAAACGACGTTGTGCGTAAAAATGAAGGATTTGACACATTACAACAAATTGCATCATTTTTAGATGGTGAAATTGTTACTGATTTTATTATGGATACCGCATTAATTACAAAATTCAAATATGCACCAATTATAAGTGTCGGCGTAGAGAGTAGTTTTTCGTCTTACAAGGAATATGTTGTGCTAAAAGAGACAACTTTACAATGGAACACTTAGAACGCTATTTAATAATCAGTTATTTTCGGGATTAGTAGTTTTGTTTATTAAAGTTTGGTTTGAAAATTAATTTTTGATGAAAATAAAATGTTTTTAGGGGTTTCGGGACTAGTAGTTTTCTTTATATAAATTTGTTTATAGATGTATATTTGGGGACAATAAAATTTTATTAGTTAGGTATACTCATTTTTGTGTTGTTTATCTAATTTTTACGGCCTTTTGGAATTTTATGCCTTTTTAAGTGCCTTTTACTTTTTACTGTTTTTTTGTTGTCTTTAGTTATAAATAACACGAAGAATTTAACATTCTGTCATTTACGATAGGCAACATATTTAACAAGAATTGGTGTAAGGATAGTTGTCTAACATTCGCGGACTCGATCTGTGTAGGGGAACTTTTGCAAAGCGCTATTAAATAGGCAACAGTTTTAAGAAGAACGCTGTCAAGTTTTTTCGAATAAAATGTTGAAACATGCCTAACTAAATGAAATCAAGGAAAATAATTGGTAAATACTATCAGAGGATTTAGACCTGCTTTTTAAAGTAGGTTTGAGCAGCAAAATTTAAAATTTAAATGTATAAAAGAATAAAATGCGCAAATGATACATATATTAAATAAAGATACTTATTGGAAAAATGGAACAGTTTGAGAAAAAAGATAAGAAAAAGAGGGTAGTGGTAACAGGAATTGAAGTTAATACTGCTGAACCAACACTGATTAAGAAAGAAATTAAAAATAACATTAAGAAGTATCTTCTAATTAAGTGCAATATTAGTTCTGTAATGAAATTAACTGACTAAATATATAAAGTAGAACTACACGGTATTGATGAGAAAAAAAGTATAATAACAGGCGAAGTGAAGCTTAGACAAATACAAGGCGGAAAAATTTACGTTAAAGATGATCTAAGAGATATTCAAAAACAAATTAGGAATCAAGCTGGAAAGGAAAGAGGCAATAATAAAAGAACAGTTGTAGAGTACCAGAAATTGATCGTTGATAATGAAACATGGGATAAGGAAATGAAAATTGTCACAATGGAAATAAAGAAAAATAGATGAAAAAGTTACTCAAGAAACCGATAGACGGACAAAAGGAATTGGAAAAACAAGATAGGACACTGGCAAATGGAAAGAACGTTAGAAATAATGTTTTAAATAACATAAATGGAAACAAGACATTTACAAAATGGCCACATGGAACATTCGTGAAATTTACGGAAAAGAGATGGAAGTAATTGAAATTATTAAAAATGAAGCAAAAGTATAAGCTGATAGTGTTAACCGAAACAAAGCAAAAAGGAACTGGAACAAGTAATGTTGGTGATGGAGATTTGCTAATTCACGGAGGTGAGCTAGAAAGAAAACATGCTAGAAGAGGTGTGGGCTGTCTTGTAAGAAACTATATAGCTGAAAGAGTATATAATTGTAAATTTATAAATGAATGATTATTAAAAGAATATATGCAACTAGAACAACATTTTACATTGACAGTTATCACTGTATCTGCGCCAAATGGAGATGAAAGAGTTGGAGGAAAGGAACAGATTTTGGCTAGAGTTTCAAGAAATAATTCATTGAGAGTACGTTTGTAGATTAATATTATTTGGAGATTTTACGTAAGAGTGGGTAATGAAATCTAAAAATAAATAAACATATCTAATAGGAAAAAATGGTGAACAGGTAATAAATAAAAATGGAAAAGATTGCTTGATTTTTGTTTAATAATTATGAATAAGTTTTTCTACCATAAAGAAATACACAAATACACTAGAGAAGTTCCACAACGAAATGAAAATCTATCATTGACTACGTAATAATACCAAGGGGAAAAGAAGAGATTAAAAAAAAATGTTTTCTGGAAGCTAAATTTAAACTAAAAACAACAGTAGTGAAAGGTGTAAACACTACTACAAAAGGTAAACTAAACGATAAGGCCAGAAGTTATAAATGAACAATAGACGATTTAAAAGAAAAAGATATGTCAACTGTAGAACAAGAAATAGGAATATAACGTAATAGTGTAATGACCAGAGGGGTTGAAATGACGTCGTCATTACGATGGACGATATAAATACATCTGTAATTACATCAGTTATTGAATGCACTATTGATCTGACTAGCGCACACATCTGTTTTCATCGAGAATTGCAACATTTTTTGTTGAATATTTACAGTTAAATTTCTGTTTTCATGGGCGTAGATATAAGCGTGTAGAGTTTTAATAATTTAGTCTATTTAGATTATATTTCGTAAGATAAATAAAGTGCTGTGAGTTAGTTTCTTGTTTTCATAGTTTTAACTGTTAATTACATCGTAATTTTTGTGATAGATCTTGTTTAATATCGTTTGATTGAATCTACTTCTCCCAATTATTTCGACGTAAGTGTGTATTGAATTTCGTTCAGTTTCAATAACTTACACATACATTTTTAATTTTCATTTATTTAGATCTAGAGCATTGTTTAAGTTACATTTTCATATATGATATGGAAGAACGTCGAGAACGGCATCGTAAAACAATGGCGAGTTGGCTTGACGGTCATACTGATTGTATGTCCATTGTAAGTGATTCGGAAATGTATTGCAAAATCTGTAAAATATCGTTAAGAAATTCCATGAAATCGCACGTACAACGTCACTTAGCATCGCAAACACATGCACAGAAATTGGAACCGTTGGAATCTGACTATTTTAACGAAAAACTCTGTAAAACTTTTATTGAGGCAAATATTCCATTAAATAAACTAAACAATCCCACTTTAAAAATATTTCTGCAAAAATATACTGTCCGAAATGTTCCTGATGAATCCACCTTACGCAAATATTATGTTTCTAAGTGCTACACGGAAGCAGTAGAACGCATTAGAAGCCATCTTTCAAATCAGTACCTCTGGATAAGTGCCGATGAAACTGTCGATATATGTATTAGGACGCTGTGTGGTAAATGTTGTAGCTGGTGTACTACATCCAACTAGGTATTCCATATAACGCATATATAATAGCAACAAAAGTTATAAATACAGTTGATGCGGAAACAGTTGCTATAACCATTAACGAGAATATTCAAAAAATACTTCATTCGAATGACAGGTACAAAGAAAAAGTACTTTTATTTGTAAGTGACAGTGCTGTATATATGTTAAAAACAAGCGGACTAAAGGAAACATATCCTAATATGCTGCATATTACTTGTGTAGCACATACTCTCCACAGAATCTGTGAATATAGCAGAGACATCTCTCCAGAAGTTGATAGACTTGTATCCGCTTTTAAAAAGTTTTCAGAAAAGCACCATTGAGAGTAGCTCTTTACAGGAAAAAACTGCCAACTTTGTCACTGCCTCCCTCTCTACGGGGGACAAGCTACTAGTTTCTATGCAGAGACTTTCGATAGTTTACAAAATTTCGTTGCATGTTTAAATGACGATGCTTGAAGTATTACTGAGTGCAAAGAACTAATACAAATTCCAAATTTAAAAAATCGGTTTTACTTTCTTCAGGAACACTTTGGAAATTTGCCAAAACTAATCATTTATTTTGAAAATAGAAATATCAAATTAAATGATGCATTAACCAATGTGATATTAGTGGGGCCTTAAGCCCTAAGGCAGAATCGCCATGTGATATTAGCGCCGTTTGTGCACTTCGTGGCAGGACGCCATGTGATGTTGGGTCCTTGGGTAGCCCACGGGATAACAGGTAGGGCGACTTATGGTAAAGTAAGACACTCACGAAGTTTGGGTAACATCGTATAATTAATATTTAACACTTAAAACTGGATAACGTTTATATACATTATAATATACTTATCATTAATATTATTACTGTCTATCTAAAGAGAGTATAAAAGAGGACATGATTCTGGTTAAGAATCTGACTCTTGTTTAAGACTGAATATGTGAACGTGAATGTGAATCTGTGAATGTCTGTCCCTTGCATTACTCTCGTTATATATACATCAGATCATCCTCGTACTACTTAGGGAATATTATACAACCCTGACATGCAGTTTGTGTTTGCAAACAACTCGCGTTAGCGAGGACGTATTTGTAACACACGTTACACTTGCGTTACGGGAACGAGGCTGTGACCTGGTTGAGATTGTTTGCATACACACAAACTGCATTGCGTTATCACACCAAAAGTTAGATGCAGTTAATAGAAATCCAGATTTAATAATTGCAATTGTGTATGGGGACAATGCCTCAAAATCTAACTGAAATAAATCAATTCAATTAATAAAATAATAATAATACAATTATTTAATGGGTGTTATTTTAATACATAAAAAGACTATAGTTATTATTGTCCAATGGAAAAAAAATGAAGCGCGTGGATACGATTGATAGCGGCCATAAAATACATTAAAAAAATTAATTTTTATTTAAACACGGTTGAATTAAAGCGACAGTTTTAACCATGAGAGCTATTGTTGGCGTTTTATGCATGCTGAGAGGACACTAACAAAATCGAATTTTACAAAAACCATTCAATGGCGACGCTGCGCGATTACAGTGAACGTTAGCGATGATAATTTAAATTTATGTAGCGTCCGTGAAAAACGATAACGTTCGCTTTGACGATTGCAATTCTCTGGTCATTTACGCTGACGAACACCCCTAATATATTTTTGCTAAACCTTTTCATTTTATTTATTGTATATTTCTGAAAAATAACAATCTGTGTTTCACTAAAGGTACGTGATTATGCGAATCGTCTCTGAAATATTTTGTATTGCTATATTGTTTTTATTATTGTAATTTATGGCACTTAAGAAAATATGATATGGATCTATTAATAGCTACGCAGGACGTAAATAGATTTTGAACACTCATATTAAGTTAATAATTATAGTAATGGGCGACTATAAATTATTGAAAATTTTTTTCTGAAGCTGGCAATAATTTCGCAACTCGCATGTTGACATGAATGATTCTCAAATTTAAGTTTGTCAAAAATTTGACAAAGTAAAAGCCAAACAAGTAATTGGCGTTCTGTAAAAATGTTTTTAGAAAATTATGTGAATTTTATGATTTAGATGATCGTCCATCTAAAAGAACTGTTGGTCGAATTATTAGAAAACTTAGAGACCGGTTCGGTGGAATATCAAAAAAGGAAATGATCCATTCGTAGTGGTTGTTCACAAGGGCATGTTGCTGAAGCACGTGAAATGTCCATTAGTCGACGTTCACGACAAGATGGACTCAGTGAAATAACAACATGGCGTATTTTACGAAAGGATTTAGCTTTAAAGGCATATAAGGTTCAAATAACCAGGCGCGGCTCGTGATGACGTACTGTTGGGGCACTTACAATGATGCGAGTTCTTCGTGGATTGTCGTGTACTAACTGTAGCGTCTTCTTAGTAAACACCGAAAACACACGAGGCACTTGCATCATTGCACGTGCCCCTACAGTACGTCATCACGAACCGCGCCTGCAAATAAGACAGGAACTAAAGCCATTGCACCATGTAAAACGTAGTGCATTCGTCAGTTGGATTAAAGAACAACCAGATGATTTTTCACAAAAAATCATCTTCTCTGATGAAGCAAATTTTGAAATTGGTGGTTTTGTTAACAAACAAAATTGTCGAATTTTGGGTGATGAAAATCCACGAGTGATTCATGAAAGACCTCCACATCCTCAACGAGTCACTGTTTGGTGTGCATTATTGTCAGGTGGTGTAATTGGACCATATTTCTTTCAAAATGCTGCTGGTGATGCTGTAACTGTGAATGGTGTGCGATATCGTAAGATGTTAACTGAATTTTTGTGGCCTGAATTGAATGATATTGATCTAGAGTTAGAGGATAGACGGTTTCAACAGGACGGCGCAACACCTCATTTTGCTAATAAAACAATTGCTTTATTAACACAAAAATTTCCTGGAAGAATTATTTCAAGAAATGATGATGTTCATTGGCCACCAAGATCATGTGATCTAACACCGTTGGACTATTTTCTTTGTGGCTACGTAAAAAGCCAGGTCTATAAGAACAAGCAACAATCGACTCCTGAACTAAAGGATGAAATTATTCGTGTCATTGGTGAAATAGAGCCTCAATTATGTCGAAATGTAATAGAAAATCTTAACAAAAGAGTGAACAGCTGTCAAGCAGCAAGAGGTGTCAGATATTATTTTTCGTGAATAAATGTCACAACTGATACTACAATTACCAATAAAAGGTTTTGAAAATCAATGTAAATTATGGGTTTTATTTAGTTTTTTAAAAAGGCGCTCAATTTAAAAGACCCTTTACTTAGACCAGTGACTTTTCAATTATTTAAGCCCTCTAAAAAGTAATGTTTCATAAGCTCGTCAAAATAGGCATGCGTTACTTCATCATTTATACTGAATCTATTTTACCATTATTTAAATTTTTTTCAAAAAAACAAGAAAAAAACACTTGAAGTTAGATCTGGTGAATATTGTGGATGAGTTAGTAAATCGTACAAATTTGGGAGTTACGTAGGGGGTGAATCAGAGAGCGCATTATCTTGTTGGAATAAAGCTTCTTTTCTGAATAAATTCATTTTTCTTGAGTTCAGCAACGAAACGTGTTACGTTTAGAATTTACAAATCATCCTAACTATATCAAAGTCTCTCCTTATTCCTAATTACCTGCTATATAACATCTACCTCCTTGTAAAACTAATGTAATTCTCTTAATATTAACCCTTTCATAAGCATTTTTATTACTTCGTCCCTTTCGTACAGTTTACGTATCCCTACCGAACAATTTTTGTACTACCTATAGATTCAATGTTTGTTGTGTGGAATAAAGACACTATTATTATTATGGTTATCACAAACAGTTTCAAAAGGAGCTGTTTGCTTACGATACTTGATTCCTAATTTCCTATACTTTCTTGATGTAGCAATAGTAATAGTGAGACGACCAATAATTTTTGTTATTTATTTATTTATTACTTAATTTATATTTATTATTATTTAATTTATATTTTAAGTGTACAAAATATCAGACTTCTATCTCAACGTTTTTTGAACTGCTTAATTTTTAACTGTAACTCATACTAATTCATGAAAATATAGAAGGCTGTTATAAAATAGTAACAAAAAGGAATGAAGTCATATTAAATTCATCTTAAAAATTATATGGTAGACTACGATCTATTATAATGCAATGAAACTTTAGTGTAGTTGTCACGTGTTCGTAGACACTTCATTATTTTGTCGCAAATTAGCGTCTATCTTTATTTTATTCTGTTCTATTTATTGTGTATTTTAAAATATAACAAAAACCTCCAGACATATACCAGGTCTGCCCAATAGATTTGGCTTATAATTTTGTATTTATAAATGTGAACCAGATAAATACGTGCTTTGACGGGGTTTTCGTTTTCTGGGTAGAGTTTATACAGGATTTTTTTTTATTACATACAGGAAAGTTTTCGCTTTCTTTTTTTGTGCTGATATACTTATGCTTATGCTAACACGTTTCATATTAGTAATTTAGTTTCTTTATTCTTTTTTTGGTGAATAATCAATTAGCCTATCTAGTACCATTTTTGTTTTTATTTTTTTTGTCCTCTAATCGCAAGTTAAAAATAAAAAGTAGTGGTTCTTAGTTGAAGTCCGAATTTTTCTTTTCTTTGTCTTATCGTTTCGCACGACTTGGTTGCGCCATTTACCCGCTGCGTGACGTGCCATATTTTAGTATCGTGTTTTCCGAATTTGAGACGACTAGCGGTACCAAATTCGGTGGCGCTGTATTCTACCTTCTCTTTTACCTTCTAGTACCTTTGGGTCTCCCCACCCCTGAACGGAGGTTTTTTAGTAGCCGGGTGGGCCGCTATTCGTTGGCAGGTGGTGTATAAGTGGGGCAATCGAAGGTGTCCGAACAAAATCACATTCTCACTGCGTTGTCTGTTCGAGCAGTACACCAGCTGAGAGAACATACGACTTTATACCGTCATACGAAGCCGGAAGCAATGGCCGGCCGAATTGTTACTTTAACAAAATTAATTCTTAATCCAAACACCACGATCCACTGGTCACAGGAATTAAAAGAAGAGACATTCGAGATAATTGACCGAACGTTCAACGAATGAGATATCCAGCACATTCTACGGACATCGCCAAACATATTTATGGTAGATCCAAACCAGCCAAAAATACAAGTCAGGATACCAGAAAAAAACACCGAACCGCTCAAAGAAGAAAAAAAACACCACCGAACACAGAACAAGATGTAAACTGAAATCAAAACCGCAGAAGACTTTATATACCCGAAATTCACGAAGAAGCCAAAAATAGACGAAACAACCTCACCGATCGAAACTAAAAATTCTTACGACGCACTCGAAAACAAAACTGAAGAAAAAATGGAAGAAGAAACTTCTGAATTCACTCCACAGCCATCAACATCAGCTAGCTCGCCCAGGGTAAGTGACAAAACCAACATCACACATAGCACAATAACTAAAACACAAAAACCACACAAAATTGCACCAATAATAGTAATCGAAAAAGACAAATGGACACACATACGACACTTACTTAAATCAAACAACATTAACACTGTAGAAAACAAACTGGTGAAACCAGGAATACACATAGAACCGACAACTGACAATGACTACCGTACACTTAAACAAACACTCGACAAAGAACACATACAATACTATACATTTCAATTAAGAAGCGAAAAGACACTAAAGGTAGTTATGCGTGGCATTCCTACCTTTATAACAGACACTGACATTACAGACGACATGACTGACCAAGGCTACCCGACTTTAAAAATTAAACGCATGAATGGCAAACACGGAATACCAGCACCACTTGTATTAATCGAACTGACGAGACAATATAAGTCAATCTACAACATACGCGACTGCTGCGGACTATCTATTAAAATAGAACCACTAAACAAACGGACAGACATTATACAATGCCACAAATGCCAGACTTTCGGACATCACCAAAGAAACTGCAACGTTAACTACAAATGCATGAAACATTCTACACATCTATGTACAAAGACGAAGACAACCCCACCAAAGTGTGCAAACTGCGGTGGCCCTCACCTATCCACTTTCATAAACTGTCCCAACAATCCTACAAACAAAACCACACCTCAACCTAAATACATACCAGCACCACCCCCAACAACAAATCCATGGACACAAAGACAAAAAGACACGACACTTAACACAGTTGACGAACTAGCGCTTGCCTTAGGCAATATGCTAATAACACTACACTCGACAAACGCCACAAAAGAACAAATACAATACTTCGTAACACAAACACAGACAATAATAACACTCTACAATAACAAACATTAAACACACACACAACTGAAACGCAAAAAAAAAAATGAGATGATGACCAGTAAACGAACACATTTGACTTAAACGCAAAAAAGCGACTGACACACAGACTTTACACAAACACAATACACACAGGACCGCACAAAAAGTACAACAACGCACGATTAAATCAGACTCAAACACGCCACAACCCTGGGAATTACTAAACAATGGAGTGGAAGTGGATGCAACTTCGACCACAAAATAAAATTCAAAGACCCATACACAGGTGTCCGAAACCTTTTTTCCTTTTCTTTTCTTTTTCTTACGGAACGACGGCGTGACCGTAGCATAGTATATTTAGATGCGAATGAACATTTGGTAGCAATGGACGGTATTTAGGATACAATTTGTATATGAACTAAATTATAGAGTACAGTGATCTGTCATATTCATGACAAAACAAGAAGAAGAAGAAATTGCCGTAATTGAAAAATGAGGATCAAGATTGGAAATAGGCGATAAAAAAACAAGCCCTTTATAATTTTCAGCATATTTTGAAAGTGCTTTAGGATAATAAAACAAAATTAACGAGTATTTTACTACTTGGATTCATAATTCTGATTGTGAAACTTAAATGTTAGGTATGACATAGCGATTTTTCACCGTCGCGTAAATTCATTGTGGTACTGTTAGCTAATGCGGTAATGTTATCAGTTTTATGGAATGTCTATGACGACTGTAACTGATTATGTCCAAAAAGAAGCTACGATTACGTGCAGCTATTACGATATATACGGCTACATGTCAAATTGTATAATACTTTAAAGAAAAAAAATGTAAATGACGTCAAAAGTTTAGTCCAATTGTGTTGGTTTTGCAGGGTAAAGTATTCAGTCACATCTCTTGCTTTGCGATTTATATAATTTATCATGCATTATTCAGCTACTTCCAATACTTTTTCTCTATTAAAATTAAAGGAATGAAGAAAGTGAAATAGAAAACATAATAAACCTTGCGGCAAAAATATATTCTGAACTCTTTGACTATTTGGTACATATTGCTGTGTACTTTGTTTTTGAAAATGAGAATAAATAAGAATCGTTAATTATTAAACATGAATCATCATACACACATATTTTGTATTTTTAGACCCTTAAAATTGCTCTAAGGGCTTTTGTTTTACAAAAAGGTTTCCTTTCAACTAGTCCTAGCATATATGTAATAAGGAGAGAAATAATACGATAGCGTGTTAAGTTTAATACATTTATTATACACACTTTCTCAAAACATACATTAATATTAAATTGTATTAAATATCGTCAATTATTAGTAAAACATAGTACGCCAATCTTATATATAGTCAGATAATATTCATATTTATATAGATATATAAATAAGACTTGGAAGATTTAAACTCCAATATTAATATTTCAAAACACAACTGTGCATTACTTTAGACCAGTGAGATTTTATACCCTACAAGATGCTAAAGCATGAAACAGTGTTTTTATTTAAAAATAATTAAATTCTAAAGTTTGTGGATTTAATAGTATTAAAAGTTGATAATATTACATAGGAAAAACGAGTTATTTCATATTTACGTGGCGAGGCTTTACCCTGCTAAAATATCCACATAAAACGAATAAACTTATAAATTTAATTTTAGTACTTCAAAGTCTTGTGTTTCTTTGTTACATAGTTTACCTGTCGAATTCATTACTGTATATCTGATCAGATTTCTCGTGATATTGATCCATTCTTAGCTTTCTTACGAAAATAGAATAGAATAAAATAACCTAAACGATGGATATATTATTATTATTTATGAATAAAATGAAATTAAATGAAATTGTTTTCTTTATAACTAAATATCAAAATTCTAAAGACATAATCAAAAGCAAAATAGTATATTAGAAAACAAGTTTCAATAAGGCACCATTTTGCTGCACGAGAACAGTTTTCCAAAGAGCGAGTGCGGCAAAAGGCCTTATGAAACATGTTTTTTATACTATTTTTTCTATTTTGTATTTTTTACATTAATAAATTGGAATTATTTAATTTGAAAGTTCAGAGTTTTATTTTTATATAAAGCATGCATTGGTCACATTGATCCTTGACATTTTCAAATGTAAATTTTGTTATCCGCGAAATATATTATATTACATATTATTTATTAATTTTCGTAAACATTACTTGATATTTTATTTAAAAATATAAACATGAGTGACATAGAAACGAAATATCTTACTGTCAATTGTATACAATATACGTTGTTTGTGTAGAGTATGTACATATATCATATCAGTCAAATGTATTTCAATTATTAAAAGCAAATGACAGCAAACATATTTATTTCTGTGTTTGAAAAATGTCAAAAGATACTGTTTTAGGATATAAAATTTTGCGTGTTATAATGAAAAATTTAATTTTTAGACCACCGCTTTGGAACGAAATTTCGATGTCTCTCTCCTTGAGAAGTTTTCTTTATATATGCCCCGTGACGTCAATTCTTCTTCAAATACATTTTAAGTTATTCCAAATAATATTCCATATTTAAAAACTTTCGTCCTTATACTGATTTATGTTTTCTTTAATATTTCTTTCTAATAATGTTTCATATTTTAAATGCGTTCTTATTTTCAACTGTTCCTTAACTGTCAACTGTCCTTAACTTCAACTGTTCGTTAACCAATTTCGATTGGTGGAAAGCGCTTCGGGGGTAGACGGAAGCACAGGAATGATACTTTCGAATGCCATATTGACAACTGATTTATCGCATACAGAGTATCCAAAATTTAATGACCAATTACATCATTTTAAAAGTTGTAAAAGTTCGTTTTTTCAAATGGGACACCCTGTATTTTATTGGATGGTCAGATGCAGAATTTGATTCTGCATCGATTTGCTGTAACATTCCCTATACCTATTTCCAGTGGATTTCTTGTTAATCCATATTTTTTATTTTAATGTGGTTTTTTGGCAGAAGCCGAAACATCGCTTGCCTTTCGTAGCCAAATAAACATCAATGAAACGATAAAAAAATTACTTTAATTAGAACATGACATTAGTACATAACATTTAGAACGAAATATAAAATAAAAACAAAAAATTGGAACATAATGACAAAAAATAATAAGAGAATGTAAAATTACAATAATTATTCTATATGACCTCCATTTTGGTTCAAACACTGAATAACTGTCATATACTCCTCGCGAAACAGATCTCCGAAGTTCGTCTGGACTTATATTAGTAAACGAATGGTGAACACGGTTCAATAATTCCTCTCTAGTTTGTACCGGCCTAGAGTACACTAGTTCTTTTATACGACCCCAGAGGTAAAAATCCAAGGGGGTCAAATCGGGTGATCTGGGTGACCAGTTCCAAAGTCCCCGCGGGCCAATCCACCGATCCTCGAACATCATTGACAGTTGCCGGTGTACAGCTATAGTTGAATGTGCTGGAGCACCATCAAGCTGATACGAACTGTTTGATCTATCACGTGGAGGTAGGGCATTTAGAAAATCACTAACAAACCCTCTCAGTATCTCCAGATATCTAGCCGCATTTAAATTGTCATCGTACACTTGATAAGCCACTCTGTTGTCCATAATTAAACAAAAAACATTGAAACTAAAGCGGTCTTGGTGATTATGTTCCCTAATAACATGTGGATTATCTTGTGCCCAGTAGTGAGTATTTCGGCGATTTGTAATTCCTTGCCTGCTGAATTTCGATTCATCAGCCCACATAATCTGATGAAGAAATCTCGGATCTTCGGTGATTTTCAAAATCATAAATTCGCAAAAGTTGACACGCCTTGCCTCATCACCAAGACGTATTCCTTGAACAGTTATCTCACAAAAAGGATGCATTCCATGTTTTTTTAATATTCTGTGGATTGATGTTTTTGAAATACCCAAATCCAGCGCTGCTGTCGAAATTGAACTCCGCGGATAAGTTGAAAAAAAGCCTACACATTCACCACGTTATCTTCATTATCAGTTACGGGCTTTAGGTTACTTTGAGTTGCCCTTACGTTTCCAGTTGCTATAAAGCGAGTTTCGATTCTTGCGAATTTTCCGGGAGTCATTGTTGGTAGGTCCGGATATCGTTCATTAAATAGTCTGCATGTTCGTCGAACAATTCGTCCACATTCACCGTGCGTGTAAAACAAATTTAATAAATCATTATTGGAATATTCTTCAACATTCTCCATTATAAACTGTACTTAAGCAAGTTAACAAAATCCCTAGAACTGCAAGTAGATACCTCACGAATCTGTACGATGATACTGCTTTGACATTAAATCAACATTGTTCAATTCCTGTCAAAATCAAGGCTTACTAGGTAGAACTTTTGGAGTTTGATCACCTTTTGATAAAAATATGGATTAACAAGAAAACCACTGGAAATAGGTATAGGGAATGTTACAGCAAATCGATGCAGAATCAAATTCTGCATCCGACCATCCAATAAAATACATGGTGTCCCATTTGAAAAAACGAACTTTTTCAACTTTTAGAATGATGTAATTGGTCATTAAATTTTGGATACCCTGTATGCGATAAATCAGTTGTCAATATGGCATTCGAAAGTATCATTCCTGTGCTTCCGTCTACCCCAGAAGCGCTTTCCACCAATCGAAATTGGTTAAAGGGCGCAATGCTCAAAACAGGGCTACATCTGTCAAAATTTTCAAAAAAATCAAGATACCTAAGAAAAAATTGAAAATAAGTATAGGGAAACCTGATGAAAACCCACTATGAAATTTTCTCAGGAATCCAAAAATGAAATAATATACCGGGTGTTCCATTTAAAATAAGGAAGTTAATGGCGACTTCCGGTATAACCGGAAGTAGTATGATCTTGAAAATATTTTAAAATGAAAGAGAATCTTGCATAACCCTGGAACCCAAAATTTCAGAATTCTAAGTTTTTTCTAACCACGAAAACTTCTAACGAACGGCTCTCGTGGAATATCCTGTATAGCATGATTTAAATTCTAAATTATAAACTAGAACGTAAAGAGATCTACTAATTTACATGACATTTTACATACAAAATAACTAAATATTCACACATGTGTTTTTCTTAATAAGATCTGTATCGTTGCACGTAAAAACTTATTACAGAAAATAACAAGAAACTTTACATGAAATTGACTGTGAGATTTATTTTATGACGATGTTCATACAGGCTGTATTCAAAATTTACTTGTTTTAAATTTTTCATTATTGTTTCCAACTTTATTTAATTATTCAATTTATCTCGGTTAGAAGAGAACACAGCAATATGTCTGCAAAACTTGGGTCATAAACAAGAAGGAATAAAATAAGTTTGAGATGTGTGGAAGGGAAAATATTAAGAAAAATTATTGATGCAGTCAAAGTAGGCGATCAGAAATGGAGGAGGATAACGAACATAGCGGTATTGAATACACGCGTTCACTAACAACAGGGCAAAAATATATATGTTTCGGAAGTGATGATGCAAGACGAGGAAGTCGACCTAGAATGAAATGGTTGGAAAGGGTGATGGAAGAATCCAAGGTGTATAGACAATAGCAAGCATTGGCCCAGAAAACAATGTCGAGGGATGGTTTGAAATTCTTAGTAGGACATCATGGATTTTGACAAGAGCAAAAATGCATCAGTTGACAGCTTATTCTTTCATAGCTTTCGAGCTATGACTTTTTACGATTTTAAACGAGATTTATCATATAACCAAACGCATTTAAATTTAGTGTCAGTTTTTGTCAACAATAGTCCTACGTTAGTTACAGTTAGTTACCGGTTTCGTGAATTTATTCGTGGAAGGGGTCTATTACAAGATGAACTAAGACCTGGACGACCTGCAGTAGCTATTTGTGCTGAAAACGTTATGGCCACAGAAAAGGTAATTAAGGGAATTCGTAATATCACCGATAGATAAATTTAAGAAGAATTAGGCTTTGGTTCATCTGCAGTAGATATTATTTTCCGCAAATATTTATGTGTTTGTTACACCAACTCAACTCTGCATACAATCCTCAAAACAATATCTTTTTTTTACATTAATCCGAAGTTTAACTGGTCACACATTCCTTATAGAGTACAGATTTTGCTTCCAAAAATTTCTATGTCTTACTAGTGATTTAAAGTTTCATGCTAATTTCAGCGACATTTCTATGACCTTGCTGTTTCGAGCAGTGATCCTAAAGAATATACAAGTGTATTTTAACAAAAGGGGATTGCATATTACAATAAAATTATTTTCTATAAAAATTCCGTAGTTCTTTTTAACTAAAATTTTTCAGAAGTGTTCGTGTTTATATAATATAATAAAACTATAATGAAAAAATTTCTTGGAAACAAATTGACAGTGATAAAGAAGTTAGGTTAGACTGTAAGCTAATGATTTGCAGAAGTTCGAAAATCTGATTACCAAAAAGTTGTTGAAATACTGATTAATGTAAGTAATGATTAGGAAGGTTATATCGAAAAAATATTTTTTTTTAATAAATATTTTTATTGGAAAGTTGCCCGGATTAATTTTCGTAGTGAATCTTGAGTTTATTCTCGAAGAGAATTAACACTGACAAATTATTACTAAGCCGAATTGGTTATAGAAAGAGTTTCTAATAACATTATTGTATTACCTATTACTGAATTATTTATATATAGACGATTTAAGGTCTGGTTTTACTTCAAAATGTATGTATTTAAAACAATCTTACATGTTTCGGCATATGATGCCTTTATCATAGAAATTTGAAATATATATATATATATATATATTCAAGTAAGTAAATTCAATTTGTTGGCGATATAAGGTCTGGTCTTACTTCAAAATATATATATTTTCCTACAGTCCTACATAATAATAACGCATGTCTTGTGTTTCCCTGTTTTTGTTGTCTATCTATTTTAGAATACTAAGGCATGATTTATTATTATTCAATTAGAATGTATCTTTGAATAATTTTATCCATAGCAGCTACAAATGTATGACATTAATATACTGTCATTTATATTTTATATTCCTTGAAAAAGGTATCATTTGCCGAAACATGTAGGACTGTTTTAATATATATATTTTGAAGTAAGACCAGACCTTAAATCGCCAACAAATTGAATTTACCATAATATACAAAGGTCACGAAATAATTATCTATTATATATATATATATATATATATATATATATATATATATATATATTAAAATAATAGACTTTTTTATTAGTTTAGCGACCTTTAATGAATTTCAACGTTTTTCTCTACGACGTTTCGACTCTTTTTATTATTAAGTCTTTTTCAAGGGACGATTTATTCCGTTTCAAAACACATATTTGTGTACATGTGCGGTCGGACCTGCCCCAGACCTTTCCAGGGTCAACCGCGTCACTCAGAAATTTTGTGTGTGTAAGTCACACAAAATATTCTTTGATATTATTGATTGAAATATTATTGATTGCTTTCAAAAAAACTTATTTAGGTGTCCCCATGAAAAGTGAAACACACTGTATATATATATATATATATATATATATATATATATATATAGATAATTAATTCGTGACCTTTGTATATTATAGTAAATTCAATTTGTTGGCGATTTAAGGTCTGGTTTTACTTCAAAATGTATATATTTAAAATAATCCTACATGTTTCGGCAAATGATGCCTTTTTCAAGGAATATAAAATATAAATGACAGTATATTAATGTCATACTTATATATAATAATAACTCATGTCTTGCGTTTCCCTGTTTTTGTTGTCTATCTATTTTAGAATACTAAGTCATGATTTATTATTATTAAATTGGAATGTATCTTTGAATAATTTTATCCATAGCAACTACAAATGTATAAGTATGACATGAATATACTGTCATTTATATTTTATATTCCTTGAAAAAGGCATCATTTGCCGAAACATGTGGGATTGTTTTAAATATATACATTTTGAAGTAAAACCAGACCTTAAATCGCCAACAAATTGAATTTACCATAATATATATATATATATATATATATATATATATATATATATATATACAGTGTGTTTCACTTTTCATGGGGACACCTAAATAACTTTTTTATTTTGAAAGCAATCAATATAAAATTTTTATCAGGTATGTAGGCCCCGACAACGCACCTTTTTGTGTGAATAGAGTTTTTATAAAGTCAATATCTAGCCAACTATAATTAAAATAAAAAGTAGTGTTTCAAGTAACGTCATACTAGCGATTAAGATAGAGCAAAAAAGTATTAGGAAAAGTTTTTACAAATCACTCAAGAACCCTTAATACCAAATTTCGCGGAAAAATTTTCATTTTTAAATTCTTCTACATTTATATGCTATCAGTAAATAATAGTTTGTTATTGCAATAATAAGAGTGCCATGAAGCAAGAAAGTAATTTGTCAGTTCAAATCTCAAACGTCAGTTCACTAAACTGTTTATTTCAGTTGAAACTATTGAACTTTGCTGAGCAACGGCAGATAGACATTTAAGTATTCCTCAAAAAGTAGAAATTATTGGAATTGTTGGTGATAATGTACGTTCAACCCGAGAGGCTGCAAGAGAGTTTAACGCGAGACATCCTGAACGTCCACCCATCCGTCATCGAACTGTTGCATACTTGAATAATATTTTCAACACTACTGGAGATGTTGCTAAACAATGCCAACATGAATTGAACAATCGAGAACGCCATTTCGATGCTGTAATATTAACAGCGTATCGTAATAATCCTTACGCGAATTTACAAGATATGGCTGGACATTCAAATATCTTTTACTCCAAAATTTGGAGATGTCTCCGTCGTCACAAATTGAAACCGTATAAGCCAAAATATTTACACGCCCTTGAAGAAGGAGATCTCAATAGAAGAATGGAGTATTGTCTATGGGCGACACAAAGCAATTTTCTAAATGTCAGAATTAAAAAAATAATAATGTTTAGTGATGAAGATATCTTCACTACAAATGGTATTGTTTCATCCCAGAATTGTAGATACTGGAGAACAGAAAATATAAAATGGGTTATCAATTGTAAAAGACAATATTCGCAGAAAGTTAATGTGTGGTGCGGATTTTTAAATACACAAATCATTGGCCCGTTTTTCTTTTTGGATACGCTAAATGCAGAAAGGTTTTTAAATTTTTTAAATACTGTATTAATTGATGTGCTTGATGATTTATCATTGGATATGAGGCGAGATTTACACTTCCAGCTAGTTGGATCCCCAGTTCATAACGCAAGAATAGTGCGAGCATGGTTAGACGAAAACTTTTCGTTATGATGGATAAGCCGTAATAGCCCTTTAATAGAGTGGCCTCCGAGATCACCTGACATATTACACCACTCGACTTTTTTCTTTGGGGGATTATTAAAAATGCTGTGTATGGATCTAGACCTCAAAAATCCGACAAGCCTGTCGAGAAATTTCTCCAGAAGTATTACAACGGGTTGTACTGAATCACAAAAGGCGATTGGAAAAATGTATCCGTCTTCAAGGTGATTTAGTGGAAAAAGATCCTATTTAAAATATTGTTCATTAAATTTTTGCTTTTGTTTTGTTTGTTATTTAATGTTGAATAAAATTTGTGAATTGTTTTCTTGCTTCATGGCACTCTTATTATTGCAATAACAAACTATTTTCTACTGATAGCATAAAAATGTAGAACAATTTAAAAATGAAAATTTTTCCGCGAAATTTGATATTAAGGGTTCTTGAGTGATTTGTAAAAACTTTTCCCAATACTTTTTTGCTCTATCTTAATCGCTAGTATGGCATTACTTGAAACACCACTTTTTATTTTAATTATAGTTGGCTAGATATTGACTTTATAAAAACTCTATTCACACAAAAAGGTGCGTTGTCGGGGCTTACACAACTGATAAAAAATTTATATTGATTGCTTTCAAAATAAAAAAGTTATTTAGGTGTCCCCATGAAAAGTGAAACACACTGTATATATATAGTTAGATAATTTCTTCTTCATTTAATATATCAATTGATAAATTCTTGGAGGTTTTCGGCTTTTATATGAAATATTAATAAATATTATCAAATTAGTATGTAATTGTGAAGTAAATGCGAATGTTTACATTCACATATATATATATATACAGGGTGTTTTTTCCGATGTTTAGGATGAGGATCTCGGAAACTAGCGGAAATAGAGACACAATTAAATGGGGAAAGAATTTCTTTCTCTTTCATTTTTGGAAAAAAATGCATGGCTAACTAGATATATCGCAAAAATTATTTTTTTTAATATTTTGTCCGGCGCCTAAATCTTTATAAAAAAAGGCCTTCTTTCGACATTTCAAATGGTGTACCACTTGACAAAGTTATTTTTATAAATATGTAAATTATGGCCGTTTCTTTCTTTTAATTTTCGAACTGCTCTAGTAGCATGCTATTATGCCATGAAAACAATGAATAGACACACATCGCGTTTAGTAATAAAATTCAGTTTAGGTATTACAAATATTCTTATAATTTAGAAATTATAAACATATTTATTAATTAATAAATTAAGAAACAAGGAAATTAGAATATAAATAAAGTAGTACCAAAACAACGTAATTAAAGTTAGTTAAGTATTTAAGACTAAAAATTTTCGAAAGGACCACCATTATTATTAATACACTAGTCATACATTTTCAAAACTAAATTTGTTGTTTTTCTGTTGGGCCGTGCATCAATATTATTAAAAACTTTTAATACTGCTTCTCTTATCTAATGAGTTTCTCTAACGTTCAAGAAATGTTGGCTATGACATTGTGGCAGAACGCTTAAATTATCGGAAGTTGTATTCGCGTTGAGTACACAAAATACATAAAACCAATCGTTTAGCCAGCGCTTTGACTTTTCTCGAGAGATATAGTATCAAATGAGGTATATTTTTAAGCTAAATTGTTACTGGTGACGATATATAAGTTACTCGCCTTATGCTGGCATCATGGATATATTCAATATCACCTAAGAAAGTGAAGTTTAAGCAAACAATTTCAGACACAAAAATAATGCACTCTATGTTTTTTCCTTGCGTCATATGACTGCGAATTATTTGATCAGCCTTCGTATAGCCGTGCTGTTTGTTACAATTTGTTCGGTAAAGTTGTAATATTATTTAATTAAATATAGTGACCTAAAAATTTTGAAAGGAAAATGGAATTAGAGAAGTGGAGGAAAACGGGTTAAATTATGTTTAATTAATTTTATTCAGATCCTTAATTGAAACGACAGCATTTCTAACAGAAGTAAACAGATTTTTATTGATGCTATGGTGTCATAAAACTTTTATGATAACCTTTTAGGGCCTGTGCGGATGCGGATATACGAGAAAATTGTTTTGTCGACAAAAAATACAAAGAGTGTTTCCAGATTGTTTCACATCAGTCTAGTTTTACTTTTTTACATTTTTAGGATGTCGGCTGTAATGTTCAAAGAGACTAAACATTTAAACTTTTCGTGCATAATTTATAATTTATATAAAACTAGACCGTATTGTTTATTTGGTTGTTATTTTGTACTTTTACAGGTGTTGGTGACCATTACTTTGTTATCAATATTATGAATATACAGAATGAACGTAAAAATAGCGCTATCAATATTTTACCGACAAAACTCTTGAGTACAAAAGATATTGGCGATAAATGAGTTTATAATTAATCTATGTTAAATGCAAGTGACTGAATCTATCCTTGCCTAAATATCAGTTCTGTTTTAGATCAGAGCGTGCAACAACATAACGAATTCATCCAATATGTAATAACTAGAGACCGGACACATCGGGTTGAAATGACGTCGTCATTACGACGGTCAATATAAATAGTCTACAACATCTATAAGTACATCAAGCAGTTATTGAATGCACTATTGATCTGGCTAGCGCGCACATCTGTTTTCATCGACAATTGCGACGTTTTTTGTTGGATATTTACAGTTAAATTTCTGTTTACATGAGCGTAGATAGAAGCGGGGTTTTTATAATTTATTTTATTTATTAGTTTATATTTCGTAAGATAAATAAAGTGCTGTGAGTTAGTTTCTTGTTATCGTAGTTTTAACTGTTAATTACATCGTAATTTTTGTGATAGATCCTGTTTAATATCGTTTGTTTGAATCTATTTCTCCCAATTTTTCCGACGTAATTGTGCATTGAATTTTGTTCAGTTTCAATAACTTACGCATACATTTTTAGTTTTCATTTATTTAGATCTTGAGCATTGTTTAAGTTACTTTTTCAGATATTATATGCAAGAACGTCGAGAACGGCATCGTAAAACAATGGCGTGTTGGATTGACGGTCATACTGATTGTATGTCCATTGTCAGTGATTCCGAAATTTACTGCAAAATCTGTAAAACATCGTAAAAAATTTCCATGAAATCGCACGTACAACGTCACTTAGCATCGCAAACACATGCACAGAAATTGGAACCGTTGGTATCTGACTATTTTAACGAAGAACTCTGTGGAACTTTTATGGCAGCTAATATTACATTAAATAAACTTAACAATATCACTTTAAAAATATTTCTCCAAAAATACACTCGTTGAAATGTTTCTGATGAATCAATTTTACACAAATATTATGTTTCTAAGTACTCCACGAAAGCAGTAAAACGCATTAGAAACCATCTTTCAAATCAGTACCTATGGATAAGTGCCGATGAAACTGTCGATATATTAGGACGCTGTATGATGGTAAATGTTGTAGATGGTGTACTACATCCAACTATTCCATATAACGCATATGTAATAGCAACAAAAGTTATAAATACAGTTGATGCGGAAACAGTAGCTAAAACCATTTACGATAATATGCACCAAATGCTTCATTCGGACTAGAGGTACAAAGAAAAAATTCTTTTATTTGTCAGTGACAGTGCTGCATATATATATTAAAAACAGACAGACTATTAAAGGAAACATATCCTTAAGCTGCAAATTACTTGTGTAGCAACATGCTCTCCACAGAATCTGTGAATATATCAGAGACACCTTTCCAGAAGTTGATACTCTTGTATCCGCTTTTAAAAAAGTTTTCAGAAAAGCACCATTGAGAGTAGCTCTTTACAGGAAAAAAATGCCATCTTTGTCACTGCCTCCCTCTCCAGTAATAACTAGATAGGGGACATGGTTGGAAGTTACTAGTTTTTATGCAGAGAATTTCGGTAGTTTACAAAATTTCGTTGCATGTTTAAATAATGATGCTCGGAGCATTTCTGAGTGCAAGGAACTAACACAAATTCCACATTTAAAAAATAACTTGTACTTTCTTCAGGAACGCTTTGGAAATTTGCCAATACTAATCACTTACCTTGAAAATCGAAACCTCAAATTAAATGACGGTTTAACAACATTAGATGTGGCTATTAATAATTTGATAAGTACTTCAAGTTACTTCGGATGTGGCCTTCGGCAAAAGGTAGACGCAATGTTTAATAGAAATCCAGATATAATAACATTGCGGCAATTGTGTATGGGGACAATGCCACAACATCTAACTACAAAATACGCGGAAATAAAAGAATATTTCCAGTATGCACCTATAACTACTTGGGATTTAGAATGGACGTTTTCTATTTACAAGGAATTTCATTCAAAGAGAACAAATTTTACAGAAGAGAACCTTGAGAAAGTATTGCTAGTAAATATTAATACTCCTTTACTCAACTTGAACTACAAAATGAACAAATAAAAATGTATTTCGTATTTTGTAGCGGTATATATACCTGTTTTATTATTATAAGTATAATTATGTAAATTAAATTAAAAACTTTAAAAATACAAATTGTCAATAGTATGCTCGTGGGCGATGAGTTATCAACCTCTCGTGTCCGGTCTCTAGTAATTACATAAATAAAACACTCTAAGAATGAAAATACTGAACCGCGGACATTTTTAGGATGAGCATAACATACTACATTCTGACCAAGCGGGTGTCACAAGATTTTCGAGACCACAGCTTATATATAATCTGAAACAATTACTTATTCAAAATTAATTATAACAGTTTCGCTACTTTATAGCACCATAGGATTAAATATTTGTGGCAACTGGCAGTGTTGAATCTGATGTAGTGAAACAATTGTAATTTATTTTAAAAACTGTTTGGTCATTTCATCAGAATTCAATAATCGAAATAACACGAGGTTCTATCTACCAGTTAGTGGCAGGTGGCACTATTTTCGGTCGCCTGTAATGTCAATGTGCCGAAGCTTTAATTCTACGAAACGGATATATTAAATACTAATTTAAAATCATTAAAGTTTTTGGTTACAAAATTTCTATCAGATAATTTTCTTTTCTTTTAATTTTTCCTGTCATCTTATTTTAAATTATTTTATTGCTATATATTCGTATGTTTTCTTGCCATATTAAAATATATTTTAATACATATATATAGTAGATTTGGATAATCGGCGATTTAAGGTATGTTTTACTTTAATATGTATATATTTAAAATAATCTCTTACATGTTTTTGAAATTAAAGCCTTTTCAAAGAATTTTATTTAGCGATACTAATAAACATCTATTTTGAAAACTAAAACCTAAACTATAAAAAAATCGAGAAACACATGTCATCTATAAAATACCATGTCGCGAGTTACTACATAGGCCAAACTAGACAATATTTATACAAAAGAATACAAACCCACTAATACTCCAAAACAGACAAAACTGCTTTATTTAGACACAAACCGCAACGCGATCAGCATTTCGATTTTTAAAACACACAGATAATTGATACAGAACAACACACAATGAAAAGGTAAATTAAAGAAATTATTAATATTAAACAAGAAAAAAATTCAATTAACATCAGAAGTGACATAAAAAATCTAAGTATATACTATAAGTTAATAACGATTTGCAATTTACCATCATGAATAATATAATTGTTATACAAATATATATCATACATTATTTAATATCTGCACACTGGCTTATCGTGCTAGCAGTCCCGAATTTAGATTCAGGACTAGGCTGTTCGAGTAGGTTTTCGTGGTTTTCCTTCTCTTTCTAGGCGAATGCCGACAGCTGAACATCTTACGTCGCTCCACGGACGCAGACGTAATAATAACTCATGGCTTGCCATTGCCCCCCGCAATTAGTGTCAAGCTGTTGGGGAATGCTAAGGCATGAATTAATTAAGTTTAATTGATCCAAAAATAGTCCAATTATCTCTTGACTTTCCATAATTTAAAGTAAAGTTCTTTTTCTATTACGGTGTCGTAAAGTGCTAATTACGATACCCCGTTGCTTGGTTATACAGTATCGTAATGTATTACTTTATCGCACTAGATTTTTTTTTTCGAAGTTTGTCACAAGTGTAATAAGTAACTAAATCATAGAACTAAATCGTTTTAATAGTTAGATATAGTTTGATATGAACATTTGACAGTGATAAAAATGTAAATAAAAATTATAGAGAGAATAGTAGAGATATTTGCTAAAACTTTATTAGTATTAATTATACATAATAAAAGGCGTTCGACAGACTCTTGCTGAAGGAATGTATCTATAAATTCGTTAACAAAGTTAGACGCTATAAATACTTCTATTGAGATTACTTATCATTGTGAATACTGCAATTGTTATATACTTTCACTGTAGCACTAGAAGATTCGTGGGCATTAAAAGATATTCCAGGCAGAACACACTATATTTTGTTTGAATCCCTGCTGATTCAAATTAACTAATAAATCACTGTCCATTGAATTAGAAGTTGATGGATTCTCTGTGATTTTAGTAGACGTATTAGGTGCAGTGTTAGAAGTATTTCGGCAACGTCTAATTTTTTCTTGATAGAATTATCAATGTGACATTCAGCCACAGCGGAAAATTTCCATCCTCCATGGCGCTTAATTGTAATTAAATCTCCTCCACTATTAGCCAAATTACAATGGATCGTCTAAAGCAATGTCCAGTGAAGAGTTCAGCATTAGATAATTTCAAGTAAGTAGCAATACTTTTTGGTATTTTTCCTATTGTATTAATACCTATTGGAATATTTACACAGAAGCCATTTCTATATTGCAGGAAACCATAACCTTTGAGTTATAATAAATTGCCTAGGAACATAAGTTTTAGTTTTTAGCACGTAAACCATTATGACATAATTTTTAAACTGTATATCATCTAATCACGTTTGTTATTTCTGCACGACGGCAAGCTCCATTAAAGCCCATTATAAGAATGACCTAACATAATTTTAATATGACTATTATAACAAAATAATGTACAAAATTAGTAAAATACTATTATAATTATGTTTTTATTACTTACTTTCATTGCTAAATATGTTTTATCATCGGCTTCTATTATAAATCGGTTAATGTACTCTATTTCTAAAATCTTCGATTTCTTAGGCTCATAACCTTAAATATGCCTTAAATAGCCTTTAAATATGCTATTAGTTTAGAAAATTTTGAGATATCTGTATTTTGATAAATATTCAAACAACATTTTAACATCGAATATTTGGACCACAAGGAAGATGTCGTAATCATAATGTTTTTTGCAATAGTCACGATGTTATTTTCTTTACACCAAGTTATACATTGGTTATATTCCTTTTTATAAATGTGTCGAGATTTTTTTGGCAGAAGATTTACCAAATTGTCTTCTGCAATTTTCCGAAGCTCTGGCGGCGTGCAATTACTTATTTCGTCCATTTTAATGTTAGATAGTTACATATACACGTCTCATTAAACATTTTTGCGCACTCTCTCATTAGGAAACGAGCCGTAGGCGAGTTTTCTAAACCTTGAACTCGTGCGCAAAAATAATGTCTTATGAAACTTATATCTTAATACATATACTATTTCGCGTTGAATGGATTTTGAAGTGAAGTTTTTTAAGTTTTTGTAATAATCCCAACCAGATTGAGGTTGTAGTTTCTTATATTCAACGAATGAATGTGTTATCTCTGAGTTGCATAATAAATTTTGCATTATCAGTAAGACAAGGTGGAGGCTTTTATGTAAATTTGTACGTAGAATTGTAGCTTATTTATTAAATAGTTGAACAACTAGATTCATAAGGTATGCAATTTTACCGCCAATACTAGACATACATAATTTTATCAAGGAGTAACTAATTTAAGCCTTTAAAAAATGCCTCGTGATGAAAATATTTCTAATAATTTTACAAATCGGCTTAAAAGATTTTAAAGGTAACGTAACTATACAAAAAATAGTTTCATGATCAGAACACTTTCCTGTCAATTTAATATTTTGGTAAACAGTTTAAAATCGGATTTCCGAATCAATATATGATGGCTTCGATTATTAAACAGAAGTAGATCCGTTTTCCTTGCTCTTAAATTTTTCTATTAAAAAGTCAATGAACCTAAAAATATTTAGTGATATAGTGTAAAGAATTAATATCGGTTTCAAAATTTATAGAAATGTGTAATCATAAGATTCCATTGGGAATTTTCGAGTGTATTAGTAGGGTTAAATTTACAATATTAAATTAAAGCTTAGGAGGAATATTATTATAGCAAACTGATAAACTAGAGCGAACTAATTTGAAAATGAACTAAAGAATGTCAATCAGAAAATATGGCACATCTTTAGGAAAAAAGCCAGCAGGAGCAACACTAGAAACATCGGACACACCTCCAGAGCCCACTTTATCTGCAGAATTTTGTAAGATACTGTGGTAAATCTTCTGTTCATTTCGATTTAATACAACACACGGTAATTAAAAATAACTATATTAATAAAAAGTGCACTGACAATAAATAGTATGTATATTCATTTATACCGGGTAGCGAAAAAGCCTGGCAACAAGTTATTTTTTTTAACGAATAGTAATATAATAATAATAATAATAATAATAATAATAATAATAATAATAATAATAATAATAATAATAATAATAATAATAATAATAATAATAATAATAATAAAGGTAAATAATTTACGAGAGTACTTTCTGCAAAAGTCGAAAGAAAGTAGATTGCATAATGCGATTGCTCAAATGGACAATTTTACGCCACTCAAACTGGCTAACAATGAATTCAATCCATCCACGAGAATCTTAAGTATACCCCAACAGAAAGAGAGATGGAAAAATAAATCTTTGCATGGCAAGTATCCGTTAACAATTGGATCTGAAAATTTTGACACCTCAGCGTCGCAGGCATGGCTGTATACAGGTAACCTGTTTGCAGAAACAGAGGGATTCATAGCCGCCATCCAAGATCAAGTAATTCCAACACGCTCCTATAGGAAAAAGATTCTTAAGGAGAATTTATCTGACATTAAATGTCGTGTATGCGCAGATAAGGAAGAAACAATTGATCATTTGATGGCAGGCTGCTCTGTACTTGCCCCCAAACAATATCTCGAGAGGCACAACAGGGTTGCAAAAATATTACACCAACTGCTCAGACAGAAGCACTTGTCGTATTCTGAAAATGTCCCGTATTATGAATATGAAGCACCTTCAGTTTGCGAGGACGAAAATTCTCGATTATATTGGAATCGCCAAATAATCACAGATAAAACAATTCCCAACAATATTCCAGATATAATACTGACACTGAAGAAGGACAAGGTAACGTACATCATTGACATTGCTGTTCCGTTGGCAAAAAACACTGCAAGGAACTATAGTGAGAAGGTAAATAAATATTTACCTCTCAGCGACGAAATCAAGAGTATGTGGAAGATGGACAAGGTCCTAATAGTCCCAATTGTGATTGGCGCAACTGGAGAAATTCCACAGAAATTACACAAGTCCATAAATACTTTGGATCTCTACCAAAAACTTTATTTAAAAATGCAAAAAAGTGTCTTGTTAGACACGGCTGCAATAATACGTCGCGTGCTGAACTGAAATTGCAGCGCGCGAACGCGGCCAACGTGGCCGGGAGGCGAAATGACGGAACGGGTGGGGTGCTGATGTGGTCCTCTACTGGGTGGTAGCCTAGCATATGCGCTACCAAACTCTAGGGGGGTCTGCCCGATGGGCGGGCAGGTGCCATTCCGCCTTTCCAGCAGGGGAGAGAGGAACCAAGCTACGCGGCGCAAAACACGGCGCCGCGCAATGCACACACCACTGGGGTCGGTCCCGGGCGGCAACCTTGCCAGGCTGGCGTGAACAGCACACACACGCTCGACGTGTGTGCAGTGCCCCCCGCAATGGCGGAAAACGTTAAGATGGCACAAAGTGTGACCGTCGTCGACCAAAGTAGCCGCTAAGAGTGTTCCATTGGTTGGCGATGAGCAACCCCGTGCAGGCTGCGCTTCGCGTGTCTGGGCCTTGCCTCGATGGGGCGGGCGTCGGGCCGTCGAAGTACTGCATGGAAAAGTAAAGAAGTTGCCGGGAAAGGGTTGGCGGCCCTGCGCAACGGCTGGTTCTCCGATCTCTCAAAATTAGCGCGACGGGACACTAAACACATGCACGAGTGCGCTAAAATACAACACCCCTACACTTGCGCGCTCGCACAAACACAAAACCACACACCCAGAGAGAGAAGCAAGCTGCCAGCAGCGGACAACACGTAAGTTGACACCCTGAAAGTACTGGTAAGTATCTACTATAATCAATATTCATATAAAAATAATGACTGCTAGATAACTATGCCACCCATCTTGTTCGAATGAACCGATGGGGTAAGATAATGGCAACCAAGAGCGAATAGTTCTTGTGAGTGAAAGAGATAATAATAATAATAATAATACTGTGGATACTGTGGTGGGTCGGAGGAGCAGGATCCAGGTAGGATTAACCAGCAAAGACCGAAACAGCGAATTGGAAATGAAACACAAACATGGCATGCTTCAGTAGAAACAAAGAACGCGGGCGAGGATGTTGTTGAGATACCTTCATCTCAACCCACTTCGTCAACATAACGACTAAAGCGCCGGACCCTATGGGCCGTGAAAATGACCCCCCCCCCTTACATGGTGGGAGGTGTTATTATCTGCTTACTAAGAATGAAGCATGCTATATGGAGGAGAGCTGCATAGTTAGGTTACGGAAAAATACCTGGAAATAAGAAATAATAAACAACAATAATAATAATATTATGATATAGTTATGCCAGCCATCTTGTTCTCACGAACCGATGGGTTAACACACTGGCAACCAAGGACAAATTTAATGTTCTTGTGAATGGAGGAAATAATAATAATAATAACAAACCCACACAGGGTAGCCTAGAGATAGGTTACTGGGGACTAGCGACCCCACGGGGTCCTGAGCTAACAGTTGGGTTGGGTTAGCATCCCCAATGAGGTACACTTACTCCAAACACTGGATGAAAAGGATACTGTGGTGGGTCGGAGGAGCAGGATCCAGGTAGGATTAACCAGCAAAGACCGAAACAGCAAATTTGGAAATGAAACACAAACATGGCATGCTTCAGTAGAAACAAAGAACGCAGGCGAGGATGTTGTTGAGATACCTTCATCTCAACCCACTTCGTCAACATAACAACTAAAGCGCCGGACACTATGGGCCGTGAAAATGAACCCACCTACATGTTGGGAGGTGTTATTATCTGCTTATTAAGAATGAAGCATGCCATATGGAGGAGAGCTGCATAGTTAGGTTACGGAAAAATACCTGTAAATAAGAAATAATAAACAATAATAATAATAATAATATTATGATAGTTATGCCAGCCATCTTGTTCTCACGAACCGATGGGTTAACACACTGGTAACCAAGGACAAATTTAATGTTTTTGTGAATGGAGGGAATAATAATAATAATAATAATAATATACCTTTATTCGTTAAGACACACAAAATGTATACGAAACGTCACAAATACGTAAATAAAGTACAAAATCTGTATATATAAAATAATAAACATATAATTAAAATGATTTTCCAAATGAAGTCCATTGCAACTATTTCATAATTCTTTCTAAAAAAAAATCTTCAACTTTATACAAAGATTTTACAGTCTCTGGCAAGTGGTTGTATATTCTGATACGCTACACGCTGATTTCACATAAATTTGATATGTCCTCTAGAAAATGCAGAATACAATCCCATTCATTATCCTACAATTTCATAATTACAAGTTCATTCATTGTTTGTCAAAATGCATTATCCTGATTTTTTTGCTAAATATGAACTCAAGCATAGTTATGGTACAAGAGGAACTTCTGAGTCATATATGTATCCTCCACGTTCTCATTTAACAAAAATACATAGAAGTGTACTCCACCAGTGTATCAGAATATACAACTACTTGCCAGAGACTTTAAAATCTTTGCCAGCAGCGTACCGTCGCCATCTTCAATTTTTTAAATAGCAACATAGGTTCTGTGATTTCTTGACAGTTCATATTGTTGTGTTCTCTTCTAACCGAGATAAATTGAATAATTAAATAAAGTTGAAAATAGAAATTAAAAATTTTAAAACAAGTAAATTTTGAATACCTCCTGCATGGACATCGTCATAAAACAAATCTCGTCGTCAATTTCACGTAAAGTTCCTTCTGTAATAAGTTTTTATATTCAACGATACAGAACGTGTTAAGAAAAACACGTCTGTGTGTATTTAGTAAAGTTATATTGTATGTAAAATGTCATGTAAATTATTATATTTCTTTACGTTCTGGTTTATAATTGCTAATAATTTAGAATTTAAATAAAGTTATATATACCAATTTATAAAAGAAAAGTTATAGTAAGCTTCATAATCAATACTTGAATTTTGACAAATTTCTTAAATACATAAATATTGTTTTTGTAACAGTTACGATGTACGTAAAATTTCAAACAAAGATAACGTGAATTGTAAAGAAAACACGGCGTCGGACGATAAAAAAGGAACACTTGAAAATAAGAACGCATTTAAAATATGAAAAATTATTAGAAAGAAATATTAAAGAAAACGTAAATCAGTATATGAACGAATGTTTTTAAATATGGAATATTATTTGCAAGAGTATTTTAACTTAAAATGTATTTGAAAAAGAATTGACGCCACGGGGAATATATAAAGAAAATTTCTCAAGGAGAGAGGCACTGATCGAAATAACGTTTTCAAGCGGTGGTCAAAATAAAATTTTGCTTTGTATATTGTATTGAATTTAATTCATCTTTAGAATTTTTATATTTTTAATTTAAAGAAAATTATCACCTCAGTTTGTTTAATATAATAATAAGTTAGACAGGTCAGTAATGTAATAAAGACATTTAAGACTTTGAAGTACTAAAATTAAATTTATAAGTTTATTTGTTTCGTGTGGACAACTTATTTGAGCGTGTACAATTTCAATTTCTGTTTTAAAACAGATAACAAAATACAGCTATCTTTAAACTTGTAAGTAGGGAAAAAATCTCACGAACATTTAAAGATATCTGGGTTTAGAACTCGAAATTTTAAACTTTCGTTAAATATATGAGATACTAAATAAAATATATATTGTGCTATTGACGATTATTATTGACGATAGTAGGGCAAGGTCTCGCCACGTAAATATGAAATAACACATTTTTATTTTGTAATATTATCAACCTTTAATACTACTAAATCCACAAACCTTACAAAATATTCATTTTAGGTAAAAACAGTGTTTCATGCTTTAGCATGTTGTAGGGTATAAAAACTCACTGATCTAAAGTAATACACAGCTGTGCTTTGAAATATTAATATTGGAATATAAATCTTCAAAGTTTTATTTATGTAAATGTGAATATTATCTGACTAGATATAATATATATTATATAGATATAGGTATCAACGTTAATGGTTCTAGACTAAACCACCTTAGGTTTGCTGATGATATAGTCTTGATAGCAGACAGCATTGAAGAACTAAATGAAATGCTACAACAATTGGGCCGAATATCTGCAGACATAGGTCTAAAAATGAATTACAGCAAGACGAAAATACTAAGCCCTGATGATGCCAACATATACATAAACAATAACCACATTGAATGCGTAGAGGAATATATATATCTGGGTGCCGTTATTAAGCTTGGAAAAGAAAACCAGTATGCAGAAATCACTAGACGAATCAGGCTCGCCTGGATAGCTTTCGGCAAGTTGGGACACGTACTTAGAAATAAGGAAATTCCAATAAACCTAGAAACTAAAGTATACAACACATGTGTTCTGCAGTCCAAACCTACGGACTTGAAACTATAAGCCTGACCAAGGCTTCCGGCAATAATCTCAGAACATCACAAAGAGCCATGGAAAGGAGCATGCTTGGTATTTCACTAAGAGATAGGATCAAGTGCGAAGACATCAGAAAAATAACGAAGATAAGAGACGTTATATGGGAAATAGCAAAAATGAAATGGGCGTGGGCCGGACACATAGCTAGACAAGCCGAGGATAGATGGCCACACAAAATCACGGAATGGAGACCAAGACAAACAAAAAGAGGTGTGGGACGCCCTGCAAAGACATGGGTGGATGATATCAGAGGCGGAGCGGGAAGGCGATGGGTCCACACTGCACAAGATAGAGACGAGTGGAAAAGATTGAGAGAGACCTGCGTCCAGGAGTGGACGGATGCAGGTTGAGAAAGAGAAGAGAAAGAGAGATATAATATTGGCGTACTATGTTTTACTAATAATTAATACAATTGAATATTAATGGGTGTTTTGACAAAGTGTGTATATTAAATGTATTAAACTTAACACGCTATAGTATTATTTCTCTCCTTATTACATTAGATGTTAGGCCTAGTTGCAAAGAACCCTGTTTGTAAAACGAAAACCCTGAGAGCAATTTTAAGAGTCCAAAAATACAAAATATATGTGCATGCTGATTCATGTTTATTAATTAATGATTCATATTTAAATATTTGGCGCCCATTTTGAAAATCGAAGTATATAGCAATATGTAAATGTTTTAGGATTTTCTTTAACATCTAGTAGGATATCTAAAGTCTTATCTTCATTAGATGCAGTTGGTATACATTTATGCCTACGATAGTAAGTTCACGATTATCGCGCGTCATCGTTTTCTTTGAGCGTTTTCATAGTCCTCCGCTTTTCTCGATTCTACGCCTCCTAGTCTATTCGGAAAAGCCTTATGACGTGCTGAAGTGTACAGCCGGTGAGGTTATCGCCTAGCTCGTCGCATGATGTATATCACAATACCATTTATAACTTGTATTATTATTTTATAATATTTAGATAAGTTTCTTGAAGGAAAAATCAACTACGATTCTAGTAAAATTTAACTAAATCATAATTATATGTATTCATTTATTAAAATACTCACTTTTACAAACCACAATGGTCTTATCAAACAATTATGTTTATTTCTACAAAATAATCAATTAACCAAATTAAAAGATTAAGAGATAAATAATTTAAATTCAAAATATTAAATTACCCTATAGTTTAATTTTTTTAATTTTGACGATATAATAATATAAAACTCAAATTATATGTAAATAGTTTTTCTTTGTGTATTTATTTAATTGAAAACTGAGATGAAAATATTTTGCCGGAATAATAAAGTAGCAGTAAAACTCATTTATTAACAAAAACTAGTCATATTGAACGAAAGCTGTAAATAAAGCTCCTTTCAATTACAAAAAGAGTTCCACTCTTTATGTTTGTCAGTGAAACCAATCGACGTTCACCAAATATTTCAAGCAGGCAATCCATCACGGAAGAAACAATTAACAAGGTATAACACTTCGCCCAACATCATTGCCCCAATAAATTTACGTTCGTCAATTCGTTACCCCAAAGATCTTGTTTGCGCGATGTCAAAGACAGACTGCTTTGTTTACCATCTCCTGCTAGATAGCGAACGTTTAGCGGACACTCGACGGATGGTCGAAAATTCGTTCACGTTTCGTCCGTATCGAAGATTGAAGAGGGCAAAATAAAGCCCCGATATTTAAATGACGCTTCGGGTACGAATACCTCGGCTCCCAAAGTCCGCATACCGCAGAATCCTGGAGAGAAAGTATTTTCGACTTTAATCAAAATGTCACGAAGATTACAAGTTCTGTGATGTTTAGATTGCATTTGTCATTCTAGAGTTTCATTCGTGTATGCTTCTGAAGGATGTTTTTGTAAAACTATCCTATGTTGTTTATAGGATAAAATGTATTCTTTAAGCTTTGTTTTTTTAAAAGGCCTTTAAATACGAAATACTTTATAAAGCAAACAGTTGTAAATAGTTTCTTGTTTTCTGCATAGAATTAGTTCAAGTGTCTTAAATTTATTTGAACCAAAATAAATATACATATAATTGAAAACTATATCTCTAGAATTTGGCAAGTAAATTGTATTTGATTTCCTCAAAATCACACTTTATTGCCGGATTATTCTTTTATCATTACACATAGGTATAATGCATTGACTTTTACTCATTTAGGCTTACATATAGGGATAAATATATTGTGCCATAGTAGGCAACCAGTTATACATCAGTGACGTATTTGGACCTATTTTTCCAATTGCCAAATATTTCTGATTTTTCATTCATACTTAAATCTTGAATTAAATATATTTTATTGAAAAATACATAATTTATTTAAATCAGTTAATTATCCCAACAGGCGTATACCTTGTGCGAAGGCAATTTTAAATATATTTAACAAATTCAAAGAAGATGGATAATATTTCTTCAAGGTTGAAATATATCTAAGACAAAAAATTACAAATAGATTTTACCATTTAATGGAATTGTAGAACGACCTCACATTACTTCTAATGAATTACCGAACGTAACCCACGTATTGGAGGCATTTCAATAACACGATAAAAACAAATAACACCTCGTGGTATCTTACTAATAACTGATTTTATAAACTGAAGAACTTTATCTTAAAAAGCAGTAGTGGGAAATTTTTGTAGGTAATAAATATGTTACTATTTCTTTAATAATCCCAATAGCTTTTGGACTGTACAATTATCTTACAGGATTACTACTGAAACTAAAGATTGCGGAAGGGAAGACACTATGCAACAAACTTTTGGAATCTATTAAAGTAAGGCAATTTTCATATGAAGGAGGATCAGTTACTAGAGTAGCAACTGTTTGAGACCCTCGATTTAAAAGAGAAGGTTTTCGTAGTACTGAAAATGCTACAGGCGCTTCTTTTCTTGAACAAAAAATATTATGAAGAAAATAGATTATGAAAATAAAGAACAAATACCTGTAATCCAAACAGACATTATTAGTCCACATCGAAAGTCACTTTCATTATTTGGATTTTTGCAAGAAAGAATAAGAGAAAGTAAAATCAATTACAGCTGATGAAATAATAACTAAGAGGCAATACCTCGGAAGGCCAAATTCAAATCAGTACATCGATCCTCCTTTATTTTGGAAGATAAGTTTAAAAAAGAAGGGTATTTGCATTTTTTATTTGGATTTTCTTTTAGGTAACAGGAATGGAGCTGAAACTCTTAAAACAATGTGGTAGGAAATACTTTTGTATTTCAGCGAGTTCAGCAAAATGTGAGTGTATAGTACAGCTTGTTCAATAATAGAACAAATGTATGCAAGACCAAAACCGAAAAATGTTAATATGATAATGTTCCTAAATAAAAATGTTAAAAATATTAATAAGTAATCCAAGTATTTATTTTATTAAAATTACACCCAACCTTTTCCTATTTGCTAAAGAAATAACTCAATGGGTTTCATCTTACTATGATTTGTAACTATTAAAGATATGAATGTTTAAGCCAGTTTAAAGCTTTCAAAGGGAAATTATTTAGATTGTTACACAGAATGTACATGAAATTCTTTAAATCTATTACCAAACAAAATAAAGTTACGAAGAATTAGATTATGTTTTTACAAAAGAAAGAAAATCTCGGTTTGTATGAAAAAATTAATTTATTCTAATTCTAATAATTAAGCCAAACAAAACAACATAACAAAAATGAAGACAAACTTCATAGCAAGTTTTCGAAATGTCTTCCTTGTCTTTTAAGGCAATAAGCAAGGCGATTTTGAAAGCAACGCAGGGTTTTCCGAATAATTTATGGATTTATTCCATCACATGCAGTACGTACATGGTCTTTTAATTCGATCAAGTTACGTATTTGCACGTTATTATAAATATTACTTTTTAGATAACCACAAAGGAAGTAATCATTTGGAGATAAAGCAGCTGATCTTGGGGGCCATGGTATGGGGCTAAACCTGCCAATCCGCCGTCCTTCAAATGTGTTACTTAAAAAATTCTTGACGGCGTATGTAGAATGTGCCGGAGCCCCATCCATTTGGAACCAAAGTTGATCAACATTTAGTATCTCAATTGTTGGAATGATGTGGTTTCGTAAGAGATTTAAATATTTTTCTGCAGTGAGGTTACCGTCAATAAAAAATGAGCCAATAAGTATATCGTTTATTATTCCAATCCAGACATTGACTTTTTGAGGATACTGTGTCCGGGTTAGGTTTTGGGCATGAGGATTTATACGGGACCAATACCTAATGGATTAAGGGAAAGGAAATTTAGTATTTTTCAATGGATAAATGTAATATACAAACCGGAAATTCTGAGAATTGACTTCACCATTTATGGTAATTTGTAGCTTCATCAGTAAACATTATTTTATTTAAAATTGCTTCGTTTTCATTTAAGATATTAAACATTTTTTCACAAAAATCAGTTCGTTTTACTTTATCTTCCTTGAAAAGCTCCTGATGGTTTGATACCTTGTATGGTGTATATTTAAATTCTTTCAGGGTTCTGTACTCCGAACTGTACGATACTCCAAAATACCTGGCTACATCTAAAAGCGAATCTACAGATAGTTCTTCTACATAATACTGGATATTCAGCTTCATGTCTTCTGTTAACACGTGATTGACTTTATTAGTTTTTTTGTGGGAATTTAGAAGACAACCATCTTCTTTTAATCTAGTATAAATATTTAAAATTGTGTTATACGTCAATTTCGACCCTAGTATGTTTCTTCTTCATGTCTTCTGTTAACACGTGATTGATTTTATTAGTTTTTTGTGAGAATTTAGAAGACAACCATCTTCTTTGAATCTAGTATAAATATTTAAAAATTGTGTTATACGTCAATTTCGACCCTAGTATATTTCTAGTATCTGCTATATTTATTATTACTTATCGTACTAATTGAATTTTTAAAATTTTTGTTACCTCATTCTGCCTTTTAGTTGTTAGTTATTTTTGTATAACTAGGTATATATAATAGGTTCACTAATTTTGTTCGTAGGAATTGTTTCCGCATTTATTAGCTCCTTCATGACGGTTTCTTGCTTTGTAAAATTTGGAAATATATATTGTTTGTAATAACTTAATTACTCGTGCGATGTTATATTTCATAGTTTACATACGTGAATTTAGAACGTCAAATTATCTGTACATCTGATTGAAAAGGACCCATTTGTTTAGCATTTTAGTATTGGTCTTGTATAACATCGTTTAGAACGGTATATTTTTCACATCAACTTCTATATATGTTAAGTATATCGCTATTTCTCTAGTAAACTATCGTCATTGGGTGTTCTATAATTCACATTACATTAGAGGGTTAAGATTATATCATTCCATAAATACCTTAGCCCATTGGGCTAATTGTATGCCTTTTAGTTTATTTAAATTCATTTTTCCGATTTGTTTGTTTACAAACATTAGGTTAAGTATTTTTAATACTGCCAAGCGTTGTGCACGGTTTCTAGGGTCTCACGTACATAGGTGGATGACGGAGGAATTTTGCAAGTCATGATAAAATATTTGCATTTTCATTAAATGCAGTTTTAATGTAAAATTATTAATTATATTGGGTCCTTATTAAATATCATTTTCCTCCGTGTTATAACTTCCTTTGGGTTAGTTCGAATAGTTATTTGAATTTCGTTATGGAATTTAGTATTTGCAGCTGAGATAAAGCGACATCTGTACGTAATTAGTGATACTATCGCTTGAAATTGGTGAGCGGTAATTTGGCCTTATAATTGATTGAATTAAAATAAATTTTCAACACTATTAGCTTTGGTTTTATATTAGTTATAGATTTAATTGTTTTATTCTAATTAAATTGAGGTAATTAAAAGTTTTTTTCGAAATATATTTTTTTGCCGTATGGCGTTGTATTTATCGTCTATAAAAGGCGCGTACAATACATTCTCGTTCTCATTAATCTTTCGTTCAAATATTTGTGGTTAAGACTTCATTGCCAAGGTTGTGAAGTATCTAACTGGTAGAATTTTCATTAAAACATGGCATGTGTTCGCTTATAACGGGTGTTAAATTCTACTGGGCATTGCAAAGCAACGTTGAAGTTGTTCTAAGGTTGGTTTGCATCGTGATGACACGGATTTGAATGGATACATTCTTCGACCACATGGTGAAATCTTTAACTTTGTAGGAATTAAAAATTCATGAATGACTAAGGATGTCTTGTAAACGGTATTGTTTCTCTCATCAATTTCGTTTCTGTTACTTATATTTTTTTTTCTTCCTTAAATTCATTAGAGAGCTTGTATGGGGCTACTTCCGAATCAGTTAATTAGAGCTTGTATGGGGCTATTTCCAAATCAGCTAATTAGAACTTGGACGTAAGCAGCTGTTGGTTGATTTGCATCTACTACGTGGGAATTTCCGTACCAAATGATAGTGAAGTTCACCATAAGGTAGTATTATTTATATCATATTCGCAAAGACTTAATTGGTTTGATTCGACGGCTTACACGGAAACAGGTGAATATAGACTTGTATATAATTTAAATATAATTTTGACTAAGTCATATTATTTTTTTTCTGTCCGTATTCAGATACTTGTTTAGTGAGCACAATGTTTTTCTTTTTATTTAAATTTATAAATTTGACGTCCTAATTATCGTTTTGCTTTGTGCCATTTTTTTTCCTTAGTGCAAAGAATTTAACTGAGGTATCATTTTTTTTTTAATTATATAAAGATAATTTTCGATTTAATTTGTGTAATATATTTTTTTTTATTATAACTAAGCTTTGTGAGCCATTTTATTTCACATCTGATTAATATATTTTCTGTACATACAGTGTGAACAAATCTTATAGATATATTTTGCACTAATTTTCCGTAAGTTAAACCTTACGCTATTGAACCTTTGATAGTGTGTTATAGATGGTAATTGTTGCATATACGAGTACAGTGTCTATCCATTTCGATATGAGATTTATTAAAGATCTTTGATAAATTATTTATGCAATTCTTAGATTATGATTATTAGTTAATTTCATTGCCAATCGTTTTTGGTCAATTCAATTCATACATTGATTTTATTTTTTTTTAATCATATGATCTAATTTATAGCATTTATCTCAAATACCTGATTTTATGTGCTTATATTTTAATTTCACAATGTAGTCAATTTATTGTTTACCCTTTATATATTTCATTCATTTACTATACTCGGTGAGTATTTCACTCATGCATAAGTAGTAGGTATTACGCAAGTAAGCGCAAGACTAGAGTAGAGCTCTTGTTGGTAGCATATAGCAATTGGTATAGGCCTGTTAGGATAATTAAGGAACCGTCTTTAAACTGTTATTCTTCTGGTACCACATTACCATTCAAACTTTTTCGTCTTTACTAATCGAAATAAATTATCTATTGTTCAATAAAATGTATTTAATTTAAGATTTTTGTAATGAATAAAAATTGAGAAATATTTGACATTAAAAAATTTTTATTATCTCTCCATGGCAATCTATTTTAGGAATTAAGCAATTGTTTGAACGTAGATGCTGGTGTATAACTGGTTGTCTACTATGCCATCGTAGAGTTATCCCTATGTGTAATGATAAAAGAAGCACCCGGTATATATATAGTAGATTAAATTAGTCGGCGATTTAAGGTTTGTTTTACTTTGATATTTATATATTTAAAATGATCTTACATGTTTCGGCACAGTGCCTTTTTCAAAGAAATTAAAAATATAAATGACGGTATATTAATATCAAATTTATATATCTGTAGTTGTTATGGAGAAAATAAAAACAAAAAAAGAAGATATATACAAGTTTAATAGTAGTAATTCATGCCTCAGCACTCTCGACAGCTAGACGTCAATTACGGGAGAATGGCAAGCCATGAGTTATCATTATGTCTGCGCCCTTGGAGCGACGTAAGGTGTTCAGCTGTTTCCATTCGAGCTGTTGCCAGAACGAGAAGGGAAACCACGAAAATCTCCTCGGACAGCCTAGTCCTGAATATAAATTCGGAACTGCCAACACCATAAACCAGTATGCATATATTTAAATAACACATGATAGATATTTATATAACAGTTGTATATATTCATTATGGTAAATTGCAGATCGTTACTTCATTACAAGTTATAGTGTATATTGCTAAGGTTTTTTATGTCACTTCTGTTGTTAATTGAATTTTTTCTTATTTAATATTAATAATTTCTTTAATTTCCCTTTTCATTGTGTGTTGTTCTTTATCGACTATTTGTGTGTTTTCAAAATCGAAATGGTGATCGCATTGCAGTTTGTGTGTAAATAAAGCAGTTTTGTCTGTTTTGGAGTATTTGCGGGGTTGTATTCTTTTGTATAAATATTGTCTAATATACATTCCAATTAAGAAAGGACCAAATGGCGTGGCAATCTGAGTATAATTTACACAGGAATTTTAAAAAAGTAGATAATTTTTATGTGAGGTTATATACCTACTAACCTATATAAAAGATTATTTTTTGACGTTTGTTTATTAACATATTTATTATTAAGAAAGCTTAGACTTTAATAATTTTATTCAAGTAACAAGCGGCAAATATATACCAATGCAAGGTATTAGACTTATATGAAATAATTCAATCAATATCTTATAATCTGTTATTTATTGTTTGAAGGTGTTCCATCTACAATAAATTTGTGCGTAAATACAGTGAGAATGTTTTAAAATTACTGCAGGAGAAATATTTACATCTTTCTTTGATTTCATTAGAGAACAAAACTTTTGTGTAAATGTGAAACTAACAAATTTAAAGGATTGATGGTGAGTGCGTTATAATTATCATAATATTTGTGTATCGTTTAGCTTAAAAAATATAGCATTTTACAAAATACAGTTATTTTAATAGTATCTATAATGAGAGAGCAATAAGGAAATTCATTTACCTTCACATCATTTCACATAATTTTGATAAAATTTTTCTGCATCTAAAAAAGGTATTTAAAAATATTTAAAAAAAAAAATAAGTACATATTAAAAAGGGTAAAACAGCAGTTTAGCGCCAAAAGATAGGTAAAACGTAAGCATTTTTCCAGTTTCAGTATTTGGTTAAACATGTGTTCGTTCCTTTACTCCAAGTTATGGCTGATTAATACTTACTTTTTTACTTATGTATAAGACAAATTGCTATTATCATACAATGATTTTTTTTTGCTTTTAGCAGAAATATGGTTTGATTAAGGTTTCATATTTCAATGTAATTGAAAAAAAAAATAAATAGACAGAGAAATTGCATTGATGGGAAACTCCGCGTGTTCAGTAAAAACAATTTTTTTTGTAAATGTCTAAACACAATGAGTGCAAAACCCTCTTTTATTAGCATAATGTACCGGGTGCGCCAAGTTTTATGTCCACCCTTAAAATCGAAAGTTCTAATTACGTGAGGGTGGCCACATTTCACATACTAAATTGAATGTTTATGAAGCTTCTTATCCTGAAATTTAATTAATTTTTAATAATTTTTTAGGTTATTACGGTTTTTTTTCGCTTTATAGGAGCAGATATTTAAGAAGGTAAGTTGAGGAAACAATTATTAGATACATTAAAACAACTACCTTATTTTTCTTTAGTGGTTCGACCTCCTATATTAATCATGCCTTTCCAATATTCAGTCGCTGAAAAAGCTGAAATGCTCATGGTATTTGGAGAGTGTCTGAAAAATGCTTCAGAAGCTGCACGTGTGTATGCGGAAAGATATCCCGATCTGGAACATCCACACCGAAAAATTTTTATCAGACTATTTGAGCAAATAAGAGAGACCGGAACTGTAACGCACAAAAAGAAAATTTACAACAATCTACCTATTACTAATGAATTAAATCAAGTACGAGTTCTTAATACGGTAGAAAATAATCATCATATAAGCATTCGCGATTTAAGTCAACAAACCAACATTAGTGCGACAAGTGTGCGTCGCATCTTAAAGAAATACGCCTATCACCCCTATCACATAGAACTGCACCAAGAATTGCACGGTCAAGATTATGAAAATAGGGTAAATTTTTGACAGTGGGCTGAAGAGCAATTAAGACAGAATGCACACTTTTTTGATTACGTCCTTTTCACTGATGAGTGTACCTTTAAGAATAATGGACAGGTTAATAGACGTAACATGCACTATTGGGCAGTAGAAAATCCCCATTGGATGCGAGAAAGAGTCATGCAGAATTACTGGTCCATTAATGCTTGGGGAGGGCTGATTAATAATAAATTAGTGGGTACCTTTTTTTTTAATGGGCATCTAAATGGGAACACGTATGCTATTTTTTTGCAAGAAAATTTGGGACAATTGTTAGAGGAAATACCTCTGGACGTAAGACAACGTAAGTAACCAAACTATTAAATAATTTCAAAAATATTTTACTTTATTTTCTGCTGACTTAAGGTATGTGGTTCCAACAAGATGGCGCACCTCCCCAATTCAGCCAAATTGCAAGGGCGCAATTGGATCAGCAATTTGGAGAGAGGTGGATAGGTAGGGGTGGCCCCATCAGTTGGCCAGCACGGTCTCCAGATCTAACGCCGCCTGATTTCTATTTGTGGGGAACTATAAAACAAATGGTCTTCAGAGAAGAACCAACAACAATGGAAAATATGAGGGAAAGAATCAGGTTGGCGTTTGAGGAAATTAATCATTTAAACAGTGCTGATACTGTGTTAGAACATTTTAAAAGGAGACTTCGACGATCCATCGAACAGGAAGGAAGGCATTTTGAACATTTGATGTGAATAAAAAAATTGAATTTTAAAATGTGTATCCAATGTGTAAAACCACGATTTACTTGAAATCTAATTAATATTTTTCAATTCTGATTAGAATCTTAAGTTCTAGAAGTTCAAATGGCCATCATAACGTGGCGAATAAAATTTGTTAATCTAATGTAAATGCAGTTTTTTTTCATTTTACGGCCTTCTACAAACAATATTAAAAAACTAATATGCACTCTCGAAAGGCTAATATCCACTATGTATACTGTATAAATTGCGTTCCTTTCCTATAATATTAAAGGTCAAAAAGTGGGGTGGACATAAAACTTGGCGCACCCGGTACATTAAATCTTTTACCTACACTTTACACATAATTATATTAAAAAAATTTTATAATCATTTCCTACTTAGAAATTTTATTAATATTCTACGATTATCACAATATCTGGTAGTTACTTGAGACCCAGGACGTCGAACAATTTCTGGAGACCTCAAACAACTTATAATCCTCATAAATTTATATGGTAAACATTATTATATAATTATATTTGATTTACATTTTATTCAGAATATTCACTATATTTACCAAACTATACAATTTATAAATATAATAAAATTATATCTAACACATCACACACACACACACGAATCTAAATCAAGAACATCACTCACACATAACTAAACACACCACAGTTCATTATGTTGCATATTGTTCACGAATATATATATATATATATATATATATATATATATATATATATATATATATATATATATATATATATATATATTGAAAACTACTCATATTCAAGATCAGAACCTGAATCTAATGAAAATTCTGAGGATGACCCAGTATTTACAGTAAAAGTAAAATTTTCTAATACATTTTCAACAATATTATATAAATCATACATTTTGTTTTCTTCTGTTACAACGCGATACGTCTATTTTTCCATGCGTCAGCATCAACCATGTCTAATCCTTCTAATAATAAATTTCTTACTTCGTACAATTTAAATGTCTTATTACTGGTCGCAACATGATGCTTGACTTGAACCCATGTAAGTTCAATGGGGTTAAGATTACAGTGATTTGGAGGTAAACGTAAAACTGTACGGCCACTTTCTCTAGCTATTTCATTAACCACGTATGAAACTGGATTACAGGATACGTAATTTTTTATAAGCTCAAACTATTCAATCTTTAGCATAGAATTATCAGCTAAAACTCCTTTTGTTAAGAGCCATTCAATGAGTGCCTCCTTTTTCCATGATGAAGTAGGTGACTTTTCTGTTTTAGTAGAATGATAGGGCGCACTATCCATTACTATAACACTATTGGGCTCAAGAGAAGGTAACACATTTTGCGTCCATGCGATGAACACCTCACTATTCATATCTTCATTGTAATCTGCAGTTTTCTTGGATTCAAATAATAACAACCCCCATTCATAAAACCAGTTTCGCTGCCAATGTGATGCACAATTAGTCGCTTTCCTTTACCAGATGGATCTTTTAAACCAGTAGAAAGACCTTCAACAACAAATGCTTGCCTTGGATTAAGTACCGTTGTATCATTCCACATTTTTTGGTTTTGTGTAACCTGCATTCACCCATGTTTCATCGAAATAATAGATTTTTCTCCCTTCTGCACGAAACTTTCTTATACTTGTCAAATAACGACGTCTCCATAAGATAATATCATTTCGTTCAATTAATATGTTATTTCGTGTGCGTCTTTCCCACTTGAATCCTAATTTCTTTAGGATTCTCCAAAGTGATGTTCGTCTTAAAGGAGGTAAACTGTCATCCCCTTTAATAGCTTCACATATTTTTGTGCAAGTTGGTAACTCATTTTTAAAAGAAAAATGAATGCACGTGCCTTTTAATCGTACTTTTTGATACTTCATTTAATTTATTGTAAGCATCTCGGCAACTTCGTTTTCTTAAAGGAGAATGTGTAACTCCAGACATTTCAATTTCCTTACAAATGTCAAACATAGTATTATTCCTACCAATCCCTACTTCCCTTGAAGTTTGACGAACAGCAGCTGTTTTGGACATATTAGCTTTGTTCTTAAAATACACATTACAAGCCATCTGCCTCTGTCCACTTTTTACATATTTATCTTTGTGATTTTTTTATGGATCTGGTCATCCATGCTCTAAAACGTTTGCGATTATATAAAGTGAAAGTGATAAATTATCTTTAGAAAATGAGTTTTTCACTTTATAATTTCTATAAAGAACTATTTTTAATGAATATGAATAATAAATAGCATAAACAACAACTACCAGAACACGCAATTAACCAGCACTGACAAAAATACTGACAGCAAAACGCTAATTTGACAGAACTAAATAAACATAATTTTATCTGCATAAAAGCGGCCTCTATTTTAGCCAATCACAAGCTTTTATTTTAAGCCCTATCTTTCCCAACGGATTATTCTTATTTGGAATGAGGTATAATTCGGCCTATATAGTAACTATCGCAATCGCGACATAGTATTTTATAGATGACATGTGTTTCTCGATTCTTTTCTATTTTAGGTTTTAGTTTTGAAAATAGATGTTTAAGTTTATATGTTGTAGCTATATCATATTTTTTTAAAGTATATTTTGTTTTCTCTGATAATTGAGAAACATATGGAATCGTGATACCGTATGGAACTGGGGTGAAAGAACGGCGGGGAGGTAAACGATACCTCACCAGTACACTAGATAAGAGAGAAGAGACGGTTATAGCACCAGGCGCCAGGCGCGTCTGTACCCAGTCTGATCAGATACGTCGACGATAGATGTGCAGAGTAATTATACATAGAGCATCGATTGTAATGGCAAAGTATACACAAACAGAAAAAATTTAGTTGCCCCATGATGTATATCGGACAGACAGGAAGATCGTTTGAAATACGCATCAAAGAACAGTTTTCTTCATTTAGAAATAATAAAAGTGACTCTTCATATGCGTCTCATATTAATTTTACAAACCACAATTTTAACAAAGAATTTAAAATATTACACGTAGATAATAAGGGCAAAAAACTTAATTTATTAGAGTCACTGGAAATTAATAAATAAATAAAAAATTAAAGATCCTCAAGAATAATTCACCCTTAATCAATTTATTTATTTGATATTCAGACAGTCATATATTTTATTTTTCCATAGAACTTCTTTACCTCCCTTTAACATAATGTAGACCCTCAGTTTTATCACTTTAAGAACAGTATTGTATAAACGGTAGTGAAAGTTTTGTGCATAGACATTTAAGCAATAAAAAGTACTCATTCCTTCAACTATTCAAAACAAAACATGTGTTTGTTACGGTACATTTGTGCAAAAAAATTATCCTTAGTTATATGTCTGATGAAGCTCAGGTTGGAGCGAAACGATCGTTACGGTGTAAAGTAAAAAGTGAAATTCATTAAAATTTGTTTTATTTTATCCTGATAATAGTTATAATGGAATTACGTCAAGTAAAGGCTGCAACAATCCTATAGAAACCTTTTCATTTGTATAGCATCTGACTGGTCATAAAAGCCCTATCGAGAATCTACTGACCAAACGGTCATACCATTTAATATGGTTTTCGTATATTCCTTAGAATTTATATATTACGTACATGTCTATTACTTTTTATCTTAATTATTAATTCTACCTAATATTAAACAGTTTTTTCTACATGTCATAATTATACCGGCTGCATATCAGTTGACAAAATTTAATAGCCGCGTTTAATTCACTATTGTAAGAGTTACCATGTGATATATCGTTTTAAAGCACTTTTTTGCAAGAAATCTTTTAATTCTTGGTGTCACTATTTGTGATGTGATTGGTTGTTCCTGACTAAATCATAAAACTACTCATACTGCCGGCTTCGCTAGAATATATTTGCTTTATTGCGTTTTAACCTTCGTAAAGAAAACAATTACCCGTCGACCGATATGTACAACCCTATGTAGTGAACCACGCTCCCTAACGTTTTTTTATACATCCTGGATAAATACAGGCGAGTAACTGCATTATTTCATAATTAAATTAGTTAATTACGATTACAAATTCATCAATTTCTTTCAGCCTGCAAATACTTTTATTTATTTCTTACATGTACATGTATCTGTCATTTATTAATTTTAATTTATCTGGAAGCTTCAATTCAGTCATTTATTTATTAAATCAAACTTTAAGGTCAATCTGGTTGTATTTTTTATTCAATCTATTTCTTTCAGGTCACTATACGTACTGGTGCCTTTATGCTCATTTTACATTTTATAAACTATTTCCTCGTATTGGACGCCAGCTCTCATCATAGTTTTCCTAACAGCTTAAACCTATTTGAGTATTTCTGGTAGTTATTGAAAAGCAATAATAGAAATAAATATCTATTTCTGAAAATGGATCGAAAGCTGGAATATTTTGGAAGCCCTAAAATGTTGTATTTGGTACATTTGCTCAATTATGTGAAAATGTATCCAAAAGTATAAAACATGGTAAATACGGGGGATGCGATCATACAAGATATTTAAAAAAATATATAAAATATACCAATAAATGAGTATGAAGCGTGTTATTTGTTTTGTTTGATAATATTTGCGTTAATACGAAATTCACAAAGTGACTGATATGGGAAAGGTTGTAACTGTACTGTAAAGAACAAACATTTTCTGTGTTTCTCTCTGTAAATCTTCCATTTTCCAAAATAACAAATTTAATACTTCATAATAATGCATTAATCGGGTGACGCTCTCAATCCTGATGAATTACGTCCAATTCAAATTTCAATTTAACGGCATAAACAGGATTAGCGTTAAAACTTCGTTTGAATCTATCGCCTTTAATTTTGGAGGCTCTTTTGTGTTTTAATGCAATTTAACTAGAAGCGCTGTCGGAACGCCCTGCACTAAACGGAACTGCATTTTTAAAATTCAAATTGCGGAAATAAAACCGGTCATCAAGCTTTGTTTTTCACACGGCTTATCGGTATAAAAAAGAGAATACGAAATGTTTTTTTTTAATTATTATTTACTTTTTGTAAAAATGGGGACATATATATTTATGGAGTAATTTATTATAGAGTTTTAATGTTTGTTTGATAGGTATGCTTTTCAATTATCAACATACAGAAATTCTCACTACTGAAACAAATAATACCGCAAGGACAATCTTAGAGAGTATTTATATCCAAGCTTTATTTTTGTCTAGTTAAAACTATTTTTGTATGTACTCTTCATATTTTGTTCGTCAACTCAATCTGTCGGTTGTTTTGAGAAATACAAATTTAGAAATATATGTACCCTGTTCCTTAGGTAATTCCTATATCCAGTGATATATAGCATCCTGTTCCATTTACAAGGCACCTGAGAGTGCCTAATCACTAGAGCTGAGGATGTTTGCGGTACGGCAGGACCGTATGTAGTGCATCCCCACATTTAACTATTTATCTAAATATTCTCTGAAATGATTTGCCGGATCTCATAAATTAATAGAGTGATATTTTAGTATGCACTGGATATTGTTATTATACAAAATCATAATAGCGATTTGTATTTATGGATCATAAATAATAATACGCATGTATTTGTATTTGGTTGTGAATATAACTTATAACTTCTAACTTCTAACTTCTCAAAACAACCGACAGATTGAGTTGACGAACAAAATATGAAGAGTACATACAAACATAGTTTTAACTAGACAAAAATAAAGCTTGGATATAAATACTCTCTAAGATTGTCCTTGCGGTATTATTTGATTCACTTAGTTCAAGTAGGTAGTATATATAAAATATATGCAAAATATGTGCTGCCAGGCTTTGAAAGGCTGTGTGACAAGATTTTAATAAATCGAGGTTTCTTTTGTTTTCGTAGCTTTTATTGCATTTGGTTATAAAAATAATATAATAAATAGTAATAAACACAGCTTCTAATCTAGTAATATATTATCAGAATGTGTTTTTCTGGATTTTAGTTAAATTTACACCTTGTTTTAGAATATTGTGAATAACACTTTACAATTGACTACTTACAACATGGAAATTCAATGAAACTAAAACTTCAACACTAATAAAAGGTCTTTGTTGTTTATAATAATAGTTCTTAACGACAGTAATAAAATTTTCTAAGAATAGGGGCTTTACTTCAGCTCCAAAATGTCCATTTTCGATCAATTATGGAAGTTATTCGTAGAGTTGCACACTTTGTCTCGAATGCATGTATTGTAAGGACGGCTTGTCGTTAAAATATTACAATTCGTTTTAAGTTTAAATTGAATTCACAACCAAATACAAATACATGCGTATTATTATTTATGATCCATAAATACAAATGGCTATTATGATTTTGTATAATAACAATATCCAGTGCATACTAAAATATCACTCTATTAATTTATGAGATCCGGCAAATCATTTCAGAGAATATTTAGATAAATAGTTAAATGTGGGGATGCACTACATACGGTCCTGCCGTACCGCAAACATCCTCAGCTCTACTAATCACATCCAAAAGTCTCGATTACTATATTATTAAACTGCTCGTCTTACCTACATGTATATGTATATGTATATTTTACTCACATTTAATTACATTTAATACAACTTTAGAATTGCTTGATTAATTTGAGTTTATTTATCTAATCTGATCAAGGAAAGATCAACTAAATATACCTTGAAGGCAAAGAGATTATCTAACTTACAGTAAAGCTAATAAAGGTTTTATATTAGCTAACGATCTCTGGTTTTCTTTATTGATGTATCATAATGTTATAAGAATATTTAAATAACAAACAGTGATACTTATACGAACAATTTTTTATGAAAAAGGTATACATCAGATAAACTCGTGACATCTGACGGACAAAAGAGACTACGCCGATAAAAGCGGTTTCTTCTGGACTGGCATAAGGGGAGAAAAATACGTATATTACTGTAGTCTCGTAGCCAGATAGCTCAATATACCAAAATAACATAGCATATAGATGCATAAGCACACGTCAATCATTTGTATACAAACAAAACAAATATTCATAAGCATATCGTATCAATACACATGGACATACACCACGTATTTATCAAGTAGACACTTCAATCACAGCAAGAAGAAACCACTTTTATTGAAGTGGTCCCTTTGTCATGAGATTATCTGGTGTCACCTAATGGGATAAATTGTACTACTTAGCAAAAGGTGAACCTTTAGACGTTACTTGGTAAATCCGCATTGTCGTAAGAGAGAAACGCATGTGTCTGTGGTTGAAGTGCCCACTGGCTAAATACGTGGTGTATAACCATGTGTACAGTTACATACATATTGTTGTATGCTGGCACACTTTTGTTGACAGTGACTGTATATTTTGTATGTTGATGTTGTTTAGCGCAGTCCGTTACGTTATATTGGGTTTAAAGTAATTAATGAAATTGAAAGTTTTCTAAACAATCTATTAGGATTAATTTTGCTCGCATTTCAATTGAGGTTTTAATTGTATGCGTGTTTATTATCATACAATCTTTTTCCTCTGTGCTTCTGTATAATGATGCAGTAGTATTCTTTACATTTTGGTAAAGAGTTTTTTTTTATTTTTTTTTAATAAAATATTACGTCAGATCGCTTGTATTATTTTTAATTCGTATTTATTTCCACCTTCCTTTACGCTTAATGCTTGATGTGTGCTTAAGGATCGATATGTTATAGTATGTTAGTGATATTTATATTGATCCCACCTTGAACCTAAGAGAGGAGAGAGCATTAAAACTAGCCGAGTATAAGTAATTTTCAATTATTAAGCATTAATACACAGTAAATGCAACTTTGGCATAATATCATTTTTAATGCAAAAATTTGCATTATTTTAGGGCAATAATGCTCATAATTTCTGAACGAAAGGAAAAACCGACTTAATACGGTCATACGGAAAATTCACATATAAATGATCATCCCTTAACTATTAACTCATTTTAGTCATTTATAATTATTTCCGTTAAACGAAATCCTCCAATGAATCGTACTATTTTTAACCTTCGCGAAATTCAAAGCGTCCGCATCTAATAACGAATCGACAGATTTTTTGCGACGTTAACCCAAATTTTCTGTTAATTAGATTACCGTTTTTATTCGCGTGAGTGTTGAGTTATTTTTACGGTCGAAGGACTGGCTCTGAACTTATAGGCTTTATCGTCGGGCCCATCTTAGTAAGGATGACATACGAAGTAGTGAAGACATTACGATTTTGAAGTTTTTACGAGTCATCGCTTTTACGGTATGGCCGTAAAAAACATGTTTTTAGCCTTAATTAGTTCGCCTAAAGGATTTATTGCCTATGGTATTAAAAGAGATGTACGATTTCTTGATGTTTTTAGTAGATCGCGCGGATACCGATAAGAATTTTAAAAAGCAGAAGTTAATTAAATAACCTACAAATAGCGCAAAAATATTGATATTGAGACCATATTTACAGTTTCAGAGTTTGTGGTATTACATCTACTCGTATTTATGCACATTGATATTGAATTAATTTATTGTGAATGTCATTTGCGTCCATGTAAAGATTTTTCCAGAGAGATTCACGCGAGATTTAAATCATAATTAACAATGAGAAAGATAGAAATAATATGTACACAGACTTAGCTATATGCCTTTTTTCTGTTTAACTTTAAGAATCGACAATATTTATTGTCGATTCTATTTTTATTTTCAAACGATTTAAACATGTATGCAGCTGATATACTGCTTTGATAACTGTTAAATTACCACTGTCCTGGAGAAATATGAAGAACAAACCCTTTCTCAGAGCTACAGACTTATAATTAGTCGTTTGAAAGATAAAGTTTATTGTTGGTTTTCAGAATAGCATTTAAATTTATATTGAACAAAGCACATACATAACGTGCTTTCAAACACTTTCCTCGTTAGAGACAGCCATACTTTTTGTTAATGGTTGATGGCAGTGCACGGAATCTGTCACAAACGTATAATTTTGAATGAGCATGGACGTCTCTGATGAGGAAAGTTTTTGAAGGCACGTTAAATACATACATTGTTTCAAAGAAGCATATTAACTTAAAATGACTTTAATATTCATTTATTTGGTTAAAAAATGTTTTTTAGTCAGACATTATTTTTGGAACGTAGAAACACTTATGACATTTTAGTTGAGCATCTATCATTTCTCTACGATATTATCAAGACAGTAGCTTTATTTTAACATATTTTTTTAAATGTTGACAACTTATTTTAAATTAAGAAAAAAATCTGTTGTGAAACTGTTCCAATGTTTTTCTGTTTTAAGACAGGAGCAACTTAGTAACCTATTTAAATGTGCGCTTCTAATGTCATGGTTCTTTTATTAAGTTTTCACATATACTGTGCATGTATGAAATTTGGTCATTGGAAGCATATCTAGGATAACAATAAACTTCAGATTTGACTATAAGTATTCCAGGAATACAAAAGTTCGATATTTTGATATGCCAATGCGGTCGTTCTCCTAGATGTCAATCTTTCCGAATAGAATTTTGACGTCCGCTTTAAGGGAAATATGATTTTATTTTTTCTATTCGATTTGACAACGTAAATCGATTAAGTGATCATCTTTATTTCCCTTGGAATAACGATAAGTTCGGATATTTTAGGTTTACTCGATCTGTTTTCTTATAATAATAATAACAATAATAATAATTGCATTTTACCGCTGATAATCGGTGTACTAGGCGGAGTAAGAAGCGAACTTTTCGGAAACTTGAAAGGAATGGCAGTTCTGGAAAAGCAATGTGAAAGGCATGCAGAAGTTCGTTATCATAGGATTGCTAAGAATGCTGCGGGCTCACGAATCCAGCTTCCTAACAACTTAGAGCTGGTAAACCCTGGAGGCTCATCCACCATTTAGTGGACGCACTCGAAAAGTCAAGGCCCTTTGTATTCGCGAGCTGCGAAGGTCTGCCATCTTGCCACCAGATCACCACCAATTGGCATTGTAAGATTATAGTAATTCATTACTCTATTCATGAATTTGTATATTATGCTTGAATGTATTGTTCAATCCTAATGTCACACAAATGAAACTAAAATCATCTAATAGAGTGGGGTGCGTGCCGGGGCCTTTTCTTTTTTTTCCTGGAGGAGGAAAAGATAAAAAAATAATAATAATTCATGCCTTAGCATCCCCTAACATCCAATTATTACGCTTAAGATACTTGGCTGTTGGTAATCATCTTAAACTAGAAGGAAGTTGTTTTGTTGCACAAAGTTGATGATGCTTCACTCACAGCTTTGACTGCTCTTTCTACCGATTGGGTGTGACAGGGAAGGTGTAATAGCTCAATTCCTCCATTGTTTTCTTATTCAATAAACAGTCGAAGATTTTATTCATTTACAGATTTTAATATAGGTAGTTCAGTGATAGCTTCTTCCCAATTCAAAAGGTCAAAATATGATGATGCATTAAAGTTTATCGTTGGTATCTGAAAAAACCGTAATTGCTTTGATGTTGCTGATCTACTTTTCAAAATTCGATGGACAGCTAATTCACGAATGTCTTGCTGGGATCTGTCAACATTGCAAGTATTAAGTTTTCAGGGTGTGCAAAATAACTGTTTCTTTGAATTACTGGGTCAACAACGGCTTTCAAAGTTGTGAATGTAAGTGAATGTGTCTGAGAATATCCTTTCTCCAGCAGGGGCGTACCGACGAGCCTGTAGAAAGGCGAAATACGTATCTACGTCTCTGGGGAAGGATGTGTTCGGACACGTTCACAAAAAATATTAATAGTGAAGCTGTATTTGTGTTCTTCCCACCAGATTTTTAATAATAAGTTGGTAATATATTATCTTTCAAATCACATAAAACACCAAACAAAGGACACCTCCAACTATTTCTGGTACGCTCCATTTCTCAAATGATAAAATAAACAAATAAATGACAGCACTTTACAACGCAACACTAATTATTTTAACGATCGCGGCACCCTTGTCACATCTAACTCCGTGTTGTCAGAAATAAAGATTGTACGGGGATTTCCCTATTTTGTTTTTGCCTTGAACAGTTTAGATAACATATACAAAAGCAGCACGTTTTTTAGTTTTTGTAATTTATAAAAAAGCAGAATTTTATATTATTGTTCCTTTTAATGACTTGTTTGTCCGTATTAAGGTTCAATTAGACGTGCCATAGCCGTAACCAAAATTCAATTAATATCTACGGTTACGGCTATGGCGTTACGGCATGTTACCAAAATCGAAAACATTGTAGCACATACGATTGGTTTTATACGGTTACGGCTGTGGCACGTCTAATTGAACCTTTAGACTGAATGCCCTAACTCATTTTTTTAAATCGAGGGTTTTGCATGTTTCGATAGATGATCTTCTAATATATCGAAATATCCAAAAGAAAAACTCGATTTGTAAAAAATTGAGTTAGGGACTTTCTATATTAAGGTAGCGATATGTAAATGCGTGTTCTGGGAAAATTTAACAGTGTGAATCCACATTGTAAAAGTACAGTTTTATATCGGGATTACCTCTATATACCGGTACTTAGAATTATTTTGCATAAAACTTGTATAGATATGTAACTTAAAAAGTATTATTAAAGTGATGTCAAAAATCTACTTTTTCTGAAATTTCTATCGCTATCCGGAGGCAGTAAAACTTTAAATAATGCAATAAAATTTTATATGCAGATTAGTTATACCATTTAGCACCTTTTTATCACCGAGCCTCTCAAGAAATGAAGAAAATTTTTTTTTGACCCAGCCTAGTGTATATTTGCAGTGAAATTAAAAAAGTTTTGAAAGAACTTCCGTTCAGATTTTACTTTCCAGGGTTTGTCCATTGTGTTTCATTCTCTTTGATAGTATTTGATATTTTTCTTGTTAATCTGTTGTAGTCCATACTTATTATGTGATCAAACCAGTTTAATTGTCTTCTATAGAGCATATGGAAACTCTCTCGTACAGCAAGCCACGGATTTAATCCAAGGACCACCGACATAATAAACCAGCACATTACCTGTACACTATCGGCAGGCTTTTGTTTATGAATGTTGATCGAAATATGATACCTAGTACTATGAGTTAAAAAAATTTAGTAGTTTTTTTTCATTCAGTTCTACAGTTTTGGGAGCACATTTTCGTTATTTGCAAAACAGTTGCGAAATCACTAGGCTCCTTTCTTAAGAATCTAGTAATATTTCAAACCTTAAATCTATATTTTACTCGGTCGTTAGAAGCAAACTGGAATACTCGGTTATTATATGGTATTTTCATTATTTGTATTAATAGTTTGTGTTGAAAATTGTGTAAAAACGTTTCTAAGGTTGATCACTTGAATTCACTATAAGAAAAAATAACTATATAATGCTACAGTTTTTCTAAAGTTAGTTAGTTACCCTGTAGATTCATAAACTCTTTTATAACAGTTCCCGTTCGAGTGATGTATTCCTTATATCTAGAGCTTTTGTTGAAAATAGTGTAAAGTTTCCTAGTTTTAAGATTAATTGTTTCTAACTACAAAAAATTACTTATTATAATACTTTATATTCTTTATACCTGGAGCTAAAAATAATGCTTTAAAAATACTTTTATCTCACATAGCTTTAAACGTTAATCACATCTTCTTTTTTGTTAATTTATTATTGTTATTTTGCCGTAGCAAGCAACTGCTTATTTTAGTATAAATGTGTAAATTTTTCTTCCAGTTTGTCTTCATGAGTTACACAAAAGTTTCTTGTAATTAAACAGTAAAATCCACCTAACGTCTTATGAAAGGAAGGTTTACATAATGGTCATGTTAGGCAGAAATATTTTCACGTTAAGAATTGGCTTATATTTATATACTGATAATGTTACAATTATTTACCTTCATCTCGAGTAGCTTCATACCACAATTCCATTCTTAAAAACAATGAAGACTGAACGCCATATTAAAATTAGCTTATTATAGAAAATGTACTTTATAACTATATATCTATTTTTTTCTATTAGATTTTTTTTGGCAGAAATATTTTTCTGTGTTTCTTATTATACAAATTGCAATATATTTTTAAACAGGGCAGGTTTCCCCGATGTATCTATCACTTTGCGGTGACTGTTTTATGTGGTCCCAACATCACAGACTTCATAACTGCTCTCGCAATGAAAAGGTCGCCCACCACTTTTTTTAATGCATCGATATATCCATACCGACATCTTTATCTTCAAAGAGTTTTTGTTGTTTGAATGTTCTTTAATGGGCATGCATCATATTTCATCACTTGTCAAAATGCTGTTTAACACAACAAGATGTTACACCTTTAACTTCTCGTACACCTTACGATTAAGGCAGGATTATTCGTGCAGAATAGTGCAATTGTCGTCTAGATACACTTATATTTCGCAATAATATACATGCCCTTCGAACTTGTACATGTTCTTGTAACGAACGTGATGGTGCGTTCTGATCTCGGAGTGTTTTCTAAACCAAAATTTCCTCTTTGTAGTTAATTATACTACCTGCATATGGCCGTACGATATAGACAATCATCTTATACCACCACGAGAACTATTTCTTCGTAAAGGAGACTCTCCTAAAATGACATAGTCAGATAAAATGGCACATTCGGGATATTTGTTTACGAGTACAAAATATAGGATATATAACACCATCTACAGGAAAATTAAGATGCTACAACATAGTTCGTGTAATGCCAAATGGTTACAGGTTCAGCTGTTAATTGTTTATTTCAAGTTCTTGCAATTTATAAATAGAGTGTTATACGCGCCTTTTCTACACAAACATAAAATCTACTGGATTCAATAACTTACCTCCCAATAGCACGATTGGTCAGGAGATATTTGGTTGAGGGACCAGCTTAGTTCAGAGGTGAGCATGGGGAAGTTCTTATTTTATTATAGGCGCCACCGTGTTTATTCTCTCAAGCCTGTGCAGTGAACATAGACACCGCCGATAGTACCTTAACTAAATCACAGGTAAACACGTAGATAATTGTTACCATAAGAATAAAACACCCAAAATATCAGAGTAACAAGAAATAGTTTATTAACAAAAACAAGAGAACAAAACAACGGAAAAAAAAATCATTAAGCATAATTGAAAAATGCTGTAGTAAATTAAATGCACCTGACAAAATAGGTTCACGAGCCACAATATAATAATAAACTATAATGCAATAATATCATTGACCAACATATTTAATGAATACAAAGAAAGAATGAATTAAATTAAATAAGAGACACCGAGTAAATGGCTCACCCAGTATCGTAAGTTTGTATATTATAACAAAATGAATAAAAACAATAGGAATTAAAGTATATAAATGGCACCAGTAAATGGCCCACCTAGTATAGTCATTTTCTATATTATAATAACAAAAAAAATGAATAGTGCACATTTAATATGAATTCAAAAAGTAATTAACTACTGAAATAAAATTGAATCAAAAATATATAAATCATCAACCCATAAGTTCTAAATGGTATGCTTAGTTTAAATAAAAGCTGGTTAATTTATTCAAAAATCTTTCGATAAATCTCACATCGAGATTCTTCTACATTCAGTATACTAATTAGTTTATTAATTATCAGAAAAAAAACAAATCAATCTACAATTTAAAATCGTAACAAAGAAAGTTGAACAGTGAAAATATACTATAAATTTTAGACATGCGTTGGGTCTACAAAGTGATAACTAATATTTAAAATTTAGAAAAGTTTCTTATGTTATCAACAATTAACCGAATAAAAAAATTTGACATGACCCTAGTACGTAATGAAATTTTGATTACCCTGTATACGCAAAATTAAGGGTTATCGATTTACTCTAAATTTACTAATTAAAAAAACTGACTCTAAATTACAATAATCTTATGCAATAAACAGTAATAAATCTGTCGAAAGAGTAAATTTGGACGGTCTGTAGTCTTCCGAAAAAAATACAGACAGTTCATACCGTGTAAGTTGTAGAACGATCAATACCTTAATGATTTCGATTGAATAACGTCTTGAGAAAAAAATGATCACCATACTCACGAAGCTAACCCTGCTGGCTAAAAAAGGAACCCCATGTGCTCGACCATTCCAAGTAATCTCAACTTGTACAAAAAATAATAACTTCAGGCTTGAACTATACCACGTGCTTCATTTAACATAATACTGGTAAAAGAATTATGTACTTGTACAATGTTAATATAGAGCTAACTTCTAAACGCGTGCTCCGCTTGGAAATCAATTTCGTGTAAAAACATTTCAAAAACGGCCTTTCTGTAACTTAAAGGACTGTCAGACGTATAATTTAATTAAATAATGATTCCAAAAGCCGCATAGCGAGCAATAAAATTACTTAAAAACATTAATAATCGCATCATATGTCTTCAGTACAACGTGTTGCTTAATGAAACTCAATAGCAAAAAGATACCAGAATTTCCGAACTCGAGTCTTGGATATGAAAAGCTACGTAGTCCGAAAATCAACGATAGATGGAGCTACTGTAGAGAAGAAATTAATGATGAAATATATATACAAAAATTTATTTCACTACCTCAAAATTAAGATAATAAAATTCTGAATATAACTGATGACGAATTATTAAACGAAAACTATAGTTCAGAAGAATCACTATGAGATGACTGAAGTGATATTACCCAAGGAGACCTTAAATGAAAATACTAATGACAATTCTAACTGAAACTACAAACAAGCCCGTAAAATATTATAATTAATTTGAACAATAAAAATTCGCATTAAGCCTGTACAAATTAACCGAATTAACAAATTAACTGACACGATATACCAACTCCACCATATTTATTGACAACTTTAACGCCATCCACACGAGTAAAATATGAACTATATTAAATCAAACCATAATGAAAACAAAGGCAACTTTGTTTTCATTATGGTTTGATGCACAACGTGAAATATAACGCGATTTTTAATTAAATTTAAATCAATTTAGAAAATTACTAAAAATTACGAAATTTGCAATTTTAACTAACTCTAGAATAAATACCCGCCAAAATAAAACCATTAATAAAAATTTATACAATTTATAATGAAAATCGATGACGTACAGGTTCGTTCAAAAATTATTTAAATAAATGACTAAAAATCAACATGGCCGGTTTCAACACGTTACTAGAAGTTTAATATTCTGCTGGTAACAGCAGAGTAAAGTGTATATAGTGAACTGGTGTTTAAATATTTTCAAAGCGTCGTGTTTGCCATTTGTTTTTTATGTGCGCATATCGAATTCAAAATGTAAGGTAAGTGTACTTTATTTGTTTTCTTTGTAAAACATTCAACTCGTTTAAAATGGCATATAATTAGAGCGTTGCTGTAGTGTCACAAAATCTTTCGTACAAAATTTTTCGTACACCTACAGGAACTTATGGATTCGTTTAGCTTTTCGCCAAATAGCATTTATAACGTTGATGAGTCTTCTATGGTATAAAGGCTATTAAAGTTTTTTGCCACCAAGTGTAAAAAGCAGGCTGGCTCAATAACCAGTGCAGAACGTGGTATGCATATGATAGTAGTTTGTTGCATGAACTCAACTGGTTGTTTTATTCCACCTGCGCCAATCTACACAAGAAAAAAAATAAAAAAAAGAACGTGTAGATGATTCACCAGTTGGAACACGTCTGTTATGTCAAGAGTCTGGTTGGATGACCGGAGGACTATTTTCAAAATGACCAAATCATTTTGTGCAATATTCCTATGCATCCCCAGTAAACCCAGTTTTATTGATATTAGATCGGCACTCCAGCTCCAAATATTATCCAGCACTTACATATGCAAAAGACAATGGTATTTCCATTACATTCCTTCCCCCATATAGTACGCACTGAATCTAGTCTTTGAACGTCATATTTTTTGGACCACTCTCAGCTTATTATAATCAAAAAGTTGATAAAAATGAACCCAGATCGTGTTGTTACACAGTTTCAGTCTGAAGACTTTTTCTGCAGCTTATGGTAAAGCAACTACAGTTTTTGCGAAGACCGGGATATTCCTCGTGAATCCAAATACTTTCCAGATCACATGTTTTTGTCCAGTTATTTCACTGAGCAGCCTCTTATAACTGCTGATAACAGTTCTGAGCATTTCGTTGATGGAAATATAATATTGCCAAATCCAGAAAACGCAGCACAATATGAATTTGTGGCAACTTAATAGGTCTAACGAAATGTACAATAATTCTCCGGGCATACAAGTTGAGCTTTCAATAGTTTCCCCACCTCCAAAACAAACGTGCGCAGAAAAAGACAGAAAAAGAGCAGCACGGGAGTCTACAATACCAAGGCACCAATAATGCAAGATCTAAAAAATAAATATGATAAAAAGATAGATACCGAAAGAATAAAATCAAATCGAAATAGAATTAAGAGGAAAGTTACTGAAAGTGACAGTGGCGATGGAAAGAATATCAATTTTAGAGAAACAGACTGTGAGAATGAAGATCCATCATGATATATATATATATATATATACTGTAATGAACAATATAGTTCTTCAAAGCTCAAGAAACTTGGATAAGATGCCAACAATGCTTCAACTGGTGACATATAGAGTGCGCTGGTGTCAGTAGAAAAGTGAAGCAATTTGTGTGCGAAATTTGTGAAGTTTAAAAGGCTAAAAAATATTTATTGTTTTTGGTCATCATATATTAGTTTTTTCTTAGTAATAACACATTTTAGTTACTATATTTTTGTTTACTCACATTATGTCATTTTAACGGACATACTTGTAATACACAGAATAGCCAGTTTTTTTTCCAACCCTTAAATTTATTGGTTACTTACTGTTTTCCCTAAAATAGGTTATTGTATTGGTGTAGTGGTATTCAAATATAAACATTGCGTTTTTTGGATTTTTTATCTAAGTTTATTCTATATTTTCGTAGCAATATAGTTTGAATATGTCATTTTAGGACAGTCTCCCCTACTATTATTTATTAGAGTTTAATGCACTGCATATGCCTTTTTTATCAAAATTTGTACTCAACTGCGAATTCGCACTTTTTATGTAAGAGAAACTTACGTAATTTCATCTTTATAATATCTGTGCATAAAACTGCAGCCAATTTTTAGTTTATGCGATTAATGCAAATCAAAATTAAATATTTACAAACCGCGGTATTAGTTCAGTAGATGCCGCGTAATAAGGCGCTACTAGTTATTTTTTGAGGGTAAACATGGCTGTCTAGACTATTTAATTTATTATGAAAGTTACGTTATTAATATTTGACCAGAGGAGAGTTAAACGGTTAAATAATTAATGAGAGGATGCGTATTTCCAGCTGTCCAGAATAAATAAACAGGGTTTTCGAAAAGAAAAAGGTATGCTGTCAAGTTAAGAAGTTATCACCGGATGTGACCACGTAAAATTTTAATTTTATAATTCGTTTTCTAAGAGGGAGCTAGTCGAAGAAAGGAAGATTATATTGGTACGAGTTATAAGGTGAATAGTTCTTACGCAGTCTATTCAAAAATTCGAAGACTACATATATATAAAATATCTAATGTTATCACTAAATCTAATTTCATATTGAAATTTTTCAGTATATACTGTTGTCTACAAAGTTGCGTTCGAAGGTTGTTGCTTTGCTCTGCGTTCCAAAAGAATATTCACTGAAAGCTGTTATAGCCTGAAAATAGGAAGTCTTATCTCAGATACGATACAAAAGTTCTGTAAGGAGAAAGAGCAGATTAAAACCTGTTGCAAACATGATACAGGCGCAATGTAATTTTCGCTATTCCTGTACTGTGAATTGATATACAATATAAGGATATTATATATAAGTAGAGTTGACAAAGAGGGGCAAGTTTCAGTGCAGTGCGGGGAACAACGTGGAGGGGCCTAGCGGCCGCGTTAAGTTACGTACTCGCATCATTCATTCTCGTGACTTTTATGAGTGAGCATAGGCGATGCGGACGCATGAATGTTTACACATAAAATAATGATAAAAAAATATATTATATAACGTGCTGAAACACTTACTGTTTTAAAAAGCTTCCATGAAATCACAAGCTGGGTGGCATCTATTAAATATTTGAATCATTAAATATGTTTCCACACTTGTTTCAGTCAAATGAGTACGGCGTGCAGAATAAATATTTTTCAATTAAGAAAACGACCATTCCACATCGAGTGATGTTAAATTTGCAAATTTAAAGTAATCCTTGTGAAAACTTAATGGATCTTTCGACATACCTTCACAAATTTGTCTTAGTATGAGAAAATCTGAATCCTTGTCAATAACACTTTCAAATTTTCGTATTACACACTCATTCTTTTCGCCTTCCGCCGCACATAGGTGTGAGTGAACATCATCCACAATTTGAACAGAATCCACAAACGGCATCGTTGGCTATTAATGTTATTGTGAAAAAATATTGGTCCTATTTTTCTACGAGGGGATACAGCTAACCATATTCCAACTTTAACAGGATGTAAAGAAACTTCGATGTGATTGCTTGGATTCTTTATAGACCATGTTCTATAATTTTGTTTATTTACAAACTCGCTTAAATTAAACCATGCTTCATCAGTAAAAAAACTTAGATCAGGAATTTCGTCATTATTTAAATTTTCTTGAAAGAAGTTGGTAAAGTAGGTAAGATCGGTCGAACAATCGATACTTTGTATGGATACATATATAAACGATGCTTCAAAATTTTATGAATGGTACTAGAAGATACGTTCGTTTGAACTGATAAATGACAATCCGATGTATATGGATTTTCTCCAACAAGGTTTTCTACGTGGTCAACAATATTTTGCTGTGTATGTGGTCTATCAGAACTTTTGCCTTTTAACGCAGATCCTGTAGCCCGAAACTTATCCACAACTAGACAAATGTGATTATTTAAAGCGGTACTATCCACAACTCTATGAGGAAACTACAAGTGAAACTGTCGCTTACATTCCGCGTAGGAATATTGCCATTCTCCTTTAAGAAATTGTGCACTTCGGAAATATGCTTCAATAATAAAAATATTTTCTTGTAATGTGTACATTATTTAGTACTATTGTTTATTAAGAAAAAAAATATATTACTAGTCACTAAATGACAAATGTCAAAATGACATTAGATAAAAAGTTATAAATGAAAGGCAAGTGGCTTATAAACATTTGCAAGTACTAGTTACTCAGTTCCTATATTATGAGATGAAGTTCTTTTTGAAACACGTTGTATAGTACAGTTACTGGATACTAATGATGCTGTTTCTATTTTACACGCTTAAGGACTATTTATGGGCCTAACTATTCAGGTAGATTTAGCCAATATTCATGGAAATTATTTCAGAATACCTATAACCATCCGCCATCTAGAGGTTACTCCGCCAATCCATAATTTTCTATAACTAACTTAAATATTTTATATGACCTTTGTCAATTCCTTTCTAAATTATCTAATGTAAAAAAAATTAAAGCAGTTCTAAATATCAATCCAAGATTTCGTACTGTACGTCGAAATGTTAACTTGTGTGATGGTAAAGAAGTAGATTTTCCGAACCGAGGATGAATATGCCATCACTGAAAAACTTTATGTACTATTGAATGCAAAAAAAGTGCCACAGTCAATGTCAATTTTTAAACATTTTAGTATTGTGATGTTGCTAACGTACTTAAAATCGTAGTAACGTGCAAAAGTAATTTTTGACACATATATCATACTTATATGTTATATGTTATTTGAATATTTAAATTTGACGTCTACATTGAATATATAGCTACATTCACGCAGCCTAATTTAAACCGATTAAAATATGACTGTAACACTTTTTTTGAATTCGATAGTCTGTTTAAATATGTCCCTATTTCATCGGTAGATGTTGAATGGTTGTTTTCAATGGATTTACGACTGCCGATACTTAATTATCGCATAATAGACAACTTTTTGTCATCAGTTGCAACGAATTATGCTGTTTCAGAAAAAGAAACTCCGAGAAAATAAAGTACAGGAACTCGTGAAACATATACATTATGATACTATTGAGAACGAACTACTTCTGAATAAAATTATTCCTTTAGTTTTCATCTATTTTTTCATATCTATCTACCTCGTAGGTTATCCAAGGCTTTTGTGTGTTTCCTCAATTTTACCATGAGTTAGATTCTGTCTTGTTTTTTGCCTAACTTAGCAAGGAAGTCTCCTGTCAGTATCATTAAGTACCTTGGTGTGTTAAGCCATTTTCTCGTTAATATCTTCAAAGTCTCTACTTTCACTCTATATACACTGGCATTTCTGCTCATAGATTCCCCAAGACTGTAACAAATTTGTGTTTTAATGTTTACGCTCTTTTGTTTCTTTCCCAATTTTATCAAAAGTTCGTTTCTCTCCTGTTTTTTTTTTACTTAACTTAGCATTGAAGTCTCCTGTCAGTATGATTAAGTGGCTTGGTCTGTTATTCAGTTCCTAGTTAATACCTTCACAGGAGGTCCCTATTACATTATCTGTATACGCGGACGTTTCTGCGTATAGGCTTGAATAATTTTTGTTATATCTCCAGTGAAGTTTCAACCTTATACTCTTGATATAAAATATGTTGGAACGCCTTCTCAAATCACCTTTTCCAACACTTTTCACGGAGATGTCTTACTTACATCTGTAGTAATACTGCTGTGGATTTTTCCCCGCAAACATTTTGAAAATTTTATCATTTATTGTTGTACATTTATTTTGGATGCCAGTGTATAATTTTTAAATTTATTATTTATGAATGTATATTTTATTTTGATTTATATTTTTGACTAGCGTTGTTGTAGTACGCCGTTTTTCAATGCCATTTCCGCAGACACTAAATGTTATCTGAGTTGAGAAGATGTGTTTTATAAGATATATTTTTTTTTATCTTAGATTAGTAGCTTCGTGATTTTTATTAATTTGTGGTTGTGTTTGAATTCAATACCGTTACATTTATACGAGTTTGTTGATCTCGTAGTGAATTTTATAAGTTTTTCTAACTCAGGTGTCTCGTGAAAAAAATATTTTTTCATTTATGTACCTAAGTTAAATTATATTACTAATTATTATAATTATTATTATTGTTTGAATGATTTGAACTGTATTTTCATTGCATTAATTTGGATATATATATATTTTTAATCTTAGTAGTTGAATTAAATGACAAAGAACGTTTTTTAAAATTTCTAATAAAAAATTTCTATTACGTTTAAAATCTTGTTCGCTTGGTATAAGAGCATTTTTTCATGTGGCTTGCACATGCGTTTAGAGTTTGTTCGGGCTGTCATATTAGTTTGTTTACGTTAAATATTGTGGGAGAAATTGAAATACTTCTTTGCAATTTATTAGATTTTAATTTTGCACGGGAGTCAATAAGGAAGTTTAATTATACGTTACGGTCATTTTCGTATAATAATTTTACCTTAATAATATTGTTTAATGACGCAATATTGATCTTTATACTTCATAATGATATTTTTTTATTTTTTTTTTCTTGTATTAAAGTTTCATTTATTTTATACTGTGTGTGTCATTGAAATTAACCTTACTTCAAGAAGTTTACAAGTAACTTAAAAACATTTTCATAACTTTTCTCAAATAAATTTTGAGTGGCGCTCAACTATTTACTAATTAAATTGTGTTTTTCACTTTTCCGATTGGAACCATGAGGGAAAAGCAGTTTCATCCTGGAAATTAAACCGACTGAATATCGAAGCTGGACACATTGGTTGTGAATTGTGAATAAGCAGTATATAAAATCACAATTCATAGCAATATATCCTAACTTGAGGGGCTCTGCTGTTTTCATCTATTTCGTATTTTACAATATCCAATTATGTACGAGGTATATATTTTTAAGTAATATCCGTTTGCGTATACTGTTTAAAATTTTGCCCGCACGTGAGAATGTATGCGCGCGCATGGTCCTTGAATTCCTTGGGCAAAACCGTACGAAATTTGCATTCACGGTATCAGACTGTGCATATCATAGATTAATGATGAAAAGTTTAAGAAAATCGAGCGACCATTTGGTTCTTAACCGTAAGAAACATGAAAGCTGCCAATATTTTTCGCCAGATAGTGTAAAAATTGGTGATATTGTTTGAAGAAGGTCGGGTTAAGTTCCGTGATGAATCGCGTTCTAGTCGGCCATCTGTAATTAACAACGGTCTGGTACAGGCAGTTGACCCAAACTTCATGAAAACAGAAGATTCACAATTTTCAAGTTTTACTTTGGAATTATCACACATTTCAAAGTCAGTTTTGCATGTGGTTGTGTCTAAAAACATATTGCTTAAGAAATTGTGTTCTTGATGGTTTCTTAAACTGCTGACTGAGGGACATAGACAGAGAAAACTGGCAAGTCTTTTGACATGCAACAACGAGGAAAGTGATGAGTGATTGAGTCAGATTGTTACAGAAAATGAGACATAAAAACTCACACTTTCGCAGCGCAAGATCATGGTCACTGTATTCCAGGATATGCGGGTGCATTGCTAGTCTACTTTTTGTGACAAGAAATAACCATAAACTCAGCTTCATATTGTGAGACCCTAAGAAAACTTCGTCAAGTTATCAACATCAAACGAAGTCAAATGCTGTCACCCGGTATCATATTGCTTCATTTCATGACAAGGAACGACAACATACTGCGGCTGAAATTCGAGATTCGGTCACTTCTTTTGGCTGAGAGGGATTTAATCATCGAACGTAAAGCGTTTCGACACTACGAAGAAGTGAAAGCGGCGCAGGCGGCACACGAGGCGAAGTTCTATAAGGAGGATCTAAAAAAACTCGCTGTTCGTTATGATAATTGTTTAAACGAGCAAGGAGCTTATGTGAAAAAATAGATAATCGAAAATAGATGTGTTTCTGAAACCTTTTTATTTGTTTCGTTCTTATTATAAATCGGATCTTAAAAATTAACTTCGTTTATTTTAGTATATTGGTTCAAGTTTTACTCCGAATTCAAGGATTTTCTTGTTATTTATGATATTTTATGTAGTTTGTAGTTTTCAGATTATAATTTTTTGGGTATAGGCGGTAAAAGCGAGTTTTTGCCTTGTCAAGGAAAATACAAGACTTGCGTAAGCTGACTTTTATGAAGACACCCAGCCAGGATCGTAAAGGAATAACTACCTGCTACCTTTCAATAGATCATTTCATTAAATGCTTTGTTTGCTTTTAATTTTCACTTTCTATTGTTGCTTGCAGTAGCTGAGTAATAACACCTCATACGCTATGTAGGAAAACTACTCGCAATTTTTATTTACATTTATTAACTTGAAATGGTTTTGCTTCTGAGTTTATTAGTCTATCAGAATAATTGAAACATACATGTGTAGGCAAACCTCACCCGTTTTGTATAATACAAAGGTATTTTTAATAATATAAAATATTATTAAAAATCTGGTGTGAAGAACACAAATACAGGTTCACTATTAATATTTTTTGTGAACGTGTCCGAACATATCCCTCCCCAGAGACGTAGATACGTATTTCACCTTTCTACAGGCTCGTCGGTACGCCCCTGCTGGAGAAAGGATATTCTCAGACACATTCACAAAAAAGAACCACATCACCACATCACCGAAGCGTGAAGTAGTGGCGTAGAAGTAAATTCAGCGCTGCCTGTTGTCAGACAGCCGAAGTACCTCGCCCCGTCTACATAACCAATGTGAAGTAACGACGCTTTTCCAAAGGTGGCACAGCCAATCTCTCTAGACACTGCATTTTGTTTGTGTCTTCACTCATACTACGGACTAACCGCATGTGTAATGTATCAGAATAATTGAAACATACATGAGTAGGTAAACCCCAGTAGGTAAAAACAAAATGCAGTTTCTAGAGAGATTGGCTGTGCCACCTTTGGAAGGGCGTCGTTACTTCACATTGGTTATGTGGACGGGGCGAGGTACTTCGGCTGTCTGACAACAGGCAGCGCTGAATTTACTTCTACGCCCGGTCTGGATAATTTCGGTGATGTGGTAATGTGGTTCTTTTTTGTGAATGTGTCTGAGAATATCCTTTCTCCAGCAGGGGCGTACCGATGAGCCTGTAGAAAGGCGAAATACGTATCTACGTCTCTGGGGAGGGATATGTTCGGACACGTTCACAAAAAATATTAATAGTGAACCTGTATTTGTGTTCTTCACACCAGATTTTTAATAATATTTTATATTATTAAAAATGCCTTTGTATTATACAAAACTGGTGGAGTTTACCTACTCATGTATGTTTCAATTATTCTGATACATTACACATGCGGTTAGTCCGTAGTATGAGTGAAGACACAAACAAAATGCAGTTTCTAGAGAGATTGGCTGTGCCACCTTTGGAAGGGCGTCGTTACTTCACATTGGTTATATGGACAAGGCGAGGTACTTCGGCTGTCTGGATAATTTCGGCGATGTGGTGATGTGGTTCTTTTTTGTGAATGTGTTTGAGACTATCCTTTCTCCAGCAGGGGCGTATCTACGTCTCTGGGGAGGAATATGTTCGGACACGTTCACAAAAAATATTAATAGTGAACCTGTATTTGTGTTCTTCACACCAGATTTTTAATAATATTTTATATTATTAAAAATACTTTTGGATTATACAAAACTGGTGGGGTTTACCTACTCATATATGTTTCAATTATTCTGATACATTACACATTTTATTTTATATTATTAAAAATACCTTTGTTTTATTAGTCTAATTTGCATTCTTCTTTAATAGGAACACGAACTTTAATAACAAAAGTAAATTTTATATTCGTACATTATCTATAGATTTACAAGCGATATTTAAAAATACCCTTAATTCTTGAGAGTAACAGATTCTCCGCGACGTGAAAATTTACGTTTACGATTTTCTTTTCTTGTATTAATTTCTCCTTATCCTCCTATCCACGCCACTGTTACCGTCATTTCATTCGATTAGTGTCCGTCTTAATTGCGTCGACGGCGTTTGCGGACGGATCATAAATTTCGATTAAGTTCCGGGGCGTTTTCTCTCAAAACAAGACGTCGACGTTGGCAGCACGTTAAGTTTATAAGCGTGTTCGAGACCATTTTAACTTGTCCGCATTAACCGGCGCTATTATTCATTCGCTCTTTTTTACTAGCGACGTGGAAAGATCCAATTTTATCCGGGCGTCGTGAAATAATGATTATTTTTCAGTGAAAATCGAATCGCCCTATAGAATACTGTGTTCGTTGTTGTTGTTGATGTTATTGTTGGAGTTCATAGCTTAATTTTACTTGAAAATATAGTACGGTAGTAAAAATATGATCTTGGTAAGATTAATGTTGTTAATATTTTCCACTTTCATTATAACAAAGGTAAACCTTAATTTATTAATTTTAATTTATTCTCTTTCTTTCGCAGTAATCTATTTCAACCCTATCTTAATCGGCTCTTTTTTTTGGAATTCATCTTATTCAAATGTATATATCGACATGTTCCTCGTCACTTGGAAACTGATGAACATGGGTTTATTATCGGTAAATTCACTGATACTAATTAGTGGTCATTTGTTAATTATGTGTCAGAATGTCTTGTTGATTATGTTCAAGTAGATACAACATACCGATATTCACACTGTCTTTGATTAAGTTCACCATTCCACAATACGATTTAAATTATTTTGGTATCGCGGATTACCTTATTTATTTACTTCATTCATTTTGTCAGACAGGACTGTTGAACACGGAGGCTTCAAGTCCTTTATTTATAATTTTGTCAGTGGAAGGGTTTGGCTTTGGCTCCTTTTATTTTTAATATTTACCTATCAATGATGATATGTCTTCTAAATTTTTGCTTTGTGGTGGATGATATACAAATATTTCGTTAGATCAAAACAATTGATAATTGTGAATTTTTGTAGAGGGATTTGCATTCTATTTATCATTAGTGTAAAGAGAATAAATCATCTGTATTTAAACATAAATAAGTGTAAAGTCTTTCTTTGGAGACTATGGTTAAGTAAAAACTTAAAAAAGTATATAACTATTTACCGCAATTATTAATCGTATCCTAAATACGTATTTCGACAACTAAGTTGTCATCATCAGTAGAAAAAATAACTAATCAGGGTTGCGCACATGGGGCACAGTAAAGCTAGCACAACTGATCACGCAACAACTTTTCACGGCGTCTACGTACACAGTGTATACGTGGACGCTGTGTAAAGCTAGCACAACTGATCACGCCACAACTTTTCACGGCGTACACGTATACACACTGTACACGTGGACGCCGTGTAAAGTTGTTGCGTGATCAGTTGTGCTAGCTTTACTGTGCCCCATGTGCGACACCTTGATTAGTGGTTTTTACCTACTGATGATGGCAACTTAGTTGTCGAAATACCTATTTAGGATACTATTAATAATTGTGGTAGGGAGTTATATACCTTTTAAAAAAATAATAATAAATAAGTGTAAATCTATGACACTTATTAGTACACATGTTCTGTTGAAAATGCGGTAGTATCACGTTATGATTCTAATAAAGACCATGGTATTACCTTTGGTTCTGTACTAAATTTCAACTTTCACTCATGAGTGGTTAAGGAGTGCCAGCGCAACGTGTAGTAATATATATATATATATATATATATATATATATATATATATATATATAACAAGTGTTCATTTGAAAAGTCAATCTAGGTTACTTTGAAATTTTGATAGAATAAGACGCAAATATATTAGTATGTGTTTGTTGTTCCGTAAACGTAAATCCAAATGACATTTGATAATGTCAATCATAAATATCAGTTAGTGCATAAAATAATCGTGCGTCGATTCTGGTTTAAATAAATTGCTTCTCAGTTTTAAAATAGCTTTCACTTTAGAACATAAAATTTTTTTAGTCCAGGCTTATTTTCGAAGATGGTTTATGGGTTTATTCAGCAAGATTGCATGGTAGAATTTCAAGTTGAATTTCCACATTTTGTAATAGGTTATATACAATTTAAGAATACTTTGGATAGAAATTTAAAACTTTTTTCTGAAACTGGTAGTCTCTTAAGAAAATCAGGCAGCGTAGCAGTTAGAAACGTACACCTCAAGTTGTCAATCGTGTTGAAGAAATAATAGAAAATGAACCACAAACATCTGTTCGACATTTGAGTCAACAAATAAACCTTTCTGTTGGTACAACTCACAAGTTATTAAAAAAAGATATGCAACTTTATCCATACCGTGTCACAGCAGTACAAGAATTGTTAGAAATTGATTACCCGCGTAGACTACAGTTTTGTAATTGGTTTGTAAATATGAACAATAATGGAGAACTTTCGCAAAGAGTCATCTTTACTGACGAAGCATGGTTTTATAAAACGGGATACCTAAATTCACAAAATACAAGAATTTGGAGTAGTGAAAATCCACATGTAATTAATGAAGAATCGCTACATCCAGAGAAAATTGGTGTTTGGGCAGCGATAAGCCAAAGGCGAATCATTGGACCAATATTTTTTCAGGGAACGTTAACTGCTCAAAGGTACCGTACGGAAATTTTACAACCATTTGTCAATCAGAGCACCTTGTCACTGTACTGCAGAATCTTTGGATTATTTAAGCGAATTTTTTGATGAGTGTCTAATTAGTCAAAATTCTGAAATTGCCTGGCCTGCACGTTCATGCGATTTAACACCTTGCGACTTCTTTTTGTGGCCTTATCTAAAAAATAACATATTTCGAACACCTATATTGAATTTGAATGATATGCTACAGAGAATCGAACAGAAATGCATGGAAATTAATAACAATCCAGTAATGTTGCAGAATATCATCAGAGATTTTGAACGGAGGATTTTAAAGTGCATTGATCTTAAAGGACAACATTTTCAACATTTGTTATAGTTTTCAATAAATACCTATTATTTGTTATTTATTTGTATGTATGAAACTGTCAAAATATACGACTTCGTAGGTTAAGTAGTAAATTTTAATTTACGACATATTTCAAAATGTTCTCAGTAAATCACATGCTACTAGACTGACTTTTCAAATGAACACTTGTTATATATGAAAGGACTCATTTTCTCGACATTTCAACGAAATCGCACTCGTTATCTTCTGGAGTTGGTCTTGCGCTGGTCGAAGTTGGCGGTCGACCAGCGCAAGACCAACTCCAGAAGATAACGAGTGCGATCTAGTTGAAACGTCGAGGAAATGAGTCCTTTTCAGGACATATCTCACACACGGAGAAGAACCCGAGAAACAACGAATACATCATTCAACCGCGAGAACATCAAGAGTAACATATACCGTGTGCACAACGTCGTGCGATCGATGGATATATAAGTAATGGCTGGCAAACTGCAAGTATATTCGCCTTGCGCAATGAGCGACTGATAGGAATATTCAATGTGTTAGAGAGAGATTATTTGATTCGTACTTAGATCGTATGTAGAATGTGTTGGATAAATAAATGGAACGCCCGTACATTTAGACAGTAGAACAGATTGAATATACTCTCTCAACCCTAACCACATAAACTCGCTATTCATCTTCGTCTTACTACATTGTGGTAGATCAATCATTCCCCGGCGTTCATACGGTATATATATATATATATATATATATATATATATATATATATATATATATATTTATATATTTATATAGATAGATAGATCATTATTTCGTGACCTTTGTATGTTATGGTAGATAGAATGCCAGATACTCTAAACCCCGGTTTAGAGTATCTGGCATTTTTCCTCTATAAATATACTATCGGGATAGTATATTTTCTGCTGAAAATTCTTTAGGATAAGCTTTACCTATACACTCGACCACATCGTAAATGGTGATCGGTTTACCACAATTTGGAAGAAGCCACACTGTATTATAATATTTCTTCAATTGACCAAAGACGGTTCTATCTTGTGGCTGCATTTTATGGCTGGTGTGGGGTGGCAGGGTTAACAATCAGCGTTAACCTACAATATTGTTTAGGTGTATTTTAAAGTTCATAAATTGCTATTACATATTAATTTATCACCTACCTATTAATATACGGTTCTCATAATATAATCCTAATTTAGTATAATAAAACCATTTATTTTCTTTTATAAATTAATTATTATACCTGTGTGATTCACGTTGCTATATGCCCACACGAGCATTAGTCTTGCGCCTACTTACGTAATACCTACTGCTTATGACTTACCAATTTACCTCAATACATGATTGTCCTGGAAATCTTTCGGCTAAAGACCAGCTCAGTTTAGAGGCGAGTGGAGGGGGAGTTCTTATATCATAAGAGCACCACAATATTTATACCTTTAGCCGTAACAGAGAACACAGACTCTGCCGATAGTAAATAAATCTAGGTAACTACATGTACATGTACATGTGTCGTTGTTATACCAAATAAAATAACCAAGTTCAAAACAATAACTATAAGGATTTATTGAAATCCAAACAACACAACAACAAAGGGATATAATATTAACCCTCTAATGCGACATGACTTACAGAATACACAGACTCTAGAATTTGACTAGAAAAATAACAATTTAAAGGATGTACTATTAAATAAAACATCAATGGAAACTAACCCAACTGCCGTTACGATATTTAAAGGAGAGGCCTATGTTAAAATAGTAACAATTAACTGGCAGTAGTCCGTATATAAACAAATTAATTATAAAAGAATCAAAGCAGTACAAGAAATATAATTTTAGGTATTGAAAAAGTTAAGAAATCGTTACTGAAAGATCTAATAACTGGGAAGTAGGACAAAAATTAGCGAACTTTTTTTGTATACCTAGTTACACAAAAATAATTAACAACCAAAAGCAAGATAAGGTATTTTAAACTTTAAGAATTCAATTAATACGAAGAGTAGTAATTAAATATAGCATAAATCCAGTATATATACCCTGTGGTTCAAAAATAACCAACAAACTAAAATACAAATCAGGGTAATTTAAATTTAAGAAATTCAAATAGTACGATAAAGTAATTACAATATATAGTAGATACTAAAATGTACATGGTGAGCAAAGAAATGAAAGCAAAAATAAAAAATTTTGAACCGCTGTCAGAAAGGATATGCTACATAGAATTAAGAGACGATATAATAAAATAATCAGAAATGACATCAGTAATAGGCGATGCTAACGCCAAAATAGGGAGAGAAACCATGTACAAGCAGATAATAGGTACAGAAAGTAAATACTTCGAAAGTAATGATAATGGAGGAAGATTAATAGAATTTGCCGAAGAATTTAATAAGAAAATTATGAGTACAGACTTCAAGAGAAAGGATATTTATAAAGGAACATGGATGTCACCGGATGGGGCTTACACAAATCAAATTGATCATGTATTGGTGAATGCAAAGCACAAGAATATAATAAAAAATGTGAAATCGTGTAGAGGGGCGAATATTAATTCTGACCATTTTATGGTGAAAGGTGTCATGTAAATAAAAAGGACCAAAAGAAGAAAATATAGAATAAAAGAAAAGAAGAATTCAATATGGAGGCTTTACAAAACCAAGAAATACTGAAAAGATATGAAGGAGAAATAAGGAAAGAATATCAAAAGATCCAACACCAAAACCCGCAGAATATAGACGAAAAATGGGATAGAATGGAGGAAATTATCCAAAAAGCGACAGAAAACATAATTTAAAAAAACAAGAAGCAAAGCAAAAGAAATGGTGGAACGAAGATTGTAAGAGAGAAGCAGAAATAAGAAATAAACTAAGAATTAGAGCAATACACACACAGAAAAGAGAAGATAGAGAGGCATACAAAGGACAAAGGCTATAAACAAAAAAGCTATACAGACAAAAGAAAAGGGCAGAAAATTAACAAAGAGCACAGGAAATGGAAAATTATTAAAAAAAAAAGAAGAAATGAGAAACTTCTATCGTGAAGCCAAGACGGGAAAACAAAAACCCAGGCAGATCGTGTATATAAAAGATGGAGAAGGTCATTTAATAGGAAAGGAAGGAGAAATAACAACAAGGTGGAAAGAATATTTCGCACAAGCGTTAAATAAGGGAGAAGAAGAAGAAAGCACACAAGAATGATTAGAAACAGAATGGACGGATAATAAAAATTCAATATCGGAACCCACCACATAAGAGATAAATAAAATAATAGAATAGCTCAAAAACAATAAATATCTAGGAAGAAATGGAGTAACAAATGAGAATATAAAGTGTGCTGGAGAAAATGTAAATAAAAAAATCTACGAGTTAATAATAGATATTTGGAGAAGTGAAAAAATGCCGCCGAAAAAATGGAACGATTCTATAATCATACCTATTCTAAAAAAGGGAGATGTATCTAATTGTAATAATTATAGAGGAATCTCTCTATTGGATACAGTATACAAAATCCTGGCGATAGTAATAAGAAAGAGGTTGGAACCCATTGCAGAAGATTTGATAGGACAATATCAAGCGGGATTTAGGAAAAGAAGAGGAACAACTGACCAGATTTTCACAATGAAAGAAGTGTTAACCTCATGCTTCGAGTACAATATCCCAGAGAGTGTAATTTTCTTGGACTTCCAAAAAGCCTATGACGCAGTCTTTAGAGAAAAAAATAATACAGATAAGGATTTAATTTGCAGTTCCATCGAAAATAGTGTAATTAGTAAAAAACCTCAAGCAGTGTCCATATCGGAGAAGGGACATCAGAAAACGTTTATGTTACGATTGGACTCAGACAAGGAGATCCCCTATCGACGCTGCTGTTCAACCTTGCATTAGAAAAGATTGTCAGAGATAGCAACCTTAATAGAGAGCGACCCTTGATGAACAAAAGTCATCAGGTCATTTGCTATGCAAATGAATAAGAGAAAAGATGTGGTAAACTGGAAGACAAAAGCGAAAGATCGAAGGATATGGAAAAAGATTGCACAGGTTCAAGCTATTTAGAAATGCATTTCTAAATAGCTTGAACCTGGGTCGATTGTGGCTTAGTGGTAAAAGCGACAGCCCGGCAAGCTGTAGACTTGGGTTCGAGTCCCAACGTAGACCATATTTTTCAAATAAAAAAATTTCGTATGATTTGCTTTGTAATTTGTAGACAGCAATGTTTACATCCCCACTTACTCTGCAATTACATACATTTTAATTTGAGATTTGTAAATATTTCATATAAAAGCCGAAAAACTCCAATATTTATCAATTGTTATATATATATATATATATATATATATATATATATATATATATATATATATATATGAATATATAACGGAGTGTATTTTTGGACTTGAACCTTTCAAATATCTCGAAAAATAAGCAGTTTATGAAAAAAATGTGCATATTTAAAATTTAGTAATTCAATAGAGGAACTAATTCTAGAGGTATACCTCTAGAATTAGTTCCTCTCTCTCACTCCATGTAGTTGGGGCAGGGGTAACTTTATCTATCTTAAATAGAAGCCCGTATATTTTATTAGAGATTCACATTCTACTCGAAAAAGTACGTAGCATTTGTCTAAAAGAAATTTTCGATTCATGATAGATGGCGCTGTAGTCGATGAAATTCATTTTTTTTCAATTTGTCGCACCAAGAACCTATGCAAACGATGCTGCAATACGTGGGCAATGAAAATACGTTTTATTTGTAAATAACAAAATTAGTCATTCATTTTACAAATTTCGAGTAACTGGGAAAATGTCACCTGTAGAAATGTAAATTGTGGTGCTTGATTAACCTGAGTTTACTCGCCTTTCACGTATCAGGAGCTAGATATTTCCTCGCCTTATTATCTTTCAATTAAAGTAATTGCTCAAAATGATGACCTTCGACTTCAATACACTTATTGATCCACATTGCAAATGAGTGTAGACAACTGAGAAGATCACACAGGAGTTAGACTCTGGTAGATATGATATTCGGGATATTCTTGGCAAAGAAGCGTTATTATAGTGCAACAATCAAGAATAATGCCAGACGTTTTTTTCCAAATTGCTTCACGTAAGGGCCTCGTAATTATCAAGTATGATATTCGGTAACTGTATGTACAGTTACAACCATAATTTAAGGAACAGCTCTTAACTACTTTTTTAATAATTTTTGGGCATTGTCAATCAAGCTTTTATAGGTAATGTAAGTAGCATATTCAATAGGATTAATTTCTTAAATACACTTCTAAAAACTTGCTTTACAAAGTAGAAAGTAAACTGTTTTTTAAGTTATGATCATAATCGTTTATTGCTCAGCCAATTGATGAAGGATTGATAATCATTGCATATTGTAATTCAGTGCGGCTCGATTATATTATAAAAAAAAATAATTAAACTACATATTTACCAAGATTTGAATTACGATTTATTGTTAAAAAGGTTAGTCGATTGTGAATAGTATAAACACGTGCAGTGAACCTTACGTTGCCGGTTATCGTTTTCTCAATAAAAATTATTTGGGGTTGTGAGTGACCCCAGGATACGTTTGCGTAGTGAAATAATACTGTTTGTAATTTCGTTTGATAGAATATTTGTGAAACATGTCTAAAAAAACCGTTAGTGCTCTAGATCCGGACTTTGAAAAAACTGTCTTACAATGGCACGATGAAGCAGAAAGTGATATTGAAGACAATTTTGCAGAAAGTGACAGTGAGGACGAGGTGGAAGAGTTGTCGGAACACAACGATGACACTTCTTCTGAAGATGATGAGTTTGAAGAACGTCCACTTCAACGTGAAGGAATTTTGAAAGGCAGAAATGGTTTTGCATGGAGTTCACGAGAACCTGCAAAAAGCAGAACGCCTTCAAGAAACATCGTGGTATAGGTACCTGGAATAAAGAGTGCACGTGTAATTACCACAGAAATAGATGCTTGGGCCATTTTATTCACTCCTACAATTTTAAATGAAATTATAACTCATACAAATGAAGAAATAGAAAGACAAGGCGTCAAATACCAGCCAGGTACGAAATACGTACATCCTACAGATAATGTAGAAATCTATGCCCTATTAGGCCTTTTGCACATAGCTGGTGCTCGAAAAGATGCACATCTATCTGCAGAACAAATGTTTTCTTCACAAGGACATCTAATATATAGGCATTATGCCTGCAATACGTTTCAAATTCTTATTGAATTGTCTAAGATTTGACGATAAAGAAAAAAGAAATCGTGAACACAAATTTTCACCGATAAGGCAAATATGGGAGGATTTTATAGAAAATTGTACAAAGAGTTACTCTCCTCACTGCTACGTATCTATAGATGAGCAGCTACTTGGTTTTAGGGGCAAATGCCCGTTTCGTGTATATATAGGATCTAAACCTGACAAATACGGAATTAAGGTTGTATGTATGTGTGATTCGCGTACATATTACATGATAAGTGCTATTCCATACATTGGAAAAAACACCAATCCAACCAACGAATCTGTTCCAATGTATTTAGTGAAAGAGTTATCCAAATCTATTCATGGAACAAATAGAAACATTACAATGGATAACTGGTTTACGTCTGTTCCATTAGTCAAAGAAATGCTTAGCAACAAAGGTCTAACAATCGTGGGAACAATAAGACATAATAAAAGAGAAATACCACCTTCTTTTTTACCTTCTAAAAACAAACCCGTACTAACTTCCGAATTTGCTTTCCCAGACAATTTGACGTTGGTTTCGTTTACACCAAAGAGAAATAAATCTGTCACACTAATCTCGACCATGCACGCTGACAAGAATGTTAACGAGGTTTCGAAGAAACCAGAAATTATTGAGTTTTACAACTTCACCAAAGGTGGAGTGGATACATTCGATCAGATGGCTCACAACTACACCGTATCCAGGAAAACAAGAAGGTGGCCACTTAGATACTTCTATGGGATGCTTGATCAAGCCGGGATAAATGCCTTTGTGTTATATAATGTGTCGGGTAACGCTAGCAAAGTTACCCGAAATAAATTTTTGCAATCACTCGGACTGCAACTAGCTGCAAAACCTTGGATGGAAAGTAGCCTCTCCAAAAAGATATCCGGTAAACTGCAAAGTGAAATATGAGAAGTACTGGGACTAACACATATTCCAGAAGAGGAACAGCTTGGTCCAGGGCCAAAAAAACTCAAATCGTCAAGATGTTATATATGTCCTCGTTCACGTGATCGAAAATGCAGAGTTGTATGTTATATGTGTTCCAACAATGTATGTAACGAACACCGTACTGATATTTGTCTAAACTGTAAGAGAAATACTTAAAGTTGCTATTGGCTTCACTAAATAAACGTTTTCAAAAAATTTTCTTTTATTTTTCCAAAATTAATTTCTGGGGTAACTGGTGACCCCAAGTATACGTTTTCAAGTGTGTTATTTTGGTATATCTTCAAGGGTTATTTTAGCAAGTACATAGGAATCAATATGTGTTTATAAAATACTTTCCATTGTCATCAAATTTTTGCAAATAAATTCACTTTCTCTTCAATTATAGCATGCATTTGGCATTTGAGAAATGTTAAAATCGATTGCACCCTTTGATAGACTGTTCGCTCGCATATTTTGCGACTTTATGGGGAATAAAAGTTAACAGTAATAGAAGAAAAATACAACTCTAAATTCCTGAAACGTTAAATCCGCACCATTTCCCGTTTTCCCTATGAAATCCCGCGGAATTGCGGGCCGTTTATTATCTGGAACAGGGCATCGTAAAACTTTGAGTACATATCGCAACAAGTTCCGTTTCGCTAAATCAATTACGAGAAAGTCGAGTGAGACAGACGGCGGTTTTGTAGGTTAGATAGCGTGCGCGGGACTTTGCGGACTTTCCTTTGCATAATCTGTCCGCGAAATGAACGTGGATATCACAAAATGTTCTTTGTAGTAAATTAAATCCTCGGTTACAACTAACTATAAAGTTAACCAGTTTTTCTTTAGAAAGTCTTTGTTAAAAGACATTAATAATCTTGTAATTAAAAAGTTTTGCGATTTTATCATATTTTATTAATTTATTAGTAATACAATTTTCTTCCGGGTTTCGCCGTGTAACATTGTAATAATAGATGATTAGCTGTTCATAATATGAGTTTCTCAAGGATTTGCTATCAAATTTATTCTCCTAATTTTTGTTTTTCTTTATATGTATCGGAGCTTCACTAGTGTATGATGTTCGTGTTTCGTTGACTATGAGGGCATCTCGTAGTAAAGTGTTACAAAGTTTGTAGTTTTTTTTCTATCTTAATGGCTTATCTATTGGTTCTCCTGTGATAATTTTTCACAGTAGTCAATACTGCAACTCCTTCGAAGTCTACTTTATATGTTCATGTTGTGCAACCGTTGATTACGCGATTTTTTTTTCTCCATATGTTGCTCTAAAAATTATTATCTTCACTAGATTTGTAAAAGTTTAGCGACACCTACAAAAATAGTGACAAACTTTTTGTTACAGTTTTTTTTCTAAACTACATTTGGAATAGACACATTTACAGAACCTAAGAAGTTTTGTATTACTTTGTTCTATAAATAGAATTGTTTTTTTAGCGATAGTTTGACGCTTTTTTTAAAGACGATAATTGAAAGATTTTCAAAATTTTTCAAACTAAGGTGGAAGGTAACGTGTCGAGGGTTGCGGCTGTAGATTACTAAGGCTTTGAGCGTCCTTCTCGGCTTTGTATTTAGTCGATCTAGTGTGGCTCTGATTGAATAGACTGTTATTCTCTTGGCTATTCGTGAAAAGGTAAGGGTAAGGTGTTAAGCGAAATTTCGAAAGTTGCAAGGCAGGAAGCCTGTATGGGCAAATGAAGAGTAATCTACCAAAGCAAAGGGTTATTACCATAGAGATAGTGTATCTGATGTGAATTTTTCAAGGTTAGAATGCAGATTGGATCAAGACTACATACGCGCTAAAAGATCGTAGTTAAGATCAACTCCATTAGGTTATCCAGAGAAACTAGCCAACTCCGGATAAAGAACCCAAAGGTCAAAGAGGCTTTTATATCGAAACTGCTAGTTAAAAGGATAAGATTAAAAAATGTAGAAACCCCCACAGATAAATCAAGCCGGAAAGACAAAGATGAATCAGCGTTATTTACTAGTGTTACTATACCGAAGTAAATACGTAAGACTGTGCGAATCCAGACCATAAAGGAAGTGGCTCTGATATCCAACGGGGGATCCGATCAGTTTTAAGCTATTTGGAACGTCTAAATCTAGAGTGAAAAAGTTCATCGAACAGGGAAAAACGCATTACCGAACATTGTTCTTCATTTAGAAATAAAAAAACAAGATTCCACTTTTGCGAATCATCTATTAGAAGAAAACCACACTTTCAATAAAGATTTTCAAATTCTGCATTTAGAAAATAAAGCCTATAAATTAAATTTACTGGAAAGTTTAGAAATTAATAAATTAAAACACCCACATATTTTACTTAATGACCAATTAGATTTAAATAACTCGCCTTTGTTAAATTTATTCACTTAAAATCTGTTTAAATGTACATTTAGTTTATTAAAACAAATTTGAGGCATAAACATGTTTAGTACCCCATAACATTTAGGGCCGACCAGATGAGCCACATTTTCTCACTACCGACAATACTTGTGTAAATTTATAGATTTCTTTGAACACGTTGTAAAATAATACCAACCTTGTTGATTATATATATTTTTTAAATTTAGTTTTGTAATGTACTCTTTAGCTGTAAGTCTCTGAGGAAGCCACTGTGCTGGCGAAACAATTGTCGTCTTATGATTAAATATTAAAAAATGAAGATTTGAACCGTAGTTTTATTTTTATTTTCAATTATGGATCTTCATTAAGTAAAATCCCAATCAATTGAGTAAGTCTATTTACGGTTATGTGAAAGAAGACTGTAGTATTGAGCTGATTTTGCTTTTCTATTGGTTTCTGTCACATCTCATACTGTTACCCGTTTGCCGTTGAATTTTCCTGTTCAATACCAACTGTCCTACGGTTTTTTGCTAAATTTTCCTGGGCATCTTCTATTCCTTTCCTGGATTGTTGTTTTAAACAATTTCCACGTTAGTTTTCCTTCTGGTATTCTAAAGACGCGTCACAATAATTCCAATTGCCGTTGCTGTATTCATATTTCTATCGTTTTTATGTTACTATTGTTCTTAGTTCTTTCACATTTTTTAGGATTCTCATCTTTGACCCATATATATATATATATGTATATATATATATATATATATATATATATATATATATATATATACCTTTAATTTTCCCGGCTTACTTCCACAGATCAGCGTTCGAATCAATACTTTTCTAATTACATTTATTTTTGTCCCTTTTTATATTTCTTAATTGCCAAAGAACATTCAATGTAGTAAATTGAAGATACCAATCTCTTCAGTTGTTTCAATTACTTTGTTTGTTCTTTATTTTTCGTTATTCTTTTTTAAAGTTCTATAAAATATATATTATCTGTGCAATTTTACACAGACAGAAATAAATAAAAAAATTCTTTACTGTCCAGATTGAACTGCTGTTCGAAGCTGTCTGGTAATTATTGCGCTTGTAACTACGAATTAATTTTATCTTCTGAGAGCTCTCTACTCCACGCAACGGATTTAATCTTTCAAACGATAGTATTCGGCCAGCGATATTGGTGCAGAAGCGCAATGACATTCAGAGCACACTATCACATTTCCTAATAAAGACTCGGGTATATTTAATAGAATGCGACTGCATTGAATATGCAAACGAAGGTGGTGGAAATGGAATGCAATTCGTGGTATTCCAATACAAGAATGGGGCAATATAAATGGCAGTAAAATTACCGCCGCTATGTTTAAATTAAAAAAGGCTAGGTCTTAATACGTAATTTAATTAAAGGTCCGGCTTCAAGTAAACTGTTATTAATATTAAAGAAAATTACTATTGTTGTTATTAAAAATATTTTGAAAGATTATTATTAGTCTGTAGCTGCAGTAAATGAAGACGTTGGTGAGATTAAAAGAATAGGAAACAGATGTGCCCGATAACAATTGATTCTTTCTTTCCTTTATCGGTTTACCCATATTGGCGAAAATTTTAATACATTTCTGTAGAAGTCGACTACTATGTAAATAAGTTTGTCATATTTCATTATGTATAATCATAATAATACGAGCGGTAATGTTTTCTTTACATAGTCCTACAATAATACAAAACGTCAAAATACTAAATGATAGTATAGTCAACATTACAAAATAAAAAAAAACTATATGTCTTGGATTCTTTCTTTGTAAAAGAATCATGAAATTTTATCAATTTTGGTGTATGATTTTCATGCATTGATACAAGATACACTTTTCTAGTTCAGTAACTTTAGAATAAAGATTATGTACCAACTCATATTTACTAAAAATGATAACATAATTAATTTTAACACATATCAAACATTCTATAATATATATTCATGGTAAGGTAGAGATATTGTTTTTAAATATATCGAAACATATTTCTCTTCGATTGCTTCTAGGATTTCAGGCTAGAACTGCGTCCTGAGTCTGATTCCTTCTTGAGCGACGTTACGTTTACTGTTGTAATGGACATCTTCACGGCTTGTACTTTCTTCGTTGCTGCACTGAAATCAATGTCAGTGCAGCAACACACTAGTACCGCTTCCATCTTGGTCGACCTTTCGTCCACTGTTGCAAGGGACATCTTCAGGGCTGAAAAGGGCGTGGAAACCCACAAGTCAGATGTTTTTCTTCGGTATGAATTAAATGTTAATGTTAAATGTAAGATGAATATTCTTGCGCTCAATCGTCCTAGAATATAATTCTATATATTTTTCTAGAGTGCAAATGCTTAATTTTCTGAGAGCACAGCGAATACTCACATTACATGCTGTGATTCTCAAACTATAACACGACGCACTCAATTTACTGCCAAGAAGGGCCACATGCGCATTACATGTAACACCAGAATATAATTTCCATTCCAAGAAAGATGTCACCTCTGTGGCAGTAAGTACGTCACCATTTTGTTCCACTTCTAGGTTTTCCGGATTGTCGTTAAATTAAATATTAATATATTGATTTTGTTAATATTTAACTTTAAACTATGTACCGAAGAGCACTCCTGTTGCCTTTGTAAGTGTTTTATTATCTCGGATTCCGAATTTCCTGCTGCTATAGCCTTTACAATGAACGATGAATCTTTAGCAAACATTATCACACATAGAAAAGTTCTTGACATATAAACGAAATAATATTGACCATAATATGGTGTCCTCTGAAACTCAAATACTTACTTTTTGCCATTGACATTTTATTCTGATTATGGATGACAGCACCTTTCTGACAAGTATGATTTTATCCAATCGCACGAGACTGCAATCTCATCCTTGTTTAAGCCGCATATGATTTCGTCAATAAATTTAAACTCAGCTTGTGTTGTTCCTCTGTGCTTGATATATTCTTTTTCCTTCTAATAGAGTTGAGATGGTGACAATTATTGTTAGACTTAAAAATAAATATTCCGCAGGGCATGACAGATTAGTGGACGGAATTATTAAAGAACATACAGGAATTTTTCCACTATTCTCAAAACCTCTGCTATAGTTCCTATTTATAAAAGAGGCGATCCTGGATCTGTTTCTAATTATAGACCTGTTGCGATAATTTCAACACTATCAAAAATCTTTGAATATTATATGCTCGATCGTTTGATGCTCTTATGGACATGTTTGAAATTATTACCAAATCTCAACATGAATTTAGAAAAGGGAAATCCACTGCAACTGCTTTAATTAATTTTGACGTGGCCTTGATGGATCATACAGATAATCGTGAAACACCTGTTGGTATATTTTGCGACTTTCTGAAGGCTTTCGACTGCATTCAGCATGGCAGGTTGCTAGATAAAATGAATAAATACGGAATCAGAAGTTTCGTTGCTAATTGGTTCTGTACTTATCTGAAAGATCGAATGGAATTTGTCAAGCTACATTTTACAGATAGCGGCTTTAACATAATATGTGTACGATCCCACCGTCATCAATGGAATACCACAAGGCTCTGTTTTTGGACCTGTTCTATTTAACCTATATATCAATCACATTGCATTATTCTGTCAGGTGCATCACTAACGATTTATGCAGATGATATCTCTTATTCTTTTGAATGGTGCTAACAATACTGCAACAGCAAATAATTTATTATAGATTCTTTATGAATGGTTTTCTGAAAATCAATTGTGATTGAGCTTCGACAAAACAAAGCATGTAACAGAAAAAAATTGAAACGTACTTGAGTAGGTAAAACTTTACCACATTTTGTACAAAAGAAAAACATTTTAATAATATAAATATGTTATTAAAAACCGGGTGCGGAGAACACTATATAAGTTGTATTGCAATAAAAAGTGTTCCGGAAAGGTTATAAATAAGCTTGTAAACCACTCTGTATATATCAAAAGCAATAGTTTCAACTCAACAGCAAATGCTTGGTAATGTAAATTTGGTTCTGCAGATAAAGTTTTTCAATTCTATTTTTGTGTAAAGTTTCACAAGATAACTTTTGTATGGATATAGGGAATCACTCAGAGTTTTTTTTCATATAGTCATTATTTAATATTATTTTCTGAAAATGAAGGCCAGCATATAAGTTGACATGAAGTTAGGTTACCTTACTTTTGACAAAGGCATATGTAATGTAGAATATTCTTAAAATAAGTTTAAATATTATTTCAATATATTTTAAGATGTCTTTTATCAATTCTTAAAAGAAATAAAAATCCTAATTTCTTCCAGGGAGAAAATTTTCGATTCGATTTTGTTTTTATAGCACTATAAATATTCAATCTGAAAACTTAACAGGGGAATTCAATTTTCACTTGTCATAGAAAACACATCGAAGTTTTATAATTTTCATAACCATATCAATTATACCAGTTTTATTAATTTATTGTCAAACATAACCTATGAATCTAACATAAACAACTCAAGATTATATATAATTGGGGTTTTCAACCTGTCCAACCAATTTAGTGCAGAAAATATCCTTTGGCGTTTGAGATTAGAAATAGCAGAATACCATCATCAATAGACGACGTCAGAGACAGTAAACTTTTAAAGAGGTTAGATATTTTCAAGAAATTATATACAAATTACATTTTTTTAAATGATTTAAGCATTTTTTTAATTTAATAAAGAAATTACGATATTTGTTTTTAAAAAATTTGTCATTCTTTTTTTTTTATATATCGCTAGTAATAGATAATTCAAGACATAATTGTGAATAATATAGTCACCTATATGTACTGTCTGTCCATCATAAGAAAATATCACATTTTGAAAAATAAAAGGATTTTAAACAAGAAAGTATTGCTTCTGAGAAAATATTATATAATTTATTTAGGTTTCATGAGTCAATTAATTTAAGACATTTGTTTTTATAATTTTAACCAATTTTTTTAGCATGTATATTGTTTTTTGTATACAGTATATTGTTTTTTGCTTCAATATATAAATTAATTTGTATCTTTGTTTTAATTTTAGTATCTATAGTATAAATTTCGAACAATTTAAAGAAATAAGATTTACTTCATTAAGAAAAAAAATCTCTAACGAACTGAGAATCTTTTTTTTTGAAAATAAATAAGAGTTTTCTAAAATATATTATCAACTGAACTAGCCGAAGAAAAATATTTAATTGTGAGGTTCCAGGCTAAATTAGCACACTTTTATCATACTTTATCATCAATACTTGAAACATACATGAGTAGGTAAACCCCACCAGTTTTGTATAATACAAAGGTATTTTTAATAATATAAAATATTATTAAAAACCTGGTGTGAAGAACACCAAGGAGAGATATTTTCGGACACGTTCACAAAAATATTAATAGTGAACCTGTATTTGTGTTCTTCACACCAGGTTTTTAATAATATTTTTTCTATTTTGCGTTCGAAATGAACTCATTATGAAACCCAAAACAGTATCGAAATGAGCTTCATTTCGATACGCTTTTTATCATTTTTCGATGTTGGCGTTGTTCGAATACAGAAATAAATATTATTGCTGTCATTTCATTTTAAGAATTTATGTACATTTGACAGATATGATATATGTCCGTATTTTACACAAACAACGTATGTTGTATACAATTGACAACAACATATATATGTTTCTATGTCACTCATGTTTATATTTTCAAATGAAGTATCAAGTAATGTTAACGAAAATTAGTAAATAATATGTAATATAATATACTTCGCGGATAGCAAGATTTAAATTTGAAAATGTCAAGTATCAATGTGATCAACTGCATGCTTTATATAAAAATTAACCTGTGAACTTTCAAATTAAATAATTTCAATTTAAGCGATTTATTAATGTAAAAAACGCAAAATAGAAAAAATTGTATAAAAAACTCGTTTCATAAGGCCTTTTGCCGCACTCGCTCTTTAGAAAACTCGCCGCTATCGCGGCTCGTTTTCTAAACTGATCTCGTGCGGCAAAATGGTGCCTTATGAAACTTGTTTTTTAATATACTATTATATTATTAAAAATACCTTTGTATTAGCACACTTTTGATTACAATTCAGATTTCTGCAATTAGCTTTTAAGTAAAAGCCAAGTGTGCTATCTCAATACGTTTCGACTGTTATGTTATTATCAAAGAGATATGTTTAAATCTGATTCAATGTTTAATTAAATCAATTACTGAAGTGTTGCACCAAGAGGTCTCTGCAACATAAATTAATGACATTTTAAGTATTAATGTGAGGCATCAAAAGAAAGTTAGGGTTTTTTCCAAACTTCGTTCCTTTTATAGTAATATTATATTTTTTTCGTTTAAAAGTTGCTTAATTGCGTATTTGTTAAAAGTAAAATATTGCTATATTTATCCTTTAGTTACTTAATGTTTCCACTTATTGTTGACAACTTTTTCTCTTGCACAGTTTTGTATATAGAAGATATTTTAAAATGACATGAAGCAACGCCTGTAAATGTCTGGGCAGATAGATTATTCTCTTTCCTACGTAGCTGTAGATACGTTGTAGCTTTGTTGAATTAAGATGAAAGAGAGTCTATTAAGAAATAAAATGTTTTCTTAATAATAAAAAAAAAACATTTAATGTTTTTTTAAATTTTAATAACATTTTTTAATAATCTCCTCATTGAAACTTTATTGCATGTAAAATAAAGTTGCTATTTGTTATGTCAATAGCCTTTAATTTTCAATCCAGCATTAAAACTGTTTAATTCAATAGTTAAATGTTTTTTAATATATATCTCTAACATAAACAAAAATTTGTGAAAGTCACAACTATTCCGGAACGTGTAGATGCATTTCGTTCTTATTGGAAGTCGTCGGTAAACGATATCCTGGAGACAGACATGACTTCCACTTCTATACTGCGCGTATATATACTTAACATGTTGAACTTACTGTAAATAAGAATTAACGATCATTAAATTTGACTTGACATGCAAATGTCGCCACTAAGTAATTTCATCATGTATCCCTAACAACCGATTAAAATAATAATAGTGAAATTGTAAGAAACGCAAACAAAGTCCGAGTACCCTTCGAGTTGTTCTTCATACGCAGCAACGACATACATAAAAAGACATAATGCAGTAATTAAATTTATTTATTTTCAGCTTCGATACTAATTTAGTATTGACGAAGAACCAACTGTTTCATATGTGGTCGAAGAACTGGAGAGTGTTTGTTCCAACAATGAAGCCCAAATATACTGGAACTTTCCGTTTGCGATTTCCAAATTTAGTACTTTAGGACTTAGTAGTCAGTCCCCATTTATAGAATGAGTCATGACAAATTCCATGGGACGTTCCTATTCTATTGAGTGTCTTCCACTCATGGCAGCTCCATTCCTGGTAAGGGTAAGGCAGGATCAATGATATGGACCGCTTCAGCGGGTTTCAACACTACCCAATACTCTCTCCATCTATCATTTGGGTTGAAATCTTCTGCTACAAGTCGTTCTTCTATCAGTAGTTGAGGAGATCTCGACTTCAGTCTCGACAGGCCAGTATCAGGCAAATAATTGTGTACTGGAAGATGAGGATTCGATATTATTTTATTATATTCTCTTACCAGGTTATCCTGTCTCCGGATGGTGGGAGGTGTAATATGGCTTAGAACCGGGAGCGAGAATAGAGCTGTACTTTTTAAACAACAGCTAATTATTATGATGGTCTCGTTGGGTTTGATATCGATCTTCTTTGCCTGACAGCTGTTTAACCAGACTTGGGCGCAATATTCAGTTACCGAGTAAACAAGGCTAAGAGCTGACGTGAGGAGGTGGATGCGTTCGCACCCCAAGCAGTACCGCAGAGCTTGTGAATTATGTTATTTCTGGTGTTTATTTTAGCTGCGGTGTTTTCTAAATGTTTTTTATATGAGAGTTTACGATCCATTGTTATTCCCAGATATGTTGGGTAAGGATTATAACGTAGTAAGTTGTTATCGAAATACACTTGCGGCTCTAGACGTGCTTGTTTATTATTGAGGTGAAAACACGACAGTTCTGTTTTATTAATATTCGGGATTAGTCTCCAGTCGGCGAAGTATTTTCCCAGCACGGATAGGTCCTCTGAAAGTATACTATTAGTTCTCTCTATGGTTTCACACCTGCATGCAAGAGTCAGGTCATCGGCATATCCAAACATTTATGACTTTGTGTGTGGCATGTCAGAAGTATATAGATTAAACAGGACAGGTGCAAGTACCGATCCTTGAAGCAATCCATTATTAAGATGCCTCATTTTACTCTTGCTCTCCCCTGTTATTATTTGGAAGGGCATGTCGCAAAGCATGTTCTTTAATAAAGATGCTACCCGGCTGCATGGTACTACGTTGATAAATTTGTAGAGAAGGCCTTCTCTCCAGATCGTATCATATGTCGCAGTCAGGTCAACATACACCACAATTGTTTTCAGCCGTTTCTGGAACCCAGCCTTAATGTGCGTTGTTAAGCTGAGCACCTGGTCAGCACAACTGCGGTTGGGTCTAAAACCAGTCTGCTCAACAGGAACATGCTTCAATATTAATGTGTTAACTCGGTTTAAAAGCAATCTTTCCAGAAGCTTAAAACATGAGCTTAATAAAGCTATCGGACGAAAGCTTTCAGGAAGGTTCTTTAGTTTGTTCAGCTTCAAAACTGCAATTATTTTGGATTTCTTGAGCTCTGTGGGGATATGTCCTGTCAATAGGATGTCTGAGTAGAATTTACTCATCCACATCCTTGCGTGCTTCCCACAGTTCTTGAGGAATTTGGGATAGATTCCGTCAAATCCAGGTGCTATGCCAGATTTAGTGTCATTCAGTGCTTTATCTACCTCTTCTACTGTAAATGGCCTGGAGTATTCAGGATGGGCTGTTGTTGTTTGGCGGCGAAGTGTCAGTTGCTTTCTAACGCCTGCACTCTGTTGTCTTATGCTTGGGACCTTGACAGTGCTACAATTCCTGCAGCGATTTAATCAGCTGATACTTCCAGTGGACCACGAGTCGGTGGGTTAGAGCTGCCTAGTTTCTTCAGGAGGCTCCAAGCTTTCCTACTAGATCCTTTGAAGTCCATACTACCTGTCGTTTTATGTCCAAACGATTAAGGGGTTCATAGCTATCTCGGAGTCACCGCTGTTCTGAAATTCCTAGTAAAGCTTTTCCGTCTCATTGCTCCATTCCGGGATATATTCTATACGGAAGCCCCGGGGTACGTATCTTTTTGCTGTTGCTAATACGACTTTGATGAACCTATTATAATTGCTGCTTTTTTGAGGGATCCATCTGAGTGCGTAGCGAATTTATCCCATTGGGCTTTCCAAGATTCCACCTAGGCCTAGGTGTAGAGTGGATTATCGGGATTTTATTTCCAATTTTTGATAACTACCGGGCGATGTTGGCTATGTGGAAAGTCGTCTATAACTTTCTTTGAGATTGGAATTGGGTGTTTTCTAGCATTTTCCGACACGAAGCAGATGTCTGGGTTGGTTACAGTGTTTCATGCAGCTGACCTGAAAGTATTTCGTTCTTTAGCATCGAAGATTAGGTGAAGATTTTGGGTGTCTGCCCAATTCGCAAGGCGATCACCATTCTATATATTGTAGGATATGGATACGTATCTAATACATTATCAGGCCAAGACGCTTGTGGTGGCTTATAAACATACTACAGTAATAGTTACTATTTGGTGAACGTTTGAATTTACTGTGGAATTTAATAATAAAATGTTCCCAATGTCTTTCCGAATGTAGGTTGCATTTCCATGGGAACGGTGGTAGGTGGCTCCAAGTAAGTCAAATCCATAAATGTTACCACTATAACGTTGTTGGTCTTCGTTTTCTTTGTGAGTTTCCTGAATAATGGCCATGTCAATGTTATGGTCTAGCAAGAGCTTTGAAATTTACATACTCTTATCTCTGCTAAGTCCTTTAACGTTTATTTGACAAATTCGAATTGTTTTTCCGAGATTTTTGGTTGTTTGGTCCTGAGAAGATCCATAGTTATGAGATGAAGTATGTGAATCCATGTATAATAGCCAGGAGATCCGAAGATATTGTCTGGCTGCCAAAGTTCACTCTAGCTCATTTAGCATTACTCAGGGTGCACGTGTAACGTATTGCTACGGACGCGAGCTAGTTTACACCCACATTTCAATTCTTAATTAATAATTAGTAATAGAGAATATAAAAACGGATAACATGTGTATAGTAGAGTTCCCTTGTTCATTATAAGTAAATCTTTAAGGAAATGATAACGTTTGCATCGCAATACGTACAATTCCGGCTTGTGAAGGTCCTGAAAAGAAACTACTACCAAAAATGCAAAAATAAGTAATCCTTGGTTCCTTGCATCTATTTCGGGAACATGGCCTACGCCTGGTAACCCATTAGATTTTAATGTGGCGTAATGAGATGACAAAAACCGACCATATGTCACCTAATGGTAAGTGACGTGTCACATAGTCCTTCATATAGGCAAGATCATCATTACAAAAGTTCTGCAGTAACGTCTTTAATTTAGCTGTTGTTATGCTGAATGTGAATGTTTTTCCTACTGTATTTGAACCCTATATATTTTAGAACATAAAAGAAAATGTATAAAATGGAACACAAGACAAAAGCAAATGTGTTGACAGACAAATTGTAAAAGAATAAAGATAATATGGTCGCCTGGCTTCAAGTGGCTGGGCTCATCTACGGATGAGTTCGATCATTTCAGGATGGGACCGAAGTTGATGAGGAGGGTATAATAAAAATAAATAATAATAATTATTATTATTATTGCCCAACAGTAAACACCAATTACTGGACAAAATAAAAAGTTTACTTTGAATTATAAATTTAAATTTATACATAAATATTAGGAATGTAAATATCAGCGAATTTATTCATCTTGTGAATAGATGATTCTATCAATTAATTAGTACTGGCGACTCAGATGTTAAAATATATCTAGATGGATTTGTTGTGTATTATCGAGTTCATGAAGCACCAATGTTATGGGTTGATGTTGGCTCGTAGACCAAATGTTTCCAATAACTCCGGTTTCTGGTGATGATACTTCGTTGGTTAGTAGAATGACGACCCCGATGTAAGGTTGGATACACTTTGCTATTTAAATCTTCGGTGACTCTTCGTTAGATGAATAAATGTAGTTTTATCTAAATATATTTATTTACACCATATACATTATAGTATTATACTAGCATAAAAGTGCTGTTGAGACTGGTGTCTCTTGTTAAAGAATGATTGTTATGAAAAAGACCTTGTAATGAGTAAAGATGGCAAATTGATGCCACATACATAGGTGAAGATATTTTGAGCGTTATCGGGTTTGATATCGGCAGCTAGCCGTGCGAATGAAAGCAACCTTGAATTGCAAATTAGTATGCAGTCGTGTAGTGTATAAATATGCCACGATCGGTAAACTCGCTTAACCGTACAATGTAGAATACAGTGGGTAAATTCGTTGACAATTTCCAGGATCTAAAATACGATGGATGTAGAATAAAATGCATAGTGTGCAATAGATTTTTGATGTGTTGTAGGAGAAGAGATTACGAAATACACGTAAACAGTATATCCCATGGCAATAAGAGAAGGGTTGTGCCAGAAAAACATAGATTTTATTTTAATTTATGCTTAACTCTTATTGCATGTAATATACTGTTTGCTGTACTAGATCGCTATGCATTTAACTCCTTTTGGAATAAATAAGCAAAGCGCGAATTGCCAAGTCGGACAAAGTTACGAAATCTTCCGCTCGCAAAGATATTGAAAAATAATTAAATCGGAATTGAAAGATAAAAAATGTGGTTGTGCGTGGATGAAACTACGGATCGAAAAAAACAATTCGTGGTTAATGTTATGGTACGTACAATGGAACCTAATCAACTGCCACCTGCTATGTTACTTGCTTCCAGACGAGTTGCCAATGAGATTTTGAAGGTGATGTTGAAGTCATTAGACAAAGTTGAAATTTCACGAAAGCAAAATATTAATGTTTGTGAGATACATGCTGTCTTTACGTCGATCTCTCAAGAAACATGGTGCCAACATATAACGTGCAAAATCCACGCTTTAATTCTTGTGGCACAAACGATTTATGAATGTTATTTTTTTAAATTCAATCCAACAGAAGCTGCAGGTATCAAGAAAAGCCAGGAATTATTTAAGGATCCTCAGGTTAAAGAAGATTTAAAACTACACAACAATTACTTCGGACTAGCCGAGGGAATAGAAAAATTTCAAAATGTTTCGATGTCGTTTGTTGACTCTGTTTCAATTGTGGATGATGTTCACGCACAGCTATGCGCTGTAGAAGGTGAAAGAAATAAGTACGTTAAAGAAAAAATTAAAAGGGATTTAGACAAAAATTCCGATTTTCACATATTAAAACTAATTTATGAAGGTGCGTCTAAAGAACCATTAAGTTCTTTCCAAGATTATTTTGAATATGCAAAGATAATATCATTAGATGTGGAATGATCGTTTTCGGCATTAAAACACGTTTATTCCGCACGTCGCACTAACTTAAGTGAAACAACTGAGGGGACATATCTGATGATTGCAATATTTGAAAAATATTATCTAGATATAGATTTCACTAATGATTACATAATGTGGTAAGAGTTTGTGCACGTTTTATAATTTTTTTTTATAATTTAAATTAAATGCAAAATTGCATTCGTACGCCGCTGACATGTGTGTTGAATTTGAAATCTCTAGTAATGAGACTGTGTTGCTCGTTATGATGTTAATATGAGAGCCTGTTGTCTTAAAACTATGTGTCTTGTACTGATGTTGAGTTGATACTGTGTTTGAGTTTATACTGTTGAGTCTCTTGTTGCTCGTATGAGAGTCTGATTGATACTGTTTTACAAATAGGTAAATATATACCACTACCCCTAACTATATTATTAAAATGTGTGTATTCGTTGAACATTATTTTTATATGTTATTAATTCAATTGTAGAAATGGTACCTACCTACGGGCAACAATATATCCAAGGTTTAAGATAGGGTCTTAAATATCTTGCTAATATATAAATAAATAAAATACCAATCAAGAATTAGTAGGTGTAGTTTGGTTAAATCCTTTGTACAGTAATGGAACGCTATTATGCGTATTTAGTTAATAATGAGTGGTCAGATTAAATATTGTATCTTAAATGCGTTCACTGATAATCCCAGACAATGAAAACTCGTCTAAATTATAAAGTAGGTACTAAATAAATTTGCAAATGTAAAGGATTCTTAGAAAATAAAGAAAGTTTAACAATTTCAATATGATACTAAAGTATGTTGTAAAATTGTAAATGTTATAGTTTAGTTCTTTTATGCTACATTTACTAATATCTAACATATATAAATATATACAGTATAATAAATTTGATTTTATGACGAAACAGGATTATTAGAAATGTGGAAGTTCCGTTTAGATAATAGATCGCTGCAGTTAATATTCATTTACCACCAGTTTCCAAAAAAATATTGACTGACGACTTTGCCCAAGTTCAAGAAGTCAACAATAACATTCTAGTAAGAACAATAATGGATATCCTTAGTAGAATATGGTCTTTAGGTGAGATAGAGTTCAACAATCATCGCTGAATGATTGCAATTCTTAATTAATAGCACACGCAATATCGGGTTTACATAGTAGAGTAACATATCAGCACTTCAGAACAAATATGGAATATAAGGTTTTTAGGGTCGTAATATTACTAAATTGTCTAGAGTTACGTGTTTTAAATTCTAAACGTTTAGATGTTAGATGCTACTGTCGAGACATATCCGATTATTCCTGAAACTCAAGCTTCGATCGAAAGCCACTCCAAGATCTTTAAACCTTAGACAAAATTTGTCCATCAACATGATAGACAGAAAATATTTTAACTTTACGAGTGTACGTAACGACCTGACATTTATTAATGTTCAATTTTAAGTTATTTACTTGATACCACTGCGGTAAAGCGTTCATATTTTTCTTTAGAACCCGAACATCAATGTCACATGCGATGACATAATAGATTTTGATGTCATTAGCATAAGCAAATGTATAACATTGTAGCTCGTCTATGTATAATATAAACAATAATAGGCCTAAATTTGAACCTTGAGGTGCACCTGATATTGTTAAAAATTAATCTGAAAAATAACCATTATGAAAAACTTTATTTGACATGCCAAAATGATTAAACTTTTGAGTAAAATGCTATGACTTATAGTATCGATAGCACTCGAAAAGTCAGTGTAAACGACATCGACTTGAGCGTTAAGAGCTTCACTAATATACTCTAGTGGTACTTGGACTTGGACTTGCAGTGGTTTTACCAGGAATAAATCCGTGCTCGATTTAAGTCAAACGTGATTTTATATTAAGCGAAATGTGCTCAAAAATGTTCCTAAATGTTTGATAAATTATTTTAAATAAACTATTATTAACTCAAAGACACGTTCGAATATTTAAGAAGTACATATAATCGAATGACAGTTTTAAAATATGTGGTAGATAGTATCTCACATTTTATAAAACGTCTTAAAGAACATTGTTATTCCCGTATTACAGAAGATAAATTGATCATTTATTTTGTATATTTTTTTTTGTATTTGCTTTTTTATATAGGTCACCAAATTCGAGTATCACAACTTTCTTAAAAGCCGTTCATATTCTATATTTTGTACGCTTTAAATCCGTTTGATACTTTTTTAATGAATTTCGCCTGCTGTACGTATATAAATCTACAAACGACAGTACAACCTTCTCCCCCTTCCACTTTAACTCGAAATCGATATTTTAAAACGAGATTCGAGCCGACTATGTTGCACAGTTATACTCGAAGCAATTTTAAATTGTTGTTAAGTGGAGAAACGCCAGAGGGCGCCACACGGCAATCGTCAATAATACTGCGCTAATTTCACCCCACGGTAAATGTTTTTAATCCTGCCACTCTGGTGGCGGTAATCTTGTACATTGCCCGCCCCGTCTTTTACTGAGAGGGAAGGTCGAAAGGTCCCAGCGCCTTTATGAATCTAATTACGTTTCAGGTGTCATCAGGAGCCGTGTTTTCT